>JARWLC010000012.1:41236376-41836376 GCA_033318265.1 Phyllotis vaccarum | reverse complement strand
CTTTTTTTTTTTTGGTGTCATTTTCCTTTTTTCCTTTTCCTCCATCTACTCCTACCTTCTGCCATTACTCCAGGTCTCCTATAGTTCATTTCCCTGATACTCCATGGGAACATTTGTCTTTCGAATGCAAAGGCTCATACTCATGAGAGACCACCATGTTGGAAAAACAAACAGGAAATAACAATTCAATATTCACACCACAACAATGTATCTAATAAAACTCATGTCTAGACTCTCCCAAGGATCCTACAAAATTATCAAGTAAAAGCAAAAAAAAAAAAAAAAAAAAAAAAACCAGAAAAATATTCAAGTGAACCTACCACAGAGAAGTTATCCAAATGTTCATAACTTATCGAAATGTAAACAATACCATTATTCATCAGGGAAATATAAACTAAAGGCACACTAAAGTACCTACTCACCAGCATAAGCAAACTCAAAAAGACTAAAAGTGTCAAGTGGTTAGAGAATAATTCTAATTTCTATACACTGGAAGTTATTGGGTGGAACCATTGAAAGAGATGAAGTCCTGAGTGGATGTGTATTGTTGACATTTGCAGAGTCACGCCATGAATCTCCAGATCTCAGACTCATGGGAGTGACAAAGTTTTCCCTTTCTGAGGCTCAGAGAGATAGCAAAGCCTTCCTCTGGTTCAAGTAGAAGTGCTTATAAATGGTTGACGAGTGTCTGGGAAAACTAGCAGGAACAATTTCTTCCTCCAGGTTAACTGCAACCCGAGACTGCTCTGCTACAAGACTACCCCTCCTCCTCACACTGTAAAGAACAGACACACTGAGTTTAAGGCTTGCATAGTGGCACCCTCCATCATACGGAGCATAGCCCACTTGACCACACCTTTTCAGTCTGTGTGTGTCATTTCTCAGTTCTCACACCGCCTAAGTCAGGTTTACAGTAAGCAGCGGATGTAGCAGTTAACTATCACCTTAACACAGAGAAGAGGAAGCTATGTGCATTTTACTGACACTGAAATTCCATTCCCAGGACTGTAATGGAATGGAATTAACTCACATGCCAAGAAAAAGACTTGTTCAAGAATGTTCACTGAAACTGTACTTATTATATTATCAAGGCAGAAACAACCCAAATGACCATCAACCATTTAAGGGGCCATGGAAATATGCATTATGATATATTCACAAAATAAAAAACCAATGATATTCTCACAAACATTGACAAATTAAAACCAAAATACATCCTGTTCAAGGAAACTGAACACCAGGAAAGCTGTGATAAGATCTTGTCTCTGTGTAGTTTAAGAACAGCAACACTAGTCTTCATTGATTAAAAGTCAGAAAAGAGGTACAGACTCAAGATTTACATATTTTACTTTGTGTACTTTATGCCTTAATAAGATTTTCAAAGACTAATGGATTGTAAATTACTTAGGAAGGATGTATATAAAATTACAGCACTCCAGATTACTTCATTGCTGACTTTTATAAGATTTCAAGCCATTAACAGCTGTCCCTCTTATTTCAAAGAGAGTCAATAAATGTCCAGAGAGCTTTAAAAAATAATACCCTATGTGGAATGCTAAGTGATGGATGGGTTCAAGTTTCTTGGTGTGTCAAGTCCTAACAATCTTGTTTGTGCTCGGTACTAAACACACACACACACACACAAACTAGCAGCTTAGGCATTAATTTTAGGCAATGGTTAAAGAATATATTCCAACACATCCACATTGCTTAGAAAATAGTCATTCTCTAGACGTTATACAATTGTAATCATTAACTCACATTAACTGTAGTTACCTGCACTGAGTCCACACAAGACTAGCCCTATTAACAATCACCTAGGAAATGGGAGGGGCTTATGGCACTCCACCCTTTATCTCTGAACTATTGGGTATCTGTAGATTCTGCCCTCTTTGTGTAACCTTACTGAACCCCTCAGACTTCAATAGATATATCTAAACCCATGGTGACACAAATGGCATTAGTCAGTCTGGGTGGATGACAAAATGAATAGGCATAAACAGGAGAGAAGCTTGTGGTGTTTGTGGAAAGAGATGGCAGGGAGGTAGGGATCATAGTGGTCAGTAGACAAGCTTCATATGTGTAAAACTATAAAATAATAACAGTAATGTTAATTCAAAAACTGAAAACAAAGATCACTTTCTTACTAGGAAAAAAAGCAAACATTTTAAAGTAGAATGAAGCAAGTCATAACTTCGTTCTCTCTGAACCAAGTACCTCATGAAGAAATAAAATGCTAGTGTCTACAACCTCATTATTGTAGTCTACTGTTCCTACACTGGTACCAGTTGCTCTCAGACCTACAGTGTGGTTTCCTACAGGAGAAGAATATGCTTCTAGACTCACCACTGCCTGATAATTGACAGAACCATATGATATTGAAGAGTAATTGAGAAGTGGTCAGCTCTGAGATCACATACATATGAACAACACTAAATGGACTTGTGAGATTATATTTTTTTGTTTTTATGTTTATATAGGCAAATAAAAATAAGAGAAGAGGTGACGGTTTGAGAGGGATTTTAGACATGGGGTGGGGTGAGGAAGAGGACATAAGAGGAATCAGAGGAGGAAAGAAATGGAAGGGACAAATTATGAATTATGTTTAAAAAACAAAAAAAGCCTTGATGCTAAGAAAGAAAATTATGTCCAAATGGCATGAAAATTTTCTATCCCATCAAGATGTATATAATTACTAAGGCCTCAGAGTAAGTCAGCAAGAGGACCTGAGGGGTGCACTGGCCTTTACTAGTGGGGACTTGGCTGTGATCAACTTATCTGAGTGACATGAACCTCTCCTTTCCCTCTTCAGATGTTTTGGAAGGTCTCTACTGTTCTACTTCAAATGAAATGGCTACAAAGTGACATCGTTAACTTCACCGTATATTTTCTACCACTTACATTCCTTAATTCAAAATTTATTTTTGCTTCCTTAGGTCATAGATTTCCCTTGGCTAACTCCTTTGTCTCTGTTTCCTGCTGACTGGCTATTCTTGCCCTTTTGGAATAAAAAGCCATCTTTGTCTCATCTTTGTAAAACACAAATTAATTACTTTAACATATTGAACAAATATGTGAACAGTAAGTACACTGATGATGCTTAATTCTCTGGTTCTTCATTAAGAGAAAAACAAATTTTGAAACAGCAAAAGTTCTAAGATGTCAACAATCCAGAAACCTGAAGTTCCTTGGCACCTGGGGACTATTTGTTTATTTTGAACAACACATTCAAATTTAATTAAATAAGTTCAACTCTTACCTAAGGTTTTTAATTACACATATTATTAAACTACACAGAGAATATTAAGTACACTTTATCATTTTCCTTTAAAAGCACATGAGCTCAAAGTGGGAAATCACGTTTGGCCACCAAACTTTTGCAGATACAAACATTAATTGAGTACATCAGGGACTTACTCTATTGAAATTTAATTAGAAAGCCTTCTTTCTCAAGTGTGGTGAAAGTGAAGTAATTATGCTAAGATGTACCTTGTATACTGAAACGAGTTGATCAGGTCTGACAATTGAATTTAAAAAGGTCAGTTTGGAAGAGTGGTCCTGAGTTGGTGTTTGAGAACTTATTTCTAGAGGATTCTTTCTCACTATTTCCTTTACATCAAGTTGGCTCTCTGTGCCTAAACTGTTTGTACAGATACTATGGTTTCTCTCACCTACTTTCATCCCAGAAGTCTGAACTGCTATATCCTAGCCTCCTAGGCAGAGGAGAGGGTGGCTACTCACAATGGAAAAATCTGGATACTGAGCTCTGACAGAGTGCATCCCTGATAAAATGTGCCATTGCAGCTCATGAACAGAGGGGTCATCCTGTTTTAATCCACTTTGAGAGGAAATTTGGTAAGGTTGGTGCAGACTCAATGCCTGTGTCTTTCTCCTTGAAGACTTTTCATTAAAACTGACTGTCATGATAGATCATAACCTTAAGTTCAACTAATATCTTCAGGAAAATTCCAAGATGATCACCGGGGTTGGGGGGGGGGGAGGGTTTGATCTTGGGAATACCTGGTAGCCTCCTCTCTACAACAATGAACACCAGAGATGTTGATCCAAATTAAGTTCAGTTTTTCAAATTAAGTAGTTTTCCAAAGAATCTTCATTCAGGTCAGGTTACCATACTCAATTCTTACCTGTCATCCTATGAAACTGCTCAGTTTTATATGTTTCTACTTACACATATTCAACCAAAAAAAAAAAAAAACCCAAAACAATAATGCATATTCCCACTTCCCATTTTATTAAAGTATTTAATATCTTCTTATTTTGTAGTAAACGTTTAACTTTTTAAAAAATAGTGTAAAGCTTGCGGACTGGTAAGTAATAATTTTTCGAGCTAAGTTCATTATTTTTGAAGTTTGAGTTACTGGACAAATTTCTTTGATCACAACTCTTTGTGAATCTGAAAAGTAACTTCCCTAGGATCTCTCTCCACCCTGCAGAGGGTGAGCAGGAATCTGTCATGTACCATAAGTCAATTTTTCTGGCATATCTTAGGAAACACTTGGGAGTCTATGTAGACATGGGCTCCATTTTCCTTCCTTTCCACCCAAACCTTTTTCCAGATGCAGCTGGCCTGATGAGAAGCCAAGACTGTGCACACTGTTGTGCATTTTGTTCTACGGATCAGTGTTGCTACTGAAGGAAAGAAACAACAAAAGATGAAATATGCTCTGCTTGGTAGGAAGCCGTATAGAAGAGACAGACTTTGGTTGACTCTTATCTAACCATTGAGGATAAATCAAAGTGCTTTATTAATATAAGTATTAATAACTACTAAAATAGCAATTCAGGTAAGTAATGCCTCAGAGTGTCAGAGGCCAAATTACTAGGCTCATGAATATAATTGCTTATCTTCTTTTATTCTAATTACAGTGCAGTCTAGTCTTAATTCCAGATTCATTTTGCCTCAATGAATTATCGCCTACTGTTTTTGCATATGTCTGCCTACATGGTAATGAATCCATTAGTTATCATTAGTTAAGGACTTTAAAAATCACTTATGGCCAGTGCAAGTTTTTATGGTACAGTTTCCTTTTCCTGGATGCTTATGAACAGTCACCACTACCTTTCCGCACCTTCCTGTGAAACATTTTCACTAAAATGTCTCACCCTGTGAAGACAGATGTCACCTGAAGAAACCAATTCACTGTTTTTCTACTTTTGTTCTTGATCCAGAAACTCATTGTCCATCTCAGATCAAACAATGCGCCAACAACACATCCCACAGGATCACAGGTAACAATCACCATTGAAAGTGTCTAATGTAGAAATGTCACCAAAGGCACTCACTCACCCACTTGAGTCTGCAGATGTGATAGCAATCAGAGGCAGGATTTTCAGGGGGAGGCTGGTCGGCCGTGGAATGTTCTCTGATTCGCTTCTCAAGTCAGCTTGTTCCAGTTGTCTGAAGGCAAGAGGAGGAAGCTGGATACTGCGGGATGAAAGTCTCCGCACAAGATAGGGCTCCATTCCTCGGAAGGAATCCTCTTCTTCATTACTGGAATGCAATGTTTCCTCAGAGGCCTAAGGCAAGATTCAAGAGAGTTGACCGAATTAATAAAAGGCCATTATGTAGTGGCTTTACATATTCTCGGGGAAAAATCCGTGCAGTTCTACATGAAAAATGCTAATTAGAAACGAACAACATGAGCAGGACAGTATCTGCTGAGAAGCTGAGAAGTGGGTTCATTTCGAAACAATGGATCTGCCTATCACTGTTTTTTTTTTATGTTTTATTTCAGTTTTGTTGTAATACTTGGTGTTCTTAGCAATCTTACAATTTACTAACTTTGTGTGTGAGTTCTACAAACAAGTTTTGTTTTCTATCTTCAATGGAATGAATTGGATTAAACTCACCTGATGACATGTTAATACACACATGTGCTGAGATTTGTATGTAAGTGTATTTTATCCTACAAAAGTGCTTATGAACAAGAAGAGAATAATTTTTATTTTATTATATTTATTTTTTTCAGTCTTAAACAATCACAATATTTTTCTTTTTTTCAGTTTTTCTACGTTTAGAACACTGTAACTATTATTCTTTCTGAATTATTGTTTCATCATTTTCCTCTTGTTCCTCCTCCTCACTCTCCCAATTCTGGGATCAAACCTGGGGCATCACACATGCTAGGGAAGTGATTTGCCAATGAAACATCCCAAGTCTTTTAAAATATATATATATATATATATATATATATATATATATATATATATATAAAGAGGGGGGGTCTCTTTAGCTTTCTTAGGACATCTCCACATTCAATAGTGGTAGCTCAGCTAGTTTGTACTTATGATCCTTCTATCAGAGTATCTGGAGTAGCTGAGATTATAGGCCAGTCATGTGCTACCAGATCTGGACATGTACACACACACACACACACACACACACACACACATTTTTTTGTTTGAGATGGGGTCTTATAGTCTAGGCTATCTTCAAGCTTGATAAGTAGTTAAGGATAACTTTGAACTTCTGAGCAGACTGTCTCTACTTTTTCAGTTCTGCAATTTTGGTTGAGTTGGAATGACTGGGATTGAATCTTTTATGTGCTAGGCAAGTATTCCACCAGTTGATCTATATCTGCAGGTGTGTGTGTGTGTGTGTGTGTGTGTGTGTGTGTGTGTGTGTGTGTGTGTATCAGGCTCACAGTCTGTTTGCTTTGGGACTCGCCTATATTCCTAGACCACCAATAAGGAATTGAGCCCAGTTCTTCCATAACCCAAGCTCAGGGAACACTGGTGGACATTTCTTCTTAAAGAACCAGGGGCACTTAAGTTCCTAGCTGCCAACTAATCCCCAGACAGCTCAGTTAAAGGGGTCTGAGGTCCTGATTTTGGATAAACATTTCTGCTACAGAAGCAAAGTAAAATCTACAGTCTTTGTCAAAAGAGCATCTGAGTGTGGTCGCTGAACTAGCCACACCACACCTTGTCAGGCTGAGGGTTGCCAATGAGACAAGCTGTGAGTATCATGAAATAAGAGCTTAGATTTTTAGTCTTGCCATTCCTAGTAAGCACTGGGGTCTATACTAGCATCCAATCATTGGACAAAAGCCTCAGGCTTTTCAAGGAGACTGCAGAGCCAGTCCCAGAATCACCACAGAGATGGCACAATGGGTAGAGAGTATGCTCTGCAAACATGAGGACCTCAGTTTGAATCTATAGCACCACATAAAAAATAAAAGCCCAGCACAGCAGGAATCCAGTTGCTGAGGGGTGGAAACTGGAAGATCCTAAGATCTCAGATGTCAGCTAGACTAGCTGAAATGACTAGACTATCTGGAACAGAATGAGAGGAAAGCCTCTGGCATCCTGCCTTTGCCTCCGCATACTTGTGCACAAGTAGGTACATCTGAGGATTCACGAGCATGAACCACGTACGCATCCACACCATCCATACCCACAAACCACAAACAAATTAACAAAAAGCAGAGAAAAGAACAGCAGGCACACACCAATCTATCAACAGCCCTGTCAAAGCTCCTATCACCTGAAGGGATGTGACTTACACTGTGGGAATAATCGTGATCGGTGACCAATTGCCATCTTCTTGCTGTCTTCCCTACACCTACCCAAATCACCACTATAGACCCCCATGAAAGATCTGCCAGGACTGTGGGGTTTTGTCTGATATGACCTGACCAGTACCTAAACCTAGTGGGCTTCTCTGTCTGATATCGCATGCTTTGTGACCAAACTCACGATTCCCAACCAAAGAAGCTGTAGGGAGAGTATTCTACTGTGGCTACTTACAAGTAAATCAACAGTGCACAAAACATGTGTACCACAAGACACACAGAGAAAGCCTCTTACTTTGATGGCTATTATATCAAGTGTCAAGGGATGTCCATCTCAACAGACATGCAAATTTCACACAGAAACACAGTAACTATAAACACAGCAAACAAGCCAGGTGATTCTGGAGAAGGGTCATGATCTCCAGAGGACACATGCCAAAGACATCAAGGTGAAATAAATGCCAAAAAACTCAAAAGAGTGGTTTTTAAGAATAGCTTATGTGCAGTGGCACACTCTCTCCCTTTTTCCAACATGGACATATTTCTTTTATTGAAAATAGTTTTTTTAAAATCACATATCCTGCTGATGGTTTTCTCTTCCTCTGCTCCTCTCAGCTCTCCCTCGCTGTCCCTTTCATCAAGATGTACCCCAATAAAAATAGGAAACTAGAAGCCATAATATATACACAAAGGACCTATAGCGTGATGGAAGAGAATAACGTGTAGTACAATGATATAATATAATTAGTACAATATATACATATATATAAACAACAAGATTAAAAGAAAAATTTCTTTTTTTAAAGAGAAACAAAAGAAAAAGCCCTGACAGGACATTATAAGACAATAAACCTCCAAAGATGCTTTTGAGTTTTTTTTCCTGGTGGCTATCTATTGTTGGGCATGCAGCCTACCCTTAGGAGTAGTTGTTTCCCAAGTGAGATTCTCTAGGAGAAAACTAAAGTTTCATTTGCAAGTGTCTTCCTTTGGAGGTCACTTCTGGGTTAGGGATAGGAGCATATGTCCACTTCGCTCTTCAGCTTTAGGACCCCATCTGGTACAAAGTGGTGTCGGACCTGTGCATACTGCCCCAGTATCTCTGAGTTCATCTGTTCATTTTGCTGCTTCCTTGGTGTCCTCCACGCCCTCTGGTTCGGATGCTCTTTCCTATTCTGTAGGGTTCCTTGAACCTTCAGGGGAGGTATTTGATGGAGACATGATGCCATTTAAGGCTGAGTATGACAAGGTCTCTCATTCTCTGCATATGGTCTAGCTGTGGGTTTCTGTGTTTGTTTCTAACTGCTGCAAGGGGAGGTTTCTCTGATGATGGCTGAGCAAGACATTGATCTATAAACATGGCAGAATGTCATTAAGAGTCATTTTATTGCTACATTTTGTTTTGTTTTGTTTTTTTTTTTAACTAAAATAGTATTTGGTTTTATCTTGGATGCCTGGAGTATCTAGTCTCAGATTCTTGGTATTGGTCATCAAAGCAATGCTGGATATGGGTTCCATCTTGTAGAGTGGGCTTTAATGTAATCAGTCATTGGTTTGTTACTTTCAAGTTTTGTGTCCCACTGTACTAGCATACCTTGCAGGCAGGACATCACCGTAGATTAATGGGGACTGCACTGAATCTGTAGATTGCTTTTGATAGGATGGCCATTTTTACTGTATTATTCCTATAGACCTATGAGCATGGGAGCTCTTTCCATCTTCCGGTATCTTCTTCAATTGCTTTCTTCAATGTCTTGAAGTTTTTTACTATATTGGTCTTTCACTTACTTGGCTAGAGATACCCCAAGATACATTATTTTAGGGTATGGGAAAGGTGTTGTTGCCTTGGTTTCTTCCTCAGGCTTTTGTCATCTGCTTGTAGGAGGGGTACTTCTCTAGAATCAAGGGAGGATGACATTGAACTCCTGATCCAACGATGACCATCTTCTGTGTGCTGAGATAACAGCATGTGGTACCATGGCAAGTTCACAATTCTTATTTTTTATGTTCTAAGTAGGACTAGATCTACAACATACATTTTCAGGTTTCTTGCCAAGTGTCAAAATAAGACTTTGCGAAGAAGAAATTTAAAGGCATAAAAGACAATCTGTGTTTTGCACATTGCCTTTTTGAATTTGCATTAAAATTATGGGACAGCTCTCCTACTTTTCTCACTTTATTCATAAACAAGTAAATATCTATAAAATCTCACACACTGCTCAAATAGCCCCATGATAAGGTCAAGTCCAGGCAGCCTTGCCTTTCTTGGATATTTGAACTATAGGACACCAAGTTTCATATACAGAAAAATACTACATACCCAAACAAAAGAGAATGGACAAAAGTCTGAATCTGATCCAAATGCTCCTTTAATTAAATATGAAACTAGAAACCATTATGTAACACTGCCTTAATAGGCAGGCACAGTTCCTGGTACAGTGTACACTGCTCAAAAAGAACAAGGAATGACCACAGATTCACAACATCACACTCATTTTAAAAAGTGAATATAACTGAGCTAAAAACAACTTACATAAACAACCAAAATTAATGATAGCCTGTGGTTAATTCAGGAGACAGAGATTCTAAGTCCCACTGAGCTACTAATGACACATTAGTATAAAAAGCCAGTAGAACTCTCTGGGTTCATGTCTTAGGCATAAAACAAGAGCTTGGACAAAACAAACCTTAAAACAACCTTTGGGTCCAAAATATTTTGATTTTGCAACAACACATGGGACAGTCAATGCTTAATAAAATCAAAGATACAAGACCAAAGAATGGGGTGGAGAAGAAGAAGGTGCACATATAACATTATCAGCATTCACAGTAGAACTGAATCCTTAGGTATTGCCTAGTATCAGAGGACAAAGATTCAAACTTGACCAACACTCATATGATAGTTGATAGGTCATAATTTAGTAAATTAAACCTGTAGATACCTTTGTTCAGAGTAAACACAGGAGAAGGATAAAAATGAGACAGATCTTTGGTCATATCAAATATCACTGACTGAAGTTAACATCATTTTCTTGAGTGCTTTGCTGGCCACTCTGGGCTTAGCAGTTAGAACACTACTTCAAGTGCCCAAGAAATTTGGTGAGATGACAGACAGTGCTTGAGAAATCCTCTTTCAGTGAAGCTGTCTGAAGGAGTGACATTTTCTGAGAAGATGACATCTATTAAAACTATAAACTTCATGTTTATGCCTATAAGCCATCAGTTTAAACCTATCCTTTATATATTTTACCTTTATACTAAAAATAACAAAGCAGTCGATAATTGATGTCAACATCTTATTTTCCACTTGAAAACATTATAGCAAGGAGCCTTTTCATACTGCACATCAATGTTCATCGATTATGCTTTAGACGTAAAAAGAACAAGTATGCCAGGCATAAGATTAAAGGCCAAATGTTTCTATTTGGAAGGAAACAGTAATCTAACTACCAGAGACATATGAATCTTATTGAAAAATAAAAAAGATATTTTGTAAGGAGATTGGAGATAGTATTTCCAATGTTTCAAACCATCATTTTCCCAAATATAGCATTGCTAAAACCCTGTGCTAGAATGATAGAGGATGTGTGCAAACATACAGAACCTGATCCAGATCTGGCTAATCACAGTCTCCATGACTAGAACTATGAATAAAAACAACAATCCAGATTCACATGGGCTCTAACACCAGAGAATACTGCTTTTGACAGCTTAGAATAGTCTAATAGGAATATATGACACAGATTCAGCTACAAAGACATTCATTACAGCTCATTCATAATAATGAATGACTGATTCTAATATAATTTTCTCAGTAAGAGATGGCTTAAAAAATTTAGGTATGTCAAATAATGAAATATTACTGTAAGGATATTAAATTACTGCAGATGAATTTGTGAAAATATGATTATTGCAAATGTTGAATGAGAAAAGATTATACAGTGATCTTTATTTTTATTAAAAATTGCATCAAAACTTGAAAAGTCATATATCATAGAAAATTCTCAAAAGGTGTATCTGAATTCCTTGGGTCTTATTTTTGGTAGTGATTTTTTTTAATCTTTCTTAATTACTAGTTTCTATAAACTCCATAATAAAAATACTTTTAAATTATAAAGCACAAAGGCAGTCAAAATAATACACTGAAACATTCATTTTTAAAAAATATTTGCTTCTGATGATACACTTATGTCATTTCCCCCTTCCCTCTTCTTCCTCAAAAGCTTCTTTCCATTTCTTGGTCTCTTTCAAAATTTTGGCCTTTTCTCCTCATCTATTGCGCACGTGCACGCAAGCATACACAGGAATGTTTCCTTTTTTCTGATCTATATTCTGACTAGTTTTATGTCAACTTGAGTTTTATAGGTAATTTAGATTTTAAATACACATATATACTTTTTAAGAGGTAACTTTTTAAGTGTTTTAATTAAAGGTTTTCTTCTCATTTTACATACTAACCATAGTTCCCCTCCCTCTCCACCTCCTGCTCACCTCCCAGTTGCCTCCCCATCCACTTCTCAGAGAGGGTAAGGCCTCTCATTGGGAGTCAACAAAGTCTGATATGTCAAGGAGCAAGCACCTCCCCCTGTATCAAGACTATGTCTCTATAGGAAATGAGTGTTCAAAAGCCAAATAACTTTTAAGGTATTTGAGTTCGATTCTATGTTTTTAAAATCTTTTATGTTGTAATATCTTTATTAATGTGTAATCTTGAGAATGAATAAGAAAGGATGTACTGTGGCTTAATGGTGATGTTTTATGTGCCAAGCTGATCAGACGTCTGTAGTATGAGGTTTCTGGCCCAGACTTTCAGACCTAGCCTCAAGGTTTAGACCTGCAGACCCACAGACCCGCAGAGACACACAGATGCTTACAATAGTTTTAGGCTGATCGGCCTAAGGCCCAGGTATATAACTTTCTAACTCTTTACTCATAAACTAACCCATGATTCTTATCCTGTTCAGCCATGTGGCTCGGTACCTTTTCTCAGAGCAGCATAGTTGTCCTCTGCTTCTTCTGGCTTCTCTCTGGTATTTTGCTCCACCTGTTCCTAGAGTCTTCTACTCTGGTAGCCCCACCCATACTTCCTGTCTGCCTTTGGCCACTCAGCGCTTTTTATTAAACCAGTGGGTGAGACAATTATTTACAATGGAACAACATAATCTCCCACATGGGTCAGTTGTGCTGGGTATGATACAAACTAGAGTCATCTGAGAGGAGGGAGCCTCAATTGAGAAAATGCTTCTATATGATCAGCCTATAAGCATTCTCTTAATTAGTGATTGATGGGGGAAGATCTAGCCCTTTGTGGTTGGGTATGCCCCTGGGTTGGGGGTTGAGAGTTCTGTGAGAAAGCAGGCTGAGCAAGTCATTAAGGAGCAAGCCAGTAAGCATTATTCCTTCATGGCCTCTGCATCAGCTTCTACCTCCAGGTTCCTGCCCTGTTTAATTTCCTGTCCTGACTTCTTTTGAGGATAGACTATAATGTGGACATATAATCCAAATAAACCATTTTCAAATTCCCCAACTTGCTTTTGGTCATGGTGTTTTATTACAGCAATAGTATCCCTTGAGGGCAGGCATTTGATAGAGACATTCATTTAGGACTAAATGCTTCAAAGTCTCACTTTCTGCACATTGTCCATGTTTTTTTTGTTTGTTTGTTTGTTTTGTTTTTGTTTTTTGTTTTTTTTATTTAATAAGAATACAGGTAGCCCACTTTCTATATGTCCTTGAAGGTGTATGTAGACAAGTCAAAGAATGTTACATTACATACTAATTACATACTAATAGCTGAAGAGATATGTAACACTTTCACACATGGCACAAAAAACTTTATGCACAATGCCATATTTCTTTCACTCTCTCTTCATATTTTAAAGATGGCAGAGCCATGAAATGGAGGAAACTTTTTACAGAAAATTATTGTTTACAGAGAAAAAAACAAATGACATTCATCAATATTTAATTTTGTTTAAATGGGTCATGAATAATCATCTGTCAGAGTAGGTTACTAAAATTTTGAGTTTACTATTAAAAAAGTGTTGTTATATGTATATACATATATATTTTATGTATATTTCACATATGTATTCATATATTTCATATGCATTTTTTGTATATTTCATTTAAAGTGTGATACTTGGATTATTCCTTAAACAAGTAGTTATTGAGCACATAGTTAAGAACTTTCTGAGTGTGAGAATATATAACCAAGCTAGGCAGTTCCTTTCTTTTAAGTGCTTCTTATCAATTTTTGGAGAAAGACAATAAGGTAATAATCACTAATGTATTAGAAAAGCAATAACAGAAGACTTGGAGGTTCTCAGAGGCACAAAAGTAGAATAAACATTGTGTGTGTGCATGTGCTTGCAAACATACACACGTGAACATAATGTGTGTGTTCATGCAGGGAAATGGACATATAGGCTTATATGCATGAAAACCAGTTTTTTTTTTTTTAACTGACCTGGAGCATACCAGTTGGTCAGTGTCCATCTGTATCCCCCACCCTGAGTGCTGGAGATAGAAGTGTATACCAACTCTATTTCCTTTGATAGCCTGGGAATGTGGCTCATCAGAAAGGAGGGGAGCATGTTAAAATAGTCTTTGTGTCCCTACCACAAAGCCACGCCTGGGACAAAAACATGCTAATGAAACCTTGTTAAGAGTGAATTAATTATCTAGACATATTGGTTCCAGTTTTGAACTGTAAAATTTGGGAATTTGAGTAATAGAATTTGACATTTCATAACTACTGATAAGTTAGGTGTGAAGCTTGAACATATAAACAAGAGTTTCTTTAAAAATTTCAGCTATTTATAATTTTTTTAGTTCACTCCCATGTCAAACTTTTCAGACACAGTTATTCAACTGCTTCACATCTGTGTATTCAACTGTAGTAGAAAATATTTTTAAACTATCTATATTTAACATTATAGACATGTTTTGTTTGTCATTAGTCTATAATTATTATTTATACATTTATATGATGTTATAATGTATTATGTGTTACACATAACATGATTCAGCGTATATGGGAGACTATGCATAGCTTGTAAGTATCTACTATGCCATTTGAAAGATTTATTATCATATATTATTTCTTTTATTTTTGAGTTTAAAATATAATCAAATCCCTTACCCATTCCCTTTCTTCTTTCCAAACCCTTCCATGACTTTTGTTTTTTTTTATTAATTGTAGTTCCCTGCATAAATGTCAATATATGTAAATAAATATAATCTGCTCAGTCTGTATAATGCTACTTGTCTGTATATTTTTAAGAAAGACTCCTAAGTATTGAATGACCAACTGGTGTGCCCCTTCCCTGTAAAAGCCTGTTTTTCCTACTCTCAGTGTTCCTTAATTGCCTGTAGGGTTGAGACCATGATCTATTCTATTTATATTATTATTTTGTGTGTGTGAGGGGTGTTGTCATGTTTATATGTGCTTGTAATGGCCCAAAAGGCTTTGCTTATCCTGAAGCAGTAGTTACGGGTGCTTGTGTAGCACCCAAGATCGATACTGGGAACTGATCTTGAGTCCTCTGGAAGAGCTACAAAGACTCCTAACTGTTGTGGGACTATGCTCTTGTATACTGTAAATATTTGTCACTCTTATTGGTCTAATAAAATGCTGATTGGTCAAGTAGCTAGACAGGAAGTGGAGGCAGGGTAAGAAGACTAGGAAAATTCTGGGAAGTCAAAACGCAGAGCAGCAGATGACAGCGAGAGACAGAGAATGCTGAGCAAAAAGGTACCAAGCCATCTGGCTAAACATAAATAAGAAATATGAATTAACTTAAAGTATAGAATTAGATAGTAATATAACTGAGCAATAAGCCAAACAGCTTATAATTAAAATAAGCCTTTGTGTGATTATTTGGGACTGAACAGCTTGTGGGACTGGACGAGCAAGACACAGAAACTTCTTACTACACTTAACCATGAAGCCATGTCTCCAGTTGCCTAATAAGCAACTTTAAATATAGGATTTAAACACCTGCAGATTTTGGCATCTACAAGGTGTCCTGATATTAATCATCTGTGGATGTGAGATATAACTGTGAATGAACAGAACAATGACTATTTCTGCCCTAATTATAAAATATAATCAAAAGACTCCCACTGGAGCTTTGAGGAAGTTAAACAGATGGATAGGTCTTCAGAGAGTCTGCTTAAGATGAGGGTGGGCTTTTAATCACTTCCAAGATTACATTTCTTTCCTCTGTCAGATTCATTTGTTGCATACTGAGTTCTACAAGAGTAAGATCTGCCTGAGTTTTAATTTATAGAACAAACAAGGTAAATCTGAAACTCAATCAACTTCTTAAGGATTAGGATCCAATTTAACAAGTCACTATAACTGAATTGAAAAATCACCCATCACACTTGGAATCTCAGTAAAAGATACCAGGAGTAGATTGCCTCTGTCTATCTGCTATTCTTTTATGTCTCAAGAAATTCTTAATTATATACCAAAGTAATAACTGAGAACCAGAAATAAGATTCACTCAGCCTCTTGCCAAATTCTTCTCTATATCATTACTGATTGTATGTGTTTTGTCTTTAAATGCTAATTATTACCAAATTAACTCCACAGAAAAATGACAAATCAAAAAATGGTATAAATATCTAAAGGCCTTTTCTATTGAAAAGGATATTATGCTGAATTAGCATTATCCATGTTCAAATGGATATTTGTATAATGACCTAGAAAATGCACTTGTAGCATGAAATCTTTGTAAACAATGAAAATTTGCACCTTGAAATAATACACAAAAAAGTAGGCAGCTTTTTACCATCCACAGAGCTTGATTCAAATACAGTCTGTGATTTCATGCTGACCAGGACAGACAGAAACATTGGCATTTTCTAAATCTATTTTCTTTAATTCTCCAAAGCTTCAAAAAATTTCCTAAAAGGAATACAAACTATATCTCATTCAGTAATACTCTCATCAATAATAAAGTCCATCTGTAACTCAAGAATTCAGCTAACCTTCTGTAAAGAGCATTGCACTTTACCGAATGACACTGACAAATGAAATTGATTTTATTTTGTTAGTAGAAGGAAGAATGTTGTAGGAAAGACATGACTTTTTCCAATTATTTACTATATAATGGCACAGAATAATAGAATCACACCTTTAGGAAAGTTGCTAACACCTCATATTTGTAGGTTTCCTTTTCTTTTCTTTTAATATTTTGCCCTTAAAGGTCATGTCTTCATAAAAAAGTCTAGGTTAACTTATTTAACCAGCTTATTCTCTTGGTATTGAGGGTGTGTGTGTCTGTCTCCTGGGGATTTAGGTGTCAAAGCACATTCTTAATAGTAATATAAATAATCTACCATGTTTATTTTTAATTAAGAACCAATAAAATATTATTATTATTATTATTATTATTATTATTATTATAAGTGTGGAGTAATGAAACTAAAATTATTATCTAGATAAGAAAATATTTACAAAAATAAACTAGGTTTAGGAATCTAAAATAAAGCAGCAAAAATTGAGTTTCTGAAATGAGAAGAGGAAATGAAAGTGTAATTGCTCTCCACTCAGAGAACCACAGTGATGCATCTGCTCTTCATGTTAGTGTTCAGATAAAGTATCTTGATGATAAACCGTGGATCCTGGAACTCTAACTTTAACCCTGTGGCCACTAGTGTTATTAGTAATTAATCCCTTCTTTAGCAAAAATTGTATTTGTTGTACTACACACCTTATTGGTCCCCAGAAGGACTGTGAAACACCAGTATTTGACTGTTTTTTTAAATCTGGAGAATGAAGTACAGAGAGAGGTTGTGCTGTTAAGAATGACTCTATTTTTAAAAGCAAAACAAAACAAAAACAACAACAAAAACCTGGATTTGAAACTGGGTTTAAACATACCAAAGAGCAGTGGTTGTAACTAAAATGCAACTGTTTGTTTGTTTGTTTATTTGTTTTCAAAAGCTTCTGGCCAACCTTGTATGCTTATATGAAGGTTAGAATTTAAAGACCCAGGAATGCAACAGTAAGTATTCAGGCCTTGGTCTCAGATGTGAGATGTGATCAGACTCAGTAGTTTTTCTCATCTATGGTCCAGAACCAAACTTCTCTGCTCAGGGTCCATCCTGTGATACATCATGGGCCAATGAGACATTAGAGGGAGCCATACCCACCCACAAACATGGCAACAAACCATTAAGAATCCTTGAAGTTCACTCTTGTAACATGCCAGACCTACAGAGCAAAATCCTTAACCAAATAATCCAATACATGTAAAGGACCATTCACCTCACTTGAGTGGGAATACTCCTGGAAATTCAAGTGGAGTTCAACATCCTCTAACCAATAAATGTGATACAGTATAATGACAGAAATTATTTAATTATTTTTTTTATGAAAAAAACACCTGATAGAAACAAAGTAAGAGAGCAAGATATGTTTATATGTTGGGGGAATCTCAGTCTACCAAAGAGAAAAGTATGATGAGGAGACTCCAATGATATGAGAGTATGTGACAGGGGGCCTGACATGGAAGCTAGACCAAGAAACACAGAGCTAAAGCTAAACCAGAGATGGATATAAATGATGCATTCAATCACCCCCTGGGTTCTACTTACCAGGGGTACCTACAGCCTCTTAAGATAGCACCACTGACTAGAGATGAGATGATCAAATATGAGGACCTTTAGGGTACAATCTATATTCCATAGTAAGATTATAAGGAATGATATTATAAGATTTGTGATCATTTCAACATATGCAGACGATCATGTAACAAATTTAAATGCTCCTTTTTCTTTAAGGATTTCATACATGTATACAATGAAATATAATCATATATGCCCCCACCAAATCCCTTCTAAATCTTCCCATATCTTCTGTTAACATGTTCAATTCCCAATTTAACGTCACTTTTTTTGGTGGGAAGGGAGTCTACTAATTCCAGTTAGGGATGTTCATGAGTAGATGTGTGTGGGATCACCTACAATAATGGAAGCATGGGAGACCTGCTAATAGCCACATCTTCAAGTAAAAATAATTCTGGCACACACCCCTGTAATAATTTATTGCTGAGAGCTTCTCAGTATGGGGTGGTGCCTGGAGATCATCTACTGTACCTACGCCAGTATGTTCCTGGCTTAATCTTTTGTTGGTCTTGTATTGGCAACCACACCTATTGAATTTCTCTAAATGGTCATACTTTAAAATAACCTTGTAAATATTAATGTGCCTATTCATAGACCTGGGTTGCTCTCAGCCTTGGTCAGAAAAGTTTCTATTTGCAGAGGACAGCACCAATGGAGAAATGAATAATTTCCAAAGTAAATTATATACTGAGTGCTTGGTCCTGATAGGATATTAATGTCTCTTAAAGAAAGGCCCAGGGAATGAATGTATTGCAAAAGGATATGGGAAGTAAGAGCTGGAGGAGGGGAAGGAGTCGTGAAATGATGTCTTTTAGACATGACCAGACTATCACATTCATGTTCACAGGAACTGTAATTGTTTAAACATCCCTTTATGATACTCAATATATTAAGATAGGGAAAATACTGTTTAATATAATATTGATTTTTAAAAGCCTAAAGTTAAAATTTGAAAGTCTTTTCTTTTTAAATCTGAACAAAGTATGAATGTACAATTTCTCCATTTCTGTTAAATTTCAATAATAAGAATCCTTCCCAGAGCAATCAAGAAAAATAAAGTATCCAAGCTAAAAGAAGTTTCACAGTCTCCTTGTAGGTGACATGATCTTATAGACATATTAGAAAATATTAAATACTCCTAACAATATATCTGAAAAATTCATTAAATGAGAGGTTATTATATTATTATGAACTTTTGATTGAGAAGGTATGTACAACAATCTTTGAAAAATAAAAATTTTAAAATCCCATTTATAATAACATTGAAACGAATCAAAACACTTAGTGATAAATACTAACAAAGAAATGAGACGTATTTTATAACTCTAAAAACTTAAAATAATAAAACATTGTTGGAAGAAATTAAGATAAAAATACATGGAAAGATATCACATGATCATGCTACAGTTGTCAAAAAGTAGTACAGTAGTTGCTTAAACACAGGAGTATAGACTAACAGAACAGATGAGAGATCCCAGAAAAAAATGCATAAATAGTCAACTAATGTAGACAAATATTCCCAAAATGCACTCTGCTAGAAGGATAGTCTCTCCAATAAATTGTGCTGGTGAAACCAGACCTCTACAAGATGAAGAGTAAAATAGGAGCCTGATCCTTCATCATCTACATAACTTAGCTCATAAAACAATCAAACACTTGAAAATATAAAGCTTCAAAATGAAAAAAAAAAAAGAAGGAAAAGTTCCATGATATTGGTGATTCGTTAGCTGTATCCTTAAAACCACAAATAAAACTAAAAAGCATGGGTGATTCATTATCAAGCTAATAGCAACCACCCTACATGGAAACAATGAGCAAAATCAAAAGATTTTCTACCTATGAGGTGCTAAAGCATGTTTTCAAGCCATTAATTTACACAGGGCCATCAAAACATTCAAGGAACTTCCATATCTCAAAAGCAGAATCAAGAACTTCATTTAAAATGGGCAGTAAAGCTTTACTTTAACATATTCCTCAGCCTGTAGACCTCAGGTTGCTCAGTGCTAAAGATGGACCACATTTGTACTTTAACAGATTGTCAGACTCACACAAGACACACGAGAAATTTGTATAGTGTTGTCTGCATAGTGTCAACTGTAACTGATAAATGCTTCATTTGAAGGTCCTTCCTATTTTCGTTAATTTATTTTCAAAGAAAAATTAGAATATTACATAGAAAAGATATGTGACTCCTCTGTAACTTTCATTTTAATTTCATATTTGGAGATGCCCCCAAAATATTTTTTAGGGGTTATCTTGAATGATTTTTTTTCTGAAAGGTCTACCAGACTAGAATATAGCCCAGCTGGTAGAGCATGGGAGTAGCATGCACGAGGTCTATTGTTTGATTTCCAGTACTGTTAAAAAAACATGTTTTGAATAAACAAAAATATTATATTTACTACAAGCTAAGATAAAATAAAAACAAACCAAAAAATGGGTAATGGTATAAACACTTCTCTAAAGAAGACCTACAAATGAGAAATACGTATACGGGAAGGTATTCAACATCTCTCAAAAGCAGATAATTGCATAATAGTGACATTATCTCATATGTATTAGGATGTCTATAACAAATGTTGAAGATATGGAAGTAAAGAAAACGTTTCATAACCTTATTTGAATTCTAAGAAAGACAGAATCTCACACTTCAAAATTGTGTATTATTATTCGCAATGACCACTGTATGGAAATAATATTACAGTCTATGGGTAGATAACTGAATAAAAGAAAATGTAGTATGTTTTTACAATGGAACATTATTCAACAAAGAAAGAGAAGCAAATCCCACCATTTATGCTCTTGGGGACACTTGTCTAAGTGAAATAGCTAATGTTATATGGTTATGCTTACATATGGAACCTAAGGCTAGAGAATCAAATAACATAATGATATTTGCTGAGATATGGGATATGAAAGAAATTTGATGATTCTCATTCAAGAACATGATTTTTTAATTGATATATTCAAGGGATAATGTAGAGCATAGCTAATGATATCAAATTATTTCACTGAAATTTTCTTAGAGTGATGTCAAATGTCCCTGTAACTCCAATACATAAGTGCATGAGCACACATACATATAATAAGAAAGTAATAATGTGGAGATGGATATGTTGGTTAATTTGACTGTGATAACTATTACCTAATGTATATATATATACCAAATCATTGTGTGGTGAGCCTTGAATGCATGTTGTGTGTACATATTTATTTAGTTTTCAATTTTATTACAATAAAAGCAAATACACAATGAAATATTCTCATTCTTTTAAAACAAAAAAACATAAAAATTCTTAAACTTTTAAATATATTGAGGAATTCTAGAAATTTTAGCCAGACACTCATACAACAATCCACAAAATCTTATTAATGAAAAATATTATGGACGTTATAACCCAGATATTTTTAATAAAACTTTTACAGAGAACAGAAATGGGAACTTAATGGTCTCAGAGAATTAAAAAGCAGGATGATGTATCCTGTTAGCCTTGCTTAAAGCAAATGTTATTTCTTTAGCCTGAGAATACTGACATTAAGAAATCAAAAAATGAGATAAGTTAATAAGGATTTAAATAACAATGCCATTAAGATATGCCATTAGACATACACTGAAATACATAGGAAGGAATATTATGCTGACTTTACTTGAGCCCTGCTGGAGGGAAGTATGGGTGGTGGGGACACAGAAGAATAAGAACTGGAACAGCTGGAGCTAGAAAATGAGACTCTAGGGTCTATTATACTCCCCACACTTTCCTACCGAAGATTTGTGCCTTTTTTTCTCTTTTAAATCAAAGAGGGAGAAATGAAACGCTATGCAAGAGGGGATTTTTACAAATTTACAAAAGCCAGCAGAAGCAGAAAGGGTTCTCAGCACTGTTTTATAAAAGACTAAATCTAAAACTAGGAAGCGTTGAAAAAGTAATTAAAAGCAGACCTATAAATTGCTAAACATTTTCAGAGAGGGAAGCTGTGCATATTCAACACATTATCAAAATGATGTTAATGATGGCATAGGAGTCTGGGCCTATATAATATGTTGTCATTGCTGATTATCTTCTGAAAAATGTTAGTTCACAGGTCTAATCTCACCCAATAAGCAGTCACTGACCTGTTCACAATTCAATTCTTTTATTCATTTGCTTCTGAAACTGGATACTCAAGAATATGTCAGCTATCTCTTAGAAATAAAATTTATCACAAAAATCAATTACCATATCTGCTTCAAATAAGCTAAAACAACTCTAAGAAATTACTGTTATTGCTTTTCATGGTTAGCATTCACTCTCCATGACTGTGTTATGAATACATCCTTTCCTGGCACTCAAACTCAAGGCTTTAGACTTTGCTTTAAGGTTATAAGGAAGTGTTTATCGCCCCCCCCCCCCAAATTTTCAGAGTTTTCAAAGTATTACAGATATCACAACAAAATGTACATACATTTTTTATAAGCAATTAAAACCTAAAAACTTCATTACATTTTTTGGTCACATTTTGACCTCTGAATAATATTTTCCAAGATATTTATAAGATGACTTATCAAAATGTTGCTTTTCAGTTGCTACCCCAAACAATGAAATCAAAATCAGTTCCCAGTGGTTTGATTGGTTGCCATGGCTTTCTCTGAAGGATGGAATAACAAACCACACTAAGCCTCAAGGCAACAAAAAATTTCATATATTACAGATATCAGAGGATAAAATATTTTTTCATTGCCTAAATAATTATTTCTTACTTTGAACAACACAGCTGAAAAGTTAAAAACCACAGAAAACATTATGAATAAAAGATATAACTAACAACCAGATAATGTAGCTTAAGCAACTGAATAATAAGTTTTAAAATCCAGGAATCAATGTCCTTATCCATATCACAAAACTTGACAATAAATTTTACCTCTCATTTTTAATCACACATATATATTTAATTTTCATTTTGTTTTATTTATATGTTGATTTAATGCATTTTCATTCTATTCACTTGCCAAAAAAAAAAAAAAAATCCTTTCAGGGTTGAAAGTGACTTCAGCTAATTCAATATTTATCTTACTCCATCATTCTCCACCTATGTAGTTAATGAGTTTTAACTATAGTTTAATAGAGTAGACCATAATTCATCCTGTATTTGAGTAACTTCATTCAAAAAAATATATTTAATGAATATTTATAATGCAACAGGCACTGATTAAGGGTCTAAGTATAGCAGCAAGCAAAATGGACAAAGATGGCTGCTCTTGAAATCTTAAACTCCACAGTTTCTGAAACACAGCTCACTCCTCTCAACTAATTTTTCCTTGATAGTAGGTACCTAATGGCATAAGCAAAACACAGAAAATGTGCAAGTCACCATGAGAAATTACTCTAGTAAATAATTCAATTTTCATATACAACCGGCTTTAGTTTTCTAGAGTCAATCACATAAAGTCTAAATGTTTCATAAAATTCCTCTGAAGGTGTTGCCCTAGCTAACCATGCATTCCATAGTTCTATTTTTGTGCCTAATTAATTTATTTTATCTCTCTTCCTCCCTCCCCAACCCCCCCATGGATGTATGAGCACCATGTACATGCAGCTTCTGGTAGAGGGTATCAGATTACCTATATAACCTGAGACTAAAGTTACAGGATGGTATAAGCCTTCAGATATGGATGCTGGGATATGGCCCTGGGTCCTCTGTAAGAATAAGTGCCCTTATCTACTGAACAATATCACCTGCTTCAGTTCCCCAGATCATTCATTCAGGTACAAAGAAGTCAAATTCGTGTAGGTTCAAGGAATATGAAGTAAATTTGTAAAATGTGCTGAAAAGAATAAAAACTGAACCATGAGCACTCATGGTTGGTTTTCATACAAAAATACAAGTTCAACAAGTGGCATCTGCTGCTGGACATGGCAGCACACACCTTTAATCCCAGTACTTAGGAGGCAGAGGTAGGTGAAACTCCATGAGTTCCAAATGAGCCTGGTCTACAGAGTGAGTTCCAGGACAGCCAGGACTACACACACACACACACACACACACACACACACACACACACACACACACACACAAAAAGCAAACCTATCTCTAAAAACCAAACAAACAAAACAGACATTTATCAATCTTGGAACTTTTGCCACTAATTTACATTTTGAAAGCTCTATATGAATGGGTCATCTGAAACACCTCAAGGCCACAATCTTGATACTGTGCTTTGCTCCTTCTTGACACACTTCATAATACTTATAATTGAGGATGCATTATACTACCTCAATGAAGTCTTTAAATTTTTAAATTTATTTTATATTAATCTAGTATGATTTTTTTCCATCAGTCATTATTGCCTGCAGTTTTTGTATAGGGTATAGTCCCATGAAATTCTCCTCTCTAAGTGATAATACATGCATTGATATTACCATTCTTCCATTCCTGTTAATATGTCCATTTCTATGAAAGACTATTTCACAGTAAGATTCCCAGTATTCTGGCTCTTAGAATCTTTCTGCTCCTTCTTCCATGATACTTCTGAGCTATACGTGTAGAAGTTGTGATAGAGACGTATCAGTCTGGGAGGAAGTCACCACAATCCAAATTTCTGCATTATATCCAATTGAGGTTTTCTTCGATGGGTTTCCTTTGCTGTAAAAAGAGGCTTCTTTGATGAGGGGTGGTAGCTATGCTTATCTGTGGGTATAAGGATAAGATTTCGACTGTAATAAGGAATTATGCTGGATTTTCAAAGTTGCAGTGGTATATTATTTCCTGAAGACCATTAGCACCTGGAAGCTGGCTAAGTTTCCAGTACCAGGCATGATTTCCTCTCTGCTAAGTAAGCTTTAAGTCCAATTAGACAGCTATTGATTGCCACCAACCTGCAAGTACCCTTCCTGAACCTTTATATATATTTTCCATGCTGTTAATTATGATGGTTCATAGGTGTTGCAGCTGTATAGGATGATCTTATTGGTTCTTTTCTCCTGATAGCTTACATAGTATTTTCATGAAAGCTAGACCAAAAGAAGGAGGTTTAGATCCAGCGCAAATCACCTGAGTCCCTTGTCTTTAGTGTGTGCTGTTTTTAACAATAGGGTCTATCCTCAACTCCTGAGAGGCAATCAAGGGCTACACCAAAAATCTACATCCTTTTGTGAGTCACTACGGCTCTTAAATTGCAATCACAGCAATAGGTGTGAAGAATTAAACAATCACATAGTTCACTTAAGTATCATAGGGTTCAGATTCCAATCCCATTCATGAAAACCATAGATAAATAGATATTGGGTACTGGGGCCTGATGTCATCTTATTGTTTTGTGTTTATTTTACAGTCACATGCACTTGCAATTACTGTTGAACATAATTCTCATCACTTCCCTGTCTGCTATCCAAACAGGAGTGGGTTCTTGCTTCGGTGTTTTGAAATTTTTTCTTTTTCTTTTAAAAATTTTGTACTATTACAGTTAAGCTTCCTCTCCAGGCTATCAAGTATTATCTATACATTCATTTTGTTATCAACTATCTTAGCTGCTCCTCCTATCTATGTATCATATGTAAATTAGCTTCTCATGTGATTAAAATCTTCTATGTAATTATTGACAAATACAGTAAGACAGATGAAATTTTAATAAGTCACTTTATGGACCACCCATAAACACAACCATTCATTTATGATCTGATATCTTTACATTTTTAAGAGAAAGTCTTTGTTTTATATTTATGTGTATGTGCTTATATAAGTTTATATACCCCATATGAATGCAGACACATCAAGAGAGGGCATCAAGTCCCCTGGAACTAGAAAGCTGGAAGCCACCATGTGTGTAGTGGGATTATGTTACATTGTAAATAATTGTTCCACCTACTGATTTAATAAAGACACTGATTGGCCGAAGGTAGACAGGAAATGTGGGCAGGGCTACCAGAGAGAAAAAAATCTCTGAGAAAAGAAGAAAAGGGCAGAGATGCCACAGAGACACCAGACAAGCCAGAAGATGCAGAGGACAACTATGTGGCTCTGAGAAAAGGTACCGAGCCCCATGGCTGAACAGAATAAGAATCATGGGTTAGTTTAAGAGTAAAGAGTTAGCAAGTTATATGTTTGGGTCCTAGTCTACCAGCATAAAATTAATGTAAGCATCTCTGTATCTCTGTGGGATTGCAGTTCTGTGGGTCTGTGGGTCTACGGGTCCAAACGTAAGGCTAGGCCAGAAAGTCTGGGCTATAAACCTCATATTACACATGAGGGTATTGGGAATTGAACCTAAGACCTTTGCAAGAGTAGTACGCGCTTTTTACCACTTTAATATTAGCCATATATATAATATGGAACATTTTACTAAGCACTTGTAGAAATTTAGACAGATAGTGAGCATGTTTGATAAGCTGCTCCTTCAGAAAAAGGACAGTTTACCTGACATGATGCCATATTAGTTACCTGATACATACTCAGATGGCTACCATCTGGTTTTCTGAGGTTCATAATATTTATAAAGATTCATTTTAAATTTTCTTCTAGGAAAATGAATGAAACTAGAAGAGATTATATAATAAAACTATTTCACAAACACTAGAAGTATGTGTTGCTTTATGGACCATATGGGCATTTAAAAATAGTAGAAGGCTAGAGGGGGAAAGAATATTCAATGAAAAGAATAAGTCAACTTTTAAATTGAAGTGTTTATGGTTTTGTTTCTTCTAGTTGCATCTTTACTCCAATTTAGGCTGTTAATAATTATTTAATAATAATAATTATATATATATATATATATATACAGTACAACTTTCCTTCATATCTTATTTGTAAGTAAAATAGTTCATGAACAAAAGACTGCATATAAATTAAATTACTTACTATTTATCTACTTAAAAATTATTTATTAAATACCCATATTTGATATTGGGTAGAACAGTGAATGACTGTTTTCATAGAATATTGATATTGCGGTCAAATATACAATAAACAGTAGAAATAAGTAGACATTACAAAATATTATCCAGTGTCAACTATTTGGAATAAAAATAACAGAGTATACAGATAAAAAAATGTCAAAAATAAAATAAGATCATGTTAGAAAAATTCCAAATGTTTACTGCTTATACTAGAGAAGAGCCTGTAACTGGGAGCTTGCAAACCTAAAGGAGTCAGAAGCCTCATTCACAGCATCACCAGTTCAGCATAAGCACAGGCATGGAACTGCACTGAACTTCCTGTGATTGGCTACTACAAACTCACATTTTCTTTTTTAGGACAGAGATGCCCTACATTGTTTTAGGACAAGCTTACTTTTTTCCTAGAGTTAATTCGTTTAAACCCCTCAAACCACAATGACTAAAACAAAAATGTAAGTTTGTGTGCATGCCACTGTCAGACCTTGAGCTTCAGAGGAATTGGGGTAACTTAAATTTTGGCTATTGGGTTCTGGGCAGTCTATCTGCACTGTGACCTCCAGAGAGAAATAAAAAATGAAGTCTAGAGAACAGTGTTTTTAGACAGACATCTATGAGCAACTCCTCACAAAAATACTGGAGGAAGTAAGATTAATGTTCCAGTGCCCATGGTTACAACACAAGAGAATTCACTTTCTTTGTCTTCCTAAAAATTGGTATTCTTTAGTCTTATCTCTAGTGTACTGTTACTTATCTCTTCAAAGACAAAGGACATTATTAGTCGTGGGTTCCCACAGAGACATGAACCAGCTAATAATTTCCAGTTGGACAGTGTCTGTGAAGTCTCAGTGAACAGAGGCACACACGCAGGGCTTACCACAGGGCCAGATGTAATAGAAAACATGTTACCACACTACATATGTCTAAGATGGAAATGAATTCTTTGAGAACTGATACTAAGGGCGATCACCAGTTTAACATAGTCACTTTTGTTGTTGACTAAGACATGATTTTTTCCCAGGTTATATACTGCTTTCCATGTGAGGGAGGTCAAGCTCAAACACACAGAGAAATCTAAGCAGTCTTCTTCTGACAAGGCATGTAGTCCTGTGCACATCATCTACTTACATACGTACTTTCAATTACTCCAGTTGAGCTCCATATGTTGTGTTGGAAAAGTACGTTGCCTAACTTGGTGCATTGTGTTGCTGTTTTTGTGTTTTGGTTTTGTTCCTCCCCCCCCCCCCGTAACATTAGCTACAAATTTAGTAATCATATCTAAATTTAAATTTATTTCAAGCTCTGGAGGGAGGGATTTCTTCATCTACCTTAATTTCACTTATTGTATGTGTGGATGTATGTGTGGCTCTTTGTGTGCATGCATGTGCTTAGCTGTTGTGGTGCATACATGCTAGTAAGAAGACAACACTTGGGAGTGGATTCTTTCTTTCCATCATGGGTGTGGAGGTTCAAATTGAGGTCATCCAGTTTGGATGGGAAGTGTCTTAACCTGATGTGCCTGCCTCAACAATTGTAGTTTATACTTTAACTGCAACAAGCATTTAAGTGGGCAACGTGGATAAATTTTCACAGTTGTGAATCCTTCCCCTTAGAGTCAAAGATAGAAGGAAGCTGGAATAGTGTTGGATTTAGTGTGATAAATTCATGCTTTTAAATGTGTTTACTGTTATAGAAATTCTGTTTGTTGCTACACTAATAGAAAGGCACCCAGATCACTATGTCTCAAGTTGACAGACATCATTAATTATGATTAAACATTAATAACTTACTTGAACTGGAAATACCAAGCTACCAAAAAGTAAGTAATGCTCAAAACTCATATTTTCCCATTTCTGAAACTAGAGCTTTGACATGATAAAAAAAATTGCCATATGGCAGCATCTACATCCTTTTCTCATTTGGCATCATGTATTTGTAAAAATATGTTAATATGGTACATTCTACATAAATATTGTGATACAGACTGATTTTTCTTCTCAGATGTAGTACAACTAACTAATGTGAAAATTTGAGATTTGTCATTAGGAAGCATTTTGTTTTGTTCGGTTTTATAGACAGTGTCAATTTGTCAATCTTTATAATTGCTGCTGAGCCATCCAATTATTAATACTACGTACAATAATTTTAAATTAAAGCCTTCTAGTTGCAACTCAGTTATATCAACAACAGGCAGACGTGCACGCTGCATGACACAGAGGTCATTATAAGTGAGACCGCTGCTGCTAGCTGAATTGCATCATTTCACAGGAGAAATCTATCCAGTCTGCACTGTTTTCCAAGAGTGGACTGGCACAAGCGGAGAGCTAATGAGGACAAGATTGTTATTCTGCTACCTGACCAGCCCCTGTTAGCTTCACAGAGGAAGACAGGTCTGCCAACACACAAGGCTCCATTAGCTTTACCAGTCACCTCAAAGCAGGTGCATTTTTCATTGGGAATTCAAAACATGCAAAGGTAGACAACAACTCCTAAGGAGCCAACAGTGGTACAAAAGGTGAATGCAGTTTTACAGAGGGTTTGCCCTGCTGTTGTACATGGCCAAAGCACCTTTAGAATGTCCACATGTCATGAGAAGACAAAAAGGGCAGTTTGCTGACATCTAGGCTAAGACTATATAAGGACAAATAATACTTGACAGAAACAGAGAGCCTTGTTTCAAAATGGACACATTCGAGAAGGGGACAGGAAAAAGGACACAGCCTCTAAACATTTTAATGACACCATTTCCTTCTGTCTATTTCTTAATTTTGCACCAAAGAGACTGTATCACACCAAGGTTAGACATTGTCTCTTTCATTCATCAGAGAATGATATTATCTCCCCTTCGATCTAGAGGACATATTTCAAGACCACATAGATGCCTAAAGCTACAGAGAGTATCAAATACTATAGAGATACAGTTTTTTTTTCTTTGTGAACAACCCTATCATAAATTTAATTTCTTAGTTAGATACAACAGCTTAATAATGAAAGTAACCAAATAGAATAAATATAACAAAAGATGTTAATCAAAATTATTTAAAATTTATAGCATGCCTATTTCTATAATGTTTTATTTATTTTCAGACCGACTCTAGTAACTGAAGCATAGAAAAATAAAATTTTGGATCAGAAGTGCATGTTCAGATTGTCAGTCTGTGCTCAGATATTGAAGCTACATATCAGCAGAACTTGCTGGTTTTGGATTAATGGCAGTTTGCTCTTTCTAACAAAGATGGCTAGCCTGGGATGCTGGGGACACATAATATCAAGACCTTCACAGGAAAAACATTTCTGACTCTTGGCATAGAGCATCCGAGTAGAGTGTAAAGAGCTGGCTTCCTAACTGATGATTCCCTTTTATAACTTTTTATAACTTTCATTATAAAAAATAGATGGTTACACTGTTCAACAACTTCCATATCCTCAAATGTAGAGGGCCAAAGAAAAAACTGGGTGATAGAAAAATAACCTCAATAGGCATAAACATCTCACCTTATATTTTAGATACTATAGATCTTCAAGTTATTACTGCTTGGTCACCAACCAAGCCCTGACTAGAACAATGGTATACCAATGAAAGACCGATAGAAATACAACAGGGGGTAGAAACATCTGTGGGCGGATGCACCTCCAACATAGAGAGCTATTAGAAAAGACAAGGAAGTGAAATACACTGTGCCCAAAGAAATAAAATTTAAAACATATTCCTAGCAATACATGAGATGCAGTTCTAATTACGCTCTTTAGAGAAACAAACTACTTTTTAATGGAACCATATGGTAAACAAAGAAACTAGCTTTCCTAAGAGAATCCGTGTGAGTGTCTGCATCTACCCCTTTCCTTCCTTCTTATTGTCTTCTTTTTGAATCATAAAATCATACTTTTTCCTACACATGACTTTAAAGGATTCATTTTATTCTATTCAGAACATTTCAGTGAAAAATGGAAGTGCAACGTGGTGTTAGAAGATAGTATTAGCTTTCAGACTAGAATGATAATCAGCGTGAGGGAAGATAAGATTCTCAGACAGATCTAGGAAAATTCTCACTTGTGTGACTGAAATGCAGATAGGGACATCAACAATTTCAATTTCCCTCTAGGTAGGAATGCCACCAAGATGACTAACCGGACCTAAGAGTATAGGGAACCACAAATGTCACAGTTTGCAAGCCAAGAAAATATAAAATACTTCCCATAAACTAAAGATGAGACCACGAAAATCACTGAGAAGAGAGTTATCATCCCAGGAAAACAAAAGCTTTTAGTGCATATCAAGAGCTGTGTAACATTCCCAGTTTAGTCAAATGTTTTTTCCAACCCATTGGCAAGATCTGCTCACATATTAAGATCAGTTTCCACTATTGTTTGTAACAGCTTTTAAAGTATAACGTGGACATCTAAGTCACCAAGTTTCTCTCTTCCTTCTATGACATATAACCAACCACTTCTTTAAATATGCTATTAGGATCCAAATTTTAATCGCTTAGATTTCTTGCCTAGATCATGACTTTGGATAAAAGACCCTCCAAACTTTTATACCTCGATTTCAAATCCAGGAGTTTCTTCATTTAAAAAACAAAACAAAACAAAACAAACAAACAAACAAACAAAAAACCACATAGGATCTTGACCAATCCTGTGATTCCACTCTTTCTCATCACTGTGTGTTCTTGTATCACTGTGGTTCATGATTTCAAACTGCCACTTGTACCAAGTCTACCAGCCTTATGTCCAAGAGCTAATCTCTTATATCCTTCTTCAGGCTTTTACCATTTTACCTTGTATCACCTTGACTTTGGTAAGTACTAATTTTTAATTATGATCTGGCCCTGATATGATGAAAAGGTGAAATTAGATCATTTCACTGTATAATTGAAGACTGTCAATCTGTCATATAAGTATATATATAATATTATAATTAATATGTCATATCCATTGTTGCATAGTATTATGGTATGTTTGGTATTTTATGAACAACAAACCAGAAACAACAAAATATGGACATCTATTTCAAATAACTAATCACAAAAAAATAGAAGAATATGAATTCATGTGGGCTTTACTAAAACCATCCCCAATGAAAGATTGCTCTAAAAGAAGATGCTCAATAGAGAATACCTTGTGGTATTCCTACTTTACTCTAAGTCCCTCTCATGCAAATTCTGGGTTGGCTATATGCCATATTTACATCATAATGTATTGAGCAAACACAGGCTTAGGAAGTGCTTTAATTAGGTATACCATCATGCAAAGTCTGATGGGGCTGAATCTGTCATGCTATCAAGCAAACCATGATTACCAGCAGAGTAAATATGGAGAATCTCAGAGGCGCCAGATATTTCAGTGAGTTGTGTTTCTGTTTTCTAGTTTTGTTTGTTTGTTTTATCTTTATTCTAGGTCTAATACTATCAAACACAGCCAGCTAAGTCTCATAATAAATACCACCTTGGATAAGTAAGCAAAGACTTACTCAAAGAGTCTTGTTGATGGGCTGTAAGAAGCTACAAATTCTAACTCGGGACTTGTTAGCTTAGAAAATAAAATTCTCATTTTCAACCTTTCCAAATAGAGAAAGCTTCCCAGAGATAGAAATATCTCTGATCAAGTCAAAGGCAAAGCTAATAAAATGTGACTCTCAAACCATAAGATGTGGTGAATAATCTCTTCAAATTTTTGAAAGTTTCATTCACCTAGAAAATAAGAGTTTCTAAATGTTTTAAACATATTCCTCAATAGCATCTTGACTCTCATACTAAAATAGGAAAAGAAATATATTTTTAATTTTTTGAATTTTTTGAAATATATTCATACAATGTATTTTGATAATAATTCTCGATTTTCTCTTCTAAGCCCACCCCAGACTTACTCCTCACAGCTCTGAAACATTGCATCTTTTATTCTTTTTTATAACCCACAGAGTCCAAATTTGTGCTATCCATATGCTCATGGATGTTGGGCATCCTCTGGAGGAGTGTGGTTAATTGATCTATAAGGAGCTACACCCTTAAAGAAACCTGGCTTTCCTCCCAGCTGAAGTCATTGACCTTAAATAGCAACTCAGCCAAAAACAGAGCCTGTGAGTCCCTCCCTCATCCATGCCAGACTATTGACAGGCTTGATCTTGTGCAGGTTTTGTGAAGGCAACCACAGCTGCTATAAGTGTGTGAATGTCACGTTCAAAAAATACTGTTTCCTTCTGTTCCTTTCCTTCTGTCCCTTTCCCACCTACAGATTTTAGGAGGTTTTTTTTTGTTTGTTTTTTCTTCCCTTATGGTACTGGAATCCTGTTGGGAATAACATAGATCCACCTTTTGTGACTGACACTGCACACTTTACATGCCGCCATTCACTGCACTTTGACAATTTGTGGGTGTTTTGCATTAATTACTATCCATGGTACAAAGTAATAAAGGCTAGTAGAAATTAGATAAGAACTAGAGGCATTTGTGTGTTTCTTATGGGGTCTGAGAGAGGCACTGATCGGGTCTATAAACTAGAGGGCAGATTGATATCTTTGTCCATTTAGTAAAATAGTAGGAGTCTCTGAACTTCCCAACCATGGATTCTTAGAAAGACTTACTAAACCAGGTATGTGTTATTTCCTATGGAGTAGGTCTTAGATCTTGCTAGAGAGTTTCATGGAGTATGGGGTGGGGGAGGGAAATAGCACTAAAGACCTTTGGAAAAGCCATATCAAAATGTATTATTTTATAACCTTTGGATGTGAGTTTATAGTTACAACTTAATAGCACTCTAAGGGGAGGAACATGATTCAATGTGACCAGAGGGAAAAGTGTGGTGGCTTCTGGTCTACAACTGTCTACTGAGAAGTGTATCTGTGACTTGTACTCACTAGTAGATACAATGGTAATGGTGTCCTGGAACCTCAGGCCCAGGTTTGAAAGAAATAACTTTTCTCTAGGAAACCAACTGCTATACTATACAGAAGTTTGACTAAACAATATTGTGGGAGATTGTGTTGTTTCATTGTAAATAATTGCCCCACCCACTGGTTTAATAAAAAGTGCCAATTGGCCAAAGGCAGGCAGGAAGTATGGGCGGGGCTACAAGACTAAGAAAACTCTAAAAACAGGAAGCATAGAGCAGAACACCAAAGAGAAGCTGAAAGAAGCAGAGGACAACCATGCTGCTGTGAGAAAAGGTACCAAGCCCCATGGCTGAATAGGTTAAGAGTCATGGATGAGATTAAAGGTAAAGAGCTACCAAGTTATATGCCAGGGCCTTAGGCCAAACAGCCCAAAACTATCGTATGCCTCTGTGTGTCTCTGCCAGTCTGTGGGTCTGTGGGTCTAAACCTTGATGCTAGGCCCGAAAGTCCCTGTCAGAAACCTCATACTACACATATGATGAAGAGAACCCACATAAGCATTTCATGCTTAATTGCATTTGCCAATCTGTCTATGGCAGAGCAATTCATGTTTGGTTGAATGGATTTGGATGTAGTCACGATGATATCCTTTAGATGAGGTTAACATTCCACTAGTAGGCTTAAGTAACAACAGACTACATTCTATTATGTGAATGTTCTACATTAAATAATTATGTCCTTATGAAAAAGCTAAGTCACCAATAGAATAGGGAATGTTGTCTTCAGAGAGTCATGAGACTTAGTCACATCCACTCCATTGTGAAGACTTCAGACTTGCCACTATACACACATACATACGCATGCCTCATCTTGTTGGATCTATTTTTCCCCCAAGGGTACAGTGACTTCTTCAGAAAAAAAAATTCAATGATCACAGAGAGGTACATGAGGCACTTTAGGTGTGAGTAAAGTCTCCTTGAATGTCTCAGGTCAAAGCAACAGACAGCTGAATGCAGATAAATAGATACCATATGAAGCAGAAGAACCAAAGAAGCAGGTCCTGATCTGATCCAAGAAATTGGAGGAAAATTCATTCCCTTTGAAAAGCAACTAGGTTAAAGAATTATGGCCAAGCACTAAAATGTGAAATTTTATTCTTCTGTCTGATCTTCCCTATTCCAGTCATGAACTTGTTAGTTTCATTATTTAATTCAAGGACAGTTTAAGGTAAGGCTATAACTTTGAATTTTAGCAATGCAATGAAGTGTAAATTTCAATAAAAAACAATTATTTTGGCTCATTGTGATCATTTGTGGATTTTTAACAGATACATCTATATGGTTGTCTTACAGTCTTAACTTATATTTAGGAATTTACTTAAAAAAAACAAGAAATAAAACAAAATTGAGGCAAAGGTATTCCATAAGAAAAATAAAGCTTACTTCCTTCTACAGAAAATTCTGTGGTCCCTTAGAGGATCTGAGCCCCAATAAATTCAGAAATGGAGTCATTGGAATGCAAAGATGTCTGCTACAGGCATTGCAAAGTCACTTGATGCCATGCAACAAGAGTAATTGGACAAAACCTTATACCCCAAGAGATCACTGTTTGTGAATGAGAACTGCTGAGGAAACCTTTGAGACCCCCAGAATAATGAGGTCAATTAAACACTGTCTATCACTGTTTATGGAAAATGTCACACTGTGGCTATCTAGAGACTCAGGCTCCTGGCACAGGCAGCATTATAACACGTGGTAGATCTTAAAACCAGGGCTGGAGCCCTGTGCAATGCTGATCAGAATAAGAATTTGCTGTACTTGGAAGCATGTGATTCACCTGTCTACAAAATAATGTATTTGAGGGGATGTGTTTACTTGTTTATATAGTTAGTACAGGCTTATTACCCTCATAAGCAGACTGGATGGAAAGCCGATGTCAAATTATCACTCAATTTCATGGAGCTCTTACAATGCAGAAGCAAGAATACTCAATAGACTGAGCACATATGCTGTCATCTCAGAGTCCAATGTGTCTGACCCATGGAGATTTATGTTTTCTATAATTGGGACCCATCATTTCTTATCTTTACCCATGCAGTTGTATTTGTATTTGTCAAAGAGTTGCACTTAAATGCCCAGGATCAGCAATCTGCTGGCTGCATTTCTGCCTAAACTAAGACCTTAGATGTCTAGGATCAGGATAGAAAAACTTGTAAATGATTTCAGCAGCAGTTTCAGTCTCCCTAAAAAGAGTTAACTTTAAAAACACCATGAAAAGTTTCACATAACAGGTACCTCTGCCATACCTCAGAACTCCTGAGTCCATTATAATCCCTTTGATAACAATAAGTCACAGGGTTTATTGAATTCCTATAAAATGAAATATATTTCAGTGCAAGAAATGAAAAAATTGAAGATATGGAGTGTGCTTAAACTGAAAAATTTTATAATCTTTTAGATAAGATCTTTAAATCTTTCTCTTTAATCATACGCCAATAGAAATTACATGGACCAATTTCGCTGTAACTTTCTTCCACTCTTAACTCTTTCAATTACAGAGATAAAAGTGAGGCTCCTGAGAGCATCCAGTTCCCCCGCCAAGCAATCCCAGCACCCCTTCACCTCAGCTGTGATGGCTCAGCCTGTGCTCCCAGTCACCAAGCTGACCCGGGATGCCAGCATCCCCTACTGTAAATGTTATCCAAGGACAGCCACCAACTGCACCAAGATGACCTGGGATGCTGGCATCCCCTACTGTAAATGTTATCCAAGGTCAGCCACTGACTGAGCTTTGGTAATTACTTATTTACATCTTAGCAGACTCCTAGCACCCACTGTAGTGGACATTCTGATTCATACTATGCTCTGGGAGCTCTTTTGCTTCTGTGGTTCTCTAAACAGTAAGGCATTTCTTTCTCTACCAATGGAAACTGTCCCGGTCTAATCTTCTGTCTAAGTCACACACTGAGTTGTCCTGCGCTCTTTTCCATTTCTCTTTCAGATGCTGATTCCTCAACACATATATAATCCCAGTCTCTATGGATCTGGTATATTAATGATCTACTGAATGTCTCTTTTAATCTATCCCAGGCAGGTAGTGTGACAAAATGCTTAGATTAGTTGCTCTTTTTAAGCCTGTGCTTTAAATTCTGACACCATGTCTAAATTAGGAGTTCTCTGTGAATTGATTTCTTAATCCAAATACAGATAATAATTATAGGACATTATATGGGCATTTAATGAAAATTAAATGAACTAAAGTATGAGGGATGCTATACACTGAATAGGAAGCACTAAAAGTATCTGTAGCTATAGCTACAATTGGCTTCTCCTTTAATTCTTCTTTTAGTTCACCCACTTTCTTAATTACTTCATATTATTTAGCATCTGTGTTATGTTCTTTCTATAGCAATGCCAGTCTTGCTTGGGGATTCTTTGTTTTGTGTCTAAAGTCCACTTATGAGTGAATACATCCCATGCCTATCTTTCTAGACTTGTGATACCTTGCTTCAAATACATCCATTTGTCTTTATTTCTGCTGAGTAGTACTCCATTGTGTAGATGTACCACAGGTTGTTAATGCATTCTTCAGTTGAGGGACATCTAGTTTGTTTCCAGGTTCTTGTTATTAAGAATAATGCTGCTATGAATATAGTTGAGCTAACGCCTTTGGGGAGATTGATTCTCAGTTTTCTGAGGAACCACCATACTGCATTCCAGAGTGGCTGTACAAGTTTACACTCCCACCAACAATGGAGGAGTGTTCCCCTTGCTACACATCCTCTCCAGCATAGGCTGTTATCTGTGTTTTTGATCTTAGCCATTCTGACAGCTGTAAGGTGGCATCTCACAGCTGTTTTGGTTTGCATTTCTCTGATAGCTAAAGATGTTGAGCAATTTTTAAGAGCCTTTCAGACATTTGTAATTCTTCTGTTGAACCATCCCTGCATCTCTGGGATGAAGCCTACTTGATTGCAGTGGATAATTTTTTTGATATGTTATTGAATTCAGATTGCCAGAATTTTATTGAGTATTTTTTGCATCAATGTTCATGAGAGAGATTGATCTGTAATTCTCTTTCTTTGTTACATCTTTGAGTGGCTTAGGTATCAGGGTGATTGTGGCCTCATAAAGAGTTCAGCAATGTTCCTACAGTTTCTACTTTATGGAACAGTTTGAAGAGTTTTAGTATTGGTTCTTTTTTGAATGTCTGGTAAAATTCTTCACTGAAACCATCTGATCCTGGATTTTTGGGGTTCCCCCCCCCTTGACAGACTTTTAATAACAACTTCAATTTCTTTTGGGTTTATAGGTCTGTTTAGGTCTTTAATCTGATCTTGATTTAATTTTGGTGAGTGGTACCTGTCCAGAAAGCTGTCCATTTCTTTCAGGTTTTCCATTTTAGTACAGGTTTTCAAGGTATGGCCATGAATCTATAGAGATCCAGAGGTTTTCTGCCCCCCAAGTGCTAGGATTAAAGTCATGAGTCACCATTCCCTGATCTTCATGGCTTGGCTCTGTCCTCTGAAATTTCAGGCTATTTTTATTAAATATACTATGGTCATTTTTGTAAATCATTATAAGTCAAACTTTAAATAGCTATATCATCTTTAAAAATATATTCCATATGACATTCTTCATAAAGTTGAAGCCTAAGACTCTGTACTTTTGGGGAAAATGGTTACATGACTGTATAACATGTAGATGTAGCAAATAGCACAGAACCCTTATCTTAAATCTGAAGAGGATGTTTCCTTCCATTCTGAGGCAGGCATCCTCATCGGCAGCTCCAGTATCTATGAAATTTATCTAGGTGAAGGGTTAAGGAGAATTAACCAACCATCTATGAAGGGGCTCTTCTTTATCTTATAGATACCAGAAGGAGTCTTTTTATTTAACATGCATTAATTATTAACAAAACATTAAAGGTCTTTCATGTGGCAAGTAGAATTTTAAAGGAAATGAAACACAACAGAGGCTAGTCACCCCCCTTTTCTTTATCATCACATCAGTTCCCAGCATATCCTGCCGTTGTAGAACAAATCAAAACAAAAACAAGAAAAACACGGAATCAAAAAATTGAGCCCAATTCTCAGTGCAAACCTTCAGGCTGCTGCAGAATTTATATCAACCACATGCAACAACCAGTCATAATTTATACTTACACCCTCTCTGAGACCCGAGTCTGAATAAAAGCCAAAGTAGATTCCAGTAAACTAACCCATCTTAAAAATAATTTAGCATTTAAATCAATCTTTATTTAGCAACTGCTGCCCAACCAATAAGTTTTCCTCTGCAACTACACATTTAAAAACCATGTGATATTTATGAGTAGTCAACTATTGAAATACTTATTGATATTAAGCAAGTAATTTGTGAGAAAGGAATATGGTAACATATCATATCCATTATAGTTCAACATAATAAATTTTCAGGCTATAGGGAAAATGGTCAAGGCTGATGACAAGAAATATTATAAAATAGAGTATTAGTGAGTTTGGTGAAAATTGTAAGAATATTAAGAACTTAGTTTTATTCTGTAGTTATTATCCTGAGAGATTTTAAGGAACCACTTCATTATTAAACAGTGCAATGTTATAACTGATAATTTCAATGGAGTTTTGAGATAAAAGAATTTTATAACTCATGAAAATATAACAAAATCTTTTTTATGGATGAGGCTATGTCTAAGAAAAATGAAGATTATAAGAAGTAAAATTAATGACCTATTGGAGAAAATATGAATCTCATCATCTTTACAGTGTGGTAAGTTGACGTTTATTCACTTAACTTGATCAATATCTACAGCCATACTGAATAATTCAGACTTTTTACTTTGATGAAATTGGTAACATAACTTCTCCTCCACTGTGCTATCTTCTCTAGATTTAAAACACTATCTGTTTACGTTCTTTGCTGATTCAAGACAGTTTTCTGAGTCATTCTAGAACTAATCAAGCTAAGAATTTATATCGATTCCACTCATTTCAGGGACACATCATTTAACATGATGCCAAGCACATTGAGAGCTTCGGAACTCTACAGACTCTGTATTCAGCTCCCATTTCTTCCAAGAATGTTGCTAAATCTCTCTGAGATGTTACCTTAAAAGTGTGAAACAATTTACTGGGTTGCAGAGTTGCCAGAATGCAATGAACCAATATAAGCAAAAAATTTTCTTCATCTTTTCTGCAAACTGGTAATTAAAAATCCATGTGTGCTATTCTTCTGTTACTTTCCCATCATCCTTTTAGATAAAGAGATAATATTGCAAACAGGAAATATATTCAGTGCTAACACATATCACACATGAAGAACTCCAGTCCTTTAAAAAAGGTATTTCATAAACATATGTATCTATATGATAATGGCATGCATATACTTTTGTATACCTAGACATATACATGTGTATGTAAGAAACAGCACTGAAACCAAGAATGTATGAGACGTTTTCAAAACTTACTATATAAAATTACAAATGATCCAATTAAAAAGTGGACAATAGATCTAAATAAAAAATTCTTTAAAAAGACATATAAATGGCCAGTAAGTTCACAAATAGAACTCAGAAATGCTAACCATCTATGAAATAAAGCAAAACCACAATGACCCAGCCAAACAGGAATGACTGATATCAAGAAGACTCATGATAAGAGGAGTTTTGGGGATGTGGAAAAAGGGAAATCCCTGTACGCCATTAAAGATATAAATAAATAGCACAGTGGAGGTTAGCACAATAGTTCCTCAAGGACTTTAAATGAGACTAGCTGGGGATGGACCAGTGACGGTAATAGGAGTGAGTATAATTAAAGTACATTTATGTATAAAATTTTTGAGGACACCATGATTTTTTTATGGTGGGTGTATGTATTTGTTCTTATGCATTCATGCATGTGGATGTGTACCTGTGGCGGGCAGATGTTGGGATCAGCTGTCTTTCCTCAGTGACTCTCCACCTTTATTTATTTCTTTTTTTGAGATTGGGTATCTCGCTGAATCTGAAGCCCATCAATTTACAACACTTGTTGGACAATGAACTTCAGGGAACTATCTCTCCTTGTAACTCATGCCCACATTAGTGTTACATGTATTCACTACTGTGTCCCTATTTTCACATGAGTTCTGGGCACTCAAACTCAGGTTCTCATGTTTATACAGCAAGCATCGTACCAAGGGAGTCATTGCTTCAGACTAGATATGAACTCATTTTTGATGTAAAAAGAGAATTACTCTACAATCTTGTATGGTCTTACTATGTGTATTCCCAAAGGAATTGAATCATTATGTAAAAACAGCACAAGCATCCATGTGTTTGTCTCAGCATTTTTCTTCAAAGTAACCAAGAATGGAAACAACTTGTCTGTCAAGTGAAGGATTTATTAAAATGTTGTTATATGTTCACCACAGGATACTACCTAGTCATTAACTAAAAACAAGTATCCTGTTACTTGCGACAGTATGAGTAGAACCAGAGACTGTTAAATAAATCTAGGCCAAAAAGGCAAGGGCTTTATAAATTTAACTTACATTCTCATTCTAAAAACACTTGTAGAAACTGTGAAGAAAATAGTGGTTACCAGTGGGAGGGAGAGAGAGAGAGAAGGAGAGGGAAAGGGGGAGGGGGAAGAAGAGGGAGAGATAAGGGAAGGGGGAGGGAGGGAGAGGGGACAGAGGGAAGGGAGGGGAGGGGAGAGGGAGAGAGGGAGGGGGAGAGACAGAGGCAGAAAGAAACACACAGAGAAAAACTTTGAATTGGTCTAAGCTGCAATTAAATTGGAGCAAGAAATGCCAACGTGCTATTACCGTATTGTGGCTGTGTATAAGAGCTACAGTTCAGAAAGCTGGAAGAAAGAGTTTTGAAGGGTATTTTTAAAAATAAATATTTGAAATAAATATGCTAAACTCTATTTAAACACCACATAATTACTTATGTTTTAAATAATATTTGGTGTCCCCTCAATATATATTCTGGGTATCAGTTAAAAAACAAATATAAATATGGAGACTTAGAAGCTTCATAGCACTTGAATTAAAAGATGACAATAACATGAATACATGCATATGAAACATGAACTCAAAAAATTAATTTAGCTTAAAACTAAAGAATGCATCAAAAAATAAAATAATTCAGTCTTAGTGTGTGGTCAGGTTATGTCTGTCAGCATCAAACAAAATATCTTTGCATAAGGGACTTGTTCTCCTGAAAAGCCAAGCACTATGAGATAGTGATGGCTGGTCCTGATGATCAACTAGGCAGGATCTAGAATTGACTAACAGGCATGCCCCTGGGGAGGTATCTAAGGACATTTCTAGAAGGATTAACAGTGGCGAGAGGGTCCCCCCTCCTCAGAAGATGTGGACAATTCAACATGTAGTCCAGTTATAGAGAGGTCTAAGGAAAAATTCCTGTGTAAACCCTTCTAGTAAGTCTGTATTTATATTTCTATTCTACAGTCTATCATTTCTGTTCTTATAATAATTGTGATAACTATTTAATGATCAGGTCTGGTCTACTTTTAGTTGTAGGATGAGAAACATAACATAAATTTCCTCAACAATACATTTCTTATAATTACCTCATAGATGGTCTCTTTTAATTTGAAGAGCTTTGCATTGGGAATTTCAAGGAAAAAAAAATCAGCATTTACTCTAAAAGTCACTGTGAATAGTTCCCTACAAAAGAAGATGCGTGTTTATCCTACCACTTTCTTTATCCTACACATTCAGACTTGAGGAATTCAAAGCAGACATTCTGAAGAAGTGACTCTTAAAGTGTGCATCTGTATCATAGCAAAGAAAAAAAAAAACCTACCTGAATGATAGTAATTACAGCTATAACCTTATATGCCAAATGTCAGGCATTGCCATTAACCTTCACTGTTAACCTCAGTATTAATTTTATATACTCTTCGCTCTTGGTGACACTGTGAAAATTTACCTATTCTGTCCATTTAGCATGTGGAAAACTGGTTGGAGCATTTTGGAAAGAAGCATTGCAAGGCTTTACAGACAAGTCAAGGGCCATTCTGGGTCACAGCATTCATAAGGATGTCTACCTCAGTGTGGTGGCTGCAATGTACAGAAAAGTACTTGGCCTCACACATGCCAGGAAAGAAATGGAGTTTGCTTCTAGCTGTGTCTAAACCATTTCTAAGGTATGGTTCTTGGATGAGCTAAAAAGAATTCATTCTAAGAGTAGAATCCTTTCAATGTGTTATGGAAGAGAAGGACCGCAGGTTTTTAAGGGATCTTAGACCCTTTCTTTTCTTTTGAAAAAAAAATATTTTTTAAGGTCTGTGCTTATGTACATGAGTGTAGGTATGCACAGAATTCAGAAAGAGGAGGCAATTCCTCTAGAACTGGAGTTGTAGGTTGTTGTGAACATCTTGATATGGGTGCTGGAAGCTGAGTCCAGGTCCTCTAGAAGAGCAGTGTGGACTTTTGACAGCTGACCCATCTTTCCAAGCTCTTTATTTTCTTGAAATTTTTTTCTTAGGTTGTCTTGCCACTCTCCCTCCACCCATAGGATATGAAGTAATTTAGGAGATGGAGAAGATGTGAGAAAAGCAATGATGTTGGACATCAGTAGGATGGAGAAGAAAAATTTATATCCCGAGACAAGTAACTGTCAAGAGAGGCAGCTTCAATAGATGGTGAAGACCTCACATAGAACTGTGATTGGAAATAAGCTGTTTCCTATTGCTTTTATAAGCAATCACCACAAACAAACTCAGTGGCTTGAAACAACACAAACATATTAGCTTAGAGTTCAGGAGGCCAGATGCCTAAATTAGTTTTGTGGACTAATTTAGTTCTGTGGACCCAGATGTTGAAGGGCTGATTGCTTTTAGTGATTACAATGAGGAGTTCATCCCTATTGCCCTACCAGCTCTACAGTTTACCAGCATCTCTTGGCTAAACACATCAATACAATTTCTACTTCCGTTTTCACATTTCCATCTTTGGCCTTACCTTCTTGCCTCTCTTTTATAAGGCCCATTGTGATCATGAAAGATCATTTCCTTTCTAGATAATCAAAGTTAGTCTTTACCTAAATATATTTAAATTAGTTCATTTTGTAATTTTGTTAGTTAGATTTGAATGGCTACACAAATATCTGAGATAATAAAACTTATACAGAAAAAGAGCTTATTTTAGCTCATAGTTTTGGGGGTTTCTGTCAATGATCTAGTATCCTGCTACATTTGGGTTTGTGGTCAGCCAAGACACCATGGTAGAATCACAAACACCTCATCTTGTGACTAGAGATTGAGAGATAGGAAAAAGAAAAAAACAGACTGGGATTCCACTCTCTCTCTCAGGAAATATTCTCAGTGTCTAAAAGGTCCCTCATCAGGCTCCACCTCCTAAAGTTTGTACCATCTTCCAATAGTACCATTTGGGAAATCAAACCTTTACCATTCAGACAGTGATGGATGCTCATCCAAAATAAAGTGTCCAGCTAAGTTTACATATTCACTGCTTCTAGGAAACAGGACATGAGCATCTTCTTTTGGGGACCGTTATTCAGCCAGCATTAGGGGGAAAAACTTAGAGTACTATCCATCATGATTCTATGTTATTTATTACACTGTTAAGTTTACCGATCTGCAATAATTAGCCAGAATATGAACTCCTCATACAATGTGGCAACAAATATGAATGGTATTTATGTGTAAAAACTTATACCCCCAGAGTAATAACCATTTGAATGAACTCTGCATGTACTCCAGGTCTCTTAACTGAAAACTGACCTTCAGCTATATCAAAAGAGTTATACACATTCCCAGGAATCACTAAGACAGTGCTGCCCATACTCTTGTGTACCAACCAGCCTTGAAATTAATTTACAGACACAGACACTCCATTAAGTATTTTACATATATTACCATACTTATCTCTTACTTTATTCTTCTGTGGCTGGGATTATTGGCTGTTTTGTTTTCTAACTTGCTAGTGTTTACATCACATTTTGGGGCATCTTAAAAACCAAGAACCAAGCCCTGTGATGGTAAATTCCATGTGTCTTTCATCAGGTTTTAGCTTATCTGACTTAAAATCTGAAATAATAATGCAATCCATAAATGCAGAAGAACATAAAGCCAGTATTATAAGTACAATAATTTTAAAGTAACATTTAAAAACAATACATTGGACTTGTTCTCAGCGGCAGAGGTCAAGGTAAAGCCATCTGAGCTCCCAACATGCTAGGGTCCCATTATTATATTTGATGACTAAGTAAGCTCTTAGAAGGAGGCCAAGAGTTCATTCACTTGATTTTAACAACGGTATTATAACAAAGTCTGAGAGATACTATGCCCTCATAAGAATTTGATATCAAGTTCAGGGCTTATCACAAGAAAATCTTTGGCCACCTAACATTCCTACCCTGGCTTTTCTACTACTGGAATGTTTCCAGAAGATTCAAACTCTGAATCTACAAGTTATTCAACAAAGTAAGTCAATTGTGTTTATCACAGCTTTGTTTAAGCACATAGGACTTAGCCACTAAATATAAAACACTGGATGAGCAGCCTCAAAATAAAAATTTCATGACTATGAAAGCCATAGTCCTTCAGTTATTACTTAAAACATCACAAATCAATGTATGCATGTGACAGAATGGATTTTGTACTTTATACTTAGCTTTTGGAACCATAAACAAAATAAATCAGTTGCAAGATTATCATTTATATAAGTATATAATATATAAGATATCTCAACTAGCATGTGATGATGGGATCAAGTGACAGGGTTCTAAAACTGAACCACACACACTTGCACACCTACAGCACATACCAGCCTAAGAACCCACTGATGCTACTCTGAAGAGCAAAGATTGCTTTCTTTTTCCTTTCTTGTATTTTCTGTCTTTCTTTTTGTTGGCAATGTGTAGTAGTGTGACATATAGTAGTTCTAGCGTTAGAAATGAAGTATGTGAGTCTATCCATTGTCAGATTGAATCACACTAGCTGAACCAGGATGACTGATGAGACCACAGATATATGTTGTTAAGTTTACACTGATTATTTATAAAATAATTGATTTAATGTTTCCTGAAAGTCACCATGACTGTATTTAAGAAGGAATTTTTCTGAATTTCCTTGATACCATGACAGTTCAAAATTTATATTCTACTCAAAAGTGAACACCACCATCCTCCCAGTGGCTCAGATGAAGCACTTTGTTGCCTGGTTACCTTCATGTTTTCCTAGGCTTGGTTTATCTATTTCTGGGAGTTAAATCTGTGAAATGAAGTGTGCCTTGGACACTTCAAGTTCTACACCTGACTCAGGTCAACTTGTGTTTGATCTTAAATGGTCTTAAGATCTCGTTGGGTCAGTAAGGAAGCCAGATAAATGTAAAATGTCAAATGAATGCTACTTGCAGGTATTCATCTTATAACAAATAGCATCATCATGTGTGATTGCAGGAATGGTTCCCAATGTGGTATGTTACCAAAGGTCAGAAGACCAACACTTGGCTTCAATTAACTACATGTTTATTAGTTAAGGTAGGATGGCCATATGGCTTCCTACTACAGAATTATGTCAAGGCAAAATACAAATAGATAACATCATTTGGGGCTCGAGCAGAGAGATAATAAGCTACTGTTTCAAACCTTAAAGTTTGGGCAATGAACAAAGACTAGTTAGAGTGTAATGTGTTAAAACTGGTAAATACTTATAATTTCACCTTTAGTAGATACATAAAAGCTACAAAGTCACTTGAAGATTTTACTCAAATCATTTCCATGGAATCTCAGTGAAGCAAAACGATGATCATCTTTATCTTTATTTTGTTGATATAAGGACTGGGTGCTCACTTTAAAGTTCATGGACGACCTTGTTAATTTCAGCTTCAGTGAGGATTATTTCCTTTACTTATAATCAACTCTCACTGATATTTATAAATTACCCCTTTTAGCCTGAAATCACTTGCCCCTTTCCTTATGCTTTTACCGACCCTGTAAAGATTTATTTACCAGCCAGTGAATCATATCAATGAAAATTCAAATTCAAGACAAGCAAGGGGGGGGGGGCACCTCTCTGCCTTAATAGAGGTTCTTACTGGCCAACGATAAAAGAGATTATCCTAAAATATGTAATTAATTAAGTTATAAAAGTATTGGAGTTCTAGTTAATTTATATGTGGTACTTTTCAGTTGATGGAATAAAAACTTGTTCTTAAATATGGATCATAGGCAGCCAACTTTATTATGACTTTTTGTTCTTTAAAAGTGATTTCTGAAACTACTCGTTTTAAGATGACTACCTTTTTGATTAGTCTCATACATGTTTTTGAGTCAACAGAAATGATATTTTATGTTTAAAAAGTAATAAGCAGAGTTTCAGTTTTGAAATATATCAAAATGACACGTAAGTAAGTGGATTTTTTTTTTCTTAAAGGTCATATTCATCATGTTTCTACCTTTTCATTAGATTTAGTGATTTGTGGTTTGAGTGGTAAGATTTTGGTCTTGGAATAGCAAAATTGAGGCTTAGGATCTAAGAAGACATCTCTGAAAAACATTATGGAAATTTTTCTCATAGTCTGGTCTGACGTGATGTTTAAGTTGCAGTTTCATTCTCTATACACATAGTTTTCCCTCTTTAATTATTTGAATATGTTCATATATACTTAAAAATAAATCTCATTATGCATATTTGAGGCATACAGCATGATGCTATAAGATATTTTTATACATAAACACTATACTAATGAGATTGTGACTCCAGTTATATAAATTAAACTATTCCAAATTTTAAATAACTATTGTCTCTTTATGGCAAGTGGAACTACAGTTTTAATATATATAATATTTTAAATATATATAAATTATATATATAAATAATTATAATATAATATAGTATAGTATTGTTAGGTATAGTTTTTATGTTGAACATTGTACATTGGATCCCTAGACTACTTATCTCATTTATCTGCTATTTTTTAAAAAGTCTTTTGACTTATATCTCTGCACTTTTCTACGTGTTTTTAATACAAAAGTGTCTGTGGCCTTGGATCAATGCAACCTCATACTTTAATTAATACATAACAACATATCAATTATATTTTCTTGGCTTTAAGATGGTTCCTAGGTTTTGAAGGCAGAGCTTTAGTAGACACAGAGCTTCACAGGATCAAGACAAATGAAAATCCCAGCTCTGAGAAGAAGTGCAAACAATCCCGCTCCTCTCCAAGGAGGTCTTAACAACTGATACTTCTGGGAAGGGAAAAATCGTTTTCTTGTTTTCCCAACAGAGTGTCACTGGGAATGTCCACCGCACTCCAGGATAGGCCTCAAGGTCAGGAGTAATTGGCCAGCACAGAACAGTTTGCTTCTTCATGCTTGTGACTATTTGTTTCTTTGTTTTGTATTTGATTGGGGTAACTGTTTCATTTGGCTCTCCTCCCCTTCCCCCCTCCTCCCCCTCCTCCCCCTCCCCCTCCTCCCCCTCCTAATTCTCCTCTCCCCTCCTCCTTCTTGTTCTTGGTTTATACAGTTGGTTTGTTTTAAGTTTTCTTCCTTTCTTAGAGTTTAAAAAGAACATACACATGGGTGGATAGAGATGTATGGAAGATTCGGGATGAGTTGGGGTGGTGAGAACATTATCAAAATATATTGTGAGAAAAAAAAGGCATTAAGAAAAAGATTTTCCCTCAGTGACTGAGCGGCAGCAGCTACTGTAAGGGACTTCTGCTGCTGTAGTGAACTTCTTTTCTTTCTTTTATGGATGAAGGCAAATAGACAGCGCAATGATGGATTAAGCGTCCCCACTCAACATTCTTGGACACAATTTGTCATTCAAATAAAGTCTGATTATATTGTGATATATTTTTACCATTTGTTTAGAAATATGCTTTGAACCTCCCTTGCACTCTGTTTATCAGACTAGAGACAGTCCCCTTTCAATTTTTCCAAATTTCTTTATTTCTTGAGGTGAAATACTTTTATTTTACAAGCACCAAGTATTCTGGATGCATTTATCTCTCTGTGGCCTCTGTCGGCCATAAGCCAAGGTTTTATTAGCTTCTGAGCAAAATTCCCTTTTGAATTTTCTAAAACAATTACATATAACTCACCACAAAAGAAGTAATATCTCTTTTCATGGTGTGTGCCACTATATAGAAAGGCATGGAAGTTGGTACATTACCAACCTGACATGAGCTACAGGTGCCCTTTCCTAGGGCTGCACTAAGACACTATGGTTCTCTGTCTTCAATTTCCCACCATTATCCTTCATAAAGAGTCCATTATTGGGGTGTGAATTCATCTCTGTGTATAGAATAATATTTTCTCAGAGTCAGAGTTCGGTAACCTATAGTCACTCTAATGTATGGGTTACCTTTGCTTGCTCACTGTCTACTATCACCCAGAGTTGTGTGTCCATACAATTGACTTCATATCTCTAACCATATGCATTCTTGGCATGAGATGTTTAAAACAAAATGAGTAATCATGACCTACACACATAATTGTACTAGGAATATATGTGTGCATAGGCATAAAACAAATAATCAAGAAACCCTGATGTCACCATGTGATTATTTTTGCACTGTCCAAATTGTATTTAAGTATTATACCTGCTAATTAGTAAATATTAACCTTTTGTCATCCCAAATTTATAAACTTGTTTCACCTACTGCGAAATATAGGCACTTGGCACTATTTTAAAGGGGGTACTATTTTCTTTAGGATTCTAATAATTAGATAAAATGAAATTCTTTTATAACTCTGTGAGAAAAAATCCCTGAACCATATCAATGTAATATTCAAATTATTTCAGCAAACTAAAATATAAATGTACAAAAGCTTCACTGGTTCATGAAGTAGCTGGGGTTTTATAATGCATCTATACTTGGCTACTCTCAAAGAAGCACCTCCATTGAGCTATGACCTTCCACAATTTTATTTGAAGAAGTAACGACTCCCCCAAATCTCTGGAACTGTTCGATCAACAAACAGCAAATATAGGCTCCACAGAGGATCACGAATAAAACTGTTGTCTATATTCCTATGGGTTGATTGATTTCTGTGATTTTATAGCTACAATCAAAGTTCCACAGCAGTTTTATTGCACTATTGTCCAAATCCTCCATTTTTCCTTGGTGGAAAACCAAAAAACAAATATTTACTTTTTGTCATAACTCTCTAGGATATGTCATATATAAAGCAAAGCAGAGTTAATTCTTTTAGGCATCAGGAGACTGTTATAAATCCTACTAGGATTCATGGTTTTAGTGGTAACTTTGAAAATAGTTTAATTACAAGCTAAAGGATGCCTATATGCCCTTATTTTATATGTTGTCTAGAAGTATGCATGCTGCTATTCACAGAGTGATGCTCTCTTACCTAACTATTCTGCCTGCAAGAAATGAACTAGAAAACAAAAAAGTGCAAATCCATCAGGCAAAGGAATCATTGTGACTGTCTCACAGATCGCCCAGGAAATTCTAAAGTTTATTTCTGATCATAAGGTGTCCAGACAACTGCTCTTTTCACAGACAGCAAGACATAACAGAACAAAAAACAAAGGGCAGTAACAGCTGTGAAGTCATTAACAAAACTTTGAGGAAGGTTCAGCTGCTGGAGTACAGCAGGAAATCAATGACATCAACAAGCATACCACCTGCTCCAGACAGCACATGGCTTAGCAGGTGGGCACTGCTACCAGACTATACATCTTTCCATTTATCTTGACTGCTGTATAATACATCATAAAGAATAATTTGTGACTATTTGTCAAATTAACTTAGTCATGTAAAGAAAAATAATAATATGAGCACAGCATACACCCCCTTTGTTGACAAATGGAGTCTCTGTTGGCACATAGGCACTTTCCTTCTCTCTTCTGCTTCATTAAATCCCCAGACTTCCAGCAAAATTGACAATCTTACATAGGTGCCTGGGCTCACAGAATTAAGAGGAAGCTAATCTGATTTATTTTCTCTAAGGATTATGCACTCTCTAAAGTTGATTTTCTCATAGATTTCTTTAAAGCCAAGACTAAATGATTGAAAACTTGTTTCGAACAACTAACACTTCTATTTATTAGCTTGAAATATTTAAGTTATATACATAGCATTATATGTGAAGGTTCCAATAGGAAATGTATACCCTGGCTTAACATTAATGTGAAATAGATGTGTGTGTGCGTGTGTGTGTGTGTCTGTGTCTGTGTCTGCGTGTGTGTGCATGCTATGGTGCATATTTTGAATGTGCATTAGAAAAATGTTTCCTCATCTAAGTACATAGTATCTCATTGTATTACTGTAGTATCTAATCTATGTAAAATATTATTATCTAACAGGATAAAAAGTTTTAAAAGAGTAAAGTTCAGTGACTTGCCCAAAACTGAGCAAGCATTCAAAGCCAGGCAATTGGAGCATAGAGCTCATACTTTTAAGCTTTTATTAGGCTAAGAGCCTCTATACCACATGCTGGGGAAACCAGGGACAGATGTCAATGCAAGGATGTAAAAATTACTTAGCAATAATCATAGAAAGAAAATTAAAGACACAAATAACAGCAGCAATAATCACACAGGGTCAAAGGTGAAGGAGAGGCAAGGGCGCGGGGGAGGGGGGGGAGAGAAAAAGAGAGAGAGAGATTTAGTTTTCCTAATGATAGAATACCAGATGCCTTCTTGACCTGCTCATTGCCTTTTGTCTCAGAAGACTCCATAAGGATTGCATCATAAAAGCTCATAAAAACTCCAATTTACATATGACTTCACATTCCTACTTATGGAAAATCGCCTGCTTTCTGCGTTGTATATATAAGATAGTTATTAGGTATCCCTTGACGACATTCATTGTAGCATTTTCTAACTCACTTTAAACTCAGACAACATGTATGTATTGGCATCATCTCTAATAGCAGCTAGTAGGTTGTGCTAGAAACCAGAAGTTCTAAACTACAAACATTTTTTCTTTACCCAGATTCTTCAGATGTCTGTGATTCTATGAAAGAGGAATTGAGGAAACAGACACACTACAAGCCAACCTGTGTGAAAGTGCCTCCTGCTCAGTGGAGCTTTCCAGTAAACAAAACTATAAGGGAGCAGCATAGGTTTGTTAGCTTGGGAGGCAGGGACTACAGTGAGTTCTGAACAGTCCTATACTCTGCTTCGTTCTGGATTCCATGCTATTGAAGATATCATTTTATATTTTATAAAGAAGGTATGTAGCCCAAGTTCTGGGCTCCATTATGAATCTTGGACAACCAAAGCTGCCTTTCTGGTCTTGAGTTTCTTCCATGTTTTAAATAAAGTGTCCATTTTACCATTTATCATGTGGTCTTATAGTAATGTTCTGGTGACACTTTCTCTCACAGTTTTGCACATCCAAACTAATATGTGTATGTTCATATAGGTGTGTGTGCTCTAGCTTGATGTTATAATTTTCCATTTTGAAGTTTTGTTACATTAAATTTTTTTAAAAAGCAGTTATCTAAGTAAAGATGTCTTCTAATAAAACATTTAATGTATTTCTGGGAAAAGCTATTCCAATATTTAACAACCCTAGCTACTGAAAATTTTTCTCACATATAAAAAGTTTTAGAATTGGTATTTAAGTCATATATTAAGGGAGAGGAAAAGTGTGGAGTTCTTCCATAACTTAGGCATATAACTGAATGACAACTTGCATGGCTCTACACTGGAGAAATTGGAAAATTGGGAGACATTTGGGTAGCGAGAGTCAAAGCTACACTAAGCTAGATGAGCAGAAAAAAAAAAAACTCCTGTAAAATATAGACAGGCAACCATGGAACGCGTATGTTAAAAGTTACAAAGTCCAAACACTAAGATGTGCCCATCTTCATCAGAAGTCACACATAACACCCGCAGAGATACACTGAAGCATTTGGGCATAGAAGCCTAAAGTGATGGTTCTTAATCCATGGGTTGCTGCCCCTTTGGAGGTCGACTGACCCTATTACATGGATCACCTAAGACCATTGGAAAACACAGAATTTTACATTAGAATTAAAGCAGTAAAAAATTACAGTTATGAAGAAGCAATGAAAATAATTTTCTGGCTGGGGGTCACCACAACATGAGGAACTGTACTAAAAGGTCACAACATTAGGAAGGTTGAGAGCCACTGGCATAAAGTATGCATTCATTCCCAGAAAGGTGACATCTGCATAGATTCCCCCTTATGCATTAATATCCCCACTCACTGTCCCCATTTTTCCTGAGTGCCTCCTCTGGCTTCCACCCTTTACCACCAACCAGCCTGGCAGAGCCACAGCTCTCATAGAGTGGGAGAATCAATTTACTGATTTTGTAATTCCGGGTGCCTTCTTACTACTGGGAGTTCCACAGTGCCCAGTCCTCCATAAATATTGAGCTAAATGATTAATTTATATAAATATAATGGGAAAAATTTGCCCCTAGTATTCAGCTAATGCTTGTGTTAAGTGTGACTTGTTGGGAAAAGACTTGAACCAGACTCTCCAAAATCTACTCTTGCATCATTTCCTTATGAGTATTGCTCTAGTTCCACTATGCTTAAAGCACAAAAGTGATAGGAAAATACAACATGAGTGTTTCTGAATTTCATCTAGCCCAGGGAAGAGGAACGTATCAGAGATGAATATTTAACGGAAATATTTTAAAGGCAAAATTTGATGTAATTTTATTCAACCATGAAGCAAAAATGAAATAATGCCTCTTGCAGGAAAAGATGGGACTGGAAATTATCATGCTCAGTGAAATATGCCAGACTCAGAAAGGCAAGGGTGGTGTTTCCTCTCAAATGAGGAACCTAGATTTAAAGAAGGGGCATGAAAGTTAAAGAGAGTCTACTGAGAGGAAGGGACCAGCAGAGATCAGCAGAGACGGGTGGAGATATAACAGGGGGATGATCAGGGTGCATCATGCACACATACAGAAATTGTCACATATTTTGTTGTGTGCCATAAACACATTCTCATGAAAAAGATCTGATGTTTAAGGTTTATCTTTATTTGTGTTTATGCGTGTGTCTGTACAGACACATGTGCAGATGCCCACAGAGGCCAGAAGAGGGTGTCAGATCCCCTGGACAGGTGGTTGTGTGCTGCCCTGTGTGGATGCTAGGAGCCAAACTTGGGTCCTTCGGGAAAGTAGTAAGCAGTCTTAACTGTTCAACCGTCTTTCAGGAGCCTGAAACCAGCTACTAAATATACAGCTTAACTTTTCATGTAGCCTGAATCTGTAACTAAAGCACTGAGAATGTTGTTATGTTTGTCCTCCCTATGAAGCCATTAAAGCCCGAGAAGGACCTAAAAGGATAATACCCCAAACCTAAACTCTCTGGGGGACTCTGTGTTTGATCTGTTGGCTTTGCATTGTGGTAAGAAGCTGTTACCTTGAAAGCAGTCTCTCAAACCAAAATAACGAAAAAGGAAAGACATAATGCCTTCAGAGTTAAATAATAACATCCCCATAGGGTTATTTATGCCTTACACACATGCGATTTCCTTTTGTTTTGGATTTTTGGCACTGTTGTTATAAAATTGTCTATCTAAATTTATAAAGATATAAATGAAAGTAATATCCTCGGAACTTGTGATCTATGCTCTTAGCTTGTCTCCTGGGGAAGAGGAGATGAAATAAATCTAAAAGCTGCTGGAATCACTTCTGTAAGGAGTGTGCTTTTATGGAATAAAACTAAGTGGGAGATGATGAAAAGGAGATTGTAAAAGTTACAACTCCCCACAATAATGTGCAAGTTTGTCGTTAAAATACAGTAAGAAGAGAGCTGATACTGCCTGTCTCTTGTTTCTTCATAACATACTAAGAGCAAACAAAGAAAGAAAGAAAAGAAAAAGTCTCCCTTATCTATCATATAGATAAAATAGGATAACACAATATGAGAAGTTTTGGTCTAATTTTGCAAAGTAAATAAAAATAATCAAAGTTACGTACTATTTTAGAAGCCTGGATAGTTACCTTAGCTCAGTCCCTTATGCTGAAAAAGCACTTGTTTCCTAGACAGGTGTTACTTATGTAATGCATAACTGGTTTCTGCAGGAAACTCCAAAGTTTGCCAAAGGGGGAGTTCTACTTCTTTGGTAATGGCAAACAGGCTTTCAATGTAAATGTGACTTCTTGTCCAGGTTTGTTAGTCTATATTCGTAATCCCAACAGCTGAGACTCTGGAGTTATATTATAGCCCAGCTTGCGTTAAGTAGGGAGACCCTGTCTCAAAAAACCATATAAACGACAATGACAAAAGATTATCCTGTGTGACATTATAATTGTGAATACATGATATGGCCAAAAGTATGAAACACTCAGCATCTAACTGGGAATTGGCTCATTGTGCCTTTGAGCACTCAAGAACTACAGCAGTGGCTGTTTGTAATCTTTGCTCTTTTTTTTTTTTTGTTTTTGCTGTTTCATTTTTTTATTGAAAATGTTTTTTCACGCAATTTATTTTGATCACAGTTTTCCCTACCTTGTCTACTCCAATTCTCCCCACCTCTCTACCCTTCCAAATCCATGCCTTCTCTCTCTCTCTTATAAAAGCAAACAAATAAAAAAGAATAAAGCAAAAAAAGAAAAAGCATGAGAATTACACACACAAACAAAAGACACAAAAACATACAATCCAGAACTGTATATATAAGTGAAAGACCAGTAACGTAAAAAAGAAAACAAAACACACACACAAACAGACAGACAGACAGACACACACACACACACGCACACGCACACACACACACACACACACACACACACACACACAACTCCAACAATACCTCTGAGTTGGTAATTGCAGCTTCTATAATCATCTTACTCCAAGATCTTACAATTGCTAGACTTCTAATTGACTAGGTCCTAACCTGTGTGAGAGCCCAACAGTGGCTAATCTAGTTTTATGTATTTATTTCTCTCCCATCTCGTATACTGAGTATCAGGATGTCAGTGAAAGACTGTGATAAGCGGGAAGGAGCTTGAGGAGAGTCTTCAGAAAAGAAAAAGTGTCACTAACTACATCAAAAAAACAGGGAGTGTCTAGAAGGGCTGATGAGAAGGCAAGAAGGGAAAAGGAACAGAGAGAAGGAGACCCGACTTGCACAACCAGAAAGGCTCAGGATTATCTGTGTACAAGTCAGGAAGATGAGGTATCAGGAGATGTGGATCTAACACTAAGTAATACATTTTACAATTCTCTCTCTCTCTACAGAAGCCACTGTCCTCTGCATAGGATGTACCAGTTAGGTCTCCTGGCAACGGGAAATACTTGAGGATGTTTACTAAAAACAAAACTTCACTAAAATGAATAATATAAAACAATAGTAGCCCCATATAAAATGATTCCCAACATATGATCCCCTAATCTAATAGTCAGTTCATGGCACTCTAAAGCAAATTGCGCAAGATAGTCTATTTTTTTTTTTTATTCCTTAAGGTTGAATAAAAAAAAGTGTGTCTCAGGAAATGGCTAAAAAGATGTCTTAATAAACAGCCTAACAAACATGAACAAGATAAAGAAATCCTAGTGAACCACAGACAAATTGGAAATGAAAAGAGATATATATGAATATTTATTCTTCCAATGATTACTTTATGAGCAAGTTAAAATATTGTTTATTAAAGTAGAAACAAGATGTCACAATGATGCCAGAAGGAGCCAATGACTACAAGTAGATTTCAGAACTAAATACTCAATGGAAGGATTAATATATAAATATTGAAGGTTTTTAAAACATAAAAATTTTAAAAGAGAGAAGCAAAATATGATGGGAAAGGTTAATAGTATTAAAGGTTATTAGTCTTATATCCCAACTAATATCCCTGGAAACAGAGAAAGGAAACAGTACACAATGAAGTACTCCTCAGCAGAAAAAAAATAACATCCTGAAATTTGCAGGCAAATGGATGTATTTGGAGAGTATCATCCTGAGTGGGGTAACACAGACCCAGAGAGAGAGACACAGGATGTACTCACTCATAAGTGGATTTTAGACATAAAGCAAAGAATCTCCAGGCTACAGTCCACAAAAGGAGAGCAGCTAGGTAACAGGAGGAACTTAAGGAGACATCCATGGATTCCCCCTGGAAAGGGGAAATAGAGAAGATCTCCTGAGTAAATTGAGTCAATGAGTGACTGGAGGAGGAAAGAGATAATGAGAGAATGAGATGGTTGAGTGGGAGAAGCAACAGAGAGCGAACAAAGAAGTAGATATCTTGATAGAGGGAACCATTGTGAGGTTAGAGAGAAACCTGGTGCTAGGGAAACTTCCAAGAACCATAAGATGTCCCTGGCTAGGACCAAGTAATAGTAGAGATGGGGCCTAAACAGGACTTTCCCTATATTCAAATGACCATCCTGATTGTCATTATAGAACCTTCATCAAGCATCTGATAGAGGTAGAAGCAGACATTCATAGCGAAGCTATGATCCAGCTCCCAGTCCAGCTGAAGAGAGAGAGGAGAGAGTATATGAGCCAAGGGATCAGGATCATAAGGAGACCGCAAAGATGGCTGACCCGAGCTATTGGGAGCTCACTGACTCATTAATAGTCACTGAGGAATTGTCATGGAAAGGAACTAAACCCTCTCAATGTAAATGACAGCCGACTGGCTGTGGGCAGTTTCTGGAACTTCTTGCAGTAGGACCAGAGCATATTCCTGGTGCAAGAACTGACATCTCAGAGCCCATTCCCTACAGAGGAACACCTTTCTCAGCCTTGATACTGTGGGGAGGGACTCGGACCTATCTCAACTGGATATGCCAGACTGAACTAACTCACCTTGGGGTTCCTAACCCTCTCTGGGGAATGGATAGGGGGATGGGGGGCAGAAGACAGAGAGAAGGGAAGTAAGGGGGAATAATGGAGGATATGGGGGAAAACGTCTTAAATAAAAAATTATTAAAACATTTAAATAGCTTAAAAAGGAAAGAAAAGGATAATGAAAAAAGAGATGCGGTGTGAACATTTCCCATGTTAGTAGACCCAAGTGCACAGACTACAAAGATCCACAATAGGCAGAGGGCATGACTAAGCTATCAAGACTGAAGGACTCACCTGCCCTTCAAAGGAAGCATAGCAAATACAAGAGGAAGCTACCTCAGGTGTCCTACTGAAGACTGCTTTCAGAATTGCTCATTCTTAGGAGATTAAACGCAAGCATATGTTGACTTCTGAAAACTGTGTCTCTAGTTGTACCTTATAGTCCTCCATGGCTGCAAGTTTGCCTCTTCTGAATATCTTGCCTAAACACCAAATTGTCTCATCGAATCATTTAGCGTTCCAACAGTTTTTGTGTTAAGCATCTTATCTGCTGCATCAAATGCTTCAAGACCTTTTAAAATGAGCTTCTTTAATAACTATTTTCAGGCAATTTTCTTGATCTCAATTTCTACTGTTAATGAAACTTTTATTTTTACTGTACATGTATGAGCACTATGCCTGCATGTATCTGAGCTGCATGTGTGCAATCCCCATGTATGCCAGAAGAGGGTGTCCCATACATTGACTGGAGTTAAAGATGATTACTAGTTGCCATGTGGATGCTGAGAACTGAACCTGGGCCCTCCACAGTGTGTTATTTTTTAAAGGGGGAATGAGTATTATTTCCCTTCTTAATTTACTTTTAATTAATTTTTAATTTATATATTTTAATTTAAAAATAATGGCTCTTTTTGATAAGCATCTTACAAAACTCCCAAATAATTAACAGATGACTTTGAGAATTGGTTGAAGCATATCATCAATAACATGATTCAATTATCCACTTAACACTCAGCCTACATGCTGCTAACCATTGAGACATCTCATTGAGGCATCTCAAGTCTCTCAAACCCTATCTTAAAAAAACTCACTTTTCTAAAATCCTAAGATCATGATAAATGAAGAAAAATCACTTACCACAATATGAAGGGGAAAAGAAAACAAAGAAACCACCATGAATACATTCTCATCATCAGAAACAAATAGTAACATAACTCCTGATTTTTATAGTGTATTAAGATATATGTATGCCAATGAGGAAAATGAGAACAGAGTGGGGAGACAGCAGAAGGATGGAGGAAATTTTTTTACGAAAATCTTGATTACACAATTTTATTTCCTTAAAATTACAATTAATTTTGTCACTAGAAAAAAATAACTCAAAGACAGAGAGGCTAAAATATATGTAACCAGAAGGTACTATATTTGAAAAGCCCTTTCAACATTATGAAAGATGATAAAAGGTTGTCAGTATTGGGATTATAAAAGGTTTTGGATTTCCCCTCTTTGAACCCCTTCACGTGCTCCTCTTTCATCTTCCTCTCATCCCCCTTTCTTGACTTTAATCTGCATTTTCACAATGAAAAAAATTATAACTTTTCACTCTCTCTGGAGTCTGATTAAAGAACGGTCTGTAGCTCAGTCTGCAGATGCACTATATAGCAATCACTCTGTAGCACTCCTTATAAAACCTCTACTACTATTTGGAAGTGATACAGGGGTATATGTGATTATTAGTATGAATTTTTATTTGTCACAAAGACTTAAAGTTGTATTAAGGCACGAATTCTGTTACCATGTTTACCACTGGATTCCATATCTCACGTCGGGCCTGTTGCATGGGATTCAAAAGGAAAAGCTGGTCTCAGGGCCAGGATTATACAAGACACAGTTTTTTAGGAGTGTGAATTCTGAAAGATGGATGTCACAGATCAAAACTATGTTTATTTTTTGGTATAATGGAAAAGGGGTTAGCAGGACACTGTTCCCTTGGACTGTGACACAATATAATTCTAGATACTATGTGTATTTAACATACAGAAAGGCATTCGAAAAAATAGTTATATATAATACATAGAATTGTATTATGCCACATCTAAAGAATGTGAGTATCAGAGGGCAAACTGATTCAATGTAATGTTTCTCCCTGTGATAATGCACATGAAAACTGTACCTAGTTTATATGATTGCTTAGAATAAGTGGCACAATGAATGTAAAGTTTAGAAAATTGATTGCAAAGAATAAATTAGATAATATAAAATGTAATTTTGTTCTTTTTATTTTCTTCTAAAAATCTAACATTCTTATAAAAAGCATAAATCACTTTAATACTCAGATAGTAGTCTTCACATAAAAAAAAATGTATCCATAACAGTTAACATTTGTGGAGAGCTAGTTACTAGAGAAAAAATTCTCATTATCAATATTGATTCATTTCATATTTGGAAAAAATACAGTGAAGAATGTTTTCTTGTCTTTATGAGTATGCATATAAGAGTGAGGAAAATGAGACAAAAAGATAAAATATTTGTACATGTTCACACAGATAGAAAGGAAACTAAACTGTCTTTAAAGTTCATGCCACTACGCTTAGCTTAACTACATCTCACACCAGAGCAAAACTCAGAAAACCACTCATCTGTACAGTCCTCAATTAGAGCGACTTTAGACAGTGACAGGCATGGGTAGCCTCTACTGGCAATCTTCTCATTTTGCTCTCTCGCACTTACAGAATTTAATGGGATCCAGTAATTCTTTGTGTATATTCATTTGGCTGTAACTTCCAGCATGAAGCCATGAGTACAGCTGTGTGTGCCATTTCAAAATTGAGGATACAGCCTTTTGAAGAAGCTTCATGTAAAATTAAGCCTCTCCTATATTTTTCCTCCGTCTTCTTCTCTGAGATTAAATCCATGGATAATTTGTCATCCTGCTTTAAAGGGATGTTTCAAAGCTCTTCAATTTTACTGGCATTTCTGTTTCCATTATAAATGCCATGCCTCATCAGGGTCAGGTAATGAAATGTGATGTCATCTATTTGCTTGAATTTTCAAGGGCAGTTGGTGAGACCGTTGGTGAGACCGCTGTTATATACACCTTATCCATCATCTTACAAGGCCTTGACTGCAAAAAGAAGAGAGATTTCAGGTAACATACCTGCTAGGCAAAGCTTCTGCTCAATGTAGACTAAAAAACACAACAGAAAATCATTCCTAACAGATCTTAAATACAAACTGGCATGTGACTTCTGGGTGTTTTTGGTTTTCTATGTTACTCAACATACTAAAGTTCAGAAAATCCAGTTTTGAAATGTTTCTTTATCCTAATAATTTTTATGTTCTACTTTTAGGAAATTGGAAAATTGGAGATGTGAGATAGAATCTAAGGTTAATCCAGATTTTCTGACCTAAAGGATATTGCAAACAAAGGTTTTGTTTTTTGATGTGTGTGAGTGTGTGTGTACACATGTGTGAGCATGGATGGGTGTGTGCATGTGTGAGTGTGTGTGTTGCCCTATTCTTTTTTACTTAAAATGTTTTCAATATGTGTAAACACATTTTATATCTATGATTTAGTGCATGTAAACACATCTTACATATCCATGGTTATCACTTGTGTGGATAAACACTATGTAGTTAACTTTAATAGTGATAATTCTGAAGTATGTTTCCTCACCAAAAAAATACATGCTCGCTTAATAATTCTACTTCCTGCTAATATAGGAGAATTTTTACTATTAACTCAGTTGATTTCAAGAAGTTAGAATGTTGTCCTGGAAAATAAAATGAAATATTAAATTTTTGGCCTACATTATTTAACTAAAGTAATAATAGATTTGTTAACTATTTTGTTCTATAGTCTTTAGCTTCTAAATAAAGGGAATAAATAATCTCAGGAAAATGACCAAGAAGATATAAAATGTAGCAATAGTTTTTATTTCTCTTTATGATTTTGTTAAGTGACTCATCTCACTGGCAACCACACCCCATTTTAATCTATTTTATTTAAATTCCTTCTTTAAACTAAACTTGTTTGTGTCCCCTATTTTGCTATGCACTGTTTCCTCCTGAGACACAGTAAAAAGGGAAATTTGTGCTTTGGGGTGAATATATTCTATATTTAATCAAATCAGTCTAGAATATCAGGGAACAGAATAACCACAGTCAAGCCAGGGGGGTCAGAGAGTGGCGACTCACACCTTTAATCCCATTACTCAGGAGACAGAGATGTCTCTGTATTTCTGTTGGTTCAAGGTCCAACAACTAAACAATCTGCAAATTGTAATGGGCTATTGTTACCCATGCCTACGAATAAATTTAAGGATATTTTCCAAATTGAAAAAAAAAATCATTGCTAAGAAATGAAAGTACATTCAGGTTCTACTGTCTCTTTACTTTTTAATTGTGCTGTGCACACTCAACTTAAGATCTAGATTCCTACCAATTTCTCAAGTGGTAAAATGTGACTGTAGGTGGTCAATGCACTGGCACATAGTAGACTGTTAGAGCTTATTCACCTGCCTTGGGACATGTTATGCTCATTGACTACTAACTCCGACTTTTTCCTCTCCGGCATCATTCTACCTTCTCATGCTGTGAAAATTGGAATCTCATAAATGTGGGTTTTTGTAGCATTTGACCTCCTGTGAGTCACCAGTTTCACTTAGCATAACATTCTCAACGTTTTTCCATGTTTTGTATATGGAAGAATTGTTCTGAGGCTGCATGAAATTCTATTACATGTATTATTTACACTTTCTTATTTATTCATTTGTCTAATGGATACATAGATCGATTATTTTTTTTAGTACGGGGGAATGTGACCTCTGTGCTCAAAGGGCTCTCCCCTTTGATTTTCAAAGGAGCTTTGACTACAAGCATGTACCATAACACCTGTAATCACACGTGTCTTGTTTTATGTCTCCATTGAAATTGTTCTATTGTCTTGACTGAGAATCTTAATGAAAAATTATTTCTAGTTTCTGTCCAGTAAATTAGATAACTCTACTTCATGAGGGATAGTATGTAGAAACTTTGTTTATTCTTATCTGTGGAGCATCTCTGCCTACCTCTTTATCTTCATAGATTCCGTGTGTGGTGTCTGTGTTCTGAAAAAGAGGCCTCCCTCCCAGTCTTTATGAACTGGTCTTGCACCAATTAGCTCAGATAAGACCATTAGGCCTCTTTCAGTTTCTTCCTTTCCCAGCACAAACAGGCAGTTGGGTTTTTTTTCACCGTTCACTATATACTGAGTCACACAGAGACTCCATAACAATCATCTGCCCAAACCACTGCCTAACTTCTCTCCCCTCCCTTCTGCCTCTTAGCTAGATTATGCAGATTCTTTAGTGTTCCTGATCAGTAAGATAGTTGTTAATGCACTGGGCAGTCCTGAAGAAGGAGAGGAGCAGGGCCATGATGGATGCTTTCTCTTCATACTAAGAAATAGACTGGGATGTTCCATCTAATCAGCTCGAGACATATCACCATGGAAAGAGAGTGACATTAGTTTGAGGAAGTAAGAAGCCCAGGGCCACCATTTCCATTGCAAACATATCACCTTAGCAGTATGTGTGAATAAATTCCCTTCGAAGGAAATCAGAAAAGTTCCATAACACCAGAATAGTAACTCCAACAGAGAGAGACATCATCTCTTATTCATCACACCAATGTGAGGACAGTAAGAAAGTGACCATCTCCAAGGTAGAAGAGAGCTCTTTTTTAGAAACTCAAACATGCTGAACTCTAATTTCACACTGCCAGTCTTGACAAGTATGAGGAAATGTATTGTTCAAGCCACCTGGTCTTTGATATTTTGTTAAGGCTTGAGTTGGCCAGTACATCGTGGATGTGAGGAAAGTTTCCAGTGTCCTTGCCTCTCTTTCCTCTGCCACTTTTACAATGGCTTAGCTTTTAGTCCAAGTAGGGAGATAAATTACAGTCAAATGATGAAGTAACTATGTTCAATCCAAAAACTAACACCAAAACTTTCTACAATGTTAGAACCTTTGCAGTCGATATGACAGAATATAACAAGCAATTAGGGATGAAAGTGTGTCTTTGTTATGATTTTCATTGCTGTGGAGAGGCACCATGACCAGGGCAACTCTTATAAAGAAAATATTAATCGGAGTGGCTCACTTACAGTTCAGGGGTTCAGTCCATTATCATGGCAAGTAGCACGGTAGTGTGAAAGCAGATGTGATGCTAGAGCTGACAGCCCTTACATCTTGACTCAGAGGCAACAGGAAGTTGACTAGCAGTCACACTGAGGGAAGCTTGAGAAAATGAGACCTCAAAACCCACCCGCCAGTGACACACTTCCTCCAACAAGGCCACACCTCCTTATAGTGGCAATCTCTTTGGGGGCAATTTTCTTTCAAGCTACTGCAAAGTGGTTTGTCCATCATTTCATATGCATCATTTCAGTGGCTATTGATGCATGGCTGGAGGTATGGCAGTGGCCTTACACAGCGTGTTTCTCTTGCAGGTCTACCACCAGGATGAGGAATAAGAATAACAAGAAATTGCATTATCTCCACCCACTTAAATTATCAAGGAGTTCCAAGAAATAAAAGGAAGAGATGTTAGCAGGAATGGGGAATAAAAAAATGGAGATAGCAAGTTTATAGCCATAAAGAAAAGGAACTAAGACATGGTGCCATTAAAACAATGGTACAAGTGATCTCCTTTGTAATCACTGGTTTTGTAAGGCTGGATGATCTGTTCATTCTGTAAAACTACATTACAAACATAAATGACTGATTTTTATATAATATAGAACATTATACAGACTTTCACAAGCTCTACCTAAAATGCAGCAACAGTCACCTAATACTCAAGTTGAATATTTTTTTTTATTTTATTTCATTATTTTTAGAAATATCATAGTTTTCTCATCTACCTTAAGTAATTTTGTTGGCTATTTTTAGAAAGCTCTCTTTCACTACTAAGCAAGCATGCATTCATATTTTAATCTCTATATAAACGTTTTAATTCAGTTAGGTATACTTCTGCTGCTAGAAATATAAAACTTAATACAAAATGATCTTCCAAGGGAGAAAAAAAATCACCAGAAAAATATACTAAATAACAAGGCTTTCACAAGATAGGTAGGTATCTCTGAAGAAAGGAGAGATAGATAGATAGATAGATAGATAGATAGATAGATAGATAGATAGATAGAGAACTTAATTAGAGCAAATGACCCAAGCTATTGGCTTATTTGATGTATATATACATACCTTAGCTAACAATTATTCATTCATCAGTAGCGGTTATATCAAACAGGTGATTGCACATGAGGAAATGGTGCTAACGGCCTTTGACATAGTGGAATCTACAAGACCAAAACTAAAGAAAATTCCTGTTCCCAGAGCAGAAATAAAACAAGAACTTGAAGGGAGGGATTGCAACATTAGGTAATGTTGCATTGACACATGTCTCTTCCAGTAAAAGGCTCTTTGTTTTTCCTGACATACTCCCCATGCATGTCTGAAGGTTCTTTTCCCTGGCATGGTGGCACACAGTGGCAGGTAATGCTGGACTTTGGGTTGGTCTAAGATTTGGATCCACCTTTATTTTAGTGCTACACAAAATGGAAAGAATGATATTAGAAGCACCTAAAGTTATTGGGCTACTTGTAGGGTTAGAGGGAGGCAGTACTGTCTCCTGTATCGAGCCCTTGTGTTACATAATTCCGGTTACTGATTCAAGAGGCAAGTCTGTCTAGGGCAAATGTAATACCATAAAAGAGGTGAAAATTAAAAGATGATGTAAAAGCTTCCCTCCCAGTCTATCCCACACAGCCTAAGGGATACAAAGTTGAATAATTTTTTTTTATTTTATCTTGTTATTTTTAGAAATATCATAGTTTTCTCATCTACCTTAAGTAATTTTGTCTTATTGTAGCAGGAATATCTTAGACCTAATGGCCTTTTCAGTGTGATAAGAAAATACAGCATTGCCGTCAATCAGGCCTTAAGCTAAGTCAGTGCCTTTCTGTAGTGGTTTTGTGATATATATATATATATGGATAACAGAAGCTACCAGCCTCACTGGATGGAGAAAGGCACAACATCATGTCTGCTAGCACTACTAAGCACCATGTTCCAAACTACTATTACTTCTTACCCACCATGGATCTTATCGCTTCACCCATTCCTTTGATAGGTTCTATCTATCTATCTATCTATCTATCTATCTATCTATCTATCTATCTATCTATCTATCTATCTACTAATTTTCTGACCTTTTCTTACTTTCTACTTAAAAACAAATAACAAATTTCATTCCCCTTCAAATCTTCTTTATATTATGTGTGTTAAGTTGAACATTGTCTCCTCTTTACTTTTTATCAGTAATATTGATCTCAGGGAACTTCACTTGGACTACAAAGATCAGAAGTTTTCAATCCAACTCCTTACAAGAGGAGACCCCCATACCTTCATGAGTGTCTCAAAGTACATTTTTCCAAATTTATAATGCCTAGAGGTTCAAAGCCGACAGCATAATATTTTCCTGAGGCTAACACTTCCATGTTGACCACTGTTGACCACCAACACTTCATGCCGTCTAGTCTATACCTCAAATTTAAATATTTTCAGAATACTCATGATCAGATCTGGATAAACTGTGGTTGTATTTGACCACAATCCAGCCAATTATTTGGAATGTGAAGTCATAGGTCATTCTTGAGAAAAGTTTGTTAATGCTGGTGACCCTCATACTTTTCTTGTAGTTTTATTTAATACAGTTTAAAGTTATCTACTGAAACATATGAACATTCATTAGTAGTTAGAAATAACTACATTAGAATTTCAACTTAAACTTTTATTTTGAGTCATTTTTCTCAGAAAGAAAATGTTTAAAAAAACTCGTAATATATTTAACCATGAACACATTTTGTAGCTATATCTCTTTGCAACACAAAACCATATAAGTTGAAATTTTAATTTTTAAAATTTTCACCATCATCACCACACCACATTTTCTCTGGTTAAGAGAAAAGTCAAGTCATGAAATCTATAAGTACATGGATGAATCTGGAAACTACAATGAGTGGGGTAAACCAGACTAACTCATGCAATTCCCTTCTCACTTATCTTCAAAGCAATCAGGTCCGTTCTGTTCATGGATGTAACTATACACGATACCTAATGTTCAGTTCCACACTACACATCTATTGAGTAAATAAAGGAACCCAGGACTTTTAGAATTTTTACTTAAGGATTTTCTTTCTTACCTTTTACCAAAGCATTGTTATAATATCAGATCCCACAAGGAAAAATAGAGTTATGTCTAATAAGTGTATCAGGAGGCAACAAAGAAACAAGTATTGAAAAGGTAAGGCAAAGTGGAATATAAAATTTTCATATGGAAACTCAAAAGAAGTTGTACATGACTTTACTATAAACTTGTAAAATTTCATATGCTTTCAAAAGAAACACAGCGAAACCTGAGGTTGATCATCAATGCATCTAGACATTTAGGAAAATCAAGTCATAGACTTTCATGGTAAGATGAACAACTTCAACAAACTTCACTTTTTTTCTCAGAATAATTGAACTTAATTTTTAAAGGAGTTCTTACTACTTACCACTGGGTCTTACAAGTGTTTTTTCATATTGAATAGATGATTTAAAGAAGTCTTGACAATATAAACAGAGTTAGGTAAGGAAGTTTCCATAGAATTCTTTAAGCACCAGTTTTAATAATGGACTTTCAAAGAAGAGTTACTGTCAATACTCCTCAAATTGCTCCACAAAATAAAAATAGAATAAACATTGCCATATTAGCTTTATGAGGCCACAGTCACCTTGATAACCAAACCACATAAAGACACAACAAACAAAAGAGAATTATAAACCATTTGAATATAAATGCAAAAATACTCAGTAAAATACGTTTAAACTGAATCTAAAAAATATCAATCCACCACGATCAAATAGATCCAGAGATTCAGGGATGGTTCAATATGCAAAAATCTGTAAATGTAATCCATCATAGAACAAAACTGAAAGAGAAAACAAAACACACTATCATCTTAACAGATGCAGAAAAGGCCTTTGACAAAATCTATCCCCCTTCATGATAAAAGTACTGGAGAGAACTGAGATACAAGGCATATACATAAACACAATAAAGGCAGTTTACATCAAGCTCATAGAAACATCAAATTAAATGGAGAGAAACTTAAAGCAATACCATGAAACTCAGGAACAAGACAAGGCTGTCCACTCTCCCCATATCTATTCAATATAGTACTTGAAGCCCTAGCTAGAGCAGTAAGACAACTGAAGGAGACTAAGGGGATATAAATTGAAAATGAAGAAGTCAACATATTGTTATGTGAAGAAGATACGATAATATACATAATTAGACTGAAATGTCCCTATAGGTAACTTTTCTAGCTGATAAAAACTTTCAGCAAAGGGGCAGGACACAAGATTAACTTTAAAAAGTATCCATTCTATGTACGAATGACAAATGAACTAAAAAAAATCAGGGAATCAGCCCTTCACAATAGCCTCAGATAACATAAGATATCTTGGGGTGACTCTAACCAAGCAAATGAAAGACTTGTATGATAAAACTTCAAGACTTTGAAAGAAGAAATTGAAGAAAACATCAGAAGATGACAAGATCTCCCATGCTCATGGTGTTAGGATTCTGTGTGTATTTGGCAAGGTTCATATATACCCTATTACTGGCAGTAGGTTTCTATGGATGCACATGGGAACACAAGAACATGGCAGAAGGCAGCAGCAGATAGCAGAAGACTCTTAACACCATTTCTATGTAGAATAGAAAAGAGCTTTATTGTCAGATGAATATGGTTATAATTAAGAGAGGTTATAATTATAATAGCAAAGAAGGCAAGAAGAAAGAGAAAGAGACAGAAGGAAGAAAGAGAGAGAGAGAGAGATGAGAGCTCTCTAGAGAAGACAGATACAGAGAGAGCAAGATGCATGTTGGGACCTTGCTTTAAAAGAGGCTGACGTCAGAGCTCAGAGGAGGGCATGGCTTGATGTCAGAGCTCAGAAGAGGCCATGGTTTGATGTCAGAGCTCAGAGGAGGGCATGGCTTGGCCTCAGAGCTCAGGGGGAATGGCTCAATGGCCAGCTCTAAACTCTTAGCATATGGATTAGTAGGATTAACATAGTAAATATGGCCATCCTAGTAAAAGCAATCTACAGATTCAATGTAATCCCTGTCAAAATTCCAACACAATTGTCCTTGAAAGGACAATTATCAACTTTATATGGAACAAGAAAAAAAAAAAAGGATAGCTAAAAGAATCCCAAACAATAAAAGAATTGATGGATGCCACATCATTCCTGGCTTCAGGTTGTACGATAGAGTAAAAGCCCATTGTATTAGCACACAAGCAGTTATGTGGATCAAGGGAATTAAAGACCCAGATATAAATCAAAACACATATAGACGCCTCATTTTTTTAAATACAGGAGCCAGAAATACACACTGAGGGAAAAAAGACAATCTTAAGCAAATGGTTATGGTCACACATGAAGTCTACATGTAGAAGAATACAAATATATCCATATTTACCACCTTACACAAAACTGAAGTCCAAGTAGATCATAGACTTCAGCATATGACCAGATATATTGAACCTGATAGAAGAGAAAATGAGCACATTGGCACAGTCATACATTGGCACAGGAGGCAATTTTCTGAACAGAACACTGATTATGCAGGCAATAAGATCAAAAAACTAATAAATGGGATCCCATGAAACTGAAAAGCTCTGTAAATCAAAAGATACCAAAGTGGTAGCCTACAGAATGGTATTTTTTTTTTTTGCCAACTCCACATCAGACAGAGAAATAATACCCAGATTATATATAATCTTTAAAGAATTCAAAAAATTAGATATCAAAAAATCAAATAATCCAATTAAAATGGAAAGCAAATTTAAACAGAAAATTCTTAATAAAGGAATTTTTGAGAAATCCTTGAAGAAATATTCAATGTTTTTAGCCATTGGGAAATGCAAATCAAAACTCCCTGTCAGAATGACTAATGACAAGTGACAGCTCATGTTGGTGGGAAGATGGAGAAGAACACTCTTCCTGCTGGTGGGAGGGAGTACAAACTTGTATTGTGGAGATCAATATGACATTTCCTCAGAAAGTTGGAAATCTATCTACCTCAAGACCCAGATATAACACTCTTGGACATATAGCCAAAGGATACTCCATCCTACCAAAGGACACTTGCTCAACTATGCTCATTATGGCTTTTTTCATAGTAGTCAGAAACTAGGAGCAACTTAGATGTACTTCAACAGAAGAGTGGATGAAAAGAAGGTTTATATATTATAATCACTAGCTTAGTAGTTTTATGGGACTCCTGACTGTGAAAATTAGTGGGTCTCTGACTCTTGTGCCTGATCTTGAGACTCTTTCCTATTGAGTTGCCATATGATGATGATAGTTTAGGATGATAGTTCTTGCTGTATCTTATTAAATATTATCATGTTGCATTTTTTAGAACCTGACCTTTTCTAATTAGAGAAAGCAAGTGGATTTGGAGGGGAGAGGAGGTGGGGAGAACCTGGGAGCTGTAGAAGGCAAGAAAACTATACTCAAAATATACTGAATGAGGAAGGAATTATTTCCAATAAAAGAAAAAAAACATTAAGAAGGAAATAGTGGACTTATAATCAAGAAGAAAAGCAGTCCAAAAAATGGATTTTGAAACTGAACAGAGGGTTTACAAAATACTGGTCAATTTACAAATGTTCCTGACCTCATCAACCATCAGAGAAATACCAACTAAAAGTACTTCCAGATTCCGTCTCACCTCAGTCAGAATATCTATATGAAAGCTAAAATCTAGCTGCAGATGCTGGTGAGCACATGTGGAAAGGGAAATCCTTATTTGCCGATGATGGGAGCAGAAACTGGTACCACCACCACAGAAATCAGTGTGGTGGGTTCTCAAGAGACTAAAACTAGAACTTCCATATGATCCAGCTGTCTCACTCCTGTATCCTAGGGCAGACACCTGCACATCCATGTTCATAACAGCTTTATTCACAACAGCTAGGAAATAGAAACATATTAGATGTCCATCAAATGAGAAGTAGAAAATTAAAGTCATATGTATGCACATTGCAATTCTTTTCAGATATTAAAAAATGAAATATGTAGAGAAATAGATGGAACATATACGGTATTGAGAAAGGTAACCTGAACCCAGAAAGAGAAATATTATATATTATCTCTCATATGTATTTCCTAGTGTCAGATTTGCGGTTCCATTTATATTTGAATTAGTATCTGTAGAGATAAGGAAGCTAGAATATGTACATATAAAATAATCAACCAATAAAGCAAAATAGCCCAACACAGATTATTTCTTGACAATTATCTTTAGTAGTCTAAGGGCACAGTCTAGCCTGACTGGAGCCAATGGGCAGATTTTACCATTTGTCACTGATACAACTCTTGACCCCATTTGACTTTTAACCTTTTGGTATATTAGACATTCCCTGTAGATTTTAGGCCAGTTTTGTTTATCATGGAATTCTAATTGAAACCCCTCCAGTTATGTTCTATAAAAGAGATAGACAAGCCTTAGACCTGATTCCTTTTTAATTGAACACTATTTCACACCACATTACCTTGCTAGAATGTTAATGAAGAATGCAAGAAGACAAAGGCATTTGAACCATGGGTTAATTTGGGCAAAAATAGCAACATTCTAAGCCTTAATGCTGGGAACCTTTATTATAGTTGCTCATGTTGTGGAGACCCCCAAACATAAAATTATTTTTATTGCTACTTCATTGTTATGAGCCATAATCTGTGTTTTCCCTCATCTCACATGACCCCTGAGAAAGCATCTTTCAACCTCCAAAGGGGTCATGATGCACAGGGTGAGAACGAATACTCTAAGCAGTCTAACAGGAAGGAAAACACAGATATAAGTGTAAATATAAACGACATTAGGGAACCAGAAAGGAATTTTTCCAGTTGTATGTCATAAAGCATACAATGTATCCTCCTTCCTTTAAGCTATAGCTTAAAATTATTTAATACTATTACATGAAAACACTTAAAGAATTTCTCTGCATACATAAATACTCCAGTGATTTTTTAAGGTACCTTAACATGCATACACATTTATTCAAGTATGTGCATGTGTGTGTTTATGAAATGAGTCTATTTATAAGCCTGGTAAAAATGATCCATCTTTCCCCCATACTTTCATAAGCACATACTCCAGACTCACCAGAAGTAGCTATAGTTTCTAATGAATCCATGGTTTCTCTAAAACACTTGCAGGGAAAGGAGAACAAAGAAGTGACAGAGTGACTCTTAGCAAAAGGACAGGATTGTTTTGGTTGATGACCCAAACATGGAGCTCTCTTAAAGTCAGTTAGATGAGATTAACTCTGTTAAGGAAGTGTTAACCCTATCACCTAGATAACACTCCAGGTTAGATCAGTCAGTGCCTGTAAAGTGGGAGAGACAAAACATTAGAGTTTTCCTTTTTTTTTTCCACTTAAGCAGAAAAAAAGCAAGCATTTCATGGTAGGAACCCGAAAACATTGCTTCTAGGTTAATTCACCGGTGTAAATGTAAGAAATCTGAGGGGAATTGTGGGAATGCAAGACATTTGAGAGGGATAGCGTTTAGGAAAAGATTTTCTCGTGGCGGGGGAGGAGATAAGACATGAGGGAAAAGGTCTTAGAGTCTACAATCTGCAGAGGGTTTTGACTGCCTTACGTCCCACCAGTCAGTCCATGGGATTCTAACACAGATCCTAGTTCCCATTTCCTAGTTACCCATGTTGTCCCTTGCCCTGTTAGCAGTAATGTGTCTCGGGAGTAGACACACATTCCAAAGAGCTAAGCAGGATCCTCCCCAGGGTTGACATAGAGATGCATGATGTGGACAGGAAGAGGTTCCTTTCTCCTTAGGCTCTGCTGCCATTCTCCTTCACAGGCGGAAAAGGCTCTGACTAGAGCCAAGAAGAGAGAGACTGGTGGGCTCAAAAACTGACAATAAGCCCTGAAGTTATCTCTCTGGTTACCTCTCCTATTTGATAGTCTTTAAATATCTTCATAGTTAATCTGATAATTTATCAATATTTTTGTCATGGTTTAAATTGTTGATTATTATTTGAGTTCGGTTTCTTTCATTTAAAGAAAAATGTTCTGATTAAAATGGAAAGTGGAGAGTGCTGACCATAAATATTTTTTTCTGGTATTTATTTTATTTCTGAAATTATAATTTAATTACAAAATTTCTTCCTTCCATTTCCTCTCTCCAAGTCCTTTCAGATACCCACTCTTTCAAATCTTTGCCCTTATCATTTCATTAATTATTATTGAATGTATATATGAACATACATATATTTCCTAAACATAACTTGTTCTGTCTATACAATGCTACTTTTATATATATTTGGGGGAAGCCATCTCTCCCATTCCTAGCTTTCCTCAGTTGACTATAGTTCTTTGTGTAGGGTTCAGTCCTTGTGGGGTTTTCTCTATATAGTTTAGCATGTTTATCAATGTTATTCTTGCTCTGCTGACATTTGGGCAATCATGTTGATGAGACTTTATGAGGATAGCGTTTGATGATACTAAGAAACACAGTCTCATAGAAAACTTTCTGATCCTCTGGCTCTTGCATCTTGCAATCTTTCCATTCCCTCTTCTATAATATTTCCAGAGCCTTAGGTTTGGGAGTGTTTTGTAGACTAGATGTTACAACACTACATTTTTATTGGTTGTGATTTTATTTAGTGATCACCAACAGTATCTATGAAATGGAAATGATATAAATGTCCTAAATCTGACAAGTGGATAATGAAAATGTGATGCATGTGCACTAGAGAATATCTTTTTTAAAGACATATTTCTTTTTATGTCTATGAGTGTGTGTGTGTGTGTGTGTGTGTGTGTGTGTGTGTGTGTGTGTGTGTGTGTGTATGTGTGTCACATGAGTACCTTGGGCCTATGGAGCTCAGATGTCTTGGAACCGAAGTTATGGATGGTTGAGAACCACTATGAGGATGCTAGGAACTGATCCTGGGTCTTAACCACTGAGGGAGGCACATGTAAGTAAAATGCAACCATTATTAACTAAGTTACAAAACACAAAACTAAAGGTCAGGTTGCCACTACTAGCTAAGTGTATGTTACAAATGTTGTATGCTCTCATAATTGGCTAATTGCTTTTTAATGGCTTCATGATTAAAAGATGTGACAGACACTTGGCTCAGTAAAAGTAGTATTTTGTAGTTTAGAGACACCATATTTTTACTGCTAGTCAAAATATCCTGATAGATTTTAATAAAAACTGTGATAATACTTATTCATGGTAATAAAACCTTAAATATGGCCTGTGAAACTATTAATGGAGGATACCAAGGGAGAACTATTAAACTGCTTTTCTAATACAGCAGAGCACTCAGGAACTTTATTTAGGCTTTCTGATGTAAAGGCAAGCAACAAATTATTGCTTTGATTACTCAATGATTTCTTACTTTAGAAATAGAGCACTTACCAGAGGCATGGCTATTTAACATGGGCACTTCCTCGGATTTATAAACCAATATCCCAGTCATTCTCTGGGAGGTCAACATTAAGGAACCAAGAATCATTCTCATTCCCTGTACGTATTTCTCTCTATTGCTTTGGGGTTTTAATTGTCCTTGTATTTTTTAGTTCTTTGAGTTACAACATTACTGGTTTTTTTTTTAATTTGAGATCTTTCTGATTTTTAATGTCAATTCTCATAACTAGAAGTGATTCTCTTTGATTATGTTAGCTATATCCCAAAGGTAACGGTAATAGATGTTTTCATTTTCATTTGAATCTAGAAAGATCTTTAGATTTCCTTCATTTCTTCAATGATCCACAGGGTGTTCAAGAGTGTGTGATTAAGTTTCTAAGTGTTGCATTTGGATAGCGTTTCCTCAGTGGCTCATAGATTGTTCAAGAGCACGTTCTTTTGTCTCTATGTGCTTGTGCAGCGACTAGAGTCTTACCTCATACATGTATGGTGGGAATGTAAACTTCCACACTCACTTCTGAAATCACTGCAAAGGTTTGTCAAAGAAGTAAAAATAAAGGTCATGAGGGCACTTTTATGAACTTTTATTTCAGTGATGTTCATAGGCTGTTCTTCGGCACTGTTTCGAAGGTCTAACCATGACTAGGATGTCCTTCAGGAATAAGTGATTCATCACAATGGCAGGAAAAGTGAATGAATGGTAAGAAACTGCAGTGGGGCAGAGCTACAGGTAGATGATTTGAGGTAATTCCATCCATGGCCTGCATGCAGATAGTCAGTCCATTGAGCCTAGGGAGAGGTAGGAATTCATTTCAAAATTCTACACTTCAAAAGAGGCATCAAACCACCTCAGAAGAAACAAAACTGGGATTTACTGACTCTTTCTCATATGAGGGGTCAAAAGAGGAAAATGGAGTCCATGTCACTGGCTTCTGGAACTAACACTAGGCTTAGCATTCTGCACAAGACCTCAGGTTAAGTCACAGTGGGCCCTAAAGAAAGATTGAGTCATTCTTAAATTTGGTTTGGTTTTTGTTTGTTGTTCTGGTTTGGTTTTGTTTGCTTTTTAATTGGTATGTATCTACTTGAATGAATTCATGTGGGAAACAGCCCACAAAGACCAAAAGAGGACATCAGTCCCCTGAGAACTGGAACTAGAAATCACACCTGGGTCTTCTGTAAGAGCAGTAACTACCCTTTATTGCTGAACAATCTTTCCAACCCAATTTTTGTTTTTATCTTATGAGAATGAATGTTTTCCCTGAGTGTATGTATATCATATATGTACTTGGTACCCAAAGAAGCCAAAATAGGGTGTCAAGTCCTCTGGAACTAGAGTTACAGATGGTTGTAAGCTACCATGTAAGTTCTGGGAATCAGATCTTGATCCTCTAGAACATTAGCAAACGCTCTTGACTATTGAGCATTTCACTGGTTTTTAGGGCATGTTTACCAGCACTGTCCAAATTAGAAACGTTACCAGACTGTTGAGAGATTCACCATAAAAGAGTACAGGACTCATTTAAGCAATGTCACTAAATAGATTCCAGACTTTATTCACCAAAGCATTCAGAGTCAAGCCTACAGCTAACAAATTATAAATGATCAAATGCTTGATATTTTGAACATGTGCTGGAAGTGATGGAGTGGGTTAAATACGTAATTCACACAAAGCAATGAGTTGGACAGGAGACAAAAACAGAGACATACAACTGAGACTTCCTAATACTAAAAAGCTTTTAAACAGCAAAGGAATATTATACATGGTGAAATCTTCTAAAGAAGACCAGAAATTAATATCAAACTTGGTTCAGCTGAGAAGTAGGTAATAACACTGTGTTCACAGAATATATAAGGAGAACTGAAATATCCTATTTAAATGTCAAAAACAAACAGACATTTTCAAAAGAAGATATAAAATTGCCTAAGAGCTTCATGGAAAATTTACCACCAGAAATCACCAGGGAAATAGACATCAAAACCATAGCAAGACACCAATTCACCGTAGTTAGAAGACCTATAATAGAAAAAGAACGGCTAAAACTGTGTTGACAGGGATCACAAAAAAACCACAAATCCTTTCCCATTGTTGGTAAAATATAGATATTCATATAGGTATATATAGAGATAAAGATAATAGATGGCTAGATAGACAGATAGACAGACAGACCGATCAATCAGACAGACAGACAGACATATTAACACAGTCACTACAGCAAGGCAGTTTCTCCAAAGCTTCAAATAGTGTTACTATATAATACAGAAATCCTAATGCTGAGTATACTTACTAAGGAAAGAAAGTCAGTATGCTAAGGAGACATTTACATATGCATGTTTGTTGCTGCATGAGTCACAATAGCTAAGCTATGGAAATAAGCTGTGTCCACACAGAGGCATATCCGCCAGAAAAGGATAAAATTGTGTCTTCACAACAGCCTCAAGTTGGAGCGTTTTAGGTGAGTAAGCCAGGGATAGAAAGACAAATACCACATAATCTCTCTCATATGTGTTTTCTAAAAAAGAATTTGAGAGAAAAATTGGGATTAGGAGAGGCCGAGGAAAATAGGGGAGGGAAGGATGGGGAAAGGGTGACTCACAGGTATGAAATAATAAAGTAATATCTGGTATTCTGTTGTATAGTAGAATGAATACCAATGAAAATAATGGACAGTGTCATTTTAAAAGGCTAAAAATAAGAATTATGAATCTTTCACCATAAGGATGTGATTAATGTGTAAAGATAAATATATTCAACTTGATTTCAACAGCATTAGAGTAGATATGCATTCAACCATCATGGCATACTTCATAAGTAAGAATAATCCTTTTTCATGAGGTCTTATCATTCTGCCCAGGCCATTCTTGAATGCGGATGTTCAATTCATACTTCTTTATCAATTAAGGAATACTTTGGACAAGGGTACATATATAATCAGCTAGCACAGTTTTCAACATGTCACTTAAAATCTCAAGAAGAAAATCCATTTTAAAAACTTAGAAAAAAGAGGCTAAGAGGCAGGAGCAAAGGCTGCCTTAATAATTCATGTGCCCATCAAAATGGTTGTATTCATCATAGAGCACATCCTCCATTCTGAGCCTGGGTTATGTGACATGATATAGGTCCTCTGACCATTCTTTGGAAGGATTCATTGGATTTGCTTAATTCTGTACTTCTTAGATATGATTGTTATAGAAAATATGCTCTTCTAAGCTCTCTATTTTATACTTAGGAAATGACCAAGCCTGGGCCAAACAAGAGAGAGAAACCAACTCTAGTTTTTCCCAGCTAAGCACAATTTTTACTAAGATTCATGAAAAATCACAAATGATCCATTTTTTCTTTCTGTGAGGAAATGGACAAGTTACTTACTCATGCTTGGATAAAAATCTCTGTGTGAGAAATTAGCCAGAGAACTGAATGAAGATATTGTCTGTCCTGCCCTCTGCCTTGGACCATGCAACTTTCAGAACTCTACAAAAGCCAGGGAAGAAACCAAATTCCAACTGTAATAGGCTTGTGCTATAGTTTATCCAAACTGGTGAAAAGGTAACTGAAAAATAGTTCTTCAGTGGGATTAAAAGATGATATATAGTCAGACAAGTAATTTGAAAAGTGATTTGTGTGAAGAATTTGTAGTGTGTAAAGTTATGTGCACCATTTTACAGATGATAAGTTGAACTATCAAAATATTCATGTGTGATTTTATCCAAATAGTAAAATTTGGGGTAATTTAAATATTTGTTTTCATATTTTCCTTTAAGCTTTATGATAAAGAAATCAGTACTTTTTTGAAAAGATAAGCAGAAAATGACCATTTAAAATAAACACCATTGACTGTACACAGAACATCAGTTTTGGAGCCAATGGAATATAGATTTAGATCTTTTCATTGTCCATACTAATTTTATAAAGGTTTTCATCTAATATAAATCACGAGTGTGCATATATATGTGTGTGTGTGTGTGTGTGTGTGTGTGTGTGTGTGTGTGTGAATATATATACACATATATATTCCCTATGAAGTAACCTGTCAGAAGAAAAGAGTGAGTCACAAAAGACAGTCACTCAAGCCACCACTTTCTCAAATATTGAATATAAAGCTGAAGGTAGCTTAAATGTTAATAAAAACACAGAAATTTTAGATTATCTTAAATAGCACACAATATAATAGCAATATTTAACATTGGGAAGGCTTGAAATGGGACTTAGGCTCTTATTTAAGTGGTTACTATACAGACTAAATTGTATCATCTCCAAATTCTTAAGGTGGATCTAGAACCCATGGTCTTTGGAGACACAGTCTTTGCAGAGGTGATCAATTTAAAGTGATGTCGTTAAGACTGGACTCTCATCTCAAATGACTGAAATGCGGGATTTAAATAAAGATAGAGACAGATGGTAAATGGTGTAAAGAAACACAGAGAAAGGTCATTACTCTACAAGGCAAAGAATGAATCCTGGATCAGGTATTTCCCTGAAGCTATCAGAGGGAATCATTAATGCTAACATCTTGATTACAGTTGTCTTGCCTCCAGAACACATTTCCACACTTAAGCCACCCGCTTGCCACATTATTTCAGCAGTCCTAGCAAGCTGACACACTTGCTTTGCGGCACCTTGCACCCATGTTTGTGTGTGCGCATTCTTTATTTGTCTTCACCTCCATGAAAATCATCTTGCAGAAAAGAGAGTCTAGTACCTTGGAAAGCATGTGACATGAATAACAACAACAAAAAATTATATGATAGAACTTTTAAGAGATTATCATTGCATCTAGACAGAATCTTAGAACAAGATGTTTACTTCCTTTCCAAGAAGGGAACCAATTCCAAATATTATAAAGATTAGTTGCTTGTTCTGTGACTCAGGTTTTCTGTATATTAACAATGAATAAGACTTTGCAGGAAGAAAGAATGTACATGCAAAATGTGCTTCTTACCGTGCTGTGCATTCATTTTGGGTGTCCTCTATAGTGTGGGCAAATAACACTGTCTAGAAGATAATCTACTTTTACAAGTCACTGAATGCTGATATACAGTTTTAATGAAACTATAAACATGAGGGCTGTTGCCAAAATCCTGAAAACTGATGACTAAGGCAATTGTGATATCTCCTGGAGGAACAATGGAACCCCGGATCTTTATAGTGTTTAATTGCATGGTTTCTAGGCCACTGCATCTTTTGTTATAATTTTTCAGCATACACAGTGGTTAGAGGTTCATTTCTAATTATTCTTCACCTAAGGCAAACTCTGAGTAAAACTGCTAGCACACAAGCTATATCTTATAAACATAAGGGAATATGAAATACAAATCAGGTCTTAATAATGAATCAAAGCTGAACTAGAGGTGTAGAATCAGGCTTTAGTTTTTGGTTTGACCCAGGGCTCCTACTTTTCTTGCCTTAGTGGAATGCAGCTACAATATAATGTCACTTCTCAACTTTGACAAAATTTACTTTTATGAGAAAATAATAAGACTAGTGTACAAATAAATCACAGAATGCTATTGATTACTATTAAGGAATCTGTACTTTACTGTATACTCATCCTAGACAAAGAGATTCAGAAATGAAATTAGAAATGAGAAACAATATTTTCTTATCTCACAATATTTTATATCACCAAAAAAATCTTTTTAATTTACAATTCTCTTGAGAATTATACAGAGTGAGCTGTATTTAGAAAGGTTCTCATTTCTTATTATGTTTTCTTCAACTCTCACCAATGATTCAACTGTACTGTTCCTGGGCCTATGCCTTATAGAATCTGGATGAGCATGCACCCCATTTTTATAAGGGTACTATTCTCAATAGCTGTGTTATGGCTTCAGCCTCTGTGCCTATCAAGAGATGGATATGTAAAGAAAATGTGGCACATAGACACAATTGACTTTTACTTGGCCATGAAGAAGAGTGAAACATTTCATATCAGGAAAATGCATGGAGCTATGGATCATCACGTTAAGCAAAATAAGAAAGACTCAGAAAATCAGATGTCATGTTTTTGTTTTTTTAAATGCATGTAGTTGATCATTTTAAAAGACATCAAAGTATAAATGACATTAGTTTGAAAGAGAAAAGGAACTGGAAGAAGAGGAGAGGGGAAAGAGAAGCAATGGAAATGGATTATAATAAAAATATGTACATATATAATGTTCTAATAATCATACTATTAATATAGCTTAGAAAACTAAAAGATCCTTTTAAAACCCAGGAACAAATTATTTCTAGACGTGTGTATAGCCAAAAGATTATAGATCAGCTAAAGAGCCCCATACAGTGGCTGGCTATGGGCTTTGAGTATTCACAGTGTAGAAAGGAACCACATGGGTTCATTTCTAAAATCTCAGGTGTTAAGGGTGAGGGTATCTCATTGTGCAAACACTCTTAGATCAGGAAATCTGAGCAATCAGGAATGGTATGTAATTCTTCAGTGCCTTCTTTCTATGTCTTTCTCAAACTCAATAGCATAGAAATTGCCAACACACTCTAATATGTCTTATTCTAAAATATAAATCATCACCTCTGTGAGGGATAACACTGGGAAGAGGGAGGAAAGATGGTGTGAAATGCCTCCAAAGAGGAAGAAAACAAAGCCTAAAAACATGGTTTAGCACCAAAGATGGAAAAATACCATTTGAATTTGAGACAAGAATTTAAAAAATGATTGAAGCCACTGCAGAGCTAAAGGAACAGTACAGTGAGAATACAGAATGGCGAATAGTATGTCAAACGGAGGAGATGAAGTGGTACCCAAATAATGGAAATCAACAGAACTGAGGAATGAAATTGAGAAAAAAGTAAAGGCCACCCAAATAAAAAAGTTCAATACAAACTGTCACGTAAAACAGACACAGTGGAAGGCATATCAGAAAAAGGGAAAAAATCAGAAGAGTGAGAAATTGGAATGAAGAAGTAATTTTAAAGTAGTGGCAGAGAAGTGATATATATAATAGACATAGAAAATTAAAATCACTATAAAAGAAAAATACTGAAATGGCATGTCATAATTGTGTATGCAAAAAATTATTTTCACTTAAAAGGTAAATAAACAAGGTAACAAAAAAGTAATGGTATATAATATACTTTGGAATTTTTTTCTAGAGTGATCTGCACCCTAATAGCCTTCTAAAAGTGTTAAATAGCACAAACAAATAGGGAATTGTTGTTTGAGGAAAACTACCTAGCAATTATTAAAGTAGGTAGAAGGCACTTTTAAGCAGTCTTTGTGTTAAAGAATATCAACACACACACAAAAAAAACAGCAGAACAATATCCAAAAGGTACTCAAGACACACAACATAAACCATGTTATCTTTAAATGTAAAAGTTATGGACAGAGAGTGCCAGGGTGCACGTGTTTATTGAATCTATTCTTTTGAACCATAGCTGAGAAAACTGTGTAAGCATGATTGAAACTTTGGTAATAATGCGTTACAATCAATAATTACATTTAGCTATAAAATAAGCAGAACAAATGTGACAGAATAGCGTGTAAATGTAGTATGTTCTAAATGTAAAAATAAAGCAAATAAATATGGAAAAAAAACAGCAAATAAAGAGCAGTTACTGATCACCTTACATATATCGGTGAAAGCTTAAGACAATTAAGATGAGGAACCTTACGGTTTTGTGTTTCCTCAGAGTTCTACACAGTCCATATAAATATATACATACATACGTATATGGGGGAGGGAATACATGCTTAGAGGAAATTGTATCACTTGGTCTGACAGTGTTTCCTTACAAGAAGCATAGACTGACAAAATATCCGGATACCAGGCACAAGAAATCTCCTCTTGAATGTTTGGTCAGGGTGGTCCAGGTGATTTCCAAACATTATTGTTGTCTTTAGGGGATGGTGGAAATCCTTGTTGCTAAGGACACTGCACATGAAGGACATAGAGCATAAGTGAGATCTAACCTGAATGCTTCCTTCCTGTGTTCTAGCTCCCATGGTGCCAGAAGTGCTATACGAGCTGACAAGGTAAAAAAGCAGGTAATAGTCCTACCCAGAGTGACACCTGTAAGTCACAACCATGACCAGCACGGCAAGATATCCATAAAGGTATAATATGTGGCACTCAAGTGTTGGTAGTAGCCAATGGTCTACTTGGACTTAAAGTTCACCTAACAGGAGAGAGAACCAATTTCCTGGCAGTAGTGAGATCATGAATCTTCAAAGGGAATCTGCTACCATTACTTTGACAGACCAGCATAATTCTTAATTTCATTCTAAATTTTATTCTTGTACCTACAGATAAATGGGCCTGTCACAACCCTTTGTCAGAGAAGCTTCAATTTTCAAATGGAGACCATCACAGAAAATCAAACCTGGACACAGTGCAGTGATCCATGGAATATGGGGAGCCCAGATCCAATGGATACATCTACATCATAGCTCCGGAATCTATTGCTCTGTGAACACTGCATAAAAGGGTAAAGAAAATGTGTAAGAGCCAGAATATTGGGATATCTGGTATGAAATAGTCTCTTGTAGAAATCTATAGAAATAAGCTTCATAAATAAGACCTGAGATAATTTCGGTAAACTTACTAACATAGAACTGAAGGGGGATGGGGGAAGAGAAAATTAATGGCTTCTGATAATCAACTTCTCCTAGTGATGAGGGCCTCCTATTCAATACAAAATGGTCAACCCTGAAACCATATCCATGCAAATAACAAAAAAGAACTCAGTGGATTGTGTGCATATGTATATATATTCATGGGTGGGTGTACATATGCCTATGTGTGTGTACATGTGTATGTGCATGTGTGTGCATATGTGTGGGTGGGTGTACGTGTGTGTGCATGTATGTGTGTGAGTGTGTGTGCATGTGTGTATGTGTGTGCGTGTCTGTGTCTGTGTGTCTCTGTGGAATAATAACAATCAAAGAAAAATACTACCAGTTTGAGAGCAGAAGAGACTATGAAATGAATTAAAGGAGGGGACCTGAAGGGTTACAAGGAGGGCACAGGGGGAAAGTAAGGTACTTAGATTCTATTTAAAAGGTATAAAATAAATAAATGGACTATGATAGAATAAAGAAAACTCTTAAACAAGAAATTAGGAAAAAAATACTATTAACTACATTTTTGTTAGTATTTGTTTTTGTAGGAGAAATTATATCTACATTTAGCAATAAAACACAAAATGTAAAAGACCCATTTGCTCAACCATTTTCACTGCTGCTCTGTTCATAATAACTATGAAATTAATTCAGCCTGATGTATATTAATGGATGAATGGCTAAGAAAAATTGGTACAAATATACAATGGAATGTTAGAAAGATAAATGAAATCAGGACATTTGCAAGTAAATGGGTAGAACTTGGAAAATTATACCGAGTGAAGTAACTCAGGTCCAGAAGAACAAATGCTGTGTGTTTTCTCACATAGATGGATCCTAAATTCTAGTCTTTAGATTTGTGTATTTATTGGGAATACTTGTAGATTCTAGGCTAGGAAACACTCATTGGGATGATGGATGTCTCACTGGAGAAAGGATAATAGAACATAGGTAAAATGAAAACACAGAAGGTAAATATTCAAGGGGTATTCAAGCACGGGTGGGACTAGGGTAATGGTAGAGGTGAGGAAGCACAGAGAAGGTTAACATAAATGAAGGGCACATGGATACCTATTACTTTGTAAGCCAACTAAATGTTATTAGAGGTGAAGGGTAATAGCCTAGAAAGCTAAATAATGACAATCTAAAAGTAAGGAGTTGTCATACAGAAATCTTAGAGCCAGATATATCACAGCTTCTTATGGTTTATTAGTCAAGGAGGTCCCAGAGGATCTCCTCAAAATGTCAGCCTTTGACATTATTCAATATTATTCATCAAAACTAGTAGATATGGCTTCTTTCAGACAATATCACACATGTTGGGTACAGAATACAGAGTAATCAACTGGAGCTGAACTGGAGAATTCCTCCAATCAGTCTCTCTCTCTCTCTCTCTCTCTCTCTCTCTCTCTCTCTCTCTCTCTCTCTCTCTCTCTCTCTCTCTCTCTCCATATCAATCTCACTACCCCACCTGTGTGTGTGTGTGTGTGTGTGTGTGTGTGTGTGTGTGTGTGTGTGTGTGTATACGTGGGTGTGAAGACACCCATACTCTTTCCCAGAATTTATCTAGTCGAGAACACTGTGAACTTCAATACCAACCAGTCCAGCAAAGATAAGCCTACTGGTGTAATAGTGACACAGGTTTTGGGGATAACCAAGTGCTCTATGATTAATTTTAAAGCCTCATCCACAAAATAAAATCCATGTCTACTACTGTAAAGCCAATTAAAGAGCCACTGCTGAGGAGTTATTAGTCCCTAGAGAGAAAAGAAAAAACTAGTTTGTTTAGCAAAATCAATAGAACATCATGTTGCCTTCTGAATATTTTTGTTCATATCATAAATGTTACTCTTTTTTTTCTCAGAGAAACATTTGTGCCCAGTAGATAGTGGTAAATGCATATATACTCACTCTTCTGAGAATAATGAAGGTTTAGCGCTGGGTCCTAACAGGACATTCATATTTCCTCCTCTAAGTCTCTGGGAACAAGGCAAAAAAATGTGGAGGAGAGTGAGATATAAGAACCAGAAAACAAGAACTATGAACTGTCATCGTCTGTGTATGTCAGCTAATACAGTTATGATCACAGCATTGGCTGCCTACACGGGGCCTGCACAAGGCTGGACTTTTCATCAACCAGTAACAGACTGCTGAGGGTCCACTTGACCCTCTTCCCTCTCCATGCTGAACTGTATGTTGCCAGTGGATTCTGCAGGAGAGGCAGACATTTTCTTCAGTGATAAAACCACCATGTATACATCATGTTCCAGGAAATAGTTGCAAACCTGTGGTCATTGGCAACAGAACAAAAATACATGTATGTGAGAAAGGGACCTGTAGAGATGGGGTGGGGTTAATAGAAGGAGGGAGCTAGGAGAGGGTGAAGGTGACAGCAAGAGAATGTGCTATCCAGAGATACACATAGATATACATATATATACATATATATATGGCTGCCAGTGAACAAATTTGATAAAAAATAAATTTTGAAATGAATCAGTAGAAAAATATTTGTATACACTAGAAGGCCAATGTACCACAAAAGACCTCAGTGATTTCAACTATGCACTAACATGACTCTTAATATAACAATACAAATGCTAGCAATCTTAATTTAGATAGCACTAAAATAGGATATCTCACACACACCAGGGATAACACACACCAATTATTCTCTGTAACAATGTTTAGCACAATAAACAAGTGTGTGTGTGAGGAGGTGTCACATGTTCTCTAAAAAGGAATCATTTAACCACAGTACACAAAAATAGAATACTATAAAAATTAAAAGGCCAATCTGCATGACTGATATAAAAACTCTAGTATATATCACTAAGTAGAAACAAGAAAGGTTGAGTATAAGATAGTAAAATAGAAAAAAAAAACTGGAAAAATAGGGGAGAGAAAATAGGGACACAGGTGGGGGGAGGTACACATCATGTGGGCTGAGAGAGATCATATGCTGATAGCATTAGGTTGCATCATCTACCCTTACCAATGGTTTAGGAAGATGTGGTCACAAACCCATGTTGCTCTAGAATATTTGGACTGGAATGTATTTCTCCCGTGCATGCATATTAAAATAGTATCAATAAGTTGGAATGCACATTTTGAAATTTTGAAAGGTACAGGTGAAGCTATGTGGCTCTTGTTCTTACCATCAACAGCTAATGCTGGCTTCTTCAACTTTATATTCTGTCCTCTGAAATATGAACCCGATTTGCAACTAAATTATTGCTTGCACTGAGAGCATCTGACAGAGTGTCTCGGTATTGGTTCTGGCATTTAACTTCAACCTGTATCAGCTCTTAAGAATTATTTCCCCACAGCACATTGATGCATGGGCTACTTGCCAGAGCGAAGACCTCAGCGAAGCAAGTCATGTTGGCCTCTTACTTGTCTAAAACACTCATGCTGATTTGTGAGAGGGCATCGAAGTGTATTTTGTAAAAAGGTGATTTGGAATTAACAGCTATCTGTGGTTTGGAGGTTGGCACAGACTGAACATGTACAGATTGCCAAAATGATCATGTTCCTAGAAAATTAACATCACTGGCAGTAGTAGGCAATAGTGTTAGTAATAAAAAAGGGTTTTGCATTGTGAGGTTGATAATAATATGACCTAAACTCATATAGTTACTTGTCTGGTCCAGTAATCAGACAGAAGTACAGAATCTTTACTTGGTAGAGTCTTGGTAATCTATAGTGCAATAAAACTTGGTGTGAATCAAAACTGAATGGGGTCAGAGGAAGGCAATCTTTCTAGAGAAATGGGGGAAAAGAAGATTAAAAAGAAAAAGGCAGGAGGTCTGACTCAGTGTCTGGTTGTATAGTTGCATTCACACACATTCACATGAACTCATCCAATAGAAGTTAGAGAAATTCAAGTGTGTTAGTTACATTTTTTCATGTTTCTTTTTTCTTCACTTTATTATTTTTTTATAAAAAATGTTTTTTATCCATGTATCCCCCTGCTCTCTCTCCCTTTCCTCCTCCCAATCCCTCCCAGTCAGCCTTCAGCCTCCTTCCTCCCCATCTATCCAATCCTATCCCCCAAAGTCTTGAGAAGTTACTTATGAAGAGGGAGTCTATTTGGGTCAGAATTTGAAGGTCTAGTCTCCTAGTAGAGAAGACATAGCAAAAGGGAACAGCTTTTGTTTGCAGTGACAGACACATGGGCCTGCTTGCTCACGTCTGTCTCAACAAAGAAAGAGAGGAAAGGGAATACCTTTCTTTGGTTTTCTATTTTTCTCTCCTTATTTTGTCTGGGAACACAACCCATAAGATGATGACAGAAATCAGCCTAGGTATCCACTGCTCAGCTGATCCTCAAAGATGTAATTTATTCACTACTGACCTGCTCATTTCTTAATGCACCCATGTTCACAATCAAACTTAACCATCACACACACTTTAATATATGAGGACATGCTTGCTTCCAAGTTGGAAACTCAGGGCACAGCATAATGCATTGATTCATTTACATACCATGAACCAAGCATTGTGACTAAAACTCTCAACTATTTATGTTAAACAATTTCCAATTGGAAAGTGAGTAAATACATTTTTTTTTCCTTCCGGTAGGCATAAAACTTTGGGCCCATCACCAGAACTTCCTTATTAAGAAAAAGATGAGTATGAGAAAGAAAATAATTACGCTAGAGGCTGACAGATACTTTCATTCTAATGTATTATGGTACTGTGCAGACACGCTGCCTAAGAACTAAATGTCTAATGTACCCAAGTTGAGCTTTGGAAGTTAGGAGCTAAATCCTGAATCATTTAATAGAGCAATTGTCTCCAAAAATGCTAATGGAAATTCACAAATGCGTTCTGCCACACCCACTCTCTTTTAGAGAAGAGAGTGTAGATGTATGCTAATAGAGGAAGCACCCAAACATGTACCCATTTAATTCCCTTATTATTATATTTTTAATTTACTGTGGATGACTAACACTTATTAGTATTCTCTCTGCTGCCACCATTACTGAAAGCTGTTCTCTTTCCTGGCCTTGCCAAACTGTGAAAGCAAATAACCCTTTAAAACGCACTCAATCCAGTCCCAGCAAACTGTGAGGCGGTGCTCAGTTGAGTTCAGAGGTACAGACACAGATGTTCACAGACAAAGACATTTTTCATCCATTTCAGAAACCAGGTCTCTACAAGGAATGAGGGAGAGAAAAAAAAATAACTTTTAGAACCACAGCACACTGTAGATCATCTAACTGAGTTCTGATGTCCAGAAGGCTTTTACTTTACAAGCAAACTAGATAGGTCAATGTCTGAACATGAGACAGAGCTTTTGAGTTGTGGTGAAGCAATGTTTTCAAAGCAGTAGAAGTTGGGGGGGGGGAGTTAAGAAAGTGAACAAGGCTGTAAATAGCGCTGAGGCGGATATAAATATATGGGACACCACATTCACATCTGGTCAGCACCCTTACTAGAAAAACATTAAGATACGGGACTGAAACAGCTTAGAAATTGAATATCAATATCAATATCTCAGTATTCAGATACAATGGCGGAATAAAGATAGAGAGCTATCCCAAACAGGAAAGGTAATGCACCAAAGGCTGAGACACAGGACAGACAGAAAGCTTGCTTCAAAGTCTATGAAGCCAGAGAGAAGTTAGAACTCTGAGGTCACATCTGATGTGTTTTAAAAATCAATATCCTCAGTAACAAAGAGAATGAAGATGCTCTGGGAGCAACCAGATGAACACCAGTGCTCTACAATCCTGCCAGGAAAATAAAGCTGTCCTACCTAATACCACCTTTGACTCTTAAACCAACAGTTTTTACTTTAATAAGAAGAGACACCACACACACACACACACACACACACACACGCACACACACGCACACACACATGCATGCCCACACACATATGCATATGCACACACATATACATGCACACATACACACACATACACACACACACACGCACACATGCACTCATCCATGCCCACACACATATGCATATGCACACACACATACATGCATACACACTCACACACACGCGCACACACACACACTCACACACACACGCACACACACACACACACGCACTCATGCATGCCCACACACATATGCATATGCACACACACATACATGCATACACACTCACACACACACGCACACACACGCACACACGCACTCATGCATGCCCACACACATATGCATATGCACACACACATACATGCATACACACTCACACACACGCGCACACACACAGGAGAGGTGGGGAGATCATACCCCACAGGAAAGACGGAGCTTGCTGTTGTCACAGGACATCTTTGAACCATGAGTCCCACATAAAGGGGCCAATGCTATGATGACTCCAGCGCCTACATATTCCCTTCCAGATCCAGAGACAGAATGAAATATCTGTTGGCTCATTAGTTACACAAAAGAACAGAACACCCAGGCCAAAGCAGTGTTCTGGGGTTACATTTCATACTAGAGATTCAAACTCAGCACAGCTGACCAGAGTAGCTTCTCATTGTTCTCCAGATGGACTTGGACTGATCAGGAATATCAAACTTCTGATTTCATCCGCAGATACCATTTTACCTTTAAGAAATGTAAAAAGAATGGGGTGGAATGGATGAAGAATATCAAGGGATAGCCTTTCTCTGGAAGGAGGAAAGAGTCCTGCATCAGGGCTCCCACAGTGTATGGGCAAAGCTCATTAAACAGAAATGAAGAGCAAACTGGACACAAACCATCTCCTGCTAAAATCCAGATAACTCTGAACAGTTACCCCGGGAGATTTCCAGAAGTTTATTTGTAAAACGTAGAAATAAGGATAAATTAAGTGCAACCAAACAGATAGACCCAATAAACATTATTTAAGAGTAAGCCTTAATTTAATTTCCAGAAAGCAAAAGTATTCTAGACTAAAGCCTTCTATCATTGTTATGGAATTAAGATAAAACATAAAACATTAATAGTGAGAATTAAAATTTCTCATATCTAGCATTAGATGCATTCTCTAATGTAAATTTTACAATTTAAAAACATGTTCTTTGTGGTTAGGTGGCTGCCTTTCTAGAAAGGGACAATGGGAAAAATATATTCCAAAGCTGTAGTTTATAATAAAAAAATACACCAGAAAATACTCTTATGTCTACTTTTTTAAGTGTCAAAGATAATATTAATGACATTATAAACACTGAACAAATAATCCCTAGAAAATTAGACTGGGCAGCAACCCAGATAATAAAATATATTGTGCATTAACTAAATATCTTATCTAGAAATACTCTTACTTGAAAACATTTCTGAAGAATTATAGACTTTAATGACAAGTATTTATTAGTTATGAATGTTTGTGTGTATTTTACTTCAATGTCCTATTTAGAGAAAATGTTCTAGACATTAGAGTCTTCATTTATCTAATTAATACAAGAATTATAATACCGGTATACATGTTTGCATTTTACTTACCCCTTACAAAGAAACATTGCTAGTTTTTCTATGAAGATGTATAATAATAAAAACTAAACCTGAGATAAAGAATATAAAAACGGACAACTATCTAGGACCCACTCAGCACTTTCCAGACCTGATAGTGGAGGACACAGATCCCACCATGCCCTCCTACTCCCTCCTCCCAGCCCTGCCACACCTTGTCTGGTGGGGCCATGAATATCCAGGAGATAAGCAGGCACCAAAGACTGTGGACGGTCAGTTGGTCACTGTCATACCAAGCCTATGGTTTGTATCCCCAGGCATGCAAAAGATAAAAAGCAACCTCTATGCGCCATGCTTTGTGGCTGGGGCAGCGGGACTCAACCAGGTTCTACCTGTGAGCTATTAGGGTGAGTGAGTACAGGGTGGGGAAATGGAAAAAAAGATAAAGACAGAACTGTTCATGGACTTGGAGAAGGGTGTATCTGAAGAGGTAAGAATGGCGAGGAACAGGCTCACATGAATGGCCTGCTTCACACTAAATCCAGGGTGAGATCTGGGTTTGGGCTGTCGCTAAGGGTCAAATCTTGGTTTGAGGCCCTGAAATGGCTTAAGGAGCCTGTAATATCTGTGTTCCTGTCCCACTGAGGCCCATGCAGAGGGTGGTAGTCTAGGCTGACATCTAAGTCCATGGTAGTGGATGAAGACCAAGCTGCTGCAGGACCATGCTGATCTGGGTGGTCTGTGCTGCAACCTGGGAACATGGTGATATTCAGGTCTGAGCTGCTTCTCTGCATCATTCTTAGGTCCATGGTCCTGTCACAGCTAGGGTCTGTGTTGATATCTGGGGTTCATGATACCATTGAGAACTGTGCAGGTGCCAAAAGTCTGGGCTGCCACTTGGGCCACGATGATGTCAGGGGGCTAGGGCCATGCTGATCTGGGAGGCCAGAAGTGCCACCTGAGACCATGGTGATATCTGAGCTCTGGCAAATGCCTATAACCATGCCTGGGACCACGGTTCTACCACAGCCAGGGTCTATATCTATATTCATGGTCCATGAGGCCACCAATCATCACACAGATGCCTGTGGCCAGGTAGGGGAGCAGGTGAAGGAGAGGAACCTACAGGTCCAAAACCACAGGATCTCCACTACACAGGACAATAGGATATTCAAGAAGAGCCCTAGAGAGAACCTATTATCAATAGAGTAGTAGAAACCAGAGGCTTTGAACCACATCAATGACTCCTAGCCACCAATACCGAGAAGTAAAGATGAACGTACTAATGGGTAAACTGTCAACTCAAGGGCCATACTACAGCTTCCACAATGAGATTTTTTTTTTTCATTTATGGGGAGGAAGAATATTTGGTTGGGTTTTTGGTTTACTTTTAAATTTTGTTTGTTTTGGGGTGAGGTTGCATAGGCAGGGGAGTAGAAGTGAGGAGACAAGGAGGAAGTAGAGTCAGGAGTCATGATGTAAAATCCACAGAGAATCCAAAAATGTTAGGGAAAAAGAATACTAAAATAGTGGTAAAATTATGAAATAAGATAAAAACTTAAATTAACCAATTGTATCTTCTCATCTGATACAGAAATAATACATTGCTTTTATTGAAAACTATTCTGCTAATAAAACTTTCTTTATTGAAAATCTAGGCTTACTTCTTTATTCAAATATTAGTGATATTTTAACTCGATCACAAAATATTTATTTAGTGCTACATCGAAATCATATGGCTGTTCAAAATCAAATTTGGGACAGATATCTAAAATCACAGCCAACTCTCTCATGCTTTAGGAGGAAAATCCAAATGAACATATTTAAATACTAATCACGCCAGCTACCTCAAAGGGTAGATTGTGGCTGATGGAAGAAGAGAGCAGTAAACAGATCTCTGTACACTTGATACCAATACTGACTAGCACAGAGGAAACAAGATGCTCAATAACCCAGGGTTTGCTGTCCCATTTGGAACACTCATTATTCACTAGCAAAAATGCATGCTCAATTGCCCTGTTTCAGACTTTATAACCAATATTAGCCATTGTTCCTTCTGCATTTGGCATCTCCATAGAGTGAGTAATCAGTACTCTTTTGAACTCTCTGGGATTGGATTTAGCAAAATTTATGAAATATTTATGATCAACAGTATGACTCACATTGGTTTAGAGTTGTTTATTCACTAAGATTCCTATAGGAGATTTTAGGCTCAATGTGAATGAGTCCTTTCATTGGGGGCGGGGGTCCTTGATGTACATGCACTGAATTGCATTATTTTTAAAGATATACTTTATGAGCAAACTTAACACCAAGCTAATAGTAGAGAGAGGAGTTTAAAATAATACTCTGATCTTATAAGATCATCTGAATAGGTTCTTTTCTTCTTACTACACAATGAAGAAGGCATTGGTATCTACTTCAGAATGTGCAATCCACTGGGAACTCTTCGTACCTAGCTATGATCTATAATGTACAAGGTTTATATAAAACACAGGATTCAAACAACTCTGGGATTCTTCAAGCTGAGAAGCAAGAAGAATAACTTTGCTCCTACCATATATTGATCATTCATCTAACATTTTCAGATGAGCAAGCCCATAAAGTCTTGCTACCACTGACCCTAGGTCATCTCCAAAGTGGTTAGAGTGTGAGAGTTGGACACTTGAGTTAGAGAAGTAAGGCATAGCGCAACGTCATTTGAAGGTGGTGTCACTTACTTGAATTAGTATTTTAATGAATTAATGGCATACTTATAAACCTCTGAAATATTAAGTATAATAAAATAAGTTTTGTGGATTCCCACTTAAATAATGCCATTGTGAACCAACTTCTTAAAATAAGAAACACTGTTTGGCCCAAGAATAAATTGTACATTATCCCCTCTAGTTGATATCTTCTCCTTAAAAATCTGAGTGCTTCATCTTAAGCATAATAAGCACCATATGCTTACTTGGTATCAACAACATACAAGAATAAGATGGATGCAATAAAGACTAAAAATGAATTTAGGATACACTTTATTCCCAAGAACTTCTCAGATGCCCATTTCCCACATAGCTCTGTCCTTCCCTGACATCCTGCTCCTCCTCCTAACAGTAATAGCCACTCCATCCCTAGGGACCACTAGAGTCCTACGAGATGAACATACTTTGACAGGCCTCATTGGTTTTTATCCTACTGCATCCACTCTCTATGTGTCGGTTCTCTAATTTGTAATTGTTCATTTTTATTTTTTAATATGCCAGTAAATCAGAGTCTAGCCATACCTACTTCCAACTAGACAAATGTAGAACAAAGACAGCTTCAATTTATTTAAAGTTGGGCTAGAGGTCAAGGAATAATTTGGATGAGAAACCAGAGAACGTAATTATCAGATCTGAAACTAGTGGTATATGAGGTATATTAAAGTAAAATAAAGGATTTATTCTAAAATCTTATAGCTTATTGTCTTTTGAATTAAATGGAAATAAAAGTATCACTAGGTAACCATCATATTTTTAAAATTCAGTGGTTAAAATGCTATAGAATGTCAACATGGATTAGATACTTAATATAATTTAGTAATCTGCTTCTTAATTTACATTTAAGATGAGATGGGTAAAGGTATTATATATGTATAGGCATATATATATTTATATAGAAGACATATATAGTAAACATATAATTAGATAAATACATAGAAGTCAGATAGATGTCCCATTGATAGATAATACTTAGCGTAAACTCATGATAGCTTCTTAAAAGCTACTATATAAGAAAAGGCTATTTATCTATATTTAACAAATATTAAATTTCTATATAGTATGGAAATGATTTTAAACAGTTCTAGTATACTGATAGAATATCCTTATTCTTCTGTACAATTGCTATGTAATATGCACCTTAAAGTAAATAGCCTCTGGTTAATCCAGCTCATTGCAATCCTGGTTAGGAACAGTGTACTCTTACCCTCTGGGGTAGGAATTACTGTGATGTGCTTTTCTGTACCATCTTTAGTGCATTCACTCAGTGATGCCAACATGATTCATAAAATTTAATTATAATTATGCAAAGAAGTAATTAGACACAACAGATGATAAGGGTAATGATTTTTAAGCTAATAATTTGAGGGCCTATACCTAGACAAAGAAGCTTCCATGTATTATCTCATGTAATTTATATTGCACCCTTGTAACAAAAGCATTGCATTTAATTTATATTGGGAACCATGGGACTGTGCCACATATACTAAATCAAACAGCCATTTATCAACAGACCTATATTAAAAAACACCGAGTTCTTTTATCATAATATTTCCATGTTGAAAATCATTAACTACTTGAGATCTAGAAATATGAAGATTAAATATGGACAACTCCAACTTCAGTATTATTATTAATACAACACATAGTATCCTGTAAAGTGATATGTTTTGGGGTGGGTGGATGAAGTAAACTATTGAGCACTTTACCGACAATGATATGTTGGTGGTAGATAGTGAACCCACTGTGTTCTCTGTTCTGTATTCCCAATTAACTACATAAGATTTACATTGGAGGGTAAGCTTTGAAGTGAAAAATAGATTTATGTTAAGAGACAAGTCTGTGACAGAATGTTGTGTGCCACAGTTCATGGTCTATGTGTATTTAACCTATTTTTAACATGGGCCTTTTATCTGGAATGGTCTATAGGCTTGGTACTATAGTGTAGAGTTATGAGAAGATGTGAATTATAGTTGCAACCTAAAAAGTGATGCATACACCATTCTCTCTTTAGTAGCAGCCCCCATCACAGAGACAAACCCAAAAAAATCTGTATATACATAAAAAGTTTGTCTACAGAAAATTGTTGAGAGCTAGAATTCTATTAATATAGAATTCTATAATAATATGTAAATTTACATATTTAATACTGAGTTTCTAAAAGACGTTACTAAGAGAAAGAAACACCTTCCAATCTATTGCCATTCCCTACTCCCACACATAACACCATCAACAAAACATAATTCTTTGGAAAACCCCTACCTTTTTCTAATGCCACTTCAAAATTGTGTTGTCTCTGATAAGGACAAGTACAGAGAACAAATATTTTTAAATTTGTCAGCTTTATAAATACCTAATAATTCAGAGATTAAGTGGAATAATTAGGTTGTTTATTTATTGGGAAATAGTTGGGTTAATGAGATACATTTTTCTGGGAGACATTGGTTGGCACCAATGTCTGTGAAATAAAAATAAACACCTTAAAGATATAAAAATTAGAAAGTGAGAAAACATATTCCATTTGGGAACATGCAAACTCATTGCCCATAGGAAGTGACATCTGGGAGGCAGAAACAACTTCATATATTATAGTCAGCTGAACACCAGTTTTCATCTATCATATTAATGAGCAGAGCCTACTTTGCAGAATTGTATGAAGCAAGCAATATTTTTTGTTAAATCCCTTTGCCACCTACACACACAAAAAAGTGGAACTAAAAAATCTGAGTAAAAATCACTCTGCAAGTGTGAACTGATGTTTGCTATCCTTTTAAGACTTACTCCCATATTAAAACTAGTTATAGAATAATATTTTAGTATTTTAGAAAAGTACAATCCTAACAGCACAAACTTATTTCCCTCTAAATTATACATATACTTATATATAAGCAAGTTAAAGTATTATCTGTAGGACATATAGAATATTACATTCTATTTCAGCATTTCAAAATTTTGGTTTGAGTATTAAACTATTTAAATTTAACTAGTATTTTTTTCTAAATGAAGAAATGATAAAATGATTATAGTAAAAGCAGCACTATTATTTGTTCTTTTTTTATATTCGAGAGTAATCAAAATTTAAATTCTTGGGCATATGCTCAAGAATGGTAAAGCTAGCAAAGGAAAGTCGGGTTCTCCTATGAAGCATCACTGAGTGTGTCAGCCACAGTCCAGGGCAGCCCCTTGCTTAGGATTAATTGGCCACAGAAAACAAACTCCATCTTTCTTTTGTGGACTTCTTTTATTTGGGGGTTTTTATTTTGCTGCTTTCTTTTATTTCTGGCAATTTTGATTTTGTCCTTTGCTTGCTTTGATTTTCATTATTTTTGTTCTGGTTGGTTTTGGGGTGTGTGTGTGTGTGTGTGTGTGTGTGTGTGTGTGTGTGTGTGTGTGTGTGTGTGTGTGTATAGGATCTGAGAGGACTGGGAGGGGCATGATAAGTATATATTGTATGAGGGATTGAATTTATTTTGTACTGTACATCCCTACTCGTTCTTCATTTCCCTTATGGAATCTTCAGATTTTAGAGACACGCCAGGTTACTAATTCAATTACAAAATCAACCCTTAACAAGCTCTCTGTAGATTCAATCCTTTATTCAAGGGCTTTACTTTAGCACGACCATACTATTCAGAAACCACAATGTCAATGAGTTATAAGTTTACATTTAACCACTAACTCTAACCATGAATTCATACTTTATAATTTTCATACTCTTTTAGAGTTTTAAATCAATTGCATAAAGTCTAATCAAAATGTGCTACTTTAATGCCCTGGAATTTGGTTTACAGATTTTTACATGACATCGATCATATGAAGGGCAATTTATCATCAAGTCACCAGCTCATTCATCACCATCTTGATTATTTCTGCATTCTCCTATTTGTCTTTTTAAAGTTTTTTCCCCTAGAGGTCAAAACAAGTCCCTTGGCTCACAGAAATATCCATATTCTAATTGCTCCAGCAGCTTTTTCCTGATGAGCTCCAGACTGGATTGCATGAAGTTTGACAAAATGTTGTCCTTGACTATGGACAAGTATTTAACACTTTTCCTCAGATTCTATATTTAATAATTCAATATAATTAAATTATTTATATTTATAATAATAATTTAATAATTACTTACAATTATATAATACATAATAATCATATTATTAATAATAATTTTATCTAACAAGGTTGCATAGGAGAAATTAATGAGCTACCATACCTGGAGTATTTAAGACAATGCCTAACACACCAAATAGATACATGTTATTGAGAAACACACACACACATACTGGTAGAAGGAATTATAAATTAGTTGGATGAGTAAATATTTGACATATATTATTATGTAGCTAAAATCTGTAACTTGGAAATTTTTGTCTTGGATTGACAAAAAACATGAGATTATCAATAAATAAGGAAGACTTAAAGCCACCGGATTTTATGATCTCAACCTAAAAGACATAATATAGAGAACTGAGACAGGGTATTTGGGACAGAGCTGAAAGCTATGACATAAGAGTTTAAGGAATGTTTAAAAAAATGACATCCTGAAATTTGTGGGCAAATGGATGGATATGGAGAGTATCATCCTGAGTGAGGTAACACAGACCCAGAGAGAGAAATATACTATGTACTCACTCATAAATGGATTTTAGACATAAAGCAAAGGATAACCAGGCTACAATTCACAACCCCCAAGCAGCTAAGGTAACGGGAAATGTAAGAGACACCCACAGATCTCCCTGGGAAGGGGAAATAGAGAAAATCTCCTGAGAAAATTGTGATCAACTAGGGAGAGGGAGCAAGGGGAGGTGAGAAGAGAACTTGAGAGAATGGGAAGGTTGGTATGGGGGAAGCAACAGAGAGGGAGAGCAAAGAAGTGCATATCCAGATAGAGGGAGCCATTGTAGGATTAGAGAGAAATCTGGTGCTAGGGAACACCCAGGAACCCACAGTATGAGCCCAGCTAGCACTCCAAGCAATAATGGAGAGGGTGCCAAAACTAGCCTTCCCCTATTATCATATGAATGGCCACCCTACTTCCCATTATAGAATCCTCATCCAGCAGCTGATGGAGGCAGATGCAAAGATCCATATCTAACCACCAGGTTGAGCTAAGTAGATCCAGCTGAAGAAAGGGAGGTGAGATTGCTTGAGCAGAGGGATTGGGATCATGATGGGAAGATCCAAGGAGTAGGCTGTCCAGTGCTGTTGGGAGCTTGCAGACTCTGAAATGACAGCAGATGAACCTTCATGGAACGGATCTGGACCCTCTGAATGCAAATGACAGTCAAAAGGCATGGGAAGTTTCTGGACTCTCTTGCACTTAGATCAGAGTCTATCCTGGGTCCATGAACTGGTTTCTTGGAGCCTATGCCTAGTAGGGAAACACCTTTCTCAGCCTTGATACTTGGGTGAAAAACCAGATCCTCCCTCAACTAGATATGCTAGATGGAACTGACTCACCTTGGGATTCCTTGCCCTCTCTGGGAAGTGAGGGTGGGGGCAGGGGCTGGGAGAAAAGGCAGGAGAATGAACAGTGGTGAGTATGGGAAAAAATTAAATAATTTTTTAAAAAAAGTTTTAAGGACTAACTTATTGAGTGGGCCTAGAAGTTAACTAATAACAAAAAATACTTTAAATACAGAACAATCTATAAACATATCATCTTCTTGCAGAAAAAAAAAAAACATTACTGTGTATCTACTGGTAATATGTAGAATCATTCAAATTATTTACATTTCATTTGTCTTTGGCAAATTTATTTTCTAGTATATCTATCACTGCATTAAAAGCAATCTGTTTTAAGACAAATGTTGAAGAAGCTGACTAAACTTCAGGAAGAATGCAAATAATTCAGATGTTGTAGGTGGAGCTAGTATCTGTGAATTCCAGGTGCTTGTGGAGGACACTGTCCCTGGACTCACAGAGTGAGGGAGCACTATTAGAGAGGATGGTGAGGACCGGGAGCCCCATAAGGTAGGAAAACACTAGGAAGTTGTTACTCAAGAGAATTTCCAACAAATAGAATCTCCTCCCTACAAATGATGCTAGGTAAGCTGTGACAGTGGAGAGGCTTTTCCCCTTTCCTTTGGGTAAATATGGATAGCAACAGAATACATAGCCCACTTTGCATCGTATTTGTATGTACTTATTTTACTTTGATGCCTTTCTGACAGCACTTGAATTTTCCCACTAAATAAAATCCTGACACATTCCAAATAAACTAAATTGTGTACATATAACAATGTATTTCTATTTGGAATTTTTAATAATTAAGAGAAGACCTAAGTGGCTATGGGCATCCCTCAGTGAAAGAGCACTTTTCTTGTATAATAAAAACCTTGGGTTTGAACCCCACCTAACAAACCCCAAATGCACACACACACACACACACACACACACACACACACACACACACACACACACACACACACACATACACACCATTCAAGGGCTAGTTGTATGATACAGTTGATAGAATGGTATGAACAAAGGCCCACTTCCACCTAGCCCACATAAACTTGCTGTGACTGTGAACACTTGCAATCCCAGGACTCAGGAGCTGGAGGCAGCAGTTTCAAAAATCCGTAGTCATCTTCAGCTACAGAACAAATTCAAGGCCAGCCTGAGATACATGAGACTGTGTGTGTGTTATTAAATCTTGCGATGAAAGTGGTCATATTTTCAAAGTTCCATGATGTTGCAAGATATACTTCAAAATTTTGAACATGTTATTGAATCATTTAGTGAAACTATTAGATCTTCTTGGTCCATTTCTATTTAATACAGTACAATAACTGTTAAACATTTTAGTTTTATTTCAACAATTATTTGAACTTATTGCCATGCATATAGCAAACTAAGTACCTGATTTCCCCTTTTCTTTGTTAAATATTAATGTAGTAATTAGTTCAACCCAAACCTCCTAACTACTTGGGGCTTTTTCCTCCCAGAGTTATCTAGAAGTCTCACAGTTTTCTAACTGACTTATACCCGGACCTGGAGACGATGTCTTCACCTCTCTCTCCACACTTTCAACAGCCCTCCCTATGCTTACCTTTGGTTGATGGTCTGATTCTTTTTTTCTTTGGAATCGTGATAGAGAAATAGAAAATGATTCTCTGTGATTCCTCCATCACATTTACAAAACTCTCTGTGTGCCTCCCTGATACTCTTTGACCTGTTCAAGAACATTGCCGTGCTCACTCTTCTTGCTCCTGTATTACTCTTACTTGGAGCTTTACAACCAAAGAACAACCACATATACTATATCCTGCGTTGGTCAGCAGCCACCTATGTGATTTCTGGGCAAATACTTGACGGAAAAATTCTCAAAAGTCAGACCAAAATTCATCATCTTTACTTCCTGTTTCCCACCATTCATCCCTAAATCTATGAGTTATCTATGCTCTCCTTGTATTAGTCAGTACCTCACTGCATTGGGTGTGTGGTCATGCACAACCTACTCCATGCCAAACCTGCTAATTCTCTCTCAGGAATCAGCACCATTCAGATCTAATCACTTCTTTTTTTCCTTTCTCCTCCCTCTCCCTTCCTCTTTTTTCCCTTCTCCTCTTGTCCTTCTCTCTCCTCCCTCATCCTCCTCCTCTTCTTCTTATGAGGGCAGGCTCTCTCTATGGAGCCCTAGCTGCCTTAGAACTCCCTACGTAGATCAAGCTGGCCTTGAACTCACAGACATCTGCCTGCCTCTTCTCCCCTAATACTAGGCTTACAGGCATGTGCCACCATGCCAAGCATGCTCTCTAATTTTGAAACTCTATCAATACTCTGACCACTCTCTCTTTAGGTGATCTTCCTACCATACCAGCTGCTCTGTCTCAGTATCTTTCAGGTTCATTTTTACATCATCCAAACTAAAACATTGTATTGCCTTCTCCTATGTTTTCACACTAAATGCTCAGCTTTGAAACCATCAGCAAAACAATTGGAATTGTGTATCAGACCAAAGCTTACTTGATTTGGTTAAACCTTTCTATGATTGCATATACAACATCTAATATAGAAATTTGATCCCCCATCTCTACCTCACTTAAGTAGCAACTCTGCTATCTTCGAATAAACATAAAGTTTCTTAGACAGAGATTCATATCACCATCATTGACTTTCTTGCAGCGTTACACCAGTTGAATGGTAAATCTTCAAAACATGGCTTGATTATATCCTACTATGAGTGCAGATATCTCCTTGACCCAATCCATCATCACCTCCCTGCTGGAATATTATACTCGTCATTTATGGTAAATGCTGCTGATTTTCTGTATGGGCTCCTCTTAGTTGACAAGTGCTTTTGCCCCTTGTAATGAGGTGAGTCTTAGATTTCTATATATATATATTTATACTTATATCCCTCCTTCAAACTACATGCATATTCCCACATTGTTCTCACTTCTCAAAAGGTTTTACTTGACATGTTTTCTCGGTGTTTCTAAAATATAATAACCATGTATGTAGTGGGTAGAAACTGTTAACTTATGCAGTCCCAATTTGGGGTACAGCATGGAAATAAAGTATATTTGCTGAGTTAATTTTTCATCTATTTTATTTTTTAAATACTTATCTAATATTTCTGCCAAAACTCAAGTGAGACACAGAATCTTATTTCAGGCAAAGATAAATGTTAAGAAATGAATGTCAAAAACCATTCTCTTAGATAAGAAAATAGAGACTATGCTTTCTCTATTTTAAGCTTAAAATAAAAGGCCTTTCAATATTTCAAGGACCCTCATCAAAGAAAAGCAATAGTGAGAAAAAAGAATAATTTAGAGCATGTTCTTTTCAGTTAAAGAGGCCTTTGATTATAATTTACCCCCATTCGCTTCAGAAGATTAGGTGCCCACATTAATAAAGCATCACACAACCCAAATTGTACATATTCAGCATTTGACTCAAATATTGAATACATCTGTCAGATTATATAGACATCCTGGGTTTGCTATAAAAAATTGATGGTTTAAAAATTGAGCTACTGATAAAGAAATTGTGATCCTGGGGTTAGCAATCCAAGTCACAGATACCAGAAACAGTACACTCAATACCAAGCAGAAAATGCTTTGCTTATAGTCTGTAATACATTTTGCTCAAAGTAAAAGCTAGAATATAATAGAATTATCATATAATTATTTTATCTGAATATTTATTGCTCTTTCTACCAAGCTTCTACTCATTTGGAAAGAGGCAGGTGGCTAAGAAAATGAAAGGGCACTAAATCAACTTGATGGCTTCCAAAATGTCTAATCTATCAGCAAAAGTCCTCCCTGTAAAGAAAAACCTCAGAACTTTGAAACAAAATGACACACTTGCATTTTAATTAAAATTCAAACTTGGATGGGCATTATGGAAGTTTTATAAAGCATGTCTTCAAAATTAATAGATTTCAGCCCTGACTGTTAGACTCCAATTCAGTTCAATACATATTTATTTAGCTTTGATCTGTCCAAGGTGGTAAGACATAGTGTAGGACTCAAAGTGGGGAAACTATGGAAACCAAGAATGCTTGTAGGATAAGGCAATGTTCCAGTCATTCTCCTAAGCATCAATGGTAAAATGATAAGCAAAGGGGTTACAGTCTGATGAACCAGACATATTAACCATTTAATCACAAAATATGATTAAGACATGTAGCACCTAAAATATAGAAAACAGCAAATAAACAAGAGCCTTCATTTCAGAAATGTTTTTTGAGAGAGCCGAATTACGGAAGATAGGAAGGATGAGCAGGTATCCACTGTTTAGAAGGGCAAGAAACTTGGGAACTTGGGAGCTTGAGCAAAGACCACAAACTAAAAAGTCAAAAGCCAGTGTACTTGGAGCTCTGAGGGGAACATAGGAGAAACAAGCAGAGAGAAGGTGTTAGCCTTCTAATTACACATTTTCTGGCCAACCAGATTAATGGGATTGCAATAGTTTTGAGAACAATACAAACCTAATAGTTTAGATATGCATCTATTTTTTTTTTAAATTTACGGCTATATGTGTGTAGGTTTGTGCATGTTTGGTGCAGTGTCCACAAAGGACAGAAAAGAGTACAGGATCCCCTTTTGAGTGTACAGGAGAGCATGAAGAACACAGTGAAGAGCTGAAGTTCGGTCTTCTGGAAAAAGCAGTCTACACACTTAACTGCTAATCCATCCCTCTAGCCCAAAGGAATTGGTTTTAAGGTTAGTTTAATTGGCAAGTAATGAGGGTAAACTTTCATCTCAGGATTATTTATAGTACAATATAGAGAACAGATAGGATGATGACAAGAAAAAAATGACAGAAAAAGAATCCAGGCAGCTTACACCTGTGGTCATGACGGCAATGATGTAGGGACTTAGTTAGGGTCACTGTTGTTGTGACGAAACACCCTACCAAAGCAAGTTGGGGAGGAAAGGATTTATTTGGCTTATACTTCCATACCACTGCTTATCAATGAAGGAAGTCAGGACAGAAACTCAAACAGAGAAGGAAACTGGAGGTAAGAGCTGACGCCAAGGCCATGAATAGTGCTACTAACTGGCTTGTTCCACATGGCTTGCTCACCAGCCCTGGGCTAGCCCCACTGACAATGGGGCTGGACCATCCTACCTCAATCACCAATTAACAAAACGTCCTACATCTTGTCCTCTCTCTCTCTCTCTTTCATACACACACACACAGTTTAAAGTCTCTTAACTGTGAGATTCTACAAATTACTTTCTTACTTCAAGAGGTAAGAACCAAGGCACAGTCACAGTCACCGAACCAAGCAAAACCAAACTCCCCGCAGTTGAAACAATACAATGTTCACCATCTGGGATCCACTTGTAATCTTCCGGGCTCCTTCAAGGGGCTTGAGTCACTTCTCTGCTCAACCCTCTGCAGCACACACAGTTTGTCTTCTGAGCTCAGGCAGACTGAACTCCACTCACTGCTGATGCTTTTCTTGGTGCATGTCCCATGGTGATGGCCTTTCCAAAGTGATGGAGTCTGTTGAGCTGCACTTTTATCAGCAGCCTCTCATAGGTGCTCTTTATGGTGCTGAGACTCTCTTCTTCTCTGCCTGGTCCCTGCGGTGCTGGGCCTTCAACTGCTGCTGAAGCTATTTTCATTAGTGGCCTCTCTCAATGCCAAGCCTCAGCTATTTTCCATGACCCCTTCAAGCATTCAAAACCAGTACCACCTGGATGAATCTTAAACTACCAAGTTTAACTGCCAGTGCAAGGTACAAACTTGACCAGCGCTGGAACACAGCTTCTGTGTGCTGACTCCCAGGAAATAGTTCCAGTAGATTTCACCTCAATTATGCTGATCTTTTAGTCACTGCTAACTTCTGAGCTCCAGATGATAGCATGGATTATGACAGCCAACAAAGTTTGTACTTATGTGATGCTGTTCTCTTATTAACCACAGCTGATTCTTCAGCACAGATTCTTAACCCAAAATGTGAGATAGCCCAGATAAGAATTTTTAAGTGACTCTAAAAACTTCCATCTGAAACTCTACAAGCCAAGCTTTCATCATATCTGTATTTCTTATAATACTCTAATCTTCAAAGCTTCTGTAGAAAGCACACCAAGCTATGAACACCCAACAGCTTTTCTAGCCTGGACTTTCATAATCCTCTCCCAAAACACATGGTTAGGCCTGTCACAACAATTCCCTACTGTCCTGGTACCAGTTTCTATCTTAGGGTTACTATTGCTGTGATGTTTATGACCAAAGCAAGCTGGGGAGGAAAGAGTTTATTTGGCTTACATTTTCATATCACTTTTCATCATTGAAGAAAGTCAGAAAAGAAACTTACACAAAGCAGAAACCTAGAGGCAGGAGCCAATGCAGAGGCCATGGAGGGATGCTGCTTACTGGCTTGCTTCTCATTGCTTACTTAGCCTGCTTTCTTTTAGAACCCTGAATCACCAGCCCAGGATTTATTTCTGCTCTGACCATGTGCTGGACGCTCCCACATTAGTTACTAATTAAGAAAATGCCCCACGGGCTTGCCTAAATCCAGGACTATTGGAGATATTTTCTTAACCAAGGCTCCCTCCTCTCCGATAACGTTAGATCAGCGGTTCTCAATCTTCCCAATGCTTTGACCCTTTAACATAGTTCCTCATATTGTGGTGATCTCCAACCATAAAATTATTGCTATTTTATAACTATAATTTTCCACTGTTATGAATCATAATGTATATTGGAGATCACACACACATAAGTTTCAATCCACAGGTTGGGAACCATTGCTCTATCTAGTGTGGAGTTGGTATAAGACTGGCCAATACAGCCATCTTAGTGTCCTGAGAGGTATGGGCCCATCATGTAAGTGAAAGGTAAAGTCAGTAAGCCTGAGGTACAGTTACAAGGTTCACAGTTCACAGGATATATACATCAGGTCATGGTAAAGAGGTTAAGGGGAGAATAGAATTTCAGTTGTGGATGCTTAGGTTCTAAAGAGCTATGGTATATATTGAAGAAAAAATACAAAGAAGAAGTCTCAGAAGCAGCAGATACTGGAGCCTAAGGTAAAGGAAAACTAGTAGCAGCCATTGTATAATTCAAACCAGGGGGCTCTGTGAGGATAGAGAAGGGGACTGTGTAGGCGGAGTTTACCCACAAGAACACCAATACTAGAAAAATATTTATTAGAATATAATCCAGAACTCACGGTACAGGTAACCAAGTACAGTAGGGACCGAAGTCTGCAGACGGACGGACGAAGGGGTCCTTCCTCCAGCAGCCAGGAACCAGGAAGAGAGGCTCCCAGCGTCCCAGCAGCCCCTTAACAATGGGGTTGGCCACACCCCCTCCAGGAGCCCGGGACCCTGGATCAGCTTCTTTGGACCTTATCAGCTGACACCTGAATCCCACAACATCTCCCCCCTTTTTCTAACTAAGAAGGTTCTAAACTAAGACTATGTACAGTAGGAATCATTATGAGGTAGTATCTAGGAGAGGTTAAAGTACAATTGCTAATCAAAGCCTAACTTATATAAGGTATATCTAATAGTTTTAGAATATTGGTAGATAGTAGGGTGTATAGATTATTTTAAAGGGTTAATCTGGGAAAGTGAGAATCTAACACCTGAGTGTTCTTATCTAAGGGATACTAGGGTGGAAACCTTAAACATCTATTCTTCAACCTCTTCAAGACCTGAGAAGGAAGGTAAATTTGTCTGAAAGACAGAAGTACATGGAAGCAGCTACTTCCAAAATTTGGGAGAGGACAGCAACACAGCTACCTGGACAATCACCTCTGGATTTGTGCACCGTTAGAGCATCTATCGGATTGGCTATAGGCCTATGGTATCTGACAGATCTTTTTACAAGCAGAACAGTTTTGAAGGGACTGTCTTATCCTGTCTAGGCAGGTTTCGTCAGTCTCCATCTCAATTTGTTCATCCAGCTTGACATCATGTGTGTACTGTCAGCAATCAAGGTAAGGACAGTTCCTTACTCAACCGGCCATTTTTTGCCAAAAGGACCAACTCCAATGGAGTATCCTTGATGCTCAACACCATCTCGTGAAGGGAGCAGTGACACCAGGAGTCGTCGTGTCTCTCGTGGCCAAATTTTAAATGTTAAATGCCATATTCTCTGGGTCTATGAAACGGTTGAAGATTCTTGTCCATCTATGATATTCTAACCTGTATCTGAAATGACTGGGATATGATACCTTAAATAGTGTTGACGGCAGATCTTATCGTCTTAAGGAATAAACCCTGTACTAAAAATTAGAATACTTATATAAGGGATGTACAATCTCTGAACAATGACCCTTAGTAGAACTATCGAGCATTAGCCAGGGGTATTTTACCAGGTAAAGTGTCCACAGCATTTTAGACATGTAAATACATATATATCATCTAAACAGAGGTATATAAAACATCTTGTGCATATATCATAACTAGTGCAATCATACATTATATCTAGTATAGTTAAATGAAGGTAGTAATTGCATAGTATACATGGCAATGATGTGCAAATATTTTAAACAAAGGTATGAGCATACATAAAATATAGCAATTTTAGATTCAGCTTTACATAATAGTTACAGATTCAGATTTATATCGAAGTACAAGTTGCTTTGGTTACATAAAACAATCTCAGATTAAACTTTGTACCAATGTACAAATTATCACAATTAAACATATAAAATGATTTTGCATTAGTATCAATATACAGATATCTATGACAGTGCAAATTGTCTTTAGCTTAGCCCATACATTCAGCTAAAATGAAGTATAGGTAGGTAGAACAGTCTACCTACGGGCGGGCCCACGGGACGGGTTTAATTCACACTCAGGTCAGGTTTTGAGTGTGGGCAGGGCTTATCCAGCCCCGTGCGGATTTGGTTTTGAGCGGTGACCTCCAAACGGCTTACTCCATCAGTTTCCGAGGCTCCCGCTCTGGTTCAGCCGGCCCCGCTGCTGCGCGCGGTCGGTAGCCCCACGTTGGGCGCCAGATGTAGGCGGAGTTTACCCACAAGAACACCAATACTAGAAAAATATTTATTAGAATATAATCCAGAACTCACGGTACAGGTAACCAAGTACAGTAGGGACCGAAGTCTGCAGACGGACGGACGAAGGGGTCCTTCCTCCAGCAGCCAGGAACCAGGAAGAGAGGCTCCCAGCGTCCCAGCAGCCCCTTAACAATGGGGTTGGCCACACCCCCTCCAGGAGCCCGGGACCCTGGATCAGCTTCTTTGGACCTTATCAGCTGACACCTGAATCCCACAACAGGACTGTATCCACAGAAAGGCCTGGGAAAGAATTTACTATAGTGGGATTATGTTGTTACATTGTAAATAGTTGTCTTGTTTACTAATTTAATAAAAACACTGATTGGCTGAAGGCAGACAGGAGGTGTGGGCAGGGCTACCAGACTAAGAAAACTCTGGGAACAGGAAGAACAGAGAAGAAATGCCATAGAGATTCCAGATATGCCACAGATACAAAGGACAACTATGCTGCTCCGAGAAAAGGTACCGAACCCCATGGCTGAACAGGGTAAGAATCATGGGTTAGTTTAAGAATAAAGAGCTAGCAAGTTATATGCTGGGCCCCAGGTCAATCAGCGTACAATTAATATAACTGTCTGTGTGTTTCAGTGGGACTATGGGACTGTAGGCCAGAAAGTCCTGGCCGTGAGCCTAGGCTAGAAAGTCTGGGCTATGAGGCTAGGCTGGAAAGTCTGAACCACAAGGCAAGACCGGAAATTCTGGACCAGAAACAATACTACACCTCACTTGGAAATTTAAGAGAATTAGGAATAATACTTATTATATTTAAAACAACTTGTACAAAATCATAACCCTGACTAAATAAAAGTTATCTTTGTATATATCAATATCTACCAATACTGTCCAAAAGAAATAGGCACACAGTGTAATTCTATGAAGCTGCAATGTGCATATTTTAAGGATCATTAAAGCAAATTGATTTGGATACGACACAGTATCAGCCAGCCTGAAGTACATAGAGGCAGAAAGGCAGAAAAATTTGTTTCTTTTCCTTGGGTTTACAGCTAGAGTAAATTTCTTATGCTTCTCATGACACATGTAAGGAGGCTGGAAGAGACATGTGCCACTTTTGGGCGTGCTCATACAAACTTCCTCAGTTTTCCAGTTCAACTACTGATGGGAGATAAACCTGAAATTCATAGAATTAAACCAGAGAAGAAGAAGAGGAGGAAGGAGGAAGGAAGGAAAGTCATCTGTTTGTCTAAATGACCTAATAGAAAGGAGCAGGCCAATGAGAAATATCAACTGGCTTTGCATAAATGAGACAAACTTCCAAGGGTTAAGCTACTGGGATTCAGAACTTTCACTGGCTCAGCATTTTATATTAATTACCCTAACTGGTCCTCTGAAGCAGGCTACTTCAAAGTAACCCGGGGGGAGGAATTGTCTCCCAGCCCATGGTCATCTTTCATTCCTTATTGATTCACTAGTGAACACAATTTCAGTGATACACACAGAATTTTCCATTTCAAAGGACAATTAATTTGACATTAAGCATTTTCCTTAAATTTGAAGGGGTCTTAATACACTGTTTTTATTTTTCTTTACTAGCAACAGTATACTTTTTTTACATTAATTATAGACAAACCAAATATTTGTCAAAAAGAGTTTTATAACTTTGATTCATACCTCAATGAAAATCAAATGAATTTCATAAATGTTACAATTTAAATAGAAATGAAACAAAGTAGTTATTTTAAGCTGGGGAAAAATGCTAGATTTCTAAAACATGTACTATTTTCCTAGAACAGCATTAACATCATGAAAATGTGTTTATATATAACAATATCAAATGCTCAGATGACTGTGTGGTGAAGATGTTGAGAGAATCTTTACAGAAACAGCCGTGGAGATCACAGAGTCATAATCAAAACTTTGTTAAGTCTTGAGATAGGTAAGAGAGAAAAAATGCATAATAAGAGCCAAAAGGTGTTCCTAATGAAGATTAGACCAAAGGGGCAGGTGGGTATGAAATCAAGAGGATGATTGGCTGTGGCCAGCTCCTCAGCATCTATGAGATTAATTTCAGAATCCCTCCACTATCTGACTTACTACCTAGCCTTTAGCTGCCTTTTATGAAAGACCAGCTTCATAATTAAATCTGCATCTAAGCCTGTGCCCCATGTGAGTGCAGACTTCTTAACCATGAAGTAGGAGTTGACCCCACCAACCCCAGAAAACAAAATAATAAAGTACCACAGACTGGAAATTTAGGTTTTCCAGCATGGTGAATAGAAGTACTTGGTGGCTGCTGTTATTTTTGTATTAACTGTGGTCGTTAATCAGTATTGTTACGTGGAAATGGTCACAGACACTTAAGAGCTTTAGTTTCACCATTTTAATTTGTATTATGCAAGTAATCAGCATGTTGGCTGGTAGAAAGGTCTCCAGGGCAAGCTAAGACTACAGAACTCATTTTCCATCCTTGCTACTATCTGAATGTTTGTGTGCCTCTGAAATCATAAGATGAAAAGTACAAGGTGATGATATCAGAGCACGGGGGGGGGGGGGGGATGATTAGATTATGAAGGTAATGAATAGGATCCCTGCCCTTTGAAAAGAGGCCCAGCAAGCAGCCTTGACTCTTCCACATCCATATGAGTACAGAGCAAACGCAACGCACTAGCTGTGAACCAGAAAACAGGCCTCATCATATGGTAAGTGCTAATGCCTTGATCAGTTTCTATGAGAAGCAAAGTGCTCTTCTTCTAAGCTGCCTAGATTATAGCATTGTGCTTTGGCAGTTCGTATGGATTAAGGCAGCACTGCTCACAGGACATAGGTGGTTTGTCTGTATATAAACCATTCTATACGTGCCTAAATACTGGCAAGCTTAGAGGCAAACAACACTCTGTTGAGAACAGTAACTGGAACGCTCCAGGCAAGTCCAAAGAAGGCATGGTTCTGCATGTCAGATTCCGCATAAGAGGATAGGAGACACTTACTTGACAGTCTTGTATATAAGGGAGACAGCCTCAGAGGATGAGCCTTTAGCTACCCATTTTCTTGCTGCCCTGGGTCCATTTTACACCAGTAAAAGGTTGTCAAATCATCTTAAAGTGATGTCTTTTCTGCTGATGGCCATCAATTGAGTGTCTAAAGAGTAACTTCTCCTTAAATTAAAAAGATTAATTATGTGGGGAGGTGGTAGAATGTGTGGATGAGTGTGCCTATCCACAGAGTTTTGGAGAGGGCATGGCTTTGAGCTGCATGACATGGATGTTGGGAACGAAACTCAAGTCCTCTGCAAGAGCACTGTACACGGTTACCCGCAAGGTCATCTCTCAAGCCCTAAGCCTTGGCTTCTTAAACTGAGCACAAGGCAAATATAACTGGCAAAGTATGCTTCTAAATGAGCAGCCACCAAAAATTAAATGGAAATCAAACATAATGATTTGAAGTACCATTTGCAACTCTGTCATATCACAGATCCTCACCATAGTCTGACTGCTGAACACACGTGTGCATTTTGCACTGTACATGCCTAGATGCCATATGATGCCAATCAATGCTTCCAAAACACTGCAACTCCACTTTTCAGAAAATATAGTGGTTTAATCACAGAAAAGCAAGGCTTTTAATATTTTCTTACTGTCATTCATCAGCATAAATGCCTTCAGTTACATTTGCTGCATGTTTGATTTTTAAAATTGCTGTTTGAATTACTATCCAAAGTTTCATTTTTAAAAATCAAATGGATTTTTACTTGGGAGTAGGCAGAAACTCCAATAATTTTTAGAAATATGTCTAGATATACTTCTGCCATCTTATGCTATGTATTTTTGTAAAACTGTTTTTCTCAGCATTGATAATTATAAAATGAAAGTATCAGTCAACTTTGAAAAAAACCTCAAAAAGGTTCTATGCCTATAATAGCAAATATTTATCCAAGATTTCTGTATATAATAAAGAATATCAATCTCGTTAGTATACAGATTTATCTGAGTTTTTAACAGTTGATAAAATTATCTTTACCCAAAAAATATTTTAAAATAAATTTACTATTTGATTGACATGGCTATGTTGTAGACCTATAAAACTCAGGGTCATACAAAAATTGGTTATGCTAAGAAGGTTTTTAAGTAGCGATAGTTTTAGAAGCCCTGCTTGAGAGCTGCATACAGGTGCTGGTCCACCTGAACCTAAGGAACAAGGCACAGCTCTTTGAAAAAAAAAAACACCTGTTTGTGTCCAAAAGTCCCAGTGCTGCCTTTAACATTGTTATGTCTAAAATAGTGAAACTCTGATCCACAGTTAAGAATTCTGTAGCTATGGGTTCATTCTGAACATTGGAACCTACAAGCAGGGTTTTCACTCTGATGCTCATGTGAGCACTGTTTTCTACAGAATGTGATATGTGTAGATGACTTTTCCCTCATACTTCTTCTCAGAATTGACAGCGGGGTATATTTTAGCACCAATTTAGATCCTCAAGACAACTGAATGCTTGAAGCTTTTATGATTTAATTTTTTTGAGTAGCAAAATCCTAATGTATGTGGCCTTGACCCAAATTTTGATTATTCTTGTGTTTCTAAATTCAGGGACCATCAGTGTGATCATATCAAAATAGCAATAGGAGCTGTTTTAATTTCCGCCTGGTCACTGGGCTCTTCCTCACATGGAGCTGCCCCACCTCATCCTCTGTATTGTGCGTGCTCTGCTTCAACAATCTACAGTACTTGTTCCCATTTCGTCATCCAGAAACTTGATTAAATTTGCAGTTACAGCCTCTCTCACACTGTCTTTACTTCTATGCATTGTACATTATTAAGCCTCAGAAGTCATGTGATGAACCAGAGTTTAGGCTATCTAAAAATTTAAAATGTTAAAAACCCTAGATGGTTATACATAATTGGAACATTAAATGAAAAACAATCTTACTCATTTTATTTATTTATTTTACTTAATCACGTTTCTTAAAAATCATGCTAAGCAGTTTGTTAGTCTAAATTAACTCCTGTGTTTCAAAATTATCTTTCAAGTTTTTCTTGTTAATTCATTCATATATGTTTCTGTTCCAGAAAGAACTTACCTATTTTATTCCAAACTATTGATTACAATTCTTTCTCTAATTATGAAAAAATAGTACATTCTAATATATGGCAATAGCCTATATTGTTTTGGGAATCTCTGGGACTGCTCTGACCAACAAATCAACAAAAGGTTTCCCATGCCTGATGCTGGGGCCTTTGTTAGATAATTTATGCCTTTGGAGGAAGCATTACTACTCCACCATGTGGCACAGCTCCATCAACAAAGATATAAATTATGGACATTTAAAGTATTTATTCTTCTGTTATGTTCATTCATGCTTTGACTGCACACCTGCCTGTATACCACTTCCACAGCTCGTGCTCGTGGTGGCTGGAAGAGTGAATAAGATCCCCTAGAATTGGAGTTAGAGAATGGAATGTTGTCATGTGGGTGCTAGGAGGGGCTAGGAACTCAGTGCTCTGCAAGAGCAATAATTGTTTTGAACATTGAGCCATCTCTCCAGTCCCAACACATATTACATGTATTCTACACATGCTTACGAAATGATGTTTTCCTCTGGCTTTTTCAAAACATTATTTACTATTAGTTTTAATAGATTAAACAGATTATGTTCAAGATAATAAAAATATGCAATGCAGGGTTTTATTTTGTTTCTTTTTCTCCTGAGAGAAAGATTGTATTTTCACCAAGTAATCCTACTCTTCGGACATTAACAATTAATCCAACAAAGCACAACTCTCCTATTCATTTGCAATAAGATTACCAAGTACACAATGCCTGTTAATAATTGTAGGATCAAAAGATTTAGCCCTTAAGGTAGAAGTTTGAAAGTGAAGAAAAAGCAAAACAAAATCCTCCACTGAAGTTTCTCCATGACATCTGGACCTCTGAGTAGGAGATTCCACTCAGCACCAAGTCAGAGGGGGCTACTTAACAGATTGACTCATTTAAAATAATTAATACTCAGTTTATTATACAAAAGATTAGTACCAACAATACTTAAAGTCATAGGGTTTTCCTCATAATTTATTAAAGAAAGGAAACAACTAATAATTAATGTAATTTATGACTTTGTTAATGTATACAAGTTTTTAAAAAGATGCACTCTACACTAATCATGCATACTAATTTTACTGAAAAATCTCTTAAAAGATCATATAATGTAAAACAAGGTATATAATGTGGGCTTTGAGTAAAATCTATAAAGAGGATGAATTCCATTGCCATCTGAAAACTTTCACCATGAGATGCAATTGGATATGTGAATATAACAACCGTATATAAAGGGATCATCCATAGATGGGGAAGAGAGAACATAGGCTATTTCTAGGCATAGCATTTAGGACCATGTAGGTCATCTTTTTTAAAATAACGAGATACTGAGGTACTTCAGGGAAAAAAAAATGTCCATTAACATTATTTCTTATAAAATATATTTCTTATCTTTAAACATACTTCTATGGTTTTATTATTATATAAAGATCCACTTAGAATAAATTGAGAGAAACCATGGAATTTATTCATGTGATCAGGTGTATTGTAAATGTGTTAGGTAGAATCTAAAAATCACTTGCTTCTGCATTATTTACAAATTTATTGTGCTCATGCATCTTACCTCTAATAATTATTGATTCACATTGAATACCTTATCTTGCCATGTCAACCACTTTGCCTCATATTTTCAATTAACATGGCTTCATCTATTCAGTTTGTATTATTATTTTGGCTTTGCATTAAATCAACATGAGGATTAATATGTTATTATGTCTTACAACAATTAATTTATTGTAATAAGATGTTGCTTTATTTAATCAAAGTGGTATTAAATCCCAAATTATCAAGTTCTGCCAATTAAAAAAAACCTTTAAAAGCTATCCTATTGGCAAGTCATTTGGAAAATGTGTATTCTGTGCAAAATTACACAAAAGAGACAGAGGCATCAAATCATATACTTGAGGGAAGGAACTAGAATATGGGCTCCTCATTTTTCTCCAAAGTGAGGATAATTTCCATTTGAGGGAAATTCTCAGGGTTGAGTTTATTTAGTGAGTTCAACTAACAGTGCTTCATCATTGCCATTTCTGTGGACGGCTACCTGGGTTTTTGTTGTGGGACTACTCTCTTGTACACTGTAAACATTTGTCACTGTAAATATTGGTTTAATAAATGCTGATTGGCCAGAGGCAAGACAGGAAGTAGAAGCAGGGCAACCAGACTAGGAGAATTCTGTGAAGCGGAAGAGCAGAGTGAGAGATGCAACCAGATGGAGAGGAAGGAAGATGTGAATGCTGCATGGGAAAAGGTACCAAGATATGTGGCTAAACATGGATAAGACTTGTGGGTTAGTTTAAGAGTAAGAGTTAGCAAGAAACAAGCCTGAGCCATAGGCCAAACAGTTTATAAATGATATTAGCCTTTGTGTAATTATTTGGGACTAAATGACTCTGAAACTGGCTTGGCAGGACAGATAAACTTTAGACTTCAGGGTTCACTTCCATAAATCATTGATTTTGAGAAAAAGGGAGGAAAAAAGAAGCTGAGAAGAATATAGAGAAGGGAGAAAATATGTTTATCAACCATAGAATTGATGCCTGTGGCATCAATGCAGAGCAAAAAAAGTTAGAGGCAAATAAGTTTGATATTCAGCAAAACATTAAGTGCCAGTAATATATAGACTGGACAGGCTATAGTTAGGTATTTATGAGTCTCTCTCTCTCTCTCTCTCTCTCTCTCTCTCTCTCTCTCTCTCTCTCTCTCTCTCATTCTCTTTCTCTCTTTCTCTCTCTTTCTGTATATGTGTGTGTGTATGTATGTCTATGTGTACTAATCTTTTTTTTTCTTTTTGGGAGGATGCTCATTTACTTATTTTTCTATAACAAAGTCTTTTTTATCCATGTATCCCCCTGCTCCTTTTCCCAATCCCTCCCAGTCAGACTTCAGCCTCCACCCTCCCCATCTCCCCCATTCCCTCCCCCCAAAAGGAAAGAAATACCAAGGTGGGTCAACTCAGCATGGCACATCTACTCTAGGCAAGTGCAATTTCCCCATCCAAAGTCAAGACTGAGTTAGGTGTTCCTTGATGTGGGAATGCATTTGTGTGTGCTGTATCTTTAAATAAAGGAGCTGTTTTGGGCCATGGCGGGTACCGTAGAATAGGTAGGAGGAGAAATCAGAGCTTAGGTGGGAGAAGCAGGGTGGAGTCAGGCAGACCGAGCTGAAGCCGCCAAAGGAACAACATGTAAGGAGACACGGGTGAGCCACGAGCCACGTGGCCAACAGATTAATAGAAATGGGTTGATTTAAGATATAAGAGCTAGCTAGCAATGTGCCTGAGCCATAGGCCAAACAGCATGAAGTTAATATGAGCGTCTGAGTCGTTTCTGGGGGCCTGGGCGGCGGGCGGCTAAGCGGTCTCGGGCGGGTCTGTGGGTCCAGGTCTCCGGCCGCCCGGGACCGAGAACCCCACTACAACAGTTCCTCTGCAGGGAATGGGCTCTAAGATGCCAGCCCACACACAGGAACACAGTCTGATCCTACCCCTCAAGGCTCCACATACTGCCCATGCCAATTGACAATTGCCCACCCTTGGAGGGCCTAGCTCCTTTGCTCTATGATTCCCCAGTGGCTGTTCCTGATTCAATGAGCTCCCCAGAGCTCCAGCCAGCCATCACTGTGGGGATTTTCTTCATAATCCCTATCCCCTTGCTCATACAGACTCTCTTCCTCTGTTCTCAGCTGGACCCAGAGCTCTGCTCAGTGCTCAGCCATGGATCTCTGCCTCCACCTCTATTCATTGTTGGATGTAGGTTCTGTGATGACTCTTAGGGTGGTTATTCATTGATTCTAGGTGAAGTCCTGTTTAGGCGCCCCCTCCACCATTGGTTGGAGACCTAGCCAGAGACATTCTGTGAGTTCTTGGAGGTTTCCCTAGCACCCGGTCTCTTTTCAAACACACATTAGCTTCCTCTATCAAGATATCCATCTTTTTTTTTTCTCCCTCTTTGTTGTTCTCACTCAACCATCTCCTTCTTTCAAAATTTGTTCCCAACTCTTCTTAGTTGCAACCATTATGGTCCCATTTTGCTCAGGAGATCTTCTCTTCCTAGGGGAATCTCTGGTTCTCTCTCTTAAGTTCTTTCTGATCCCAAACTGATCAGGGGTTGTGATTTGCAGCTTAGGTGTTTTTTGATTTTTGTCTAAAATCCACATATTAGTGAGCACAGCCCATGCCTATCTTTCTGGGCTTGTGATACCTCGCTCAGGAAGATATTCTCCAAATCCATCCATTTGCCTGCAAATTTTAGGATGTCATATTTTATTTTCTACTGAGTAGTACTCCATTGTATAGATGCACCACAGTTTGTTAATCCATTCTTTATTTGAGAGGCATCTAGGTTGTTTCCAGGTTCTTGCTATTATGAATAATGTTGCTATGAACATTGTTGAGTTAATGCCTTTGGGGTACAAATGTGCATCCTTTGGGTATATGCCCAATAGTGGTATTGCTGAATCCTTGGGGAGATTGATTCCCAGTTTTCTGAGAAACTACCATACTGCATTCCAGAGTGGCTGTACAAGTTTACATTCCCATCAACAATGGAGGAGTGTTCCCCTTCCTCTGCAACCTCTCTAGCATAGGCTGTCATCTGTGTTTTTGATCTTAGCCATTCTGACAGGTGTAAGGTGGTATCTCTTAGTTTGTTTTGATTTGCATTTCTCTGATGGCTAAAGATGTTGACCAATTTTTTAAGTGCCTTTAGGCCATTTGTGATTCTTCTGTTGAAAATTCTCTTCTTAGCTCTGAACCCTATTTTTAAAAATGGCTTATTTAGGTTTTGGGCTCTAGTTTCTTGAGTTTCTCTACTTTAGAGATCAGTCCTCTGTCCGATGTAGGGCTGTTGAAGATCTTTTCCCATTCTATAGGCTGTCATTTTGTCTTCTTGACTATGTCCTTTGCCTTACAGAAGCTTCTCCATTTCAAGAGGTCTCACTTATTGATTGTTGTTCTTAGTCTGTGCTCCTGGTGTTATATTTAGGAAGTGGTCACTTGTGCCAATGCTTTGGAGGGTATTTCTCACTTTATTTTCTATCAAGTTTAGTGTAGCTGGGTTTATGTTGAGGTCTCTGATCCACTTGGATTTGTGTTTTGTGCAGGGTGATAGATATGGATCTATTTGCATTCTACATACTATCCAGTTATGCCAAAATGGTCTGTTGAAGATATTATCTTTTTTTCCACTAGCTATTTTTGGCCTCTTTGTCAAAAATCAGATGTTTGTAGGTGTGTGGACTAAAATGTTGGGGACTTTGATTTGATTCCATTGATTCACAAGTCTGCTTTTATGTCAGTACTAAGCTGTTTTTATTACTATGGCTCTATAGTATAGCTTGAAGTCAGGGCTGGTGATTCCTCCTGAAGTTCTTTTAAAGCAGGATTGTTTTGGCAATACTGAGTTTCCTGTTATTCCATATGAACTTTAGTATTGTTCTTTCAAGATCTGTGAAAAATTGTGTTGGGATTTTTGATGGGGATTGCATTGAATCTGTAAATTACTTTTGGTAAAATTGCCATATGTTGATCCTACCTATCCAGAAGTATGGGAGATATTTTCATTTTCTGATATTCTCTTCAATTTTTTTCCTCAGTGATTTAAAGATTTTGTGAAACAGGTCTGCTACTTCTTTGGTTAGAGTTATGCTAAGATATTGAGTATTCTTGCATCAATGTTCATGAGAGAAATTGATCTGTAATTCTCTTTCTTTGTCGCATTTTTGAATACCTTTGGAATCAGGGTGATTATGTCCTCATTAAAAAGAGTTGGGCAATGTTCTTTAAGTTTCTACTGTATGGAACAGCTTGAGAAGTATTGGCATTAGTTCTTCTTTAAATGTCTGGTATAATTCTGCACTGAAACCATCTGGTCCTGGGTTTTTCTTACTTGGGAGACTTTTAATAATAGCTTCAATTTCCTTTGGATTTATAGGTCTGTTTAGGTATTTAATTTGATCCTGATTTAATTTTGTTAAGTGGTAACTGTCCAGAAAGCTGTTATTCTGATGGGTCTGCCTTTATAGGTAACTGGGCCTTTTTCCTTTGTAGCTATTAGTATTTTTTCTTTGTTCTGTAGGTTCAGCGGTTTGATTATTATGTGATGAGCAGACTTTTGGGGGAGTCTAGTAGATTTGGTGTTCTGTAAGCTTCTTATATCTTTATAGGCATTTCCTTCTTTAGGTTGGAAAAGTTTTCTTCTATGATTTTATTAAATCTGTGTCTTTGAACTGGTATTCTTCTCCTTCTTCAATTCCAATTATTCTCAGGTTTGGTCTTTTCATGGTATCCCAGATTTCCTGGACATTTTGTGTTATGACATTTTTGGTTTTAGTGTTTTCTTTGACTGTCATATCTATTTCCACTATTGAATCTTCCACCCCAGAGTTTCTCTCTTCCATCTCTTGTGTTCTGCTGGTTATGCTGCATCTGTGGTTCTTGTTTGTTTCTTCAGGTTTTCTATTTCCAGCCTTGCCTTGGTTTGTGTGTTCTTTATTCTTCTATTTCAATTTTTAATTCCCAAATGTTTCTTTCACCTGTTTGTTTTCTTTTTCTTGGTATTCTTTATTTTTTTTCAGGGATTTTTCATCTCTTCCAATTTTTTGTTTGTGTTTTCTTCTATTTCTTAAAGGAAAATTTTTTATATCCTCTTTTAAAGCTTCTATTATCTTCATAAAGTTGGTTTTTAGGTCATTTCCTTCTGTTTCCTCTTCATTGTTATGCTCAGGCCTTGATGCTATAGAACCAGCAGCTTCTTCTGGAGGTGTCTTGTTCTTTAGATTGTTATATGTATTCTTGCACTGGTGTCTGCCCATTGCTTCCTCGGTTTACTCTTAGTCAGGTCTTGGTCAGCTTTTAGTCAGTTGTGAGCTCAGGGGCTGTGTGTCTCCAGCAATTTTAAAGGCTGCTCTTAGTTGGCTGTAGGCCAAGGAGCTGTGTGTCTCCAATTGTCACAGGAGTTGTTCTTAGGTGGCTCTTAGTCAGTTGTGGATTAGGAGGCTTTGGGGTCTCCAGTTGTCAGTGCATGATGATACAGATTGTGGGCTTTGTGGGGTTTGGCTCATGGGATGTCCCTCCAGCTTTGTTTTGCTTGGTATTAGACTTGGGACAGTTCTCCCAGCTTTCATTGATTTAGAGCAAAGCTGGGTGTGGTTGGGATACTGGGACTGTGTCCTCAGCCCAGGATTTGGAAACCATACTCTCTGCTTGGCCTGAGGTCAGAGTGCCACTTACATCTTAGCCAGCTGTGGACCAGGAGGTTTCAGTGTCTCTAGTTCTATGTGTACCAATCTTAAAGAAAAAGTTGCCATTTGAGAGAGAGCAAAGGGTGCATGGAAAACATTTAGGGAATAAATAAAAGGGGGATATTATGTGATTATATTATAATTTCAAAGAACAAAAATGTATAAAGATCATTATGAAACTCCACAAACAATCAATTATGTAAAACAGATGAGGGATGTAAAATATACCCCAGAGGTAGACTGTAAATCTTAATAAATAGTGAGATAATGGGGATTCAACTGGATAAAAAGCACATTAAGGCTGAAATTTCAAGAATGACTTTAAAATTATTTAACTCTCATAGTTAAATGATTGTTTGACTCTAAGAAACAGAACATCTCAGATATACTAGAAAAAATTATTAAAGATTATATAATAATTTTATGCCATAAAAGGCTGGAGAGGCAGTTACAAATATAGATTGTGTGTGTGTGTGTGTGTGTGTGTGTGTGTGTGTGTGTGTGTGTGTGTGTGTGTTCGTTCTGTCTCTTTTCCCTTAGAGGTCCTCACTGTCCAGTCTCTCTAGGATATCAAATATTGTACCACTATATTTGCTACTATATTAAACCAATACTTATGGTGACAAATATTATAGCATAATTGGCCAGAAGCTGAACAGGAAGTGGAGGCAGGGCAATCAGACTAGGAGAATTTTGGGAAAATAGGAGTGCATAGACAATAAACTGAAGGAGACTAAAGGAAAAGGAATCCATATTAACTTCAAGACTGTCTTCAGACTCCCCTGATAGCAGCTACAGCATGCTGTTTTGGGATGTTTACCAAGTCTGAGAATAGTATGGAGGAAGCACTATCAAAACTTCCATATTTCCTGTCTCAATCCCCTAGAATCCTTTTAGAGAATGTGTTGCCTAGTTCACCACTCACCGTTTTGCAGACCTAGAATGAATAATACAGGAAAGAGGAGGAGGAGGCTGAGGGTGAAGAAGGCATCAAGGAGGAGGAGGAGGAGGAGGAGGAGGAGGAGGAGTGGAAGAGGGAAAAGCAATCACCATTGACTTGTTATCTGCAATGTCTGTAATCTAGATAGATAGAACTTGGAAACAATCCAACCAGTCATGGTAAATTGAAACGGCATGTGTCTATATGCTGGTTAGGTCTTACTTTAGTATCTGACTAACATAAGCTGTGTAACCAATATCAGCTTACCTTAACTGATGTGATTTCTGATACAGATAATGACATCCATAATGAATTGTTGGCCAAACACATAGAGTAATTTGAAATAATAGCAATAACAACAATAATGTACTCCTGGTAAAATATAATAATTGTATTATAGAAAAAATAAAAGCAATCCTCTATACAATAACTGGATTTGGGATCTACAACTTTTCTCCTAAACTAACATTAGCTTATAGAATAGTCCATGATTCTTGGGTCTTTTCATGTAAAACCTTGATGATTATTGATCATCTATATGTGCAAAACTTTCCCCTAGAAAGCACATTAAACACAGAAAATCACCAGCTGTAGAACCCTGAACACAAGGGAATTATAAAGTTTTAGCAACATACACCAAATAGGGCAGGAGGTGGGAGGGGGAAGGAGAGAAGGAGAGAGAGAGACAGACAGAGAGAGAGAGAGAGAGAGAGAGAGAGAGAGAGAGAGAGAGAGAGAGAGAGAGAGAGAGAGTTAGAAAGCAGGGAAGGAAGGAGATAAAAATCAAGGCAAGGGAACAAAGAAGACTGTAACCTTATCTACTGTATGTCAAAATTATTTCATCAGTGGTCTTTATCCTCATAGTGACGAGTTTTATAAATTTATTATTGTTACAATTTTTGCAAAAAGTAAATAGAGACTCAGCAAGGATAATGGACTTTGGAGAAATATTTAAAAATCGATCATGGTAATACTACATATGTTTTAAAAAGCCATAGGGAAACAGTATTTTATAAGTTTAAGTAAATAAGATTCATATGTATATGTCTTTGTAATTTAAATGAAATTATACCTTCATTTGATGCTCCCCCAAGAGTCATAAACTAACAAAACCCTGGTGCTAGATAAAGAAATTTCCTTTCAGTTATTGATTATAGGATGTAGTCCAAAAGACTCCCAAAACTATTGCCTTGGTCCTTAGTTGCCTTTCCAACTGAAAGGTAAGACCCTATTGCCTAAAACACTACACACTTTGGATACAGGACTTGAAGAAATTGACCTGAAATTGACCTAAAAGCCGACCCCCATCAGGCTAGCTTTTATGAGATTAGCAAGCACTGGGCAAATGGTCAAGGGAGAAAAGCAATCAGTGGTCCTACCAAAATCTAAAACCCATGAACCATAGCAATGACTGACCCAGCAAGATATATGCAGTGGTGCAATAGCGGCGCTTTTGTCTCATAGGAAACCAACAGCTGTTTATTGAAATTAAAAGACACTCAATAGGAAGAATTTCAGGCCTGGCAAGGGTAAACCTAGCAACCAGCTGAAGAGGTTCAAGACTCTAAAGGAGAAACTCCTGCTATTATTTTCCCTAATCAATATAATTTCTAACTGCATTCTAATATTTAATCTTTGATCAACAGATAACTAAAGAAGTTTACATTTGCAGAAGATTGGAGACCATTACAGGAATCTACAACTATTCAAAATGCAGAGAACAATTGACTATGGGATTTTTACAACAGTATATGGTAGATCCACAACATAATCCCTACACCTAAGGCTTAGGGAAGATTTTGGGAGAGGAAATGAAAAGATTCTAAGAGCCCATAATTTCCTGAACAAGAGCTACATGATGACAACATTTGTGAATATGCCAACAGAGATGGGGAAAGGTTGTTAGATCCCACCCCCAGATGAAGGCAAACAATGGTTTCTGAAAGAAAGAGAAGCACTGTTCCTTCTTTTTTCTTTTCAAGAAAATCTCCCTGATAGGTTACTCAATCCCTAGTGGTCGGCCTAAACACATATATGATAACAGCAATTAATAATAATAAATTAAAGTAGAAGAGGTCATGAATTTGAGAGGGAGCGGGAGTATATGGGAGCAGTTGGAGAGGGACAGAGAATGGTAGACATTATCTAATACAATGCTCACATGTGGAGTTCTAAAAAAAAACTAAAAGTTTCAATTAATAGGGGTGGGGAAGAAATCCTACTAAAGATGAAGAGATCATAGTAGAAAAACACTGCTTTTAGCTTTTGGAGTCAAGGCTTTGTAAAGAATGTGAAATTTGAGCCACACATACTAGATAGGATGTAAACACCTACAGAAACCGTAGCAGCAGTCAGATGTGATAGCTCAAACAGAGTTATCGTCTAACAGAGACTTCCAAGCACCTCCATCAGTTTCAGAGTGCAAAACACAAAGGAGAAAGGTTTAGGGAAAGAATACTGGATCCATATATGGAGCATGTGAATGTCTTGACTGTGTACTTTCTTGTGATTGTTTCTGTGGTGGGAAGAAAAATCACTGAGGTTGAGCAAACTAGAGCCCTTAGCCTTGGCCAGAAGCTGTATGTTTATTAAAAATAAAAAATTTAAGAAACACACAAAAAACATTTTAAAAAATAGAAAGTGCATGTCACTCAGGAAGGCAAAAATGACTGTAAGAACCGAATTCAAGATTCTGGCCAAGAAAGTGAATAATGAAGGCATGGAAGGAAATTGAAAGAATGGACATATCTTGATAGCTAAACAGTCAAGAGTGCTATGGGTTTTAGAAATGAGGGACTGTCAATATGTATGCATGAATGAGAATTCCAGCCTTTGTCTCTCCTGTGTCTGGACTTTCTATGTAATAGGAGGCTAATTTTGTAGCTGTTTTCTGCTTATAAAATCGAGGCATACTGTTTTCATAAACCTTTGTAAAAATCTGTTGCATTCCCTGGCATGTTTGCAAATAATTCTCCAGACAGTTTATGTGCAATACACTTCACATTCCTAACAGAGATACATCACAAAAATAATTACCCTGCTACAAATTTATGAAGGTCAGTCTTTTAAAATGAATGCAATGGTCAAGAACTAATGAGAATAAATCTGTATATATTAAATATACACGTATTTTTATCTGATACCAAGCTAGGTTTCAGTTTTGATCTTTAATATGTGTGTCACTGTCTGCTCCAGCTGTGCAGTGAAGTTACCTGCAATGTTTTAAAGGAGTCGGAGGCCTGCATTTTCCTTCAAGGTTGTGGTGTAGATGACCTGGCACAGCCTTAGAATTAGGAATATTTTAACATTTTCTAGTTAATTCTGATTTTCATAATTAAAAGTCTTTCAGCAATAAAGAGGTGATTAATTATGTTAGAGGTAATTAAGAAGTTCCTCTACATTTATGCCTATATTTACATTTGAACTTGTATAATCCCAAATTGGTCTTTCTTCAACATTTCAGAAGATATGAAAAGAATTTATACCAATAAGAATTTGGTGAACTGCCTGCACAAAACTCAAGTCCAAGTGGATCAAAGACCTCAACATAAACCCAGTTGTACTGAACCTGATAGAGAATAAAGTGGGAAATACCCTTGAATGTATTAGCACAGGAGACTACTTTCTAAATATAACACCAGTAACACAGACAATAAGAACACCAACTAATAAATGGGACCTCCTGAAACTGAGAAGCTTCTATAAGGCAAAGGACATGTTCAATAAGACAAAGTGACAGCCTACAGAATTGGAAAAGACTTTCACAAACCCTACATCTGACAGAGGACTGATTTCTATTAGAGAACTCAAGAAACTAGAATTCAAAAAACCAAAGAATCCATTTAAAAAATGATGTTCAGAGTTAAAAAGGGAGTTCTCAACAGATGAATTACAAATGGCTGAAAGGCACTTTAAATATTTCCCAACATCTTTAGCCATCGGAAAAATGCAAATCAAAACAACTTTGAGATACCATCTTATACCTCTCAGAGTTGCTAATATTAAAAACACAGATGACAGCTTATGCTGGAGGGGATGTGGAGCAAGGGGAACACTCCTCCATTGCTTATAGGAATGCAAACTTGTACACCCACTTTGGAAATCAGCATGGCAGTTCCTCAGGAAACTTGGAATCAATCTACCCAATGATACAGCAATAGCACTATTGGGCATAGACCCAAAGAATGGACATTTTTACTCCAAGAACATAGCTAAACTATGTTCCTAGAAGCATTATTTGTAACAGGCAGAACCTGGAAACAACCTAGATATTCCTCAGCTAAAGAATAGATTTAAAAAATGTGGTATACTTACACAATAGAGTACTACTCTCCAGGAAAAGCAAAATTCTGAAATGTTCAGGCAAATGGATGGATCTGAAGAGTATCATCCTGAGAGAAGTAACACAGACTCAGAAACATAGATATGTTATGTACTCACTCATAAGTGGATTTTAGATGAAAAACAAAAGTTAACCAGGCTACAATTCACAACTCATGAGCAGCTAGGTAACAGGAGAAACTTAAAAGAGACATCCATAGATCCTTCTGGGAAGGGAAAATAGAGAAAAATCTTAGTAAATTAGGCTCATACAGGTGTAGGGAGCAAGGAAAGGTGGGAAGAGAACATGAGAGAATGGAATGGTTCAGTGGGGGAGCAACAGAGATGGAGAACCAAGAAATAGATACCTTGATAAGGGAGCCATTGTGGGGTTAGAGAGAAACCTGGTGCTAAGTGATCAGGATCATGAGGAGACCCACAGAGATTGGGAGCTACTGGGAGCTCACTGACTTTGAAATGACAGCTGAAGAATCTTCATGGAAAAAAAAACCTAAACCTTCCAAATGTAGATGACAGTCGAATGATGTAGGCAGTTTGGAGAACCTCTTGTAGTAGGACCAGAGTTTATTCTTGGTGCATAAACTGGCTTCTTAGAGCTCCTTCCCTATAGAGGAACACTTTACCCAGCCTTGATACTGGGGAGAGGGCCTCTGCCTTATCTCAACTGGATATTCCAGACCAAATTGACTCATTTTGGGAGTCCTTGCCCTCCTTGGGGAATAGATTGGGGGATGGAGTGGGGGGGGGAGGCTAGGGAAGGATAGGGAGGAGGGGAGGGAGGGGAAGCACTGGTGGGTATGGAAAAAAATTTCAAACAAACAAACAAACAAACAAACAAACAAACAAATAAATAAATAAATAAATAAATAAATAAATAAATAAGAATTTGGTGAACTGGACTGTCAAAACCAAGGGAACAGATGGATGGAATAGGAAAGTCTGAACTGTGTTGATTTCTGAAACATTTACTTCTTTCAAACTGACTAAGTAGGTAATCCTAGAACATCACCGCGGGGAAAGCTCCTGTGCTCTCTCTGCAAACTGAGCTAGCTATGGGCTGTTTGATCCCAGATGCACAGACCAATGCATTCTCTGTGGCATCCAGTGGCATTGCCATGTCCCCAGTACCAAGGCCAAGATAAGGTTGCTGTATACATTGCACCTCAAAGGCAGCAGAAGAGGAAAACTGGCTGTCTAAATCTGTTTCTTCACATTTGGAGAAATTTTAAATGATCTATTTACTCTCCGATATCCTCTCCCACCTGTCACATCCTGGCTAAAGTGCCAATTAATTCCATGGTTTAAAGGCATTGCCAACAGAAACCATATTTTAAATATGACTGTTGCATGGCCAGAGTAAAGCATTTCTTTCTATTGCTCATCAGTGTCAATGAGAAACTAATTCCTTTTGCTAATAGGCTGGACAGTTTGGAGTATAGGACAAGGTGGACACTGACAGACAGAGGACTTTCTAGGAAGGTTGGCAGCAAGCTGACCTCTGGCTATTTTAAACTGGTGTTGCACTGTTACATTAACAAGTCAGTTTTTCCAGCTAGACTGTGTGTGGTGGGATTCAGGTGTCAGCTGATAAGATCCAAGGATGCTTACCCAGGGTCCCCGGCCTCTGAAGGGGGCATGGCCATCCCCATTGATAAGGGGCTGCTGGGACCCCAGAAAGCCTGTTTGCCTGGTTCCTGGCTGTTGGAGAGACCGGTTTGGAAGCCATTGTCCACCGTTCCAGACTCTAGTCCCTGTTCAGGCTCCGCTATAAACTGTTACCTGTACCGTGAGTGTTGGTTTTAATAAATATCAATCTTGGACTGGTGCCTTCTAAGTAAAACTCGGCCTACAACTGTGTCTATCACTGTTTTATCGTTTTTCTGTGGAGAGTCCTCTCCCTCGTTTTGACTGTTAGGATTTTATCTGTTTTTCACACACCAGTTTAAATGCTCTTCTGCCTATGTGAATATACACATCAACTCGAACCAAACCCACTTCCCTCTGATTTTGGAAATGTCATGCCTTTGTACCTGGCATTCTTCCATACTAGACCTAAGCGTGTTGAGACAGACTTTTGCCTTTGTCCAAATATATATACTAAACCGCACCAAATGCAGTCTTCTGCATATAATTGGCATGTAATATATCTACTAGCTAATGGGATCAATGTAAGTATCACCACAGAATTTACAACCAATTAGAATTACTTTAGTCTTGAAATAACTAATAACTTTGGTCTTGAAAGAGGTCAAGGGTTCAATATCCTTGCCTGGAATGGATGTGTGTAGAGGCATTAATTATTCCACATAAGTGGTACCCCTGCAGCTGAAGCAAACATGAATATTTTCTAGTAGACTTATCTTCTGGGATTACAGTTGTTCTATCATGACTCTTTAATAGTTGCATATGTTCTTTTCTGAAACATTATTTAAATAAGCTTGCATTATGTAAGTCCCAATAGTCAAGCCTTGTAATTGAGCTGCTGAAATCACTGTAATTCTTGGCTTGAGGAAGTTAATATATTTTCTCTCAGGATGACAAGAGCGTCATCACCTGTCCCTGAGCCCTGAATGTGTCATGCTCAAGAATGACTTTTCACCTCCAGGGACAGTGGTAACCTCTATGTTTATTCATGAGATCCTGATCCAAGCTATCCTTGCTTCCTGACTGTTGGAGGAGCGATTGGGAAAGAACTTAATTCTCAACATCCTCAGCAGTTTAATTTACTTAAGGGTTAGCTCAGTACTGCTGCCACTGTTATGCACAAGCTTGGTGCCTTGTTTATGATTGCTTTGCTTTTATGTCAAGAACTTTGTTTGACCCAAATCAACCTCATTCCAATCTAGGACTTTTCTAAAATGTGGAGGGGCATTTGGAGGATTTTCATTTCCCACACATCATTTAAGCTGTCTTTGTTTTCAAAGCACCCTGCATAGAACCTTTCAAGCAGCCAGCACTCATTATACTTGGGAAAATAACAAATGAAGAACTGAAGGGTGTTTACATTTTGTCAGCACACGTAATTGAGATCATAATTAGAAGTGTTAATGCCTGGCTCAGAAAACTGGCAATATCACGGATCTTTAAGCTAGAAAAGATAGTTTGAAATATATCTTAATATCTTAGCTCTTGATATGGATGTGTAAATTTCTGACCAGATCTACTATGGCAACGTCTAGCAGTATATTTTCTAATATGTGTGAGGTTGATTTGCTTCTCTATCATGAACTGCTTTCTCCTTTGGAGCTAAATCTCCCCACCCTGTGGTCTATTTCCAGAAAAAGTCTACTGGATAGAATTTTAGTGCCCAACACGAGAAAGAGCAAATCCCACAAACACAACACCAGGGCCATTCCCTTCAAAAAATTTCACATGTCAAAGAGGTTCTCCCTTGGCCCTTCCACTTACTATTTCTCTCTTTCCCATCAAGCAGTCATTGCTCCTCTTACAAAAACAAGAAACAAAACAAAAAACAAAAAAATCTTTACTCATAACACAAAGGGAGTCAAGTACAAAGTACAGAAAACAAAAGCAAAGACAGGCAGATATGGTTACACAAAATTAAAACTCTGTATATTTGTAGTAAAGAAAGTTATTAGCAATGAAGAAATTGTCCATGGAATAGGAGAATATGTCTGATAAGTCACTAATATTCAGAATACATGGGTATCTCAACAACTCTATAGCAGCAAGAGAGCCAGTCCTTAAAATATATATAGGCAAAGCTTCAATAACTATTTCTCAAAAGAAAACATTGAAAGATCCAGTAAGTACATGAAAAAAAGTTCAGTATACCAGTCATCAGACAAATGCAAATTAAAATCATGAAGAATCCTTGTGCCTATTAGAAAAGCTAGTATCAAAGGAGGTAAAAGTTAAGTATCTTAAAGGATATACAGCAAAGAGAATTCTATGCTTTTGTTGGGACTATAAACTAGGACAACCTCTATAGGGAAAAGGAAGGAAATACCTCAGAAACTAAAGGTAGAGATCATTTAATCCAGTGACGTCACTTTCAGAGCTATATTAGAAGGCAATGAAATCTGTATCCCGGAAAGACATGTGCTTTCACATTCTCACAATATTCTCATTAGCCAAAATGGAGCATGAAGAAATCATGGCAGAACACTGCATCAGTCAACGTTCAGAAAGAAGGAATTCCCTCCACAAGCAACGACATGAGTGAGCCTGGAAAATACGATGTTAAGTGAAAGAAGCCAAACAGTTAAAAAAAAAAAAAAAAAAAAACCCGGGATCTCACTTACCCGTGGAACCCAAAGAAAGTACAACCAAAGTCACAGAAACAGAGCCGCTTGGCCTGGGAGGTGGGTAGTGACAACAGAGATATATATTGATGAGAGGATCATTTATTGGCCAGGGTGAGTGGATAGTGTAGGCCTGTGCCTGCTGGTAGTGATGGTGAGCTCTACGGAGAAAAGCTAAGAGCTGAGGTGGTGAGTACTCTCACAAACACATCAAAGATCATTCTTGGAGGAAATAGATAGGCTAATTGCTTCCACTGTGATGACCATTTCAAAACGTACTCATAAGCCAAAATCACTGTATCCTGTGAACACATACAGTTTTTAATTATCAATTGTGCCTCACTGTTTTGGGTTCTAAAAGTTCTTGTTCCCTACTGATAGCAGATTTGAAGGGATTGGGAGACGGGAAGGGGGGGAGCAGAGGGATACAAAGATAAAAATGACACTTTTTATAAATAATAATAATAGCAATATGCTTGAATCAGCTGATTGCTGGCACACTTGTTATTGCTCTGGGAATAGGAGTCTGGACATCACAGTGATCCAGTCAGTTGGGCTCAGAGTAGAAGAACACACGCCACCATGACAAAGAAAACAGGAGTAACTATTGCTCTTTGGAAACGCCCATCTATTATTTCTTTTTCATCCACTTTCATTGACATTCGTGTCTTTGCTTATGTCCAGTAATCACTAAAATGAGTTATTTACCTTCCTTTCCCCCTCCTAGATTAGTTTTCCTGCACATATTATTGGCAGAATAAGCAACATTTAGGTATTTCACCCTTTAAGCAAGCCACAACTACAGCAAAGCTAACAGCTGTCAAGAATATTGGCAGATGATGAGAGGCCCGGCAGCCTTCACTGAAAATGTCTTATCAGTATCTCCCTGTGATCACTGGTAGGGCATGAATTCTCTGCTGAATTGATCACCTTGGAGGAAACACACACACACACACACACACACACACACACACACACACAACATCTTTCCCCTGGGTACATTTGAGAGCCAGTCTCTTTTCAAAAAAGTGACCACACCACCACAAAATCTGTTTCATCATGCAAGCAGTAAGGTTGTATTGTGGAGTCTATTACAATGGTTACCATTTCTGGCTGTGAATGGCCACAGTGCACTCACTTTTTAATCAGTGTTGATCAATAAAAAAATGTTCTGACATTTCTACCTCCTCCTTTGGCTCAACAAGATTAACAAACAGGAAGAGTGCCCATTTACATACCTTAATTTTGTTCTGTGATCAGACAAGATTAGGTGCTTAAGTTATCTATCGCTGTGATAACACATTTCTAACTGAAGCCCCTAGAAAACATTGTCTGTATTAGCTTGCTTTCCATCGCTACAATACAACACCAGAATCAGCAGCAACTTGAGAGAGGAGAAAATTATTTGATCAACAGATTAGCCAATGGGGGAAGCCAAGGCAGGAACCTGGAGGAGAAACTGAAGCAGTAACCATCAAGGAATGATGTTTAAAAGTGTGATGAATAAAGTTAAACCCAGTCTGATGATTTTGCTGTAAGCCTAAACCATCATTCCTCTTTCCCTCCCTCCCTTCTTCCCTCCCTCCCTCCCTCCCTTTCTTCCTCCCTCCCTTTCTTCCTTCCTTCCTTTCTTCCTTCCTCCCTTTCTTCCTTCCTTCCTTTTTTAGGTTTATGTTTAGAATTCCAGACCCTGAAACATTTTTTTTCCCCCATTTCAACCTAACAGACACACATACTGACTGGAACATCATCACAATGGAGGTACTTTTAACTTATTCACCATTCTACCTTCACATACAGCAGTGAGGATGCAACACATATATTAAATGAATTAATATACTAAACCAGTAATTGTCATTCTGTATGTAAATACAGCTGTGAAGGGTGGAGAGCTAAAATAAATCAAAGAAATTATGGATCAGTTAGGAAAGGCTGGCTTTAATAGTTCTAAGCTGTGCAAATGAGGCTGTTTGTTCTCCGTCTACTTTACCAGTTTGCTGTAAACAAGATGTTATAATGCATGAAATAACCAATTTATACAATTTAAGTGAGTCAGGTGTGACAAATGACAAGAAAGATGCCTCGAAATCATAGTGCTAAAATAAATCATCTGTTATTATTAAATATACTGTTTAGTCAGTAGAGAGGCTATGCATTTAACAAGAGACTAGGGTTGTTGTAAAAAGTGCATCACAGAGAGAATTCTATGTGCACTGGTCCGAAGGTGTCAGAGGAATTGCTTTCATACAGTAAATAGATTGCCATTTCTATTCTGAAGGCTGATATCTATGCTCCCTGATTATAAAACATGTTACTGATCTTGACAAGTACAGGAGACACTCTGTAGAAAACAGACCTGGCAAGGTCCCTCAGTAAAAGGTTTGCATTCAAAGAAAGTCAGAAGGTTTAGCCTTGCTAATAAATCATTTCCAACTCCTTGGAAACAGGGTCATACAGTCTTTCTTTTCAATCAGGATTCTAAGGATTGGGATACCGATGAACACACAATAAAAGACGACTAGGCAATTTTATGTTTTCACGACCTCTATGTACACAGGTAAAAATGTGGGTGTGTCATGTACCTTTCATGCACCACAAACCTGATCATAAATGGAAACCCAGAAATGGTTCATTTATACATTGTCAGTAATGGAAGTAACATTGACAAATACTCTGGCTCTCATCTGAAAGTGATTTCTTAAGCAAACAATGGATCTAAATTAGAGCATCTTGAACATTTTTTCACTTGCAATATCTCTTCTGAGAAACTTGTGCATCCCTGGGTATATAGGTATATAAAATAAGTATGTCAAAACTTTTAATAATGATAAATACTAAAGATATTTTATTTAAAATGGTACAGCTGGAGATGTCAGGGGGATCTACCCACAGTCAGTCTAGGAGGATCAAACAGTGGTAATTTACACCTTTAATCCCAGCACAGGAAATATCCTGGGAGTGGTGACCTATGCCCTTAATCCAATCTGAGTTCTGAATTTGAGGTCATTTTAGTTTACAGAAGGAGTCCCAGGCTCCCAGGCAGGCAGTGGTGGTGCCATGCCTTAACTGAGTAAAGAAAGTATTTAAGGCAGGCATAGAAAAACAGATAAGGCAGAAGAAGCCATGGCTCACAAGGTTAGTCCCAGCACTTAGGAAGCAGAGGCAAAAGAATCTCTGTGAGTTCAAAGCCATTCTGGTCTTCAAAGCAAGTTCCAGGACACTCAGGACTGTTACACAGAAAACTCTGTCTGGAAAAACAAAACAAAACAACAGGAGGTGGATCTGTCCTCTGATATCTCCAACTGTTTTTATTATATTTGAAAATATCCCCACAGTTCAATTTATAACAATAAATGTTCATATAGCCCTTAATTAATACTAATCCTTTATATATTACAAATAAATATTACTACAATACACAGCATCTTGATCATAGCATGCAATAATCTTGACTCTAAGCTGACACATTTCAGGAAGCATCTAATGGCATCCCTACCTAATGGTGATCAAAGTACCAAGTACATATGTATATTCAGAACCAAGTCTGAGGTGAAGTACAGTGATGAACCAGCACTTCCAGGAATACTATAGAATCATTGAACCTTGGGTGTCGATTATATTTTGTGTACAGAGACTTTGCACTGCTACCACATTTTTTATGAACCTTGAAATCTGCTATGCTGGATCATATGTGTACTTCTGCTTTTTGTAATATGTTTTTGGTTGTTACTTTTGTTTATGCTTTTTGCCTATTTGTTTTCTAAACAGGAGAGGGAGTGTGTGTGTGTAGAGTGGGTGGGTGGGAAGATTAAAAGCTCTGTGAGGAAGGGAAACCATGATCAGAATATTTTATACAAAAACTCCTGATATTTAAAAAAAATTAGCTGTGATATAAATGGACAATTATTTCTTAAATGTTTTTAATATATAGATCTATTTAAGTGTGAGTATATGAGTGTGAGTGTGTGTGTATGTGTGTGTGTGTGTGTGTGTGTGTGTGTGATGGGGTGGAGGTATGTATATGCAAGCACAAATTTCCTCAGAAACCTGAGGCACAATATCCCTAAAAGCTGGACTTATAGACAATTATGCGTCATCTGACATGGGTTAGGGAAAACCAGCTTGGGTCATCTGCAAGAGCAGTATGGTCTCTTAAACCATGATCTATCTTTCTAGCCCCTAAATAAACATTTTATAAAGAAGACATACCCAGGGTTGATAGGTGTTCAAAACATGCCTAATATCAGTAATCTCCAAAAATGCAAATTCAAACTACAAAGAATTATTACCACACATCTGTTAGAATGACTAACATCATTTTCAAAATCATCAAAGATAAACTAGGTAGTACTAGTGCATGCCTTTAATCCCAGCACTTGGGAGGCAGAGGCAGGTGGATCTCTGTGAGTTCAAGGCCAGCCTGGTCTACAAAGAGAATTTCAGAACAGCCAGAGCTACCCAGAGTAACTCTGTATTGAACAAAAAAATGAGGCAGCAGTGGAAAAACATACATCAACAATAAGTGATTCAAAGCAAATATTGGCAAGGAGAAAATGAAACCCTTATGTGCTTTGGATGAGAATGAAAATTAATACAGATATGTGGGAAACAGTATGGAGGGTCCTCAAAACTTAGAAACAATGAAAACAGAACTACTATATGACTCAAGAATTTCACTCTTGTGAAATTATGCAAAAGAAATGGAATCAGTACTCCAAAGAGATATTTATCTCCATACTCATTACAGCATATTCATGATCATCAAGATATTATTATTATATCTTCAAAAAATAGCATCTTATAGTATAAAAATATGAATGAACTTGAAGGACATTGTACTGAGATAAACTAGTCACAGCCTGGCTGGGCATGATTCAGTTTAGCATACACTAATTTAATTTAATAGAGGTATCTGAAATGGCCACATTTACAGGAAATAATAGAACTGGAGCACAAGGAGAGGAAAATGGGGGACTTAGACTTAATGGATATGAAGCTTAAGTTATGTAAGATGAATATGTTCTAGAGATGTGTCTGCAACGCTGTACTCAGCAATACCCAATAATCATGGACAACAGGCTTAAGATGGAAAATTTTAGTTTTAATGTTTTCTTTTCTCCTTCTTCCCTCATTTCTCTTTTTGCTTTTGTCTTTCCTTTCATATGTGTGTGTGTGTGTGTGTGTGTGTGTGTGTGTGTGTGTGTGTGTGTGTGTGTGTGTGTGTGTGTGTGTGTAGGCAGAGATCAGACCAAGACACTGGGCATCTTTATTGTCCTCCACCCCATGCCTTGAGACATGGTTTCTCACTGAATCTGAATCTCACTGGTTTAGCAAGGTTGACTGTCCAGCAAGCTCCCAGTATCTACCGGTCTTCATTCCCCTATGCTGGAGCACAGGCATGTGAAATCAGGCCAGATTTTTATGTTTTTACGTGAGTGATAGGGATTTGAACTCATGTCCTCAGGCCTTCACACCTGTTGAACAAGTATCTCTTCTCACTGAGCCATCCTCCCAGGTCCCACTGTTCTTACCACCACAAAGTAAAGAAATAACCCAGACGATTACAGAAAATAAAAAAAAACACTAAAATGTGTTTTAACACATAATTTTGGTAAATATATTTTGCATTTTAATTGGTAAAATAATATCTTAAGATACAGTGCTTCCCATAGCATCATGAGATTATATAAGACACAGTGGGAGTATGTTTATGTACATCATATGGTAAGTTTAATATCAAGATTTGGTAAGTTAACTGAAAAGAAAAATTCTTGTAAGACTAAATCATATATTATCATACATTAAAATGTACAGATAGTAACTATATGTGTCGCTAAGATTTTATAAAGAGTACACCACACAACAGCACCCAAATAAATCTAGGTCTCCCATGTATCCTTAAAGCTAGCTCCCTCAGCTTGTAAGGATAACCATTATACTGATTTCTTACAACAAGCAATACTTATGCCTGTTCTGCACGTTATGAAACCGAAGCCCTAGAGTATTCATTCTTTTATATGGGCATGTTGATGTCTGAGGGATTCATCAATACACTGAAATGTAGAACTTGTAGTTTACAAGTTTACAGAAGTAGCTGATTGGTATTAAAACTGTGTGACCATGGTAGGATTTCATTATTAATCCCATGGTTTTGATGGGCAACTGAGTACTACAGTGTTGCCATCAACATTCTTGAATAGTCTTTTCTTGAAAATTTGTTTGATATGTACCTAGGAGAAGAATTGCTGGGAAATGAGCTATGCACTAATAAATACTGCCAAACAGTTGCTCAAAGCTGATTACCACGACATGTTCACACATGGAGCGATTCAGGGCCTGGGTTGATCCATATTCTTTCCAACACTAGGTGTTATCTATTTTATTTTAGCAATTCTTAAAAATGCATAATAGTATTATTAACTTATGGTTTTGTTGTTTCCTCATTGAGTACCTTTATATGTGTTTTCTGAATGTGAGAATCAGAGATTTTTATACAGAGCTTCATGAGATTTTATTCTTATATCATTCTCTCTCTTTTTAACAGTTCTTTAAATAGTCTGGAGTGAGTCTTGTATTTATATATGTTTATGTATTCATTTATTAATTTATTGACACAAGATATTACTATATAGCCCTAACTAGTCTCCAACTTTCAATTCTCTTGTCTCCATCTTTTGAGCTTTGGAATTGCAAGCAACTGAATTTTTAAATGATTCACGTAAGAAAATATTGGCTTTATTTAGTGGAAGGGTAATTAAAATCTAGCAACTTAAATTCACTACACAAATATTTATCACATATCTAATTCATATCAGACTTATTAAGCTATTAGGATATTACTTATAATCTTTAACTCAACAAATTACAAGATACTAGATTAAACTAATGTTTTGTGTAGAATATATTTTCTTCATAAATATTCCCTCAACTCACCATTCAAAATTAAACAATTTTTGAAACATTCTACTTCTAACGAAAACATAACAGTTACAGTATGTTTGCTTGTTTTTTAAAACTGGTAGCTATAAACTCTAAATTCAATGAATCAAACTACAGGAGAGCTTTCTTATTGAGCCTGAATCTTTAGCCTTCTGTCCTAGTGATCTAGGGGTTTCATTGTCTCTGCTCAATGACTGGGATTATGGATGGATGGGATCTTATATGGTCATACTGACTTATTTACATATCAGGGATGTTGAGGCATATATCTATAATTAAAACTATGTCTAACATTCCACAGACAATTTGGACATCTTCCAAGCTACTAGGGAAAGAGAAATGACTATCAATCTGAAGTCTGGGCTGTACAGATTGAACTACAATAGATGTTACTATTTTTGCTTCCTAGAGGAAGCTCTCAGTCCTGTACGCTTAGCTCCTCTATCAGGTTGAACATTCTTACAGAGAACTTACAGAATTCAAGCTAATTCAACAACCAATACCCTAACTATAAAGAAGGCTATCCATGTAGACTGTATGACTCTATTAATAGCATGTGTATATGTATGAATGTATGTATGAATGAATGCAAGTTCATCTCATTGACTAGAATTCAATGTTGAAAACATCCTTTGTAGTTGAAATAATATAATATTCCTAAGACTTACGATATTTTTCTCCCATAGTGAGTACATCCTTAGGAGACCCAGAAACACACTAAGATCAGATTTCATACTGAGAAAGTAAAAACTTTAAATTTTATATTTTCCTGAATATATCATATAGTTTAAACATGGCATAGAAATATTTTCACACACACACACACACTCACACACACACACACACACACAAACACACACACACATATATATATTCAAACTTTCTAGCAAAGAATCTCAATTTTGTATGGCTGTGCTTTACATTATACCATGGACACTGAGCATACATCCTAAAGATGTCTTATTCATTGTTGATAGATGAAAATAGGAACTTTTATTGCTTATTTTTAATATCTTACATTTTAGTTAAGAATGATTTTCAATTACTTAACACAAGGACTTCCTTATTTGGTTTGTACTTCAATTTGCCCAAATATTTATTGAACATTAATAAGTACCAGACAGTGTCGTATAGACACATGACAAGTATCAGTGCAATGTCCACCCTAGTGAAGATAAAGGGGAGAAATAGTCTAGAACAGGCTACTACGAGAGGTCAGACAGTGTCTGTGTTAGGGTTTTCATTGCTGTGAAGAGACACCATGACCATGGCAACTCATACAAGGAAAACATTAATTGGGGTAGCTTGCTTTCAGTTTCAGAGGTTCAGTTCATTATCATCATGAAGGGGAGTGTGGCTGCATGCAGGCAGATGCCGTGGTGCTGAGAGTGCTACATCTTGCAGGCAACAGGACGTTGACTATCACACTGAGGGAAGTCTGAGCAAATGAGACTTCAAAGCCCACCCCTTCAACGGACACTTCCTTCAATAAGGCCCCACTCCTACTAATGCCACTCCCTTTGGGGACCATTTCCTATCAAATCACGACAACAATAATGAATACTGGAACAGGATGATTAAGAAATCCAGGGTATAATGGAGAATGATGAGAGTAATATTTCAGAGAGATGGTTAAGGAAAAATCTCTCTCTATTCAAAGAACAACTGTACACTGCATGGATGTGTACATATAGGCATGTGTGTACAGGGTTATGTATATGTTACAGAGGGTTGCACATATGTATGTAGATGTTCTAGTGAAGGCCAGAAATCATTCTTTTGTCATTTCTTATTTTTTGAGATAGGTGACTCTTAGATCTGGGACTCATTTATTTAACTGCCTGTCTCTACCTCTCCAGCACTGGGATTACAAGCACCAGACACTATACTTGGTTTTTGTTTGCTTAAGTGTTTTGGTTTTTTATGGATGCTGGAGATCTAACTCTCCATGCTTTTAAGGACACACACTCACGAAAATATGAAACCACACGAACACACACTTGCTAACAAAAATGGCTTTAGAAACAATCTAATTATTAATATATATGATGTCAACCTTATCAGACTTGCAAGACTATGAGAGGATTACATGAAGATTACATGCTTATCTTAGTATCTAATACAAAGTAAATATTAAGCGTGTTAACATTTCTAGTATTAAGTTAATTAGTACTCTGTACTTCTCAACTTGACAAAGGCATTCAATTTGATTCTATCTTCTTTCTGCAATGGTTTCTCGTAAACCAAGGGATGTGCTCTCAGGGGAATGTGACTGTGATACTGGATGCCATTTAAAATCATAGCAATGTAAAAATCCAGTTTGCTTCCAAATTCTCCTGTGCAGATGAGCATTATTCTTAATGTTAGCAATTTAAATCAAATTTAGTCATTTCTCTGTTTTTAATCCTCTGAAAAGCTCATGAAAATATGCTGAGAATATGAAACTAACCAAGTGTAGAGTTCTGTTAATTGCAGGAACTTTTACCTATTAATACCTCTAAAGATAGTGATAAAAAATAAAAGTATAAAAAAGTGGGACACATTCTAGCTGGTCCAGGTAGGGATAATACATACCATTTATTCACTTATTCATTCATTAATTGAAGTACTTATTGAATTTATTGCTTCTTTTTCATCTTTCATTTCTAAACATCCAAATCTCTTTGCTTTATTTAAAAATAACTCCTTCAAAATGATTATAAATAGCCACATCTATTCTTTCTTGGCAACATTTTTTATTATGAATATAAAGACTATTTCTTTTAAGGAGATAAAACTCAAGTAACCAGAAATGCTGTTCCTGCCTCTCCTCTACTTTTCAGATATTCCTCCAAATACCTTTTTCTCATGCCTTATTGTATGCAATTACTATGGAAAATTTAAGGTCACAATCATAAAGGGTGATTTGAAATTTCCCTGGATCATTTTTAAAGTTCTATGAAAACATCTTAAATCTATGAGTGGATCAATAAAGCTACTTCCTGGTAGAGGCAAGGAAACATTAGCAACCAAAATTCATCATGATATGCTTGGCAAATTTTCTTAATGAATTATCCATTAAGACGTCAGGTAAATTAATTGGCATAGACATTTCCAGAAGACCGTGGAAGGAGAAGGGATGGATTTTAATGGAAATCAATAGGAACAGAGGGGAATACAGCAAATGACCACTATGGCTTCTGTCTTCTTCCCGGACTTCTTCCTCAAATCCTGTTATTACATCCCCAACCTCACACGCATTACCTTCCTCCTGGAAAAGTACAGTGCATGAGTGGCCATATAGCCCATTTTGGCTTTCTGAATCCTAACTGGGAATATTTTATAATATCCAGATCTACAATATCACATTGTATTAACTTTGCTACCTGTGTGCCCTTTATTAACCTGGCTTGACTTGAGAAGACAAAAAGAAGCAGAGGAATATAAGAATCTGGCCATGCTTGGGCTAAAAGAAGGGTATCTATTATCAGTTATCTGAAGACACTGGTGAATGTGGTTTCTCTTGAAACTATTTTCCTACTCCTCAACTGCCCCACCTAATGGTAAGAGGTATGAATAGCAGCTGTTAACTTGATAGCATGCATGGATGACTTTATTAATGTAAACCTAAAGCTTTATGATTGAAAAATGATACAGTCACTTCCTTGGGCCAGTCCTTTACTATGACATCAGTTACAAGAAACTGCCCAGGATAAACCAGTGTAACATGTTACAGAGGGCTAAAGCTGACAACCCAACTGTCACCCATAAAAGAATATACATTAGAATGCCATTTGTCACCAGCATGAATGCAAGGATTGCTAAATCTCTCTTCTTTTCTATTTTACTCTAATGACAATCTTTTGTCCCTAGTGTGGAGGACAGTGCAGAGGGTCATATATAGATTTAAGATAACAGAAAAAATGGCTCAGGGCAGTCTCAATCTATTTAATGGGAGGGCCAAAGAAACAGCCTTCCATCCAATGTCTTTATTGTAAAGAAGAGAAATTGCAGATGCAAGGAGGCTGAGTGATTTGCTGGACATTTTTGAACATCTTTGTGGCAGACAAAAAGGCTTGTTACACAGACAACTTTATCCACCACCACTGAGAAGCTGACCTATCCCATTTTCCCATAAGTGTGTCCTTCCACGGTTCTTCTCTTAAGTAAAGAACAGATTGTTCCTTCTCTTGGTGGGAAAATTGAAAGTGGCAGACTTTATTTCTTTCCTTTTGTGTGAGTAGATTTAAGGGCTTGGGAATAAAGTCCAGAGCTTTGCATGTGGTAAGGACTCTACAGTTAACCTACATTCCAAGTCCTTTAAGGATGGGAATATTTTTTTAAAAATATAATTAGGAAGCTCCAAACTAAACTATTAAAAATCCAACAAATGCATTAAATTATTATCATAAGAACTTCTGTTACATAGATTTGTCAGGTCCGCATATAGCAGAATTGCGTACTGGAGTAAAACTGGTTATATTCTCCAAGGTTCAGTGTCAAGAACCAGAATTAGTCATAACCCTTGAAATGTTTTCCATTCTTTCTCCATATCATCTTGGACTGCCCTTTGTGTCTTTGCAACTTAGTTTTTGCAAGCTCCATTATATTTCTAAGTACCTATTTCAACCCCTGTGTTGAGTTTTATTTGATTTTAGCCATTTGCTTTCTTGTAATACTGTTCTAATCATTCACTGATTTTGTGTATTTCGCTTAAACTTTGGAGTAATATTAGAGCTACTGAATACCTATCCCAAATTTAGTTCCCACAGATGTGATACAGAATGATGCTTCTAGAAAACAGTATTAGTCCAAGTGTGATCTTCTGACCGCCTATCTCACAATCACCCAGGGAGCTGGTTTCAATATGATGATCCCTGGACCCTTTCCCAGGCATACTAAATCAAAGTCTCTTGGGATCAACTTAGAGAACATGCATCTAAGCAATTGTTCCTGATGATTCTATTGCTTGTAAAATCATGAGACTCGGTGCCAGGAAAAATGAAAAACGATGCCATTCAACCAGAAGAGCAAAGGAAGAAATTGATTTTGTCTTTACCACAGAAAGCCCAACACATGACATTCTCTTCACCTGGCACCACAAACAGGGTTTGCAGAGCTTAAATTAATGAGAGATTTCAATAGCAGGATTTTAAATGTTTTGTTCCTGGTCCCTGTCCTGAGAACAATTTATATGGAAACACAGATGGTTTTTCTGTTATCTGTTTTTTATAACAATCTAAGTAAATTGGAAAACACATTGTGTTATTATCAAATAACAGCTGTACCAACACCCCACAAAACTAAATTGTAAGATCATTTTGCAGGCAGGAATAAAAGGAGGGTTGTAGGCTTACACACCTCTTTCATGGACAATCTGGCTTGCCATTTTGTTTTAGAAATTGTTTTGGTCATTGAAAACTTTCCACTTTCTCTTTTTCATCATTAACATTTCTTTTCATTCTATCCATTTTTACCCCCCATTGATTGGATATTTATTACTCTCATGAAAATTGTCCATTCTTGAGAAAGTTGTTAAGACCCTTTAAAATTTGTTCTAATTGCAGTGATTCAACTATATGATTCTACATTTGAGCAATCTGATTTCCTGAGCAACCTTTTTGGACACTCTTTGCTCTTTTGGTCAGGAATTTCTAGCTTCATACAAAGGTGATAGTAGCCTAGTCCTGCAAAGGGCAAAAGTGGATGGCCAAAGAGCTGTGTGATATCAGATGACATTACATCTGTTCTATTTGAGGAATATAATAGTTACAGTATCACTTCAGGAAGGATCATCTGTGGTGCTAGAAGTGCCTAGGGAAGCTTGACAATAGTGACATTTTTTAGGGATGCTTTCTTCATGGTGTATTTCATCACTATGTTGTCTAGGATGTAAACTTATTTCTTCTATCTCAGTCCTATCCTTCCAAGTTCTGAATTAAGTAGGACAGAAACTAGTTTAGAGAAAAAAATACTGATATGAAATAGAAAATTAAAGAAAGCCACTCCTGGGGAATGCCTCCTGCCCTTTATAAGTCTGCGTATACTGTGAAGGAAAGATATTGTTTAGCATAAACCATTGATAGAATTATCAGATGGCTGGGATTTTTTTTCTAGGACTCAGCATATCATTTAAGTTAATCAGAAATGTCACAAAACTTCCTTTAAATCTCTTTAGTTTTCAAATGCTCATTTACTCTCCAGCTTCATATTAAACTTCACTGTAGCAATGTTTCATTTTAAAGGAAAATAATAATCCAATAAAAATAATTCTTCCCAAACACTTAACATAAAGATGAATGGAACAATGGATTAAAAGAAAGTACCAATAAATGATTCCTAAATTACATATAATAATTCAAAATGTCAAGTAAAGAGCAAAAGTGAGGTTGAAAAATATCCAAAAGAAATCCTTTATTTGCAAGTAACCAGGAAATGACCCAAGGGTATCTTGTAGCACTCAGACCTGGCTTTAAAATGGAATTTTCCTGGAGGCTGAGAATATGCCATTTGTAGTAATAACTTCAGAGCTGGTGAAATCTGAAAGCTAATTTGTGTTTTCTCCTTCCAGTGTAGCTAAACAAATCAAAAGCTTCAACTCCCAGCAGAAGATGGATTATTTAATAAATGGCTCGGAAGCAGTAGGACATCAGCTTGGCAAAACAGTTGAATATCTGTGTCACTCTTTGATTAGAAAGAGGGTTTTAAAATGCCCTAAATGAAAAAAAAAACAATAAAAACAAGAAAGAAGAAAAACTGTGTTTATAGATGTACATAGCACTTACAAAGACAATGGGAAAGAATGAGGCCTCTTATCATTCAGAGATTCTTCAGAAATTTCAGGAGCTAATTAAAAGGAGTCTCATTATGTGAAGGGCATCACTGAACTGTCCACAGGATTCACATTCCAGAATGACAGTCGGAACCAAAGCTCCGAAATGCACTGTCACCATTTCAGATCGCAAGCCTTGGTGGCAGAGATTCAAGTATGAGATGGGTGGAGTGCACAGAAATGAAGGCCCCAGAGAGTGAGTCAAGGTTTATCTACTTAAACAAACATTCACAGGAAAAATAGCATCCTCTTTGGGAAATTTGAAGCATGCATTCTTGACATGGTAATTCCAAAAGTTAGACATTAGTGACTTCTTTTTTTATGAATTCATCATCTCTGTCTTTTGTGATCAATGGAAATACTCATTAACTCTTTCTAACCAAGGATCCTTCCTCAGGATCTCTTCTTCCTCACGAGATATTCTAGCCATGTCACATTGTTCTCTCATCAACCTCTAGAACAGAATGAGGCCACCTGCATGTCCCACTGTATTTTATTTACTAATATGACGACTTCATATCACCTGATTACTAAAAAGGGGGGAGCAAAAAGGGGGAGAGGAGCCCCTTCCTTAAATATGTCCTACAGTATCCACTGTCTCGCTTACAATTACTATTGAATATGCATTCTTTCCCACCTCTGGAAGATACACTACCAGCATGTGGGTAAAACAGCTCCAAATAGATGGTTACCAATCTTCAGAACCTTATACGTAGCTGTTTTTCAGTGCTGGATATATTTGAAAAGAAATAAACATATTTAGTCAAGACTATGAGGAAAAAATGCCACAAGTACTAGAAACTTTCACAATTAAAGCTGCTCATAATCGTTGGAGTGAACTAAACTTTGCTAAGGGGATACAGAAAAGACGATTCTGTAAAGAAATCAATGGCAAATGCTATATAAATGATGTGCTCCCGTGGTTGGCATGGCCTGCTGCTGCCACTGGCTTAAATGCTACTTAGACTTTTTCAAAGCATCTTAAGTTAATTAGGTCCATTTTTCAACTTAAATATTTTATTACCACCTCAATCTAACTTTTGTTGTGAAAGTACACAAACAATTCCTTCCTAGTGTTAATATTAAAGTCTGTCTATGTAGTAAAACCTACCAATACTGTAGAATAAAGAAAGGAAGAAGTTGAGTCAAGAGATAAAGAACAGAGAGAGTTTTCTGAATCCACCTTCTTTGATTTATTTACGAATCCACTGTCAGTTAACAATATTATCTCTCTCTCATCGGGTGTCCATTAGGCAATATATTCCTCTATTGTGTGAGATGTGAATATATAATCACATTGCAAACCCCAATATCCTATTTTACAATCCCTCCTGTCTTTAGGTTCCCCTTCGTTATTTATTCTAAAGAAATTTACAGTGGACTAGTAAGAAAAGTGAGATTATTTCATCAGTTTCTATTATTCTTGATTATAGAGGAATTTTTCTATCGTTTAATTTTTTCCATGTACATTACCTACACAAGCCAAAGAGTCTCAATTCTGCATAGTTGCACAGAAAGCCGTTCATGGCTTCACAACTGCTGTATCTTCTCTCGTTTCTTCTTCCAGTTTTTCCCTTCAACATTTTTCCTTTTAGCTTTACTTGGCTGAGCTCTCACAGCACCTCATGTAGTTATTACTATGTGTATATTATTGTGAATCAGTAAAATGTGACTTATCCTAATAAAGTAAAGGCTATTCATCTTGAGCAGTGGTCTACATAATTTTTGGATTTAGATTTAGTCTATGAAAATGAACAAAGGATGCAGAACAAGCAGATCTCAGAGTTTATACTTTCATTGTTCATTTCAAATGAATTCTCCTTTGCCTGATAAAAGTATAATCAGCAAAAAATTTATCACACATCCTAATTTACCAGATCAATATGAATTTCTAGTAAGGTACTGTTTGTGAAAAATCACTTTGAAAACCCAAGAGAATCATACATTTACCACAATGAAGTCTACATACAGACACACACACGCATGTGCACACACACACACACACACACACACACACATTATAAAGAATTAAAATGCTTTAAAAATAGCATAGAGAGAAACAAGGATGATGGCATAGATGATATATAATAACATAATAGATGCAATCATAGAACAGAATGCCTTACTAAATTATAAGAAATTGTTTATACAATCCTAAAAGTGCATTTATCTCTAACTCTTTAGCTTCCAGAATTGATTATGGAAATGATAAAAGAAACTATTCAGGAGTTTGAATTTATGAGGAGGAAAACGTAAAAATGTATGCGTGAGAGCAGAAGGTAATGGAAGATGGCCGCTGGGAAACACGATATTCTAACCATTGAACTGGTCTCGAGTTTGAGGACCATAGAATTTGTACCAGAAAGCACATTTGAAGGTCACTATTACTGATATAGAAAAGTCATTTTATGGACGTGGCAAAATCACTTCACCTTTGGAACTTAAATTACATTAGAATTTGGAACAAAGTTAGTCTATTCAAGAAGGAACAGAACCTATCATTTGTTGATGCCTTCATCATCTGGCTAGAAAGGCTAAGAAGTATAAACAAATAAGAATGAATTTGTGTTTTGTAGATGCAAAGTGATAAAATATACAGACTGAAATTGTCAGGGGGGAGAGACAGAAGCAGAGAGACAGAGTCATGGAGAGAACCAGAGACAGAGAGACAGCAAAATTGAAAAGACCATATTCCTGGGTGGATACAATTGTTTCCTTAAACTGGCCTACACAGAACATACAAAGAAATAGAAATACACACACACACACACACACACACACACACACACACACACACACACACACACACACACACACACACACGCTGGGGAGGTGGAAAAAATATGAAGTGTGTTCCCAGAATTGCTATTTTCTTACTTCTATCAAAGTGGAAAACAAAATCAAATTGTAAATTGATCAATAAAGGCTTAACTAAAGTAAAATATAAAACTTAAATTAGAAAAGTATATTGAACTGAGGTAGACACAAGGGTTAATCAGCCCAAGGGTAGATTTGAATGAAAGTGCTTCCTAGTCAGAAATTCACAGGCGCTTTGTAAACCTCTTTTCCAGGAAGGATGAACATTTATTTTTCTAGCCATTTGAATGCACTCAGATCAGCAAGACCATTCTGTAATTAGAAACGAGGCTTTTAGAGAAGCATATTGAAGAGGTCATAGGAACAGAGTGACAAATTAGCTTGTTATTTGCATAGGTGACTTCTTATGTTCTTATGATACATTTAAACTTATATAAAAAGTGTCCCATGTCTACATCTAGCCATGGGACATGCTCTAAAATTAACTTTCAATAAAAATATGAATATATGATCTACATTTTAAAAAAGACAATTCAGCATTATTATCAAAAGCTACATAGATTTCAGGGGCTTTTTCTCTTTTTCTGTGCTAATATTTAAACTGTTAGTTTGAGGTATTTTTTTATAATTTATTTACTTATATTTTTGTAGGTCCATGTTTTGCCTGCAAATATTTCTGTATAAGGGTGTTGGATCACTTGAACTGGAGTTATAAACAATTGTGAGCTACCATGTGGGTTCTGGGAACAGCTAGGTCTCTTAACCACTGAGTCATTTCTCCAGCCTAAGTTTGAGGTATTTTAATGTATCAACTCCCTTTGCTCATTCATCATATGAGGACAATAACATTACTAATAGGATAGTTTTAAAAATTGAATAAAATTAATGGATATGTATGTATAGGATTTTTGGTGAATATTTAATAAACATTAGTCATTAATGTATAATAAAAATAACTTACAAGATAATTTGAAATAGCTTGGATCTGCCATGTACTTTGATACATATGTATACATATATTTATATTCACTTATATGGAAAATATAGTTGTCCCCTCTATCAATGGAGATCATGTTCAAAGACTCCTTTTATTTATTTTTTCCCTTTTACAAAAGTAATTATTTTTAAAAAAAATATAGATAGGCAATAAATAGATTTTAGCATTATTAAAGTGTTTAAACTCTCTTTGGGGAAGTGATGTGAGATAGTTCATCTGCTATGCATCTGTCATACTAGTTTAACCCACTAATAATTAAACATGGTCTCAAGGATTATACTCCAGCATACACATTACAATTCCTGTGTGTGCAAATACAGTATTCTGTGAGGAGCAGTTTCATTCTCTAAATTTAGTTACCCAAGGTCCATTGCAGTCTGAAAATGTTAAAAGAAAAATATCAGAAATAAATAATGCATGTTTTATATTGCACAGTATTCTGTATGTATTATGATGAAATCATACATTCTTCTACTTCATCTTGCCTGGAATATGAATTATCTATTAGTGAAAAAAACCCTTTAAGATACATAATACTACAAATAGTAATGGACCCTATAAGTTCTACACCTTATCATATACACTGTGACAAATCTTAATTTATAGTTTAAGTACAGTAATAAGCTTAATTTATAATTTAAGAACAGTAAGCTATCAATAATAAAAATCAAACAGTTATAAAAATATCTACAATGCAAGCTATGGAATTGTACTCTTTCTTTTGAAGCATATTATACTCATTTTTCCTACTTGTGATGGTGTGTGTGAGGTCATAGAATGCCTGTGTGATTAAGTGATATAAGACAGTTGTTGTGTTGTGAAAGTAGTCCTTGTCCAAGGGGTATTTGACCATGATGCTTGCAATACCTCCACCGTCAATTTGATAGCAAGAAAAATTATTATTTAAATATCTATTTATATATTTATTATGTATACAATATTCTGTTCCAGCATGTATGCCTGCTCTCCAGAAGAGAACACCAAATCTCTTTATAGATAGTTGTGAGCCACCATGTAGGTGCTGGGAATTGAACTCAGGACTTCCGGAGGAGCAACCCGTGCTCTTAACCTCTGAGCCATCTTTCCAGCCCCAGAAAGAACAATTGTGAGACTAACAAAATTGTAGCATATACAGCATGGATACACTGGGCAAGTGGGTGACTCATTTTCTCTGTAAGATAGAGAAGGTTAATGTGTGATTTCATAAAGTCATTGAGAATTTCATGGAACTTGAAATTTAAGAAATAACTGTTTGTGGAATCCCTCACTTAATATTTTTGGATCATCCTTGACCTATTCTTATTTATGGGTATAAGCAATACATAAACAACAAACCACAGGTGGAGGGAAACTCTTAAACATTCCACCTAGTCAGACTTTGGTGGGCAAACAGAGTAAGCGAAGTCCACACTCCACAGCTAACAAGAGGCATTCAGAGCCCTTTCATTATTTATGACCATGTCATGGGAACAATGAATTTTGTAAGCTTAGCTGTAATCTCCACAGCTTCTTCTGAGCCTTATTTCAATTCCATAGCCATCACTGCTCCTTCTTGGGTCCTCACTCCTTTCTTTCCTCTATGCTTTTTCTCAAGAGAACAGAACTTCTCACATCATGAGGCAACTTGTTCCAATAGTGTTGTATTTACAGACCTCACTGCCCCTCATGCAGCTGTAACTGAACCTCTGCTGTAGAGTGAACTGGAAATCATCTCCAACCGTGGTTGTGTCTGAAGAGCGTTCTCATTTTGTTTTTGCTTCTTTGCTATAGTCTTCCAGAGCACTTCCTTCCCCCAGCTTATCTCTTGAGCAGAGACAAATTAAACTATTTCATTATGCAAAAATATTTTTATTTTCTCTATGGAGCAGTTCTTCCCAACAATCAAGAGTGATAGCTTCATTCACAAACAACTGCCTAAATCCTCTGAGTTAGTGATATTTAATGGAAAATATGAGAAATATTCACATCTTCTTCAATTTGAAGAATGAAAGAAATAGCAGCATATATACACATTACAATGGCTCCATCTGGGAGAAACCCAAACCAGGAAAAGTTCACTGTAAGACTTTGACCTTTTATGTGAAGAACATTCTGTTCTAGGCACAGAACTCTGAGTTATTTGGTTTTTCTTTAAGTATTTAAAGACAGTCTTGTTTTGCTCCCTGATTAAATTCTTTCCATACCAAAATTTACTGTAATTCTTATCATTGTTCCTTTGTAGGTGATTTGCAATGCCTTTAAGATTTTGTGTCTTTCTTTAATATCCACCTTCATGTGTGTCATTATCACACACTCTCTCTCGTGTATTTTTTTTTGTGTATCTGTCCCTCTTTCTGTTTCTTTCTCTACCTCCCTCCCCTCTCTCCCTCCCCCACCTTCTCTCTCTCTCTCTCTCTCTCTCTCTCTCTCTCTCTCTCTCTCTCTCTCTCTCTCTCTCTCTTTCTCTCTCTCTCTGTTGATTTGTATCTTGTTTAGTATACTCTTGGCCATTAAATCTGCGATTTAGAGTCCATTTTAAGGAATTTAAGACACAAGGTCTTCAAATTTTTCTTCTATATTACTTTGTCTTTCTTCCTTTGTGACTTTCCTTTTATACCACATTTATTAGTTTGCTGTTTTTTCTTCTCCTTTCCTCCTTCTCCCCTTCCTCCATCCCTATCCCCCCCCCCTCCTCTTTCTCTTTAACATCCAGTTTGTAAAGTTTCTGCTGAGTTTTATCTTCAAGGTTGGTGATTCTTTCTTTAGCTCCATCAACTCTACAAATGGCTTTAGATTTTATCTCGGACGAGTGGTGTTTTTCTAGCAATTCTCACTCTTCCTTAGACTTTCTATCTCTCCCCTAAAATTACACATCTGCTCTCACATGTTGCCAAAATTTTTCCATGAGAGCCTTTAAATCACCAGTCCTCGTTCCTTGCATTATCTACTGGAGCACCTATCCTATACCAGGAGGTTTCTGGGTATTACCACTTTTTGTGTTTTCCCTACCATCTCGTTTGGCCAGTTCTTTTTCCCGAAAGTTAGATGCACAACAACAAAGAGTGGGATATTTTTTTATTTTTCTTAAAGATGTATGGCTTTTCCTCCTCCTTGGTCTTCAATATGAGCTGTTTATTTAATTTGGTTAGGAACTGGTCTAGACTAGATTTCTCATAACTATATTTAACCACAGCACTTCGCATTTCTTGGGAAGAAGAATGGTTTGTCAATGGTGATTTTATTCATATCTTCTGTCCCTTTAGCTTGTAGACACGCTCTAGGATTGAGACTCAAAGAGAAAGTGCCTCTTAGATCTACTGTAGCTAATTCCACAGTTATCTTTACTAAACATTTGTTTGGATCTTGGTTGAGGTCATGCAAAATTGTTCTTTGATGTTATAATTAACACTTCCCTCATTAATGTGTCTCCGAGGCTCTAGGGAGTGTCCTATCCCTCCTACTGCAGTAAGGAACTCCACACACAATCTTGCTTTGGTCCCCAGAGATCAGCATCGAGTCTCCCTCCATCTTCTCAATCCATGACAGATTTCCTACAGCGCCCTAAGAAAACAGATCTTGGCATTCATTATTGATTTATATTTGATTTCACTGGGGACAGCAGATCCTGTTTCTGTTATCTTCTTGGAGAAGTTCTTGGAAGAAATATCTGCTCTACCCACTATAGCCTTTGTGTCCATATTATTAGGTTAACTCACATTTATCCACTAGAAATTTATTCAGAATTTTAGCAGAATCTTCTTACTGGTGAGTGTAGCCTCTGATGATGCCCACCCATGGCATACAAAGGACATCATTTTCTCTTTGTAGGTGACTCTGTGTTTCCAGATTTTGTGGTGACCGGTTGCCCTGCCATTTTAGCAATCTGGTACATGTACTTTGGATAACTTTTTTTTTCCCCTCAGTAATGATGGGGGAAAATCATTTCCTACAGTGATCTGCAACTATGTGATTAAGTCTGAAGAAATTTGGTTCACACTTGAATTTCCCACATATGATTTAACTATGAGCTTGGGGTTTTTCTCTGAGAATGGCAGAGGTAATAAGACAGGGTGAGGAAAATGATTGTTTGATTTGTTGATAGTTCCCATGCCTTTAAATGTTTTGGTAGAATGGGAGTGCACTTGTCTAAAATCTAAAACCAATACAGTTTTAGTAAATGTTCTATTAAAGAAAAGATTTTCTCCTGCTGGGGGAAAGTTGCATCTTTGATTCAACAAAGAGCAGGTTAACGTCCCTGTCTCTCCTGCTGGGGACGCATCTAGTTTTACAAAAGGCTATACAGAAGCATTTGCTACAGGCAAGGATGCACTTTTGAAATGAATACATTTGCTTAGATTTGAAGTGAGGAGGTTCTCCTGTGTCTCAGGACAGTGAAGACAGCTGCAGGGATATTGGTGCCATTTGTAGTAAAAGGTTTCTGGCCCAAACTTTGGAGACTAGCCTCAAGGTTTAGACCCGCAGACCTACAGACCCACAGAGACACACAGATGCTTACAATAGCTTTAGGACTTGCTAACTCTTTACCCTTAATCTAACCGATGACTCTTATCCTGTTCAACCATGCAGCTCGGTACCTTTTCTCAGAGCAACACAGTTGTCCTCTGCTTCTTCTGGCTTCTCTCTGGCATTCTGCTCTGTTCTGCCTGTTTCCAGAGTTTTCTTAGTCTGGTAGCCTTGCCCACACTTCTTGTCTGCCTTTGGTCAATCAGGGCTTTTTATTAAACTCATAGGTGGGACAATTATTTACAATGTAACATCATAAATCCACTACAGACAGCAGGTAGGATACAAGGAAACATGCTTCTCATTATGGGCATACAAAGAAAGAAAGAATGTCAGTAGAGGGTTGTGTCAGAAGTGATTTTTTTTTTCATTTTAGACTTAGGGGTTTTCTTTTTGCATTATGAGTTCATTCCATTATATCCTGTTTCTGAGAAGTTCAGGTATATGTCAGAGCTGGACTTCATTACAGCTTAAGGGTGTTAGGGCAGGACCATACTACATGTGGCACAGCAGTTAAATCCTTCTGTCTTTATAAAAGAAAAACCAGCTTGATAGACCCCAAGTGAGCTGCAGGAATAACTTAAAATAAAATGATTCGTGTTTGTCCCAAGGGAAGCCTCTCAAAACATGACAAGTGCTTTCTACCTCTACCCCAATCATGGGGTTAGAGCAAGAAACTGTTAAAAAAAAAAAAAAAGTAATTATTAAGAAACACGAGTAACTTATCTTCCAAATCCTGGTGAAGTAAAGGCCTTATCAATTTCACTTACACTTAGAGATACCAAATGCCCAACCGAAGCACTGCCATCATACATGAGACACACTTGGATCTCCAATCAGCTCCCTATGTAGACTTTGAAAGTAGATGTAGATGGTTATGAAGAATTCATAATGTCATAATGGACAATTTTTCACTGAGCCTGTTCTTAGAAACACTTGGTGTAGGAAATGTAGAGTCATGGAATGATTTCTCCAAGAATTCTCACTCACATTGTCATCTCCCTATGTTCGATGTGAGTAAAACAGAAATAAAGGTAATATACCCAGGGTCACATAGTGGCAAGAACTCATAAAATTAAGAAACAGCATAACCTCATGAGTGTTGTTGTTACTCTAATGTAAAAACATGCATTTGGATTCAAATGAGATATTGATGAATATTTTAATTTTCTTCACTTATGTCTACTGATGCACATGTTAGTAAATCTGACAGTGAGAAGTTAAAATAGATTCAAATTTTATATTATTTATACTACGAAGTAAAAAAATAACAAACATACAAAGAACCATGATTTGGGAAAAGTTTTGATTTAAAGTCATTTTAAAATTTCCCCCACTGCTTGGATACTAAAAAAAAAAAAAAAAAAAAAAAAAAAAAAAAAAAAAAAAAAAAAAAAAAAAAATCTGTCAGGAAATTTTCTATAAAAAAAAAATTTGTGTGTGTATGTGTGTGTATCTGCGTGTGTCTGTCTTTGCCTCTCTGCACATGTGTCTGTGTGTGTATCTGTCTGTGTCTCTCTGTGTATATGTCTATGTGTATGTACGTCTGTGCCTGTGTGTGTCTCTCTGTGTGTGTCTGTGTGTGTGTCTCTGTGTGTCTGTGTGTGTCTGTGTGTGTCTCTCTGTGTGTGTGTGTGTGTGTCTCTGTGTGTCTGTGTGTGTCTCTGTGTGTGTGTGTGTCTCTGTATGTGTCTGTGTGTGTGTGTCTCTGAGCATGTGTGCTGTGCCATGAGTCACCATGTAGAAAGTTAGAGAAGGTTCCACAGAAGTTGTATCATTACTTCCACCATGCAGGACTGAATTCATGGCTGCAGGCTTGGCAGCAGGTGCATTTATCTGCTCAGCCATCTTTCTGGTCTTCCTGCCAGGACATTCATACCTCTATCCAAGGCATGTTTCTCTTGCTAACATCGATTTTCATTTTTCTCTTGATGTTTTTGATCCATGAAGAGTTTTTGGAAGTCTGAACATGAAAATGCTTCCAAATAGACATTACTCACCCAATGATGTGATCTTTGCCTGACGCTTTGCCAATTAATTTGTGTGTTTTTGGTGATAGGTGCATGTTCTAATTTCCTACTTGAGCGTGTAAGAAGAACATTGTTACTTTCTCAATTCTTCTGTGTTTACATACTGGGGGTACTCATATTTTTTAGTGCCCCTTCTTGATCTTTCAATATTTCTTCAGAGACTACTGTTGTTGAGCAATGTTTATGTCTCTATTGTGGTGATTCATACAGTGATGAAATGAGTCCTTGTTGACAAATTAATGCTGTGCAATGGGCTCTTCCAGAAAAAAAAAAAAAGTCTAAGTTGGGCATTTAGTAATATTTTAAAATACATTCAGTAAGCAGAGATAAAGACCACCAAAGCATGGCAGGTAGTTTCTGTTTTCAATCAATTTATAGAAAGGATTGCTTCTCTTGACACTTGGTTAATATTTGTTTGGGAGTATTTTTATTGCATTTAGTTTTCAATGTTTAGTGAGCCAGATATGCTGTCAAGCTTAAAATCCCAATGTCAAAGTACACTGGAGTGTCTTGACTCTCTGAGTCTCTTAAGTACCATTTGGAACACAGTTTTAGGAAATGTAACTATTATAGCATAATCAGTCAGCAAGGGTTTAATAAACACTGTTGACTGGATAAAACTACGGATGGCAACAGTCATATATGATCAGTTTCTTAACACAGAAGCAAAACTGCCAAAACAGAACACCGCATTACTGCCTCAAAAAGAAGGGGGCAGGGTAATGGCAAAAAAATTGTGTTAAGTGTTTTTCTTTTTAAAATCTGTGTTCTATAAATGGGGCCATACTCCTAATTCTGCATATATAATGAGGATTATATCTCAGGTGATAAAATCAAAGTTGGGCCTCTAGCTCAACCCAATATGCTCCATTGGCTGTCTTTCCAATCAATAATTATCAACCACCCTGGGCATACATATCAGTTTTGTGCTTGTATACCTTAGTAAAGTTCATAAACATTTAAGCAATTTTTTCAATAATAAGAGCAAGAGTTCTTGTTGATCTATTTTCTTGATGGAACAATTCTGTTGCAAAGTTCCTTAAGACTTAGTATTTGGGTTAGAAGTATACAATAAAATTAGGTATTATATATCAATTTGTTGGGATTGGTTGGTTTGTTTGTGGGTTTTGTTGGTTTGTTTTCCTTTATAATGTGCTTTCAATATATATTGTTTGCTCAGTTCATCCTTGAATGCTCACAGTAAATTACCAGGGACACTTGATAATAACTCAAATTGTTAAATGCCACTCACACTTGCTCAATCAAACCACATAGATTCAAAGCCAAGACTCAATGCATAAGACCTCAGAATCAGTCCATGTTGCCTATGGGAGTATCCATCACGACAAAAGAACACACTGATGGTTTCACTTGAAGTTATATTTTAGCAATCAGAACTCTTGCTTACTGGTTGCTATTTCAAAGACTAAAAAGTAATAGACAAATAAATGCTAAGGATCAAAATTTGGCTGTGGTTCAAAATAAGTCAGGTTTAATAGGGAAAAACTCACTACTAATAAAATACTCCAACAAGTTAATATGTTTCTTTTTAAATTTTTCCATTTTGTTGTGGGGTAAGACTGCCCAGAAGAAACATTTTTAGTAAAAAACAGCATAAATTCAATAGGACACCTCTATATTTTTATATGTCTTTGGTATTTACATTGCTAAGAACAAATACACAGTTATTTTCTTGATCATAACCACTTAAAATTCAACTCCCACTTGAATTTACCCTAAAAAGAAACATCAAATACATTACCATATCAGAAAACGTAGAGGCTTTTCTCAGGCAACAATTAGTGACTGGTTTTGGCTACTGGGACAGTCATGTGACAGGCGATTGATTTGAAGGTAAATGACTGCTGATCATGCCCTATTCTTTAAGACCTCCCCCGCCCCCAAACTCACATTCATTTATACTCTCAGCTATTCTTAAACTATTGTTGATTATCTGAGAAAAAAATTCTTTTCAACAGCTCTAAAATAATCCATGTTTCTGCAACAATGAACATAATTGACAATTAGGCCACATTATTCACAGTGAAAATATCTCTTCTGAAGATGACACACAGTGTAGAAAAGGGAGAGGACGTGGCGATGGGAAGAAGACAGACCTTCTGTGTCCTTGTGAAGGACTGAAATTAGAATGAAATGGGATTGGGTCATCAGCGTTGGGGGACATGTTGATGAAGTAATGTTAATAAATTATAAAATATATAAATCTAGTCATCAAGTGGGTTCTATTAAGGCAAAGCCATCAAGTATCCTATTCATATTGGATATCCAGAGCCTAACATACCCCATTGCCACTAAATAAATATTTTATTCAATTTCTTAAAACAGAAACATTACCTAGGAGTCAGGAATAATAGGTAAATTAATCAGACCTCTAAAGCTACACATTCTCACGTCAGTTTGTGACTAGCAAGGCACATAAGGAAACATTTTCATTTTTCTTTTTAATTTGTGTTTTTTCAAAGCATCTTAGTAACTGTATCTCTCCCGACTCTCTTTCTATCCTGAGGAGTGAACATAAGTGAAAAAATAAGGGTTTTAACTTTCTTAACTTGTCTAGATTCTATGTTGGTAAGATTCTGTGGCCATGTGCCTTAGATGGGAAAGAATATTGTGGGGCAATGATGTTAGTCTGGCAAGGACTCCATTAATTTTACTTCAACCATAAAATCCCAAACCAGACTATCTCTGTGAGTAACTGTGAGGAATTATAAATACAGGCAGTTCTGCAGTGCCATTGCAGAATAGAAGATCCCTTCCCAATTTCTTTTGGCATCTCCTTACTAGGTAGGCTCTAATACAGTGAGATGTACATGAAATGGCATGGGTATTACTCACCCTAGGCCATCAGAATAATGACTGCATTCAAACCCAATCAGCAAGTGTAAAGATACTATTTGGAAAAGTTTATTTAAAAAAAAAAAAAAAAAAAAAAAAAAAAAAAAAAAAAAAAAAAAAAAAAAAAAAAACCTAGGATTTGGTATTTAAGTGTTGGACAGAATTTTTAATCTCTAAGAAGAACTTTTAGAGAAAGCAGCTGACAAGTCACAGCAGAGCAGATTCCAGTTCCTGGGTTCAGAACTGACAGCCTACATAGGTGGGCTTTTGGTTCAGCATTTAGAAAATAAAAAATAAAAAAAAAAAAATCAGATTCTCAGTGTTCCGCAAATAGCCAGGAATTGCTTCCAGCTTTGAATAAACACTAAACAACCATTCTGCCCAAGAGAACAAGGAACATCAATTAAAGACATCTGCTGTTTAGTGACACATTTGTCCCAATATAAAACATCCAAAAAGATCCCAAGTCAGACAGAGGGCAATTTAATCACGAAAATAAAGAATCTAATGGAGCATGTGACATCTCAAATCTTTTCCAAATGATTTAGAGTACCCAGAATTGAGAGTTTTAGGTAAAAATCCTACAAGATTCTTTAGAATTTAATATATGAGAGAACACTGGTGAATGAAGAATTAAAATTTATCTAGTTCATTCAGCGTATAAGATTTATATTAAAAAATAAGTTTACTGGGTAACAGGAAAGGTATTATAAGAAATAATGCTTTAATTTTTTTTAGTAAGAATTTTATTTTCTAAAATTGTAGAACCAAGTATAGAAAATCAAACTTTACCATTAGTTTCATTGGCTATGGTGGCACACACTTTTAATTGCAACTCTCAGAAGGCAGAAGTAGGCAGAGCTCTGTAAGTTGAGGTGAACCAGCTCTACAGTGTGCTTCAGGGCAGCCAGGGCTACTCAAGAAAACCCTGGCTTGAGCAACCCCCATCAATAAAAGAGAGAACTCCATATAATGTATTGTCATCACATACATCCTACCTTCCCAGCTGCTCCCAGATCTACTCCACCTCTACCTCTGTACTCATTCAACACTCTCTACCTCTCCCTGTCTCCCTCATTTCCCTCCTTCAACCTATCGCCTCCAACACTCCTGCCCCCAGCACCTCCATTGAGTCCAACTCAATACATCCATTGAAAGAGAACATTTCAAAGATGTGTGTCATGTAATATTGGTATGGATGCTAAAAACAAGATGCATAACATAAACAGAAATAATAATGACAAGCAGAAAAATATTTTGGAGAAAAATTCAAATGAGCATCTAGGTCTGTTAGAGTTGTTTAGAAACTCGAAAACTTTATGAGGCATTCTGTAATATAAACTGGGAAAAAAGGAAAATATATCATTCTGGTGTTAAACAGTTCAAAGAATATGCTGATTCTACAGTATTGATCATATTAGGTTTATATATCATGGTGACATTAAAATATATGTTTCTGCCTTGCCAACTCCTAAGCTAAACCTTCAATTCCCAAGGCGAAGGCAGAATTTGCATAGGAAGTGAGGATGTGAGAGGAAGTCATTTGACCTAGTAAAAAGAGACTTTAGAGAGCTTTTTGTCTGCTGGGTAAGGTTCATTAAGGAGGCAGCTACCTACAGGACATCAGCAAGCCAGGAGGTGATCTCTCACTACAGCGGAAGTAGCTGGCACCTGCATCTTGAAAGTCTCAGCTTCTAAAAATAAAATAATTGCTATGTAAGTCAAATCTGTTATTTTATCATATAAACCCAATGAATATATTTTCTTTAGGGAACTGTTTGGTTCAGTTTACAAATGAGCATGAGACCTAAACTCATTGAAACTCAAAAGTGATGTTTAACAGGAATCTGTTTCCTTTTATGACTTTATGTTTTACATTAGATGGAGACAATGAAGAATGGTAAGCTACACTGCTGCTCTTTTAGGAGAACAACACACTAATAAAGTGAACATCTAGGGCTGCTCTTCTCATCTCTTAGATGCCTTATCAGTCTCCACTGTCAAGTTGACTAGATATGAATCACCTAGGAGACACAGCTACGTGTGTGTGTGTGTGTGTGTGTGTGTGTGTGTGTGTGTGTGTGTGTGTGTGTGTGTTGGACAGAGTGATGGACAGAGAGCTTTTATTGAAGAAAAACCTACCCTGAATATATTCAGCATCATAAAGGGGTCTAGGGCCCAAACTGCCTGAAAAGAGGAAAGTGGGGGAGGGGACCAGCTAGGTGCCAATTTTCGGCTTCTGCTTTCTGCCTACAGTTGAATTATGGCTAACAGCCTCAGTGTCCTGCCACTTTTCCCTTTTGCCAAGATGGACTAGAACTCAAGCTGTGAGATAACACATGCCCTTTCTTTCATAAGTTGCTTTTATTTATTTTTTTTTCAATTTGTCCCAGAAATTAAAAAAAAAAAAAATCACCAACCCACCTCAATTCAAAGTGATGGATACAGGATCTACACGGTAACACATGGATCTACACAGTAACAAAACTGCGCCTGCCCATTTGACATTTATATTATTTGATTTCCAAATGTCATGATGCTAAAATAAAGAACTGATGCCAAAATAAAGCTCCTAAGTCAAATTATTCATACTTTCTACAACCACCCAAGAACAGCTACTAAGTGTGCATTCTGGGATTCTGTCTCATCAAAGACTTCAGCAGTAGGCGTGAGCACGGTCGGCCATGTTTGAAATCCTGAAGAAGCTAGCTGTTTCTAACAGAGCAGCAGCCTCATTTCTCTGATAAGGAGGTCATCCCCTGCTCAGAGTCTCACAGCTGAGTGGAAGTAAAGTGCTCTCTCTGCACCAGTGGCTTCTGAAGAGGCAGGGAAGGGAAAACCTGGAGCCCGGAGGCGAGGCCACTGCCACCAGAAAGAATGCAGTCAGCTCAGGCTCTCAGGATCAGGGAGCTTCCTTCCTTCAGCCTTTCCAGAGACAAAGAAATCATGAAGCAAATCAATAGGAACAGGAAATCTTCTGGCATCAAAACTAAGCACTCTGGGTCCCTTAAAGTCACATCTCCTTGAATCATTTCCCTCTAGAAGGATTTTTTCCCTCCAAGCACAAAGAAATATTAAATGACATGTTTTAATTATCTAAAATAATACCCCTTCGTCCTTTTTTTTTTTTTTTTTTTTTTTTTTTTTAGTTCACATGCCCCAACATTCGATAAAAGGAAGCATCATATTGATTGTTTGCTTTCATAGTTGATTTATAGTAAGAGAACTTGATAACAGATGTGTTTGGTAATTTGAATGCAGGTCACCACTATTCTAATGAGCAGCTAAGCACAATGATAAAAAGAATTCCAGGAACAATGCTCTGGCCTTTTATGTTATGCAAATTCCACATAACCAAACACCAGCTACTAAAACAGATGAATGTGGACATTCCAGTAGTTTTTTTTAATTTATTTGGTTGGGCTATTCAACTTGGGATTTAATTAAATGACTGGCGTACTTCTCTGCATAGTCTCATATTTCTGTTTATTTTAGGAAAGACTGTGGCATCCTATCTTACCCTTCCCACATACTCATCCCAGTTCTATAGGAAGAGCCAAAGATTGCCCTGGGCCATCACAGTAAAATCACAGGAAGCACAAAGCATTCCCATACTAGAGAAATGTGTTTGCATTTGTGGTTTTTCTGATGCCTTCAAATGAATGTTCCTACGTCACAACCACATCTGTTTGGATGTTTCTCCCCCTTGGGTAAATGAACAAAGAGACATATTGTTAGAACTTGCCTGGTACAGCTTTTCCTTGAATTGCTCTACTTATTTGTGGGGTTTTTTCCCCCTTCTAAGATAATAGAAAACTCAAATGTATCATGAACCTGGTACCTTACAGAAACTTTGTAATGGGAAAGAATGTTGAAATTTCCTCAGGGTAACTTGAAAATGTTTAAAAAAAAAACAAAAAAACGAGTGTCAGAATGTGTTTGGCTGATGAGTACCTTTAACACATTTTCAATTTCTACCTTTGGATTTATCTAGACAAATAGATAGTTAAGACACAAACTTCTCTTGCTTCACCTTTAACATTTTATACACTCAAATAACAGGGTATTCAGCATCGCACAGTAAAGGCAATATGAATGAGTGGGAAGGCAGATAAATCGCAAAGAAGCCCCATCAGATGTCAAGCGGGCCACACAGATGAAGAATCCTTCACTTGTTAACAATCTGCATACAGTAAGAGAACTGAAAACTAACCAAAGTTTTCCCACGAGCCTAATTATGACAGCACAGTTTTAAGAACCAGGAAAAACTAAAACTACAAAAACAAGCAAAACAAAACAAAACAAACAAAAAAAAACATAAGCACGCGGTTTACTAAGGAAGCGAAACTGAAAAGCACTTACACTTTTGCTCCGAGAAAGTGAATCACAGGTGTCCCTTTCCATGGTGCGGTTCTCAGTGGTTCAGATCCCACTGGCTGCTTCCACCGTTGGTACCCCTGCTGTGGCAGATGTCTACTCCGAGGCAACTGGAATGCTGGAGAAAAAGTCGAGGAAATGTTTAATCAAGTGTATGATTAACATGTGCACTTCGAAACGCGACCGTGGACTGGGACAGTGATTCTTAAATAATTCATCAGAACAGGCAGAGATGTTGATGTGTTTAAAGCGGGGAAAGTGGACACGAAGAACATTTCCAAAACAGCTTTTGTTAAGCAGAAGTTACAGATCTCCGCACCATCTGCTTTCTGTTAAATATCTACGCTTACTTTTTTAGTACTTGAAATAAATAGGTGTGGTAGACATAGCCTAAAGAGTCTCATATGAACAGAAGATGCAGCCGAATCACGAGATGTGCCAATTCCTGCTGGGAAAACTAAGGGACTCCTCAGTTTTCCACGAAGAGCTCAACTTTGTCCACCACTAGGAGAACATGACTGACTCCAGGATGGCTGTGTCCAGGATGGCCCTGAGCACTGCCTCACTGCTTTTCTTTCCTGTGTGACCAGTCAATCTACACAAAAGCCAGGGAAGCCATCCCAATAGATGTGCAGCAGCCAGGTCAAATCTCTACCTTTTAGTTCAAAGAGGTTGAAAAGAATGTTAGTGAGAAGGGGAGAGCAGCTTACTAGTTAAACAGTAACTGTTACTCCTGAGACTATTGCAGAATAGCTACCACTTTTATAACACCAATGGCCTTGTTACCCAAACTCTGCTTTACTAGACACCGGAACGAAGACTGTTCTGAGGGTAGAAGAAACCAAATGGGTATATGTTCTAAAATTCACCTACATCTGGACATGACTTGCGTTTTTCTGGGATAGGGTTGTAAGTGGGATGATGTGTCATTTGGGGACCTACTATAGAGGGAAAAGGTCGAGGCTGACAAGCTTGACCAAAACGTTGACTAACAGTGTAAGTTTGTAAGTAGATAATGTAGGTATGATGTACTAGTAGCAACAGTGTGTTGCTCCATCATTTGAATACAATCTAAGCTTCTTTAGGAAAAATAATGTGCCTGAAGCTTATGGAAAAGAGTACCAGCAATGAATGAGGGGCTGAAGGAATTGGTTTCACAAAAAAATACTTGAATATACTAAGTTACAAGATATTATGTATTATATATTACATCAAGCAAACTAAAATTGGTTTTCTACTTTAAGAACAATATGAATTCAAAGCACAAGAGACTATAGGGAACACAGCATGACTGTGGCTCCCAACACAGGGCTAGCCAGACAGTAGGGAAGTCCTGAGCCCAACAACCATTGGCTAGGGATTTTCACCAAGCTCTCTAGCAGCTCACAGTGGCACACTCTCAAGGCTGAAGGAACGTGTTTTAATCATATATGAGTCACTCTCTTCAGAGTTTTAAAAATCAAAGTGAGATATTTTTAGGGAGGCTAAAGGTCCCTTAACAGCAAGGTGGAAATTGAAAGAGTGAATGGATACTATTATTGCTAAGAATACCCCTGGATGCAGAGACTCAGAGCTACCAAAGGAAAAAGCCTTTTCTAGTTTGAAGAAAATGTTTGCCTAAAGGTAAGAGAATATATTTTATCCAATGTGAGTTTCTATGGAAAAACTAATGATCATTTTTTTTTTTTTGAGTGTATATGGGGTTTTGGTGCCTTTTTTTTTTTTTTTTTTTTTTTTTTTTTAACAGAAAAGGGCTTGAATAGAGGACTAACCTACAAAGAAAAAAAAAAAAAAACTTTGTTCATATGCTTCCAGGATCTGAGTCACCTTCATGATTACATATGATGCTTTGCCTCTTGTATGGACTCAGAAAACATGGAAAAAATATCTTTTTCATTTCATTTGAGAAATGGATAGAGATTGTTTTAATTATGAACGAAATGCCCATGTCTACAGAGAAAAAAAAAAACAGCTAGATAACTGCTGTGAGAAGCTGATGCATTATCAGAGAAACTCATTGAAAATATTTAATTATTTATTTGGTATGTAATGAGTACCCTTAGGGCATCAAGCATGAGGCAATGCTCATAGTGAGTTATTTAATCAATGATTTCAAATGAACAAATCAGTAAAATCATATAAATAATGGATTTGACCTAGAAAGGTTTGCTGAATTAATAGTCTTTAAGAAATTTGACTTAAAAGCCTTTAATCCCATCAGTAAGAGACACTGCCCCACAGGAATTCCAAACTTAAAGAAATATGAGTAAACAAATTGATTTAAATGAAAGACCAAATTTTCCATCTATATAGCTAGGAGGTAGCCTGGCCTCCATAAAAGAATGTAGAACTGAGCACCAAATTGGCACATTTCTGTATAGCTCTGGGTGTTCTGGCCTGTCTGAGCAGAAAGACACTAATGGACAAGTGGTAGATAGAGAGATGTAAAATACTTGGCCTGTAAGAGATGGTTGGCACTTTTGTCTTCAACATCTACATTTCTAAGTACCAAATGGCAAGTAATTATACAACTGATTCTTATTTGTCATTTGCAATGCTTAAATTCCCACAAATAAAACAAACCTAGGCAAATTTCAACTAAGTATTCATAAATCATTTATCAGGCTCTTGGGAGACAGTATACTATTATCAAGCTTGCCTTAAGAGAGTTTAGCAAAGGCTATGAAGAAAGTCAAGGGTAGGGTAGAGGGACCCACAATGACAATGTCCTAGAAGCAGGCAACGGTAGAGTTATCCACACTGAGTTCAAGGAGCAAACAGTGACAGATGCCAGCATCTCCAAGAAGGTCATCATGCAGAGCTGGCTTCCTTAACAAGCCAGGTTACTCTCTGGCACAGCCTTGGGGAAAGAGGTAAAGAGAAGCACATGACCTCTGATCTCCTGCCAAAACTCCCCACTAGCCAAATGCAACAGAGCAGGAAGGCAAAAGAAGCTGCTGATACACTTTTCATCTGTCAGCCTGCTAGGACAGAAAGCTCTGAAAGCAGGCCAGAGCATAGAAAAGAGCTGCAGGCTAAATACAAGACAGGCAGCAGAGGCGTGCTCTGTAGTCTAGTGAGAAGATTGCATTTTCCTGCTACCCCATTCCTTCCAAGAAAAATACCACACGTCTCAACAGCCTCACAATGTAGATACTCCTGAAAGAGGTCATCTTCTCCAGAGAGAACTCAACTGTCCAGATTCAAAGTTGCTCTCTCTGTGCCTTGGTTTGTATTTTTGTTTACACCTCCAAACAGCTCTCCTTCCGCTGTCTTGGACCAATGCCCTTTAATTATCAGCAAAGGATAAAGAATACAAATATGAAATATGTGCCCACACCAAAAAATGTCTCGCAAGGAAAAAACAAAATGTTGACTCCCAGGAAGTTATCAGAATCTCTACAAATTCATCCTTTAGCAAGCAAAAAAAAAAAAAAAAAAAAGCAGACAGAATTTGTTTCTCCCTCTAGGCAAGAAGCACTAAAATGGAAAATGGGAGGGAGTGCTGGCATGTATGATGCCATTATGACAGAAGCTTCCATATAAAAGTAAATTAGGAAGAAGGGAGAGTCCAGCCCTGCTGCAGGGAAAGAACTTCAGAAATAGAATAAAGAGAAACAGATCAGAAAACCGATGATAGGGTCACTGAGATCAGGAGCCTCAACCATAGCACTTGGACAAATTGTGCAACTTTGGAGCAAGGACCAGACTTCTGAAAAGCTCTTTCCCAGGTATTAAGAGTTTACATAGCAAACTTTCTGACATGCCACCAGAAGAATTTGTTTTGCTATCTACCATTTTGTCCACACAAGAGAAATAGAATTTTGGGAGGAAAATCACTTTTTTACCCTTGACTTGTGTGATTTCTTGGAAAGCAGAGTATTCTCCCAGGCCGCCTCCAAGGGTTGTTGTAGGAATTAATTAGCTAATATCAGAAAGTTTCTGAAGATTTTCCTTCAAACATAATTCCTCTCCTTTCAACAGAAAATGTGCCAATGTCTAATGACAGTCAAGCCTAAGAGTAAAATAAGGTGCCAATTTGCCCTCAAATTTCAGAAAAGCTATTAAATACATTTAGGTACTTAAGACAAATTTCCTATTTTTCTCTTTAGATGGAACTAAAATGTTTTCTTTCCTATAATAATATAATGACTGTTGAAACATAAAACTACTCCCAAACATTAAAATAAAACACCACTGAGCCTTCACCTGCCAGTCACTATAATAAAGCTGGCATGTAACACCAAAACACTTCTTTTAAGTCAGTGTTTTTCAACCTATGGGGCACAACCCCTTTGGAGGATGAGTGACATTTTCCCAGGGGTCACCTAAGACCATTGGAAAACACGGATATTTATATTATGATTCACAACAGTAGCAGAATTACTACTGTTGTGAAACAGTAACAAAAATAATTTTGGGGAGACAGTACAGCATGAGGAACTGTATTAAAGAGTCGCAGCATTAGGAAATTTGAGAGCCACTGTTTTATGCAGAAAGAAGCAAGAAGCATCCAGATGTGTTGCCTGTAAATAATTAAGAACTACTCAATTAGATCTGCCTACAATTTAGAGTATTTTTTCCTTCCTCAGATGATTGATGCTTGTAATGACACATAAAACTGAAGTTAAATTGTTTCTGTCTTCTTTTGGATCCTCTTAAAGGACTGGAAGAAGTAAGGATGGGGCCAAAGCTAGGTACTCATGACCAACAGCTACCTTCCCACTGAGTAAATCCCCTTGAACAGGTTCTAATGTAAAGGGGAAAATGGTAGATGTAGAATGTATTTGTTATAAAAGGGGATCCCCTCATTCAGTTCAAAGGATCCAGCCAACAAAATATGTACAGATAAATTAGGAAGAGGTAATCAGCTTGAGGACTAAATACTTCAAATGTTAGGTGAAATCAGAGAAACACATAGAGGACGAAACAAAATTTTCATGGAGAATTTAACTGATGACCTCAGTGAGTTAAGTGGACATGAGTTTTCTCCTCCCTTACAGAAGCCACACAGTAATTGTCTGCTTGGCCTCTGTTAGACAGAAGAAAAAATGACCTGGGATCTTCTCATATCTTCTAAAATTGTGAGCTAAGAGAAAGTGTACTTTAGGCCAGACCAAAGAGAACAGTAGAAGGTTCCTGAATTTTATACCTTCTATCATCTGTCTAGGTGTGATGTGCTGATAGGAGATCCCTCAGCTAAGCTCTCCGTGGGGGTCTAGAAGTTGTGATCTAGAGAGTTCAAGTCATGCAGGAAGTCATTCAGGAGAACATGAGGATTAGCCTAGGAAAGGCAGGGAAGGAAACTGAAGTGCCCTGTCCTCTTATACGTGAAGCTGAATATTCTACCCTGTTCCTCACTGTCCCTAAAGCTAACTGCACAGCTCTAAAGGCATCACAGGGTTTTCCCACAGCAGACAGAGCAGGTGACTAGCAACAGAGAATATCAGGTTTAAGTTCACTCTCAGTGCAAACTGTTTCTCTGCAGGGGCATCACACAGACCCAGGGGTCTGCCAAGCACACCTTTAGCCTGACTCATCCTGCCTGCCCTCAACATCATTCCCTCTTTGTAATTAGACTGCTCTAACCTCACCATGTGAACTTCTAACTCCGAAGTTCATGTTTTTAAATTGTTCATCTCTCTAACTTTTTCTTCTATCTAGTCCTGAAAAAGCCCCACCCTGTCTATCAATGTCCCCCGTTTTCCAAGTGACCCAGGCTTCCACTGTGAACTGCAAAAACCAAAGACAATATGCACAAATGTCCATTTTGTTCTCTACATTTTCTAATATTAATCATTGTTTCTTCGGTTCAGAACTGAATAAGGCACCTTATTGCATACAACATATCACGTGATTATCAATGTAAGTTCAAAAGGCTGAAAGCATTTTAACATCACTTTTCCATCTCCTCCACAGTGCTGACATGGTGTTGACTATTTAGCAACAACTTAAAAAGAAAAACAGAAGAAAAAAACCCCTATAAATCAGTGGTTCACAAACTGTGACTTGGTACACTTTGCCAAACCTCTATCTCCAACATTTCTTAGGTTATGATTCATAACAGTAGTAAAATTACAGTTATGAAGTAGCAATGAAAATAATCTTATGGTTGGCGTCACCACAGCATGAGGAACTGTATTAAGGGGTCACAGCATCAGGAAGGCTGAGAAGCCCTGCTGTAAACCTGTGAGAAAGATAAGAGCATCTTAACTAGTAAGTATATATTTTGCAAAATTAGGAAAAAGTTATAATTACAAAAACTACTCTCATTATCAAAGAATCTCTAAATTTATATTTGCCTTTTCTATAAGTTAGCAATGGTATTTTAATAAAATCACATATATGTGATTAAAAGGTATTTATGTGATTGAATATGTTTTACATCTTGCTGATATGCTTTGCAAATGAAACAAAACGTCTAAAAGAAACTTTCTAATAAAATCCTAAGACTTTAATTTTGTCACAGACTCTTATACAGTAGTGCTAGTATAAAATTTAACTATAAGAAGAGATTTGCCTGCAAAAGCAGGCTTGGAAGTGCTATTACTAATAATAATGAAAATTGTGGAATAATTTAGATATCCAATTATAGGAGACTAGCTAATTAAAATATGCAACCTCTCCTACTGTATAATATCAGCACATATTATTTTAATTATGTAAGAAATTGTGAGTGCTGTAATGTTAAGTGAAAATAGCGTGTGGTGGTGGGGTGTGGCTATAGGTCAAGTTCAGTGATAGATTTCTTGTCCTACATAGGGAAGGTCCTAGGATTCATGCCCTACACATGCAGGCACAGGCACATGCACACAGAGAGAGAGAGAGAGACAAAGACAGACAGACAGAGAGTCAGAGAGAGAGACAGACAGAGACAGAGAGAGAGACAGACAGAGAGACAGACAGAGAGTCAGAGAAAAACGGGGAAGGGAGGGAATGCAGGAGATAAGGAGGAAATGAACACGAACATTTTTAATGCTGAAGTTTCTTACGTAGGGCTCTCCTAAATTATTCAAAGAAAAGTTAGACTGAAACAAAGCAAAGTCAGCCCTTTTGCATAGACTAGATTGTGGTTCATCCATTCCAGCTTGTGAATTTCTTTCCTTTCTCAAATTATTAACACTTAGAGAAAAACAAAACAAACAAACAAACAAAAACACTTAAAAGTTAGACAGGCAGGAAATGCGTGTGTGACAAGAGCCAGGAACCGCCATTTCTTACTTAAGTTCGAACTTCTGCTCCATCTCTGGGCAAATATACTTGTCACTAACCCACATCCCACTTCAGAAAAGAACGAGAATTGTCAGCATTGCTAATATGGTGATTCTGGGGGGTTGTTAGATTGCTTGTACATTTCTTCCTGCTCTAGAATTCTAAGTTTTCTGTTTTCCATGTAGTATTGAAATTTATCTTTTAGGATTGGGAATGGTTTAGTTAAAAAAGAGAGAGTCAAAATTAAGTCGCCTCTCGCTGATGCTGTTATTTCCATACTGGGTATCAACCAAAAGACACAGTCCCCCTTTCTTTTAAATCTTGTGATACAGTCTACCAAAAGAACATCTTTAGCGTTTCACTTAGAAAACCAGTTACAGTTACACCTCTGTGCTAGCCTCCGGGTACACAAAATACACTCACCCTAAGATATAGACAAACGCAAAGTGTGTTCTAGATCAGCAAGCAAGTGCATTAGGTTTTATGGACCCCAGTCTACCAAACATGTTCCCATCACTATATATTGGGGAAAATGTTATATGAGAAGGAAGCTTAGAAATATTCTGAAATCTATCTAACCCTGTCTTCCCTGCTCTGAGTGGAATCTTTCTAGCCGAGTTATGAACAGACCAGCAGCCTCCCGACTCTTTCAATGAACATCATTCTTTCTTCCTGCGTTCCTCCTCTCCTGCAGCCACCAACCTGTCTTTCTCTTTCCAGTTAAGTACTTTAGAGGAGTTGTGTATTACCATTCACCTTTCTCCATTCCAGCCTCTACCTCTTAACCCAATACTTGCTCATTTTACTTTCTCTGAAGACTCTAGATCTCCAAGAAACTTGAGACATTCAAAATAGACTTCTCAGTGCATTGTTACTGTTTCTGAAACGTCTCTGTCTCCTGTGCTAGTGATTCTTTATTGGCTGGATTGACTTCTTTCTCTTTAGGAGTATTATTAGCCATATTAATTAGCATAAATGGCTTCCATGATGACATTTTCATATATCCTGAGCATATTCACTCCTACTATGCTTTGTCTGTCTTTTTTTGCTGGCATTGTTTCTTTCTGCTTCTGTTTCAGAGTCCTCCGCTCTTTTCCATCTCTTTACAGTGTAAGTAAAACATTAGCTTTACCTTTTATCAGTATTTCCTAATAAATGACTGCTAAGTCAGATTTTACCAAGGAAAGTCATTCAGCTCCCTGGGGACTGGAGAAAGGGCTCAGTAGTTAAAAGCACAAGGGACTCTTTCAGAAGACCTAGATTGAATTCCCAGAACTCATATAGCAGTTGACAGCCATCTGTGACTCCAGTTCCAGGGTGTAACTCCACCCTCTTCTGGCCTCCACAGGCACTGCACATACATGCTACACAGACATACGTGCAGGCAACACACACATAAATAAATAAAAATAATACATTATTTTTTAAAATTCAGATTCCTGACTATCTACTAATGAATAAGTCTCAACCTCCAAAAAAGGTTTCCAGATATTTCCACAGGGAACCATGATGAGTCCAGTCTACCAAGCTGCTGGCCAATGCTTAAGAACCCTTGTTTACATTATATTCCAGGAAACCCCATTTTTCTTTCTGTTTCACTCATTACCATATGCTCAACAATTTTCATGACTAGATCTCATATCCTGATTGCTTCTGAGCTTCCAAATTACATCTGTCAGGCACCTCATTTGAAATGTTCATAACCCTCTCAAGTCTACTTTGCCCATTCATGACTTTAACAGATTTTCTTTATTCTAAACATATTCCTCCTGCTGTGTTCTTTCTCTCCTCTCTGTCTTTGCTTTCCTCCTTTTCATCCCCCCTTTCTCTTCCATTTCCCCGTCTTTCCTCTGAGAATGCCACCATTTATTTACTCTGCACACTAGTCAAAAACTCTGAACCCCTCCCATCCCTTTATCAACATTACCTCCCCACTCGGTCTATGATCAAGTCTCACTGGAGTACCTTGCAAACGTTTCTCAGCTCTATCCTCTCTTTACACATCACTACTACTCTGTTCTAAACATGGATCTATGCTATGGCAGCCCCGTTCTAATCAGCTCACACTGTCTCTTTCAAGTCCATCCTTAAGAGCTGTCACTCATAACACAATATCCAAATCAACCTCTTCCACGTGATGAGTAGGGACATATGATTTTGCTTGCAGAGCCACCATTTCCCTCTAAATAGCATGATCCTCTTTCACTTAATAGAGGGAGCCACCTGCAGCTGTGACTTCTTTTAAATTCCATTTAGCTATCTGTTTATGTACCCATTTATTAATTTATGTATAGTTGTGTGTATACACATGTGCCATGGTGGTATGTGTGTGTGTCTGTGTGTCTGTGTGTGTGTGTATGTGTGTCTGTCTATGTTGTGTGTGTGTGTGTGTGTGTGTGTGTGTGTGTGTGTGTGTGTGTGTCTGTGTCTGTGTGTGTGTGGAGGGGGATCTGAGGATAATTTGCAGGTATTGGTTCTCATCTTCTACTATGTGGATCTTGGGACTAAACTCAGGCCATTACACTCAGCATCATATGCCTTAATCCACTAAGTCCCCTTACAGTGTCTATCACATTCTGTACCTTTTCACATCTCCACTTCCTTCTTTAACAGTCTCCTCTTTCTTATCTCCGTATCTGCATATTTCTTTCTTCATTTGATGATATCTTCTTCAAGACTCAATTTGAATGCCTCCCCCACCTTGGAAGATTCCCGATCCTTTCAATATAGAAGCCTACTGCCAACCAGCCCATACCCCCTTTCCATCCTACCTCCTGAGAACTCCCAACAACAAATTTAACAAATTACATTGGAAGAGTCCATTTTCCTGCATGTCTTACCCTAAAAGTTAGTTCCTTCTTGGAAACAAACCATTTTATACTGCTGTAGACAATCAGTCCATAAAATATACACAATAAACTTTTACTGAGTTCTGCTTAATTGAACTGCATCCCTTCACTAGAATAATGAGGAAGATGCACATTTTGCACTATATCTTAAACAACTGAATCTCTTTCTTTGGAATTTATGCCCTTACAAAACCAGTATCGTATTCTGCTCTCTTCTCCATAAAGAATAACAGCAATCTTTCTTACTAATTCATTTGCCAGGCATTTATTAGGCCCCTGTGGTATGCAATGAACTGTATTAGCATCCAGGTATGCAGGGACAAATAAACTCTTCTTGAGAGCTCACATCTGGGGAGGGGGAAGGACAACCAAGAGCATAAGTTCTCTGACAACTCGGAAAAGCTGGTGTGGGACCCACAAGGCTGCGAGTGATTCATCCACCTAATGGCTGCAGAACCTTTTGCAACTCTGCTCTTGTGAACACTTTATATGAAGTTAGTCAGATGCTGTGTCATATATTGGTGTTCCCAAGCAAAAGGAACAGACGTGACAAATGAAGAGATGCAGGTCCTTCTATGCCCTTTGGGCATCTGGTGAGACTTTTGTCCCTTCAGTAGAGCTGGCTACAGAACTCCACAACCAGAAAATGTGCTATAAACAGCCATTCAATTAACAATGGCCAACATTCACACCTTTTCAAGAAAACAGGAACTTTCGATTTTAGAAGAAGTTTATTATACGATTGACATTTTAGAAAATAAAAGCACATCATTTAGCTCCCAAGGTAGCCTAATTCTTTATTTCTAAGGGTATGGAAATGCCAAAGGACCACTCTTTTTAATATTGACCTTGACCAGTATTTCAGAAAAGGTCCAGCTGAGTCATTTAGCAGCAAATCAATTACATTCCCTTCCAGGATTTCCCTCCCACCTGGAATAAGTGCAGCTATTGAAAATGCAATTCTTTATCCTAAATACGATGCTGGGGACAATGTAGCTCTTCTCTCCTAAGAATAGGTCTAATATTTCATGTTACTCTGACTTGGCATTAGTCCTGCTATACCAAAGTGATTGCAAAAGCTCTCTTAGCCCAATTCCCTACCTCTGCTTCCTTACAGTGCCATCCAGGCCTGGGTAGCAGGAGATGCTCAGTGTAGTGCTATCCTGTGAATTCTAGGCAGTCTGGTATGGCATCTGCTGATCTGAGGCCCAGTACGGAAGAAGCCTCTGGGATATATCATCACCAGCTAAGTCACAGCAAGTACACCAAAAGAGATGTCAAATAAAAAGCTCTGAGAGGGTAAACAAAAAGATACCAAGACGTTCCCTCATAAAATCTCCAGCTCACACTGCCTCATGACTACAACAAAAGGTCAGTTCATAGAGGCATTATAGTACTTTTGCTGTCTTGTAGCAGATTAAAGGAATCTGCCCGACTGAACACTCTTGAAGATGAGGCGTATCACAATGGCATTGTGGCTGCTCTCACACCAAGGTCTGTGAGTCCTGCCTTAGAACGACACTTGGCATTTCATTTCTGAAAACAGCTCCAATCAGGAACATGGGCCATTCCGACTCTACACCTGCACCAGAATTTTGTTTCCTAGGTAGGTGGACAGATGGGCAGGTATAGCTGACAGAGAAAGGAGCCCCTTCTTAGACCACAGAATCACAGAGCAGAGATACGGACACAAAAGGGTCACCACCCACCCTTTCTAGCCCGGCTATTTCAAAGTTAATCTTTTAGTCAGCATAGCCCTATTTCATTCATTGCTTCCTTCTGCTTCTCTATCAGCCATGGATTCTAACTTTTAGGTTCCTGAAACATCTGCACTGTGAGCAGTTCCCTTAAGAAAAGGGCTGATAGGATTGTTTTTAAGACTGGCACTACTATTGGTTTAGATTATGTGAGCTGCAGCAAGAACCTGAAGAAAGCAAACCAGTCTGAGTTGAAAATGAGAGAAGCAAAATGAGTTAACAGAGCCCCGTGCCATTCTTACTGGGGGCGTAAGAGTTGACCTAACGAGGCTTCCGTAGAGTGACTTTGATCCTAGCACAGAATAACTGCAAACGAACCCTCAAGCTATCATTTCTCCCTGATTAACAATTGTTACGGAAGAAGTCATTGCCCCGAAGACTGCTAACAGAAGAAAAGCAAGGTAGAGAAATGAAGAGATTCGATGTTAATTAAGAGACACATAAACAGGGGGGAAAACACAACCAGGAGCCCTAAGATAGAAGCAGAAACCCAAACATCAGTTCTCTGCCTCGTAGGAAGCAAGAGCCCCATTAGCATTGTTAGAAGAAAATGAGCCCAGGGTAGAAGTACCATTAACATCCAGACAGATTGGAAACGATGATGCAGGCTGTTAGTGTTAGCTGGGGCCAAGAGGCAAATTTCAATCAATTGGAGAAAAGCTGGCGTTAAAAATATTAAAAAATAAAACCACTCCAAAAAGTTGGAGGAAGAATTTGGATTTTCTTTTCTTTTCAAAAGGCTGAGTATTTCGCCAAATTTATTGTTGTCATTATAGGCAAACAGCAGCAAAGTTAAGCTGTGTGAAGGCAGAAATTATACTACTCCTGATGACGTTCTGTATACACCTTTCCCCCTCATATTCGGGGTCTATGGGGTGGATTAAGTTAAGTCAAATGCTTCTGTGAACTCTCTCTTCCTAATGCTTTCCTTCTCCAGAACAGATTCTGAAGAAAGAAATCTGAAGAAGGGTAATTCAGAAAGGAGAGCAAGTGACTGACTTGGAAAATAGAAAAAAGCAGAGTCAATTCATGGCACATTATGGATTTGAAAACTGATGATGGCTCTATTCGAGGTCTGACAGCATCATTTATTGGTGTCCGGTCAGGATCAGAGCTTAACTTTTCCAGCTCCAGCTTCAAAGTTAACCTCAATGTGAATGTTAAATCTCTACATCAGAGCAAGGACATGTTTTAATTAGACACTGAGCTTGTGTATCACCACATCCTGAGCAGGATATTATACTCAAAGACTGTCACCTGAATGTTAAGCCTACTATGAGTCAGGCCTCTGAGATATCTCTAATACTAAGTGCCTCAATGGGTTCTTATGATCAACTCCAAATATGATTCACACTGACCCATCAGATTGAGAGACAAGAACAGCACAGGCTTCACTATACCTGAAGCTCTAGCTAATTTCTCAGTTTAGATAAGCAAGTTCAGATATTCTACAGACTCCGATTTTACTAAACCAGCCCATCTGGTAATTAAAATACATTCTTCCTGAGACTGTTATTGCCAGAAAATTAGAGGTACCTACCATTCTAATTCTTATATAGCCCAGAACACAACAAGGATTTCTTTATTTAAAACAAACAAACAAACAAACAATACATTTTAAAGTAAAACAGAATCCCATCACTTCCCCCCGTTTCTCTTCTTCCTCCAGCCTTGTTTCTTCTCTCCTTCCCACCTCTGTGCCCCCCCTTCCCCTGTTCCTTCAAATTGGTAGTCCTTTTCAGAACAAGGTTCTCTTAATCCTTAGCAGCTGGATTCAGGCCCCGAGTTTTTGCACGGCTACCAATAAGGTCAAATGAACTTTACATCTGAAGGTTAGAAATAATTTTCGCTCTGATTTTTCTTTCTTTGGGAACTTGCTGAACAGCCTCAAAATGAGCCTTATCGTTTTTTATTTTTTTTTCCAGCAAGAAGTTAATTGTAATGCCCACTCTTAACTGGAAAGTGCCAGCACCAGGTGACATGGAAGTTTCTCAGAAGACTTAAAAGACTGAGTGCCCACAAAAGACCTGACACAGGAAAGAAATTTCACTTCACTGCAATCCCCACAAAGCTGTTCAGAGCTTGAATGTCCTCAGTGGAGCCTGTGCTGAATCATCGGAATGCTTGAGGTACCCATCTGGCACCTGAAATGAGCTTTTGTTCCGTCTTTATTCCTGATGGAGATGAGGAATAGATATAAGATTGTGTGACAAAAGTAAACAACAACCCTAAGTATTATTTTGCTAATAGATCTTTTTCTTGGTAATAATAGAAAGCAGTATCTTTTAAATCGCCCGATGGTTTATTAGCTCAATATCTCAAAAGAGCAATAATAATTGGAGAGCTAGACTTTCACTTTTTTCCAAACCTCTTTAACATGCCAAGGAAAGAATATAAGTTTAAAAATATGCTGCCAAATAGAAGTAAATATAATGTCAGAAATTTGAGTAGCAGTTGAAGCGAGAGGTTCTTTACGTTCCTAACTCATCTCAGATCCTATCAGATCCTTGAGGATAATGTCACACACACTCAAGACACAGCACTGGTCATCATAGTATAGAACATAATAGCCCTAGCAAGAGTCAGCAGACAGTCCAGTTGCAAAGGCAGCTGAGTTCTCTCAAGTAACACTGACTTTTCTCTTACGACAAATGCCTAGAAGAGGAATATTAGGCCAGCTTCAAGAACATTACAGACACAAGCAGAAGAGGCAGAATCCAAACCATTCCAAGAGCATTTAGTCGGCAAATGGCACATGGATTAGTCGACTACATTCCCCAGACTGCGAGACAATGATTTTGTCATTTTGATGAAAAGCATCACTGTGTGCCAGCACATGCTCCAATCCCTTAAAATGTACCAATTCTACTCCCACACAATCCTGTAAAATAGATACCATTTTAAATACCTAATTTTCAGAAGGAATGGAGACACAGAGACCAGAAACTCATTGAAGAGGTGCAAAGTATCTCTGACATTATAGCTAGAATTTGAATTATCTGAATATTCACACCCCCAGAAAGATCACTTTATAATAAATGATTCCTGGAAGAATTGCTGGTTGGGAGCTTTATTCTCACTTATAGGTGGAAATCATGTCTCCAGAACCAGGAGACTTCTGATAAGAAACAACACTTTTTTCCATATCTTAATTATAGTGAGTAGATGTCACCTTGTTAGACAAGGGTCGGTAAACTACACCAAGCATTCAATAGAAGGTAGAAATGTAAGCTTCTCCATTTCATTCTCCTGTCAAGTTTTCTGTAACATGACAAATGTAACAGTAGGAAAAACATGGAAAAGTCACCTTTTTAGGAGGTTTCTGTAAAATAATTCATAAAATCTAGACTTTGAAGAGTTTAACAGTAGAAAAATCTATGCTTCAAGAAGAAAGGAAATATTCAATACTTTCATAATAATATCTTTAAAAGATGTGAAAAAATCTTAACACTGAGTCTGGAATTATTCTGAGAGTTATATATTAGGTCCATTTCTCCAAATAGCTGTTACCTTATTATTAGCAAGACATTATACATGCTCACCAAAGGCCAAAGAAGGAGAGATGCATATATCACCGCTCCCTTCAGTTAATAATGCATTTAATGACTCAGATGCAAAACCAATAAAGGACAGCCACAAGTATTGGAAATGAGGACAAAGTTGATTCTTTGAACAGGACAAGATGTTACTTGGGAGTTGAAAAACAAAGTAAAATTATGAGGTAAAATTAGCTCAGCAGGCTGTATTTATGTATCCATATAAATGCATATATCTACCATCTACACAGAACAATAATTAAAGAAGAGCTCATAACTGTAAGAGTGTACAGGAGCTGCAGGAGAGAGGCGGGTAGAAATGATATAAATCTAGTATTCATGTATGAAATGCTAAAAAAAATTAAAATCTTAAAGGAACATGATGGTTTATTACAAAGCAATATTTTCCTATATATAAACAATTAGAAATGCAACAGCAACACTGCACACATATGCACTCAGTCATGCACAGACACTTACAATAACACATTAACACATGCATGCACACTCACTCATGCACAGACACACACATTAACACATTAACACACACACATACACACACTTAATGCTCCCGCACATATATGTAAGTACATAGGCACACATTGAAAAATCTAGGCTTGGAGTCTTGTTTTAGTTTTAGTGTGTTTGTTTGAAAGGAACCATGATGTCATAGAAAAGCTGAACTATCAAACTGACTTGCAGTACATTAAAGGACAAAGGCAAACAGCGATCTCTTGTAGCTGTGAGAGGTAACAAGAGGAGCTTCCAGACCATTCTTTTCGTAAAATTGCAGAGAAGCTAGATGAGGTGAAAATTACCATCTTGTATAAAGCCAGGCTGAAGAAAACAGACACGAGAGTGAAATATCCTGCTGATGAAGAGACCATTCAGAAGCAGAAATGCAGTGAAATTTCCCAAACGCCATAGCAACTCCCACACACATACCCATCTCCAAGGCCTTGGTCATGACAGGGAAGAAGAGCCACCTGCAAGGTGGACACAGTCATCTGTGTGCTATGAATGAGCTCAGGCAAAATGAGACGGAGGCCATCATATTGCAGTTTCTGAGGAGACCTCCAGTTGGACTTCCATAGTCCTTGAGACATCAGAGACAGTTATTTCCATGCCTACTAGAAGCAAAGCAAATTTTGTAGCAAAATAAAACGAACAGAAAGAAAATGTTTCTAAAGTGGGAGTTAAGTGTGTTACAAGACCAAGAGAAATATCTAAGTATTTGTAGATAAATTTTTATAGGCATTTTCAAATACACACAAAGGCAGAGAACAGGAAGATGAACGTCTATGCTGCTATAATTGCAACAACTTTTCAGATATGCACTATTTACTCCCAGAACTGAACTTCCGGTATTACCTTTCCTTGCTCATCTATTTATAAAGACAGTGTGTAAACAAGCATGTCAGTAAATCTTATGATTCCAGAAAACCATAAATAATGCAGCAAGAAGTTCTGTAATTAATAAAGAAAATAACTAATCTTATCAGGAGAAAAGAAGATAAAATTGAACATATCAGAGAAGTAGGTGTGTGTGTGTGTATGTGTGTGTTAAGAGAGGGATTTGCTATTTAATAGAGATAACAGTTTATCAGTATACACATCACATGTTATTCAACCACTTTCTCTGCCAACTTGATTCTCATTTAAAAAAAAAAAATTCAGAATAAATTTCCTATGCCTTCAAGACTTAAATGTGAAAAGCAAGGCCATAGAAATACTTTAAGAAAATCACCTGGGTATTTTATTTCTTAAGGGAGAGGAAGTCTTTCTGGGTGTGATACAAGCCAGCACCTAGCACATAATTTCTAGGTGCATAAAGGAAGAACACAGTGACTCTGTTAATTTTACAATGAAAACTCTACTAAGAATCGTGAGGGGTTAGAGGCTGGGAGGATGATCCATTGGTTAGAGGCACTGACTGCTCCTGCTGCTCTTAGAGGAGACCTGGATTTAGTTCCCAGCACCCACATAATAGCTTACAACCATGGCTTACTCCAGTTCCAGGCCATTCAATGTTTTCCTCTGCTCCATGAGCATCAGGAAAGAACACAGCACACACATATCCATGCAAGAAAAACACCTATACACATAAGTTTTCAAAATTAAAAAAATGTTGAGGGTATGGTTCTAGTTGATACGTTCTAACATCTTCCACAGAATAGTCGCACAAAGCACTCTGAACAATGTTAGAAAAATAAATATGTCCCAAGAAAAGGAGAGCTGAAGAAAGGCTATGCACAGGTTATGTCCCTTTCACCCATAAGGCTATGCCCTCTTTTTATTTGCAAAAAGGGATAACATTAAAAAGTTAAATGTATATATGTATACATTTATATACATTTATATATATATATGTATATGTATACACACACACACACACACACACACATATATATATATATATATGTATATATAAAGAGCGTTCAGTATCACTAGAAAGCAAACAAATAAAGGTAAAACCAAAAGCTGCTTTTTATGTCTGTTGGGTCACACATAAAAATTAACCCCATGTTAAAGAGTTCATGTTCAGCCAGTCAGAGTATAATTGGGACAATATTTCTGGACAGGTATTTGGCAAGTGTATCAGAAGTTTGCTGAACACACTGACCCTTTGAGTCAGCATGACAGAACGACACATGGATGAACAGGATGACAAATGGCAATGGAAGAAGTGCTCATAAGAAGGGGGGAGAAAAATGTGACCCACCACTCATCAAAATTAATATTCCTGTGAAATGTAGCAGAATATGAAGAGACTGTTTTTAAAAAGATGAAAATGCATGGATATAAGATGTTTGTGACAAAAGGCTAAGTGAAAAATGTAGGCTAAATACCGTGAATACATTTCTGCAATATGTCTTCACACACAGTGGTGCATACACATCTTCTGGTCATTCAGGAAGCTGACTAAAGGTTCACAAGTTTGAAGCCAGTCTGGGCTTCATAGAGAGCTTTAAGCCAGCCTGGATTGTATAGTCGGCCATGTTTCAAAGCACTCTGGATCTGGAGATGTGGCTGAAGCAGGGTTCAAGGCCTTGAGTTAGATTCCTAGCATTACTTAAAAAATAAAACTGATGATCATAGGAAGGACATGCCTGGATAATTTAGCTGTATTTATATCTGAAATTATAGGATGGTTGTTTGCTTTGTTTCTATGACTAATAGGATCACTTTTTCTAAAGGGACCACATACTATTTTAGTTATAAAATTTTTAAGTACAAACATTTTTAAGTATGTATAGTTAGAACTGTGAATATTGTTTGTAGCTAAAATTTAAACAAAATAGACTGGCATATGTCCAAACTCATCAAATGTAATATATCAAACATGTAATATTTATACAATAATTATACCTCAGGAAAGCAGTTAAAATTAGCACAGTGTACCACATCAAAAAAAAAAAATAAAGGAAATTCTAAGTTGTGGGGTTTCTTATCTGGGGTTTGGTTGATACTCTTGGTAGGAGAGACACTGTAGCCTATCCCTGGCTTTTCTCAGGACAGAATCCTTCAGATGAGCAGCATATGCTATGAGATGTGCGTTAGGCTCAAAAAATCAAGTGTAATTATAGAAATTCAAAGTATCAACTCATTTTAGTTAATTCTCCTGACTCTATCAAATTTGATGAGAGCAAAATAATCTTAAAACAATACACGATTAACATGTTTATTAAAACATGCAATTTTTAAATTTGCCACTTATTGCTTCTAAAGGAGCAGTTGTTTACCTCTATAACATGTCAGCTTTCATTGACTAAATTAATAAATATAAACACTCTTTCCAACACTTTTTGTCCTGTAAATCTAAAGAACGGAGCAACCTGTGAGCTTATGGGTAAGTGGGTGAAGCTCCCAGGTGAGTAGAACCTTCCTATTCAGTCTGGAGCATCCTTGGCCTTCTTGGGTTTGACCCAGCCCTGTGCCAAGGACTGATCTTATGCCTTGACAGAGATTTCTTAATGAGCTTTTATATAATGTTCATTGCCAGAAATGGCGTTTTTAGGCAATACCTGTTACTCAGTGCCCCTAACATGATGGGAGCGGCCCTTTTCTCATTAAATAGGTGGCAAAACTGACCCTGGGGAAAGTTAAATATGATAGGCTGTAATGTCTTGAGAAAAGATGAGGCCTACTACCTCCTCTGAGAAGTTGTGAAGCCTTGTGTGATTCTGTTGCCTTTCACAATTGGGGCTGACTTAGCGTGGCGGTTAACTACAGACTTTTGTAACAGAATAGCAGACTGGACTGATTGTCTTGTCAGTGCTCAGAAATGTAGCTGTATCCATGCTCTTAATCTTAGTGTGACTCAGTTTCCTACTATAAGGTAGGGAAAGTGATAGATTGTTAAGGACTTGTATATTGTAAGGACTGAAATTGTAGAGCTTCATGAAGGGCCTAGGCTTTCCTTGACATGCATTAAGCATCATTAAATAAGATGGGGTAGGTGGCTGTTAGTCACTTTGTATTCCATATTTAACTGCTGGAACTTGTCATTATCTCCTGGCTTCACCCTTCCAGCTCCCCAGACCACATAGGTGATTAGCTCAGAGGTTGTCAAGCCTGGCCTTCAAAAGCCAGATGCACACTTTTGTATCCAACGTGCAACCAACTGTCAAATCTAGTGTTCTGTCTTACTTTTCCCTGCCCGCCTGTAGGAGGCCACTCACAAGCCTTACAGGACCCTCCATAGTGACAGCTTGCTTGGCTGGACAACCTACTACTTGTCACCTTTCAGTATACCTGGCTATGCTTTCAAACTGGCAAAATGTCCTTGTATCTCTAGCATCCACACCTGTTTTTTCCTTGGAACAGATTTTGTTTTCGTATTCTGGCACCAGAACATTTGAAATGGGCTCAGCCTGGCCTGCCTTTTTATCTATAGAGATGATGTTGGCATACCTCAAGACTCTAAAAAGAAAGCTTCCAAAAGTAGAGAATGTGACCCCCCTCCTATCCTGAACACTTCCCCTGGAAGGGCAGTGCATAGCAGCACTCATAAATGCCCTTCAGTTTAAAAGCTAGACAAACCACATACTATTCAATTCATACCATTGAAACAGCTCCAAAGCTGGCATCAGTCAGTATAAAAGAAATCATATTCCTGCTATTTCTTGAGGCAGATGCTGACCTCTGTATCCAGACCCTCACAGTTTTTTTTTTTTTTTTCCTGCTAAAATATATTCACTAACACTTAGACATCTTGGGGGATGGGGAAAGGATTTGCAATGTAACACACAATTTGAAATTACTTGCAGATTCAGCTCTAGTTTTTTTAAATTATTATCTCTAATCTTATGCTAATAAGTACTTAACTGCCTCAGAAGTTGAAATCCTTCCAGATTATCTTAAATGCTGTTGGAGTCTCCCTTATGACAAGTGTTCACTAGCACAGTACTACAGAGACCAAGACTTCAGAAAACCCATCCCCCCAGTTTCTCTACTGTTCTGGAAAAGAAATTAACAATGAGTTATTTGATGACAGCATATATCCAAGCTCCCTGTGCCTATCCTGAAATTTCTGAGTATCCATTTTTTCTTTTTGAGAATGAATATGTGTGTGTGTGCGTGTACGTATGTGTGTGTGTTTGTAGGTGGGTACAGGTAAGCACAGGTTACTTGTGTGTATACGTGTGGAGGCCAGAGGCTGACATCAGGTGTCCTCCTAAACCATTCCACCCTACTTTTTGAGAGAGGCTCCCTTCTGAACCTAGAACTCATCAATTCAGCTAGGGTGGCTGGACAGTGAGTTCCAGGGATCTGCATGTCTCTTTCCCTTCAGCAGGTAGATTATGGGTGTGTACTGCCATGCCTACATTTTTATGTAGACACTGGGGATTTGAACTCAGGTCCTCAGGCTTATAGGGCAAGCACTTAACATCTCTCCATCTCCATTAAAAAAGTGAATGCTTTATACATACAAGACATGGAATTCCAAGTCAAAAATCTCAAAAGTATTTTATACAGACAGTTCACAAGGTGGTACCTAGCACTCAACTTTTACATATTAAAAAAAAAAAAAAAAGAAAACATAGGCAAAAGTCTTCCACAGATTTTTCTGCAAAAAAAAAGTACACAGACATGCAACAATGATATTGGCAGAGACTAATACTGGATATGTACTATAACTTATAATATTATAAATCATATTTATAAATTATAATTGTACATATTGTTTCATAAAATAACATTTTATTTTCTGACCTATAATGATGTCATGGCAAGAGCTGATAATCATTCAGGATGGAAAACCAAGATTTTTTATTTGTTTTGTTTTCTATTTGTTTTTGGCTTTGAGCATCTCCAAGGGATACAACACCCATATGACAAAATATTTGGCAAGAAAAGAAGGTAACACAAATCTCTTCAAACACAGTCACAATCAGAGATTCTGACTCATGCTAGAAATGAGTGCATAACTATCTATAGTTAGGGGTTAAGAAACTGTGGGGTGCAGCTAAAAAGTTCACAAGTAATCAAGAAAATACAAATAACAGAGGTTATAAACCAGGGACCTATGTAGTATTTGGGAGACAATAAAAACTTCCAGGTGGCTACTGGGGATGTGGCTCAAGAAGAAGTGCTTGCTGGGAGGCTAAAAGAAACTGAGTTCAGACCCCATTGCTCACACACAAGCCGGAGATGGAAATGAAGACAAGCAGAAGTCCCCTATCTAGACAGTCTAGTTGGGATGGAAAGTTCTATGTTAAGTGAGAGATCCTGTCTCCAAAAGTAAGATGGAGAGTAATGGAAAAAGACTCTGGCATTCACATGCACATGCACAAGGGAGTGTACCCACCTGCCCACCTGCAGACCCCCGACCCAACCTGCCCACCCCCTACACACCTGTATACCGGACACCCACAAATGTGCTAAGTGTATGAATGGAGAGAAAAGAAGGGGACCCATTCTTGTCTCATAAGAAGAGCGTGAGAGAGAATAGGCCTGAGAACAGGTGGACAATCGGAGGAGTGAAGCAGAAAGAAGTGAGGCAGGAAAGAACGAGAATTTCCTGGAGCAGAGCCGAGGATTTGTTCTAGGCAGTACAGGAAAGCCGCCTGGAGTCGCTAAGCGACAAAGTTCAAGACTTTGTATAGTTTGGGTGTGGATTTGATTCAGAGAGAAACACTACGGCAGATTCTTAGCAAGAGGATGGCAGTACCAGTCCCTGGTGAAGAACACCCGCGGACCGAGGATGAAGTGAGAGACGTCATCACATTCTTCCTTTTGTTGCTTTATTACATAGTATTTTATATTTGTCAGCATAAATAGAAAGACCATGAAACCCTGTCGTCATTTGTGAAATCTTGGACGACTACAGCGGTCTTCAGATTTCCAATACAATATAGGAATGGCAATTTTTAAGAAGACATTGATGTTATAATAATGGACATTCGTATGCAGTTTTGTAAGAATTATAGTAGATGTATTCAGAAAGTGACTGGCATACAGCACACACGCAATAAAATCCGTTCTTTTCTCAGTGACCAATATACTCCACAGCTGTACAAGTGACTTCACAAACACATGAATATACTGAATTGTGACCCAAATTTACATTAAATTAGTCTTAGAAAACTTCTGCTGCATGTAAATGGGTAAATGTAGTGAATAATAGCCATGCCACAGCCCAGAGTTAGCTATATTAAAATCTCTTCTGCCAACACAGTTAGTTCATCACTTTTGAATTCAGTCTCTCTCAAATTTTTGGGACACACACAGAGTACAGGGGGATTTTTAGCCAGAATGTAATTTGAATGCTGTCTAGTCTAATTTCAATACAGTTCTTGTATTGTTCTGAACCCTCGTGAGCTGGTCCTTCACTGACTGTGTTTCTCCTATAGCAGGGGTCATTGGGTCATTCTTACCCAAATGGTTCAGTAAACTCTTTGTAGATGACTCTCCGTTTACCAAATTCAAACTCCCATCTCTTCCACAATCCTTTTGCTCGCTAATTCCAAAGTGTGGGCAATGAGTCACAAGAGCACCCCACTTCTCAGTACCAATATTCATACCAGTTACTTTTTCAAGGTTATGGAGAAAAGATTGACAGGGACAATATAGAAGGGAAACTGTTGATTTTGAATGACAGTTCGAGTTCGAAGGCACAGGGGCAACTGGAATAGAACACACCCGTCACATTGGGTTCTCGGTCTCCTCTCTTTTATTGTTTGGACTCCCAGCCCACGGGATGGTGCTACCCATGTTCAGGACTGGTTCCCACTCCCTCAGTTTAGCCCTCTCTATCACATCCTTGTAGACACACACAAAGATATACCTCATTAATCCCCTTAGTCTTGTTTAATCCAATCTACTTGATGATTATAATTACCTTTCACACACAGCTGTGGCAAACTGTGTATACAACTCCTTTGTGGACCAGAAGCTGGCCTTTCAACGGCACATATGCCACGGAAGAGTCAGAAAGTAGCATCAAATTCCAACCTGACGTTAAACCTCTTCCATAGTTTATGTAACTTCATCCAGCACCAGCCTTAGGACTCTCCTCTCAAAAACCCCTACCGGCAACAACCAGAGAAGAACATAAACTATAGAATTGTATTGTGAACAAAACTATGGAATTGTACTGTGAACAATCACTGATGCTCAAAGTGCAGTCTATAGACTCACAAGGGACTGCAAGCCTTGGAAAGACACTATGCTATCCAGGACACTTCCCCCAGGCAGACGATGCCAACAAGGGCAAGGGATGCCAGCGAAGCCAGATGGCATCTGTGGGAAGCCCACCTTGCAAAGACTGAGCTTCTAATGATGAACTTGGAAATGTAAAGAAAAGGGCAACGCCTCGATGTTCATAAACTAAAAAATGCATTTCTAGGTTCTTTACCTTCCCCATCCACTGACTAACTGTGTAGCTAGCCAGAGTTTTAGTTTTGATGATTAGCTGGTAGAGAAGTCTGTGTTGAAAGCCTCTGAACAGAATCAGATGGCAGGTCAAGGACACCGAGGGGAAAGCCTGTTTACCCCAAGGAAAGTGTTGTCCTTAGTGTTGGCGATATGGCTACCTGCACTGCTCCTGCTGAGCACTAGAACATTTACACTTCAACCAACCAATCAGGAAACACCTAAGGACAGGTGGCTTCCCATGTCCCAGAAACAAGCATGCCATACTGTCAGAACACTGAGAACACGACTGTGTCGTTGTTTTTATTCTGGGTAGTGATGAGGGCTTTTGGGAAAAGATTCCTGTTGGCAATCTGGCATTCATCTAAAGAGAGAGAGAGAGAGAGAGAGAGAGAGAGAGAGAGAGAGAGAGAGAGAGAGAGAGAGAGAGAGAGAGAGAGAAAAGCTAAAACTTGACAACCATTCAACCCAGAAAACGGTCTGCCATTGTACAGCACTAAATCACAGAGAGCAGGAACTGTGGAAGTCGCAGGATGGTGAGATGTCACCATCATCTCACGACGGTATTCCCAGTGACATGCTCGTGTGGGGCATCTTTCCTATATTTGGATGCAGCGTCTTTCTGCTGAGATACAATTGGGGTGGCTATTCTAACAACTTACTGTGGCAGATGAACTGGAGTATTGGGGTGGGAGGGTGGAGAAGGTGGAGGCAGGTGTAAACTAGTTGTGTTTTTTAATTATCTTGAGCCAAATGAAGTGTCTGCTTTATGCGGTGAAATTCCCTCCAATAATTATGTTAGTGGAAAATTTAATAAAAGCCACCATAACGTGATCAGAAGCCTTGCTAGGCAAGTAAATTACTTATTTGTAAGTAATTACTTTGCTTCTTCAGCAGCTATGAGGTAAAATATGCTGAACACAAGGGAAAATTCAGAGTGGCTCAAAGATTCCCCCTGGATGTGAACTGGAGGCTCAGACCGTGCTGGTACATAATAGCTTAGAATTCACAGATGTCATAATGCTCTTTAAATCCAGGGGAAAATGACTCTGCCATTTTCCTTAACTGCATCATAAGGATACTCAATCTTATGTTAACTCAAACAACACAAAAACAGTCTCAGAAAAAGAGACTTGTGCTTTTTTTTTTTTTTTTTTTTTTTTTTGGTTGCTTTGTGAGATTTTTTAAGATATCAACCAGGACTAGTAGAGAAAATGAGAACAGAGAAACAAATACGCAAACATTCACATTTATGACTTTTATCTTAAAGGAGGTAACTATTTAGAAAATCCTCTCGTTGTGTTTAAAAGGCTTTCAAAAAATTATAAAAACAAGTTTAATTCCTGTGGCAATCTACAGTAAAGAGCTTATTGAAACATCTGATTGCTAAAAGGAAGAGAACCAATTAGACCCCATTAGGGAAATCGTTGAGGTTTCTAAAGTTTTTCTTTAGCATAAGATTTTTATTTCTTTTTAAAAATGTTCTTGAGCTTTTATCTTTACGTGTTTGAGTGTTTGCCTGAATGTGTCTGTGCACCACATGTAATGCCTGCAGTTACCAGTAGAGGGAGCCAAGAACCCTGGTATTGGAGTTGACAGAGGGTTGCGAGCCACCATATGGGTGCTGGGAATCCAACCCAGGACCTCTGCAAGAGCAGGTAGCACCCTTGACAGATGGGCCATCTCCACAGCCCCAAGACTTGTACATTCCTGTAAAGGCTTTCCCAGCAACTGAGTAAGAAATAACCTCTAGTTAAAAAGAGACACCTTCCTTTCCCAGCAAAAATAATACAGATCCTGAAAAACTTAAAATGCTTTTAACCTCATCTACCTGAAACTGACTATTTTAAAATATATTTTAAGCTTCACTGATTTTGCAAAAGCAGGGAATTTAAAAATATATATATTATCTTTCTTTTTCTTTTCCTCCAACAAGCTAGAACATGACAGGTTTGTGGGGCTTGAACATCATCAAGGCAGGATGGCCTTTTCACAATCCAAGAGCAGTTCCACTGCTGCCGTTCTGTATAGATTCATCTCCAACATATGGATGGAGACCAGAGAGACCAGGTCACAGAAAACGGCATACACTGGACAGTGGTTTGGAACTGAGGAACACAGAAAAGCCCAGCAGGAGCAGCCAGACCTGACAGCATTTTTCTGATACTTCCTCATTCAAAAATCTATTCCCCATCCATCTAAAGAAGCCACTCAATCCGTATATACAAGTCACAGATGCTATGCTCCTGAGTTGTGTGTCTGCTTTTGATAGCTGCTCTTCAGTGCCCCCCCCCCCAGGATGATTCCACTTCTTCTCCCTAGAGAAGAAAGAGCATATAAAGACGCTGACCCAGGATGAAGAACAGATGTGAGACAATCAGCTTCCCCTTGGAAGATAAGGGATCATATGAACAGGCCCTAAAAGAGGGCATATGCTACTACAAAGGTATCTAAGGGATCCCAAAATGGAAAATGTCTGCTTTAGAATTCTTGAAAAGTACGTATATATGAAACTTTCCAGAATGAATGTCTCCACATTACATATAAAGCATATGTAATATATGTGAAAAAGAGAGAAAAAAACTACATTTGAAAATAAATAAATAAATAAATAAAATACTTAAAAAGCCAGGCTTGGTGGTACCGTAATCACAGCACCTAAGCGTTGGAGACAAAAAAAGGTCAGGAGTCCAGGCCAACCTCATCTATACCAACAGTTTGAAATCACATTAGGCTACCTGAGATCATGCTCAGAAAATGGAAGAACAACATTGTCAGCAAGAAGAAGCATTAAAACCACACATTTATTGTATAAGCCTGGCTTCCTCCCACAAACACACTTACATTGCTGTGTTCAGCCCAGTTTTCAGCTTACCTACTTGGAGATGCTAACACCCACCTGGACGGTACCTTTATTAACATTCCATAAGCTTTGTGAAAATAAGTCCTGAAGCCTTTTAGGAACATTTCTTGAATTAATAGTGCCTGAAATTAAGCACAGACCTTTTTTGTGAGAATTCTCTGTAAACTACCCCTACACACCTAGAACTCATCAGAATCACCTGGCCTCAGCCCTAGGGAGCTGACAGTCAAAGCCACCGTTCTCCACTCACATATTTCTTTTAACTCTGAATTAATGTGACTTCAGAATATAATCTTGTTTGTGGTTTGGAGAATTAAGAATGACCCAGAGGAGAGCTAATCTATATGTTCCCCGAGTATTATTTGTAGATGGAAGATGTCACCAAACATATAGTTTCAAGGCCCATTTAGCTGTTAAAAATTTAAAAACTTCATTTTGAAGTGTCAATATATTGACTGGTTTTTTTTTCCCCCCAAGTAACACATTCCCAATATTTAATTACTCTGAAATGTAACTATCAGAGACCATAGCAAACTGGGCTGATGGGCCACCTTTCCTATTGACAATGATGCTAATACAGAGGGTAGGTGGACAGGGCGGGAGAGAAGGAAGAAGGCCATTTTAAAATTAATTGGACTTAAAAGGAGGTACGTAAATCCTAAAGACTTCAATGGATAAAGTCCTGTTCCTCCAAGATGTACAAGTACACAAAGCCATCACTGGTAACATTGTCACTGTAGGGTCGGCCTTCTTCCCTTTCTCCATGTACTCTCTGCATGATTTATTATATGTCAGTACTGACCTGACATTTTTACAAATGAAAGCATTCTTGCCCCTGGATTCTAATTTCTGTGGCAGGGCAACAGCAGTGCCTTGGTCGTGACCAAAGACAGGAGAGTCCTGTGATTCAGCCCCTTTGCAGGAGCATCTGACTCATCTGGGGACCAGGGTTAGAAATGGCAGCACTCAGGGTTAGTCCTTTTTAGCTCAGTTGGAAGTGCTGTGCCAGGGCACCTAAATCCTGGTACACGCACAATAAGAACACACAAAGCAGGAGATAACACAAACAAACAAAGCAGAGAATCCCATCAGGCTGACCATATGAGGAGCCTCAGAGGGAAGGGTCAGGTTACCTTCAATGAGAAAGAACAGAGCAGCACGAGAGTGGACACCGTTATTTATACTTTCTTTCTACAAACTGTATGACTTCCAAGAAATTAATTCAATATATAGATCAACCCACCTCTCAACAAATTCTAATTACAAAAGTGAACTGAATAGCAATTAATATTGCTTTTGCACTAAAGAAAGAATAAGAAGTATGTTTACTAGTAAAAATTGCTAGTCAGTTAAAATATCATACCCCAAGTCATTTTGTACCCAAGTCTTAATGAATTTTTCTTTTATCCAGTTCCTTAAGTGTACTCTTTTACAATTCAAGGCAAGATCCTTAAGAATTCAGTAAAATACCAAAAGGAGACTCCATCCTTCCCCTTTCCCTGTGGGGTCACAAACGCTGGGAGCTTGCTTAATGAGCTTGTCCCTTGACCATCTTCCTAGGCAATTTTGATGCCAAAACATGAGTGATACAAGATGTCTCAGATCTACTATGATCTACTCTTATTCCAGATTTGTCTTTCTTATTTGGGAGAGCCTAGGTTTCTGTCACTTGCAACTGGCAGAGTTTTAATTAATACAGCACATCATGGGTGATCAAGGAGTCTTAATGGATTAAGTAAATTTCACAATTCACATACTTAATCATTGAAAATGCAATATATATTTTCAGTATAACATAGCTATTTATCACACTTAATACCAAGCCTGGGAGAAAGAGGTTTCTCGATAATATGGCAAGATAAATTTATGACTAGTATCTTAGTCAGAGTTACTATAGCTATGATGAAACACCATGACCAAAAGAAACCTGGGGAGGAAAGGGTTTATTTATTTTACATTTTCACATCAGAATTCATCATCCAAAGAAGTCAGGGTAAGAGTTCAGACAGGGCAGGAGCTAGGGAGCAGGAGCTGATGCACCATGAAGGAGTGCTGCTCACTGGCTTGCTCAACCTGATTTCTTATAGAACCCAGGATCGGTAGCCCAAAGAAGGGATCAATGGTAACAGGCTGAGCCCTTGCAAATCAATCCCTAATTAAGAGAATGCCTTACAGGCTTGCCTACAACTGGATCTTACAGAGGCATTGTCTTAATGGAGGCTCCCCCTCTGATAACTCTAGCTAGTGGAGAGTTGACCTAAAACTAACCAATGCAGCAACTAGAAATAAGGACTGAAGAGAAAACAGATTCTCTGTAGAAAGTTTATTCCTTTAGAATGAACACTACAAGGGCCATGATTCAAAAGCACCCATGCTGCTTATTAGTCATACTTATCAATTATTTCAGTGCCATAGTAATAGCCCTAAAGCGTTCTGTTCATTATTGAAAAAAAATCTCTAGAAAGGAGAAAGGACTAAATTGTCATCTTTACTGAATCTTAACTAACTTCAACCCTTTTAGGGGTGATGATGTGTGAGACTGGGGTCCTATGGATCTAGTAAGAGAGAGCTATTGCAGAGTTTGGTTCCAATATATAGAACTGTTTTGATCTTGACAAGCCACAAAAGTGCAATACTTCATTTTACAATCCTTAGACCTTCCATAATCCTCCTTAAGGCTCCAATTTCAAAAGCAGGAGGCAAAAGTAGCTCAAGATCCACAAATAATCATTGTGCCTCTACCAGACACTTTAAAACCATTCTCTGACTTTGAATGGTCAGCACAGTAAGTTAGACCTTTTATCCCCTCTGTGGTGAGCATCTATCATTTCTACCTGCCTGGTGCTTCTTTTTACTTTTTCATGTATAGCATATCTACTTGTTCTATTGGGGTAAGGGCCTTTTTCTTTGATTTCATCCTGAGCTTAGTGATAGTGATTTTTCTGTCCCTTTTGTTCACACAGGTTGAGAGATGACTCGGGACAGTCCCAAAGACATCAACAGTTAGATTACTAAATACTTAAGTATAAGGGACCCAAAAAAAGCTTTTTCCCCCCTCGGGATGCTTAGGAGAGTGCTGAGCATCAACAGGAGTGTTGACACTTGCCAACTTTAGTGTTCTCTTGCCACATAAACCCATTTGTAGGTGTCAATGCAGACAGGAACAACAAAGAAGACACAAGTGTGACTGAACCCTCAGGTCGCACATGCACAGCACTGTTTGCAATCTCCAGTGTCATATGCACAGCGCTGTTGGCACCTGCAGGTCACAACAACATCAGAGTTCACGGTTCTTCCTCTGAGTCTAAAATCCACCTTTCTTGCAGAAACCTTTCTTGTTTGAGGTTACAGGGTCCTATTATTAGAACTAGCCGATTTTTAATTAATGAACCAGATCCTGAGTGATCAAGAAGTCTCCAAGGATTAAATAAATTCATAATTCACATGCATAGTTATTTGTAAAGAGAAAGCACTTACACCTTCGCACAGTCCAGTGTGTCTCTCAAGAAAGCACAGCTGTATCTGCATGAACAAGAAGCCTAAGAGGAAGTGGTTCCTAAGGAGATGGCCAGATGGAAAGCACCAACCATCTCTCCTGCCTTTCATCTATATGGAATAATCTGCCTCCTGTAGCTAGAGTACAACTCCACTGTTGTCTGTTGAAGGAATGGAAATTCCAGGGAAAGATTGGGACAAGATATTTTAGTTCCTTTCCATTTTCTGCTCAGCTACAGAGAAAAACAATGAAAAGTTGTATTTACTAAAAGTAATAACTTCTGTTCTTCAAATGAAACAATTACTTCAACACTGAGTAAAGGGAGGAATAGAGGGAGGGAGGGAGGGAGGGAGGGAGGGAGGTAGGGAAGGGAGCTAAGCCATATACAATAAGATATATTTATGAATTTGATATATTTTTCACATATATCAGGATGTACAAAAGAGATAAATAACAAAAGATAATTAAAATAATTGAATCATACTTTATAAAACATTTGCATACTTAGTCTCATAGTCCTTTAAAGGAACAAACATAAGCACAATAATGAAATGCTAACACACACTCACCAGATCAACTAAAACTGAAAACATTAACAATATCATATATCAGAACAAATGCTGGGACACAAGGGCTCTCATTCATGGCTGGTGGGAATAACAGTTAACACTACCACTTTGAAACCTGTTGCCAGCACTTATTGAAGCTGAAGTATGAGCCAGCAATTACAAATCTAGCTACAACAGCTAAAAGCAAAATGACTAAATGTGTGTCTCAAAAATCACAGCAATTCACAGTAACAAAAAACGAAAATATATCAAACACACACGATTAAACAGAATAATAATCCATTGAATGCAATAGTCTAAATCTGTGCTTGCATATGTGCAAGAATAAACAACCGTACAAACCTAATAACATACAATTTAACCCAGAAGCCAGACACGATGCAGAAGTTAATTCCCATAAATTGAAAGAACAGACAAAAATCGAGCTGTGGTAACAGAAGTCAGATTCATGGCTCCTTCCAAATGGAGGGAGCTGGATTAGGAATAGACAATAAAAGGAGGCTATTTCTAAACTTCACTCAATATCTTGGTCTAGGTCTAGATGGTGGTGCAAATGCACACAGGTAAAAACTGACAGAATTGTACCCTTAAGATCCATGCTCATGACCATGTCTTACCATTTTAAAGATAATCTTTCAAAACTCAAAACCAGAAAGCTAAAAGAACAGAATTTAGTGAGAGTTCAGTGGAGTATCTGAAGAATACTACCATGAAGTCTAAATTTCTGCCCAGGTAAGTCATACAACAGAGAGTCTACAAAACACTTCAGTATTTAAGGTTTGTCTGGGGACAAGAGGAGATAAAGTAATAAGCAAAAGATTTAATACACTGTTAAATTGCCTTTCTTGATCAATAAAATCACAACTGCTGATTTACAGGTTCCTTTAAAACTAAGTGAAAAATAAAGCCTACCTCACTCAACATTATACATTCTCTCTAAAGCCCACGGATGGGGGAGAACTCTGTCTTGAGAGTGCAGGGTTATTACATTACTACTTAATTGTATAAATACATCCACCTCTTCCCAAAACATCCTCAAATAATTATATTTTCTCTCATTTTCAAATTACCTTAGAAAACTCCACAAAAGACTGTGCATCAATAAAATAGCATACACAGCAGGCTTGTTTTTAGCTAATCATTAAAGTACAATAAACATGACAAAAAGCATGTCTGGGCAAATATACACAGTCACAAATACCATCCAATCTCTCTCCAAGGCTTTGGCATGCTGACCTTATCAAGCCAATTATATGGTTCCCCATTTCCAAAGCAAAGTTAAAGCAGTAAACATATCATTATGAAAGATAGGCAAAGGTTAGCTTCTCAGAGAATTGGTCATTCAAAGAAGGTTGATGGTTTTTGTCAATTTGTTTTGAGAAGCTACTATTGCTCCTGAGATGATCTGTTCTGTGCTCTTTCGTTGATGTAATCTGATGGCTATTGTTGGACGCAAATGTTAGCATGGGAAGGGACCTCAGGAGTCATTTAGGTCACCATCCCCATTTGCAGAGGAGAAAACTGTGTGTCCAAGAGCTTTTATTACTTATTTTTGGTATACAATTAGGTACATGCGTATGTGTCTTCATGGTGTAATTCAGAATTAGTCTGTGAACTTTAATACACAAAGGAACTTCCCAGGGGAGGTTTCAGTCTATAAATTAGAAGAAGCCTGCCATTCATTCCTTGTCCCATCTCCACGGAAGAGTTGACATGGTTCTGACTTTTCTCAAGAACTATAGGCTTTAAACTCCTCAGAAATAATGGAGGATCTAGATGGGTGAAAAGGGCTTTTTAAAAAATGGGAGGGGGAACCTCAGTGATTGAATTGAAAGAAAACAATCTGTACTGTCTATTTTTCCTCCCACGCAGAAGCCAGTGGGAAACAGAAGGGCCTGAAGCCGAGAAGGACCTATGAGGGATGTAGGAATGAACTGAGGGGAGAGAAGGGAAATAAGGTCAAAGGTCATTTGCATATATAGAAATATGGTGATGAACCTTTCTACTTTTTGCAATATATACCGATTTTTAAAAACCATAAAACAGAGAAATAAATATATATCTAAGCAATGGAGGAGGCTAAGCCCTAAGTTTGCTGGCTAAGGGCACATTGTGACTTCTTCTGTCTCTTTTCCTGATTGTATTCATTCATTATTTTTTCTATTCTCATTCTTCAAGTTAGTTAAAATAGTCTTCCTCGGTACAGGTTTTGTCCTTCAATACATTTCTCAATACGTATTTTATTAGATTCTCTAGAAGCAGACACTACACCAAAGAAAGTGATCATAGCCAAAAGCCCCCAGGGAAGAAAAATCAGGGAGCAGAAAGTAAGAGAGAAAAGTTGTCCAGGGCAAGTGTAAGAGTCCAGGGGTTTCTACAGTAGATGATTCCTGTCCACTGCTGAGGGAACTCTAGAGATACTACTGTAAGTTATTTCTATCCAAGGTGTGGTTTGTAGAACCCTGTAGTCTCTGCTGTGTTCATGATGAACCAAAGTGCTTAACAACTATGTCACAGTGTGCTGTTTATTTCAGCTAACATCTCTTATAGAAAACTAATTCTCTTGGAAGGAAGACTGTGAAGATTCACATTCAGGTACAAGCTTACCTAGCCCTTGATGTTATGGGAAAGCTTGCACATTGGCCTTTGAAAAACATTGACTGGTACAGCTTGCACTTCAGAATTATCCTGACCAGGGGAGAGCAAGCTAGCTAAAACACATCCCATTATCCTTGGTCATTACTTAAGAAATGTTCAACAGGGTGGATTCTAGGAAAGATGGCTCACCGGTTAAGAGTAATGGCTGCTCTTCCATAGAACCTGAGTTCAATTCCAAAGACCCACATGGTGGTTCACAGCCATTTGTAACTCCAGTCCCAGAGAGAACTGATACCCTTGTCTGGCCTCTTCAGACATTGCATGCTCATAGTTCACAGACATGAATGCGAAACACCCACATGCCTATTTTTTGTTTGAAAAGTGAATTATGTGGCACTGTAATGTGAAAGATTCCAGATCTCCAAGATTATCAAAGTGGGGTACTTCCAGCAGCCACTATCAAATAGATATGCGTGTTGAGAGGATGGGAGTATATGGGAAAGATACATACAGGTGTATATAAAGACTATAGGTGCTCATGAATGGGGTTGGACACTCTCCTTTCAGGAGCCCGGGACTCTGGATAAACGTCTTCGGACCTTATCAGCTGACACCTGAATCCCACCACATCTTAGCCAAACATCACTTGCTACTTTGCTCACAGAGTCTACAGTTGGTTTTAGGACTTTCTTTCTATATTGTTCCTTATAGCTATGTTTAATTCAATCCTGTCCTGTTCTCTGTCACTATACAACAATGCTTTTCAATTTTGCTTACATACATGCATACATGAGAATCACCTGAGGACTTTTGGAAACTACTCTTTGATACCTGAGTTCCACACTCAACCTTTCCAATTTTATAGGTCTAGTGAGGCCCAGGCATTAACGCTTGTTTTGAATTCTCCCTCTGTTAATTCCACTGTACAGCCAAGCCTGAGAAGCTCGACTCCAAAATTTTACATTAAATACCATCAATTCCATGAATTTGCTAATTCCTTTTATTTTCTGAAGGGAACTATGTCAACACCTCTTTTCTTGTTTACTGGAGTCTTCTTGTCTGATGCTGCTGTCATGGCACTTGACTGATGGGAATAAAGTGGGTGTTGCCCTCAGACAGTACCTGGAAGCAACTGTGAAGCATTGTAAGTCAAACTAACATACCTAATGAAATCTCATACTTAAAGAGAGCCTTTGAGAACCTTAGCTTACAAAAGGTAGGCACAGTCAAGCACAATGACCGTCAGAAACATATCTGTTGATGAAACTCACCATTTTTGTGGAATAGTTATGCTAGAGGGATTTAAGAGGTAATCAAGGAGGCAAGTATGCACTTAATGCAGCAAACATGGTACAAGATTCCCAGTCCTCAGAGGGGTCTTCCACATAGCTTTGCTGACACATTGCCTCTGTTCAGACACATTCCATGCGGCTTTTACTGTTGCTGTGATAAACACAATCTCCGGAAGCAACTCAGAGAGGAAAAGCTTTGTTTCTTTGTACATACCCAGATAACAGTCCCTCTGTGAGAGAGAAGCCAGAGAAGAAAGTCAAGGCAGGATCCTAGAGGCAGGAGCTGAAGCAGAGACCTCAGTGGAACACTCCTCATTGGCTTAGTCCCCATAGTTGACTCAGTGCCTTCCCGTTCTCTACCTAAGTAGTAGCTAAGAGAGCAGATGGATGCACAATAATAACCCTAAGAATACTGATCAAGACAACCCTGAAGTTCACCTTTCAGTCTCATTTGTCTGAGCTAATGTTCACCACTGGTGAATAAGGGAGAAATAGCCTTATCCTGGTCCCTGCTAGGTCTTTTGAAGGGAGGAATAAAATAAAAGGCGGTATAAAACAAAAGCTCTAGGGCTTTTTTGTTTTGTTTTGCTTTGTTTGTGCAGTTTTCCCCTGGAAAACTAGGTTGTACATTTCCCTCTGCTCTATCTGCTTCTAGTGTATCATGTGGACTTAAGACATGGTTCACGCTCCTACTCAAGCAAGGCATCCAAAAGCTAATGGCTTAATATGAGCATGCCCTGTGGGCCAAATCATCAAGCACTGGGCAGAATGTTTTTTCTGGCTGACTTACAGTCACTTGGTGGTACTGGGCTGCTGGTTGAACAAATTTGGAAATCCAAGATGGTTTCCTTCACATAGCTGTGATTTTGGTAGGGATGGATGAAGACAGGTCTTTTCTGGGCCTTTACCTTTCTCCTTTCAGTATTAAGGCCAGCCTGAAGAAATATTCTAAGAGATCCCAGTGAGAACTGTAAGACTTACTAGGAAGTTCTGTCAATTACAGCTGCACATTCAGTTCCCCAAACAATCCACTAGGACTCTATTTTTAAAAGGATTTCAGTCATATTCATCTGAGTGGGAAAAGGAAGCAAGTTCTGCCCAAATTCTAGAGACCTAAGAAATACAATGAGCTTAGCCCTCTGAAAAATGTGGTTTTAATGAATAAATGGATAGTATTAACATTTACAACAGAGCTTTGAGATATTCATATTTTGTTCCTTTTCTCTCGTGTACATCTCCAACCCATGCAGATCGCTCAAACAGATGGCCCATGCAGACTGAGATCTCTAAGGCAGCTAACTGTAGTGAATGGTTCAGTGGGTAGGAGGAGTCCATTCTCTGTAAACAGAAAGATGTGGGGAAGGCTAGAGAAGATCAGGAGATGGTATGTACTCAGGAAAGGAGCTATTTAAACTGTGGCCCAATTGAGCAGTGATGGGAGGATGCTTCCAAGAGAAAGGAACACCCACTATAGTCTGCTGAGCAGCAGGCAGCTGAGAGGAGAGATTTCCCACAGTGGTTTAGAAGCCAAACAGATGGCCCATGCAGACTGAGATCTCTAAAGCAGCTAACAGTGAGGCTGGGGAAATGGATCAATAGGTCGGAGGAGTCCATTCTCTGAAAACCAAAAGACCTGAGTTCAAATCCACAGGACCTATGTAACAAGATGTGTGCCTGTAACCCAAGAAGTAGAAGGCAGAGATAGGTGGGTTCTGGGATCTCACTCAACAGCCAGTCCTCTCTCGGGGCAGTAAACAATAGAAGAAGGTGAATAATGTCTTCCAAAGGCCTCCACATGCATGTGCCATGGACATGGATACACACACACACACACACACACACACACACACACACACAAAGAAAAGAACAACAAAACCACAGGTAGAATGATTGCTAGAAAAGATAATCACTTCATAATTATTCCCATTGCTTTTCTGTCAACTTTATAAATGGAGCTGTGGCTTTTACGCTAGTCATTGCCATGAGCTCATTTGCTCATCCCTCTCTGAGACACTGTGTTGGTGAGATCAGGGGCACTGGGAAAACTGAATTGCTAGTCTAGTGATGCTGAGAACATAGCTCCTCACTGTAGAACTCTAACAAGGGCTCGTTCTAGGGCTCTAATACCTACTAAAAGCTGCCTCTGTGTAACTAATATACACATAACGTTGTACTGACTACTGTCCAGTGCCTATGTTACATTAAACATGATAAAATCCTGTCACTTCTGTTTTACAGATGGAAAGTTGGAGGCACAGAGGAGATTTAAACAACTTGCCTGTCACATGGTAACAAGGTAAATAGTTAAATAAGCTTCAGCTTCATAGCCTTGGAGTTCTTACTCTTTGCCATGACCATTTTGGCTCATTGGTGTTTTACTTAATTTGTATGGGTTTTTGGTTGTTGTTCTTTGTTTGTTTGCTTTGGTAACGTAACTCACACAGTAGCTCAGATTAGCCTAGAAACACTATGTAGACCAGACTGGTCTCCAATTTGCAGAAATCTTCCTGCCTCAGCCTCCGGCATGTAGAACTATAGATGTGAGACACCATTAATGGCATAATTTTTGCTTTGAAACTATAACCAAATAAAATGCTACAGCCATAGTTGCTTACTGGCAAAACATTGACTAAGTGTTTATGATACAGAGTTTTGGTTGTGGTCTTACACGTGAATAAAATTCTGTTCAACACTGCAATTTTCCAAGCATCCCTTATAGCATAAGAACAGGGAATTTTAAACAACTAGTATATGGTTGTGGAAATTTCACTTAGCTAAGAAAAAAGTCATAAAGTTGAGAAAATCTAATTAAATACATAAAGGTAAAGTAGCCTAAAGCCTACTCATTTTGCCTCTCACTAAAATACAAACCTCAAGAACCTTTCACAATGATAGAAAAACCATCGGGTATTTTTCGAAAAGTATCAAATAGTGAATTAACTGCTCTTAGTTTTATGTTGGATTGTTAAAAAAAATGGCGTCTTTAAGTTGTGCTTAGAATTGCTTTCTTTACATTCATGTCATATCTGGTGACAGTTAAAGCAAACTTGCCAGGCCCCAGTTGCAGACTATAAAAACAAAAAATCAACCTCAGACAAACTGGAGCTCAAACACTGCAGCAAATATGAAGCATGTCCAGGAATCACAGCTGCAAAAGTAAATAAAACACGACGCCACAGAAAACCTGGCAGAAAGACCTGGCTGAAGGAAGTCTACTACACAAATATCAGGGGCCTCAAGTCCAGGGTGAGTCTAACACTGTTATGTTCCAATCAGTTCCTCAGCTGAAATGTATATTTCTTTCCCTTCAGACCTCCTTCCGTGATACTCCAAGGGAAACCACTTACATAAGCAAAACTACACACATAGCAGAAGCTGAAGACGGGAAGCAAAGGAAGAAGGCTAGTGACTAAGACACAAATGTGATTCCGACCCTGCTGTTTGCATCTCTGTTTTGATTCCCCCAGATTTCCATGACTAAAACCAGCTGGCACTTCTCAGTCTCAACCCCCCTTCTTCACTTGGGCATATTTCATACACATATGCTGGCATGTGTGTGCACACACATTCACATACACAGATGTACATACACACACATATGCATGCATGCATGTGCACACACACACATACATACACACACGCACACACAAATATCTAGGTTTCAAGAGTCAAGCTAATTTAATTCCCAATTTGCGGCTTGTGTCCATAATCTCAAAGTGGTACTCTACAACACTAAGACACGTGTACACATAGCCACTGTCTGTTAGCACAGCAATGCCCCTGGTCACTTGAATCTTCAGTTTCTCTAGTCAATCACAAAAACAAATATGCTTGTATAATCATAACTAAAAATTTTAAATGTAATAATATATTCATGCTATTAAATATGCTATTTATATAGATAATTATATTTTACATCAGTAGCCCGTCAGTTACTAAGTAAGATAATGAAAATAAACATATTTAATATATAGGTAGCATTTGACAAATGTTGGTTCCTCCTCCCCTTAAAGTAAAGTATGAAGGAACTGGAGTGTGGGAAAAGGGATAAGGGGAACTCTTTCACATAAAACCTAGGCTGTCAGTTCCATGAGGTCTGGACTTTGTTTATTTGTTATTGATGGACTTTTAGCACTTAGACCACTCCCTGCCAGAACAGCACTCAGAGACTGTGCTAGACACACGTGTAAATGATAGCAGGAGGAGGAGGGAGGGAGGAGAGAGGGACACAGAAGAAAAGAAGGCTGACCAATAAACTATGGCCCATGCCACAGTGTTCTGTAAATTCAGTGATTCTTACCTAAAAGCTAAGAGGTCACTTTCTCTTTAGACACAAAAATATATTAAGACACAAATTTAGGTCAAAACGAGGAATCGAGCTCTGCTCAAATCTCATCACAGTACTTAACATTTTATACCTCTGCTAAAAGTCTCTGGCTATTTTAAAGCCTCCATTTTCTCATTCACGTAGTAGAGAGAGTAACAAACAGCATTGAGAATCAGTAAGGGCTCCCTTACAATTCCTCTTTGGAGAAAGCTCTTTAGAGAGGATGATTACACATAGGAAAAGCCATCTGAGGACACAGCGAGAAGGTCATTGTTTAGAGCAAGGAAAGGAGACCTCATTGATCCTGGGTGTATTCCCAAAGGACTCAAAATCAGCATTCAATAGAGACACTTACATAATTATGTTATCGTGGCATTATTCACAACAGGCATTTATGGACCAAGCCTGGGATCTATCAGTAAATAAGTAGATAAAGAAACTGTGGTATGTATGCATTGGGGAATATTATTCAGCCATAAAAATGTAAATCATGTTGTTTGCAAGAAAACTGACAGAATAGAGGTCACCCTGTTACATAAAACTAGCTACACTCAAAAGGAAAACACCTCTTTTTTCATATGGGAAGTCTGTATTTTAAAAATAACTGGAAATAGAAGGATTTCTATTTGGGAAAGAGAAGAACAGAGTGAAGGGGTAAAGATGGACAAGAAAAGATAATGATGAAAGGGAGGGAGGGTCAAAGCATGAAAATGGCAAAAAGAAATCACTTTGCTAATAGAACAATGTTAATAAGAAACCAACCCTTCCAACACCTTGCCCTCCAAAAAGGCTCTAAGGAAAAAATATCTAATACATAAACCACATTTTGATATGACAGCTGGATGATATAACATGGCATCTTATGATGAGCATTGGAACTGGAAAACAGAAAAGAGCTTTATACTAGTACACAGGCAATGCCTGTAGATTCTAGCTAGCAATGCCATCAAGAAGCCCACCCATGAGCCACACTTCTCGGATCCTCTTTATACAGATTGAATCATTTAAGGCAGAACCATATTTTAAGGTCACCTGTATAGCAGATAGTCATTAAAGATGGCAAATGGCGGTCTTTTCCTCTGGAGCAAAAGAAGGGTTAATTATTTTCTGGTATACTAAAGATAAGTCTCCTTCCAGGACAGGAATCAATTGGGTTCATCAAATCTATCATAAAATGATTTAGGTTCCCTAATCTTAGAGTTTCTCAGCTGGAATAGAAACCTACTCCATGTACAGCATCTGAGGTGGATGCTATTTTCCAGTGAACTTGGGGGCCAAGTCAACTGACAAGAAGCCCACATTGCCTGCAACATCTTGAGCAATGCATCCAGGGTTTCTTATTCAGGAGTCATCTGTCTTCTGGCATATCCATGAGACTATACCAACCTCATTTTTTAACTTATATACAGATTTTCCTTATGGTCAGCACATGTTATTGCCTTTACTCTTGCTCTTTAGAAAACTAGATCATAAGGAAATTAATTTTAGAATTGAACATTATAAGCAGTAGCTGCTTTTGAGTTACATGCTTAACAGCGAATAATTATTGACAAAGTATCCGCAGAGTTAATCCCAGCAGTAACTCCCAGACTCTTCTATCCACCCTTAGCTATTACTCACCTGCCAGAATTTCCCTTCACCTTGTGATTGCTCTCTCTCCCCTTCACAGTTAAACCTCTTGGAAGCACCATTTTCATCATCTACCTTTCCTCTCTCTTCTCCATGCCTTGCCTCACCTTCACAGTTTTAGAAAAGTTCAGCCCGTGTCAATAATGACATTTGTCATCACTTCTTAATCTACTCTGTCCCAGCATTTAGCACTGATGTTAGGTCTCTCATCCTTTAAACTGTGTTTCTCAACTCAGGGATCAAATGACGTTTTCACAGGAGTCACCTAAGACCACTAGAGAACAGATATTTACATTATCATTCACAACAGTAGCAAAATTGTAGTTATGAAGTAGTAATGAAATAATTTCATGGTTGGGGGTCACCACAACACGGGGAACTAAACCAAAGGGTTGTAGCATTAGAAAGGTTGAGAATGACTGATTTCAACCGTTTCTGGACTTTGATGTACATTATATCACACTGTTTTAAGGTTTTTGTACTTTTTGGTCTTATTTTTACCTATTTACTAGCCCTCTCCCCTAGTGGCAACATATACTCTCTCACCTACCGTGAATGTTATAATTATAAATGCATGTTTATATTTGCCCCCTATCTCTTCAAAAACTCACCTCACAACAAACAAATGAAAACAAGCAGAAGAACAAAACAAAACAACAAACCCCCCACATGATCTGTCTACTTCTCTCACTGTGATAAGGATAGTTAGTCAAAAGGAAGAAAAGTTAGTCTCATCCAATACACTACTAATAAGAACTAAAACTATCTGAATCCATCTAACCAGAATGGAACGGTGCACGGTTAACAGAAGTAAGCTTAAATGTTTATCATGAGAGATATAGGGATATTTTATGTCATCAGTATGAATCAAAAGATGCTAACAAAGAAAACTGTTTTACTGGTGACCTCAATGGACAATGTGTTCCAGTATTCATACACTGTGAGGTAATAACCCCGTTGAATCTGGCGTTCTCTGAGACTTGAACTAACCAGAGAATAGTGTCTGTACTCTTAGTAATTAACACAGTCCTATATCATACCCACTCACTCCCAAAAGAAAGGTGTTACTCTCCCTTTTCATGACCTAATCACCACTGATAGAACCTACTACTCCCAACAATGTTACTATAGAAACCAAATTTTAGCCTGAGTATGCATCACTCACACATAGCAAACCTACTGACACTCAGACACATTAAATTCAGAATTCTGGTCCTCTTTTAATATAAATCCCTATCCAACATCATGTTTTAAAAAGTGATGACTTTTTATTTGTCTTTGTAAACAAAGATTACAAAATCCAATCATCTTTCTCACATGCTATCTACTTTTCTTCTAAAATATTATGTTGTCAGCCATAATGTTTTCTACTGAGAATAGACTATTAAACTTGCTTGATTGCAAAGTTCTCAGACATTTATAAAATCATAATGATACAGTTGATGATGGACAGAAAAATAGCTCTTGAGCTGACATTTTCACATTTCAGAGAAGTTAAAGAAGAAATACAAATGACATCACCCTTAGTTGATAAATAATTTTCTGGGTTTTTAAATATGCCATTGTTTGTTAAATGGAGAGACCCATGCTTTCATGCTGATATCCTTTAACAAAAGTCAGAACAGCTAACATGCTCACATCCTTGATTCCAGCCAACTTACTATTATCAAAAGCAAATTCCTGTACAATCCCTTTCTTTGAACAATCTCTTGAGAGATCAGCCTGCAGACCACTAGCTTTAAAGTGGTTGATCAAGTGGCAAGAAACAACACTTGATTTTGAATCAAGTAGCTAAAAACACAGCAGTTACTCAGCAACATTTAATTAGAGAAATCAGGACTTTGGCCTGATACTTTGAACAAAAATGGTCTGACATCATTTTTTCATTTTAATGGCAGTTAAGCCTCCTCCTGGAAGTAACTATTTCTGCTGAAGGGGAATTTTCACACTCGTACACTAATTATTTGGGTAGTGCTGATCAGACAACAGCCAAGATCTTCAAATGATGTATTAGAATAGTCCAAGCAATGGCCATCATGGGAAGCTGTGATGGACTACAATTTAAATTTATGCTTATGGTTGATTCCATTTTTAATTGGCAATAAATTATGAAAAGCTCAGATCTATAAAAATATAATGAAGTCAAAATACCTAAAATGCAAAAGTAGAAATTCTAAAATACTTTTTGAGCCTTTTACTTAAGACAAAATTAGTTCCGAATTACTTTTAAATAGTGGAAGCTTTAAAAATACAGTATTTGATTCCAACTAGGTAAGTAGACATTCATTTCTACAGTCAGCTCCTCCAAATCCAATCCTCCAGTTGCATCTCCACCCCTCTGCAGCAGACCACATGCTGAGGCTTCCCTTTATCCTCTTCCTCCCATCTTCCTCCTAACTTTCTCTCCTAACTTCCCCCATCCAACTCATTGCTTTACCCCCATCCCCAGCTCCAGCAGGCACTCCCTGGAAACACTACTATGCTCATAGATCAGTGCCTTCTCTGTCATCATCAGAGAAGCTTCCTCCTGCAGCAGATGGAAACAAATACGAAGACCCACAGCCAGACAATATGCAGAGAGTAAGAGACCTTAGAAGATGCAGCCCTGAATGGGATGTCCTTTATCAAATCCCTCCTAGAGAACCTGATGGGCGAGGAAGCAGAAGGAGTGTAGAGGCAGAGGAAATGGAGGACTCCAAGGAAACAAGACCTTTTAAATCAAAGTGAGCCAAACTCTCACGAACTCACAGAGGCTGAAGCATCACAGATCTGCCCCATGTCCTCAGCACATATATATGATGGCTTCCAGGTTAGTTTGTTTTATGGGCTTCCTGAGTGTGCAAATGTGAGTAGGCTTCTCTTTGTGTACCCTCTCTTGGGCTTTGTCTTGTCCAACTCCAATGCGCTGGGGTTTGTTTTATTTTATTATCTTATTTTATCACTGTTTGCTTTCTAATAAGAGAAAGGAAGTGGATACAGATGGGAGGGGAGGGATGGAGAAGGAAACATCATTAGGACTTCTTATGTGAAAAATTCTATTTCCAATAAAAGGAAAAATAACAGACTGTAAAAAGGACAGTATTCGTCTTGTATTGTCTCTCCTTCTCCCTCATCAATTAATGTCAATCCCCATTTTTCCCATAGTCCCTTTGGCCTCACCAGTGTCCTGCTATTCTCCTTTCTAGAACTTCCTCAGTGGAAAGAGGAGGGAGCAAATGATGTAATTAGACCTTTATTGGAGACAAATATATAAATAAATAAAATAAAAGATGGTGCTAGAACATAGTCCCGAAACAAGAAGATACCACTGTTCCTGAGTACTGTAGGCTGGATAAAAATGAGACAGGGAGACATTGTTTGCAAACATGCTTGACTTTTTCTTGCTCATGCCTCGAGAGCCACCCTTATCCTGTGAGGAAGAAACATTCTAGAACCTTTACTGTCCACCAAAAGAAGCACTTTGCTCACTCTATCGCACAATCTTATTTTGGAAAATAATATGGAAAACTGGTTTTAATTTAAATCTGATAAAACATGAATTCAAAAAGGGGTTTTCATTTAATATCACAAGAGTATATCATTTGTCTAATCTAATTATAGCAATATCTGGCTATGGAAAAGAACTTTAGATCAATAATAGAGACAAAACATTTGACTAAATGACTAAGCAAAAACAGATGCTCCATTTCTATTCTTATGTTTATAGCATCTTCATTGAAGAGTTTCTCCAAGTCATTTGGCAGTATGACAGGAGATATATACCTTGGAAAGTGAGGGAGCATCATCAGAAATGGATATCCTGTGGCCTGGACTCTGAAAAATGTCATGTGAAACCCTCAATTCTGCCATGTATAGACCAGTTCTTTCCACAGATCTCATTACTCTGTCCATTTACAGGAAGGAACATAGCCTTAGAGATTTGTTGGAGAGCAGTGGTTTTCCACAGTCCTAAAGCTGTGACCTTTCATGTAGTGGTGACTCCAACCCTAAAATTATTTTTATTCCTACTTCATAACTGTAATTTTGCTACTGTTATGAACTGTAATGCAAATGTCTGCATTTTCAATGGTCTTAGGTGATCCCTCTGAAAGCATTGTTCTACCTTTAAAGGGGTCACGACCCACAGATTGAAAACTACTGCTGTAAAGGAAAGGAAAGGTATCTTTACACAGAAAAGGAAATCAGAGCTCTATAATGAGTTCATAAAGGTGGAAATGAATGGTACAGTTCACTTGCGTGTGCAGAAGAGTCAGGCTTATTCTCTTGTTTTCTCAGGATGGAATTGTGATGTTTCTCAGGAAAACTACATACACTTCTATGTATCAGACTGTTTTTGATTATAACCTTCTCCTTGCACACCGACCAGTTCAGTTATGACCATGTGGCATCTATTAGGCTAATGTGTTGTAGAATATTCTTTTAACTAGGCAAAGATGTGTTCTATTTATTTATACTGCAGAATATTACTTTAACTATATAAAGATGGGTTACTCTTGTTTCTGCTGCCTTTGTTTAATTATGTAAAGATGTGTGGCATTTGTTTTGCCTTGCCTGCCTAAGGCACCTGATTGGCCTAATAAATAGCAGAACAGCAAAGAAAAATAGGAAGAGGAATCTAGGCTCAAGGGGAGGGACGAGGGGAGAAGGAAGAGGAGAGACCATGGGAGATGCCGAGGCCAGCTGTCAGCAGACACTAGAAACAGTAAGATATACATAAATAAAGTAAAAAGCCCTGAAGCCAAAGGAAAGGCAGATAAATAGAAATGGGTTAATTTAAATGAAAAGAGCTAGGCAGAAATGAGCCTAAGCTAGGTCAAGCATTCATAACTAGTAAATCTCATGATTTGGGAGCTGGCTGGTGGCCCAGAAGAAAAAGCTTGCTATACCAATGAGATTCTGCCCTGAGCTTTTCATTAAAACTATTAAAATAAAGGAAAACTATAGTTCTTCCAACATGGCTGAAGCAATAGGCAAAGTACATGGGAAGGTACTCAGGTTGCTGACAAAATTATATGTATAGGCTCTGTTCTATCATATTAATATAAAGGATAAACTAGCCACACAATAGGAATAAGGTTCTACTGAAAGCTCTCAGGCCCTGAATACAGAAATACCTTCTGGGGTTATTTCAATTATTTGATTTACTTAAGTTGGGTTATGAACATTTATCACCAGTATCTCAAAAAACCCACAGCCTTGACTGGTGACATGTCAAAGAGACAAGGGAAGGTCTGAAGAGATGGCTCAGTAGTTTAAAGCACTGATGGCTCTTGCAGAGGTCCCCAGTTCCCAGTCACTGTCACGTGGTGTTTACAATAGTCTGTAACTCCAGGCACTCACATGGTGGTTTACAATAGTCTGTAACTTCTGTAGGCACTAGGAAGACACTTGGTGCACACACATACATGTTAGCAAAACATTTGTACATATAAGATAAAAATAAGTAAATCTTTTTTTAAAGGAGAGAAATAGGAACCCCAAATCATATGAAAATCTATATATACAAAAGTCCATAGTAAATTATTTTAATGAGATAAAGATAGCTTTATATACCCATTCTCTGATATATGACCAACCTTAAACTCACCCTGTTATGAACCCAAATCCTTCTGTCTTGAGCATGTTTGATCTTATCAGCTATGTCTTTAACATAATAAAGACCCTTATGACATCAAGTTCATAATTCAGATGTAGGGGTAAGAATTTAATATTTGAGATAGATGTGCTTATTTTAAGTGAGTATATACCAAAATGAGCTACTCAGACAGCAAAGTTGAAGGCAGCATATAGGGAAGGGGCCTCTTCAGGTCAGTCTGTTTAATAAATTTCCCCCAATTATTCCCAGTAACCTCATCCCATTCAAGGTTGGTATTTGACAGGTAGAGTCTATAGGCAACTCTCTCTCTCTCTCTCTCTCTCTCTCTCTCTCTCTCTCTCTCTCTCTCTCTCTCTCTCTCTCTCTCTCTCTCTCTCTCTCTCTCTCACACACACACACACACACACACACACACTTTCTATTCATTAGGTCAGTGAAATGGCTAAGTGGGTCAATATACTTTCCAGCAAGCCTGACAACCTGAATTCGTTACCTGGATCCCACATGGTGAAAGGAGAGAACTGACTTCCTAAGTTGCCCTCTGAACTTCCCATGTATTCTGTGGTACATCTTCCTCCCACCCCATACAAGAAAATAAACAAATTTAGTCAGCAAATCACTTAATAATTGTAACGAACATTTTTTTTCAAGGAGAGTGACTCAGATTTGGGTGTTTCATGTATAAAATGGCTCTGCAGGATATGCAGATTTCAGCTGTCTTAATTAAATCAGGTCTAAACAACTGCCACCTGAAGTTTAGCAACATTAAGACATGATGAAATATTATGGGGCACAGTGCTTTAAAATAGCAGCTGATATTGAGCAGCACTCTGGCTATCATATTGGCCCCGTTCTTGTAAGACAATAACCCTATTGCTGGTAATGTTTTGAGCAAGATTACTCTAAGCCTTTAGAACCAGGAATAATCCTGTCTTAGCCTCTTGCAACTTTAAATCCTTTAAGTCTCTGGTCAGCTCTTCCTGGAAAGCAATCATTCTTTTGGCACTGATGTTTTGAGTGTTTGTGATGACACAAAATTGTGTAACTCTATCCCTTTGTCTCGTGTGTTCAAAAATCAAAAGCTGAGAAACAAAATCAAAGGTGCATGAAGAAATAGGGGGAAGGGAGTGAGGGAGGCTCACCAGGTGGAAGGGGGGGATGGCAACAGAGAGGGGGAGAAAAGACACAGAGAAATGACAGAGAGGGACCCATGGGGATTATAGTTTTTGCACATTAGATTATATATAGTACATCTATATTTTTAATTGAATTTACATCAATAGGGCTAATAATGCTCCCCCAAACAAATAGGCTACCCAACAAAAGTCTCAGTACCAGGCATGGGAAACCTCCTTTTGAGTTGTTGGGGGGTCATCCAAAAGACCCCCAAACAATATTGTCTATTTATATTGCCTTTGATTGCCTTCTAGAAAGAAAGGGGAGATCCATTGCTGATGACACAGTTGACTCTTGACACAGGACTTGGAAGAATCGACCTGGATCTGAACTGGAAGGCTTCATACTGAGACAGTTGGTTCTCATAGTTTCAGAAGGAACCATGTAAGTTTCCACAAAAAGAAAGCCAGTCAATATTCCTATTCAGTTACAAAACCAATGAACCACAGCAGTGACCAGCATGGTATGATGTTCCTATTGGTGGAATAGTGACAGTTATATCCTATAGGTAACCTAGGTAACCAAGAGTCATTCAATTAGACTTAAGGCCTATTCAACAGGAGGAAATTTTTGTCTGGACTATAAATTTAGCCAAATACCTAAAGGTGGTGAGGCCAGGGGACCTGGCTGAGAGTATATTACTGCCACTTTCCTAACTTAGTATAATCTCTAACTGCATTTTAAAAATTAATTCTTATATTCATGCATAAGTATAGATCACATTCTTCATCAAAGAAGTTTCTCTTTGTAATATGTGGAGATCAATTTAAAAAAATCCCTACAACTTGTCAAAATATAGAGATCAACCAACTGTGCAGGTGCCTAGCCCCAATTAGTACATGCACACCACAACCACTACTCTTGAAGCTCAGACAGCATCAGGACAGAGGAGTAGGCAGATTGTAAGAAATAGAAGACCAACATAGCTACACTAAGATATCTTCAAAAAGGGGGGGGGGGACACAAAGTTTATTGGGTATAGATCTGGGATTATTTAGTGGTGATACAAATACTGTATGAAATTCCCTAAGCATTAATAAAATTATTACTAAAAAAAAAACCCCAAAGCTTTAATCATGAAATATCCCAGAGAAAGGTGTCTGGCACTGCCTCCTTCCATCCATTTTCCAATGAGAAAGTTGGCCGGTGCTTCTCAAGCACTCGCGTGCCCAGTCCATCAGGTTGTTCACATAGATCTCAGAATCAAAATGATTTCAAGCGTTTTCATAGATGGCGATGTGGCTCTAACTATTCATAGCACAAAAGGAGTCCTTATACTCAGACTGTGCAGAAAGAAAGCTGTGGAACGCCGCTGTATAGGTCTCGCACACTTTCAAGTTTGCGTTCAGAGTGTCCGGTGCTTTCACGTCAGAGAGAGGGAGATCAAAGAAAATTATTTCAAAAGTTTTCTGAGACTTAAAAGAAACATGAAGGGTTAATGAAAATTTAGACACTCAAGAAGTGAACCCATACAAGCAAAGCAGCCACCACTGTGCTAGCAGAAGAACCGCTGGAAACCTATGGGGCAAGCGCGTGGGAATAAACGTATGATTCCATCAGCACACATACGGCAGCATTTCAGAAACTCACTGACAGCTCGGGACCCATATACAAAACTCAAAAGAAAAATTTTTGAGAGTAGCAGAAACACACAAACTTTGATATAAGGAAACTATCAATCCACAGTCTTAAACATGAGGCACAGAATGAGGCTGAAAACATACACACACACACACACCAGCAGTTCACATATCTATAATCCACACCTGTTCTTCATTCCAGTGCACACTCATTATTATCTGTTACAGCATATACCTCGTTTTTTGTTTGCTTGCTTTTTGGGAGGTGTGTAGAGAGGAAGCACAAAACAGTTCTTGTGCAGAACTCAGGGATTTCTGTTATATTTAGAGTCAGGCACATAACCATCACTACAACCATTTTAATAAGATTTCAGCCCTAAAGTCATTAACAATCACTCCTGCTTGACATAAGCTCAGAACTGTAGTCAGGTTCTAATCTCAATTCCTTTCCTACTAAAAGTATGCAATAAATCATCTTCCATTACTAGTTTCTCTATTTTTGCAACAGTTTCCTTTATTTGGGGGGGGGGGTGATTTATATAATTACATCCTTCTCCCTTCCCGTTCCTGCCTCCAATCCCACCCATATAAACCCTCCTTATTCATTTTTCAAATGCATGCTCTCTCTTTTCTTCAATAATTGTTGTTACATATACACATATATTCCTAAATGCATTAGCACAAACTCCTCAGTATGTATGCTTTCAGCAATGGCCATTTGGTCTTAGATATCTTGTTGGTACACTCTCTTGGGGAAGACTATTTCCCCACTCTCGGCTTTACTTAGTTGCCTGTAGTTCTTTGTGTAGGCTTGAGGCCTCCTGGGCTTTCCCGAGTTCACAGCAGCATGACTATTTGTTGGGGTCCTTGTACAGGTCATGCTTAGGCAGCCATACTTGGGGAACTTTATGGGTGTAGCTTCTTTCACGTGTATCAGCACCATGTTTCCCTTCATTGCTCATTGGGTTGTAGATATTTGGGTTGCTTCCACATCTTAGTTTTTCTGAAGAAGGCTACCATTAACATCTAAGTAAAACTTTTATTAAGACATAAGCCATCATTTCTCCTGGATTCACAGACCCAAGGCAGATATATAAATCACATATAAATAAGAGAGTATTAAAAAGTGCTATGTTGTATGGTAAATCTGGGCTTAACATTTTTAAGAACTGCCAAAATATTTTTCTAAAGGGTTGCACTGTTTGATATTTCCAACATCAGATAATGACATTTCAAATCCTTTTTTTTTCTTTTTGAAAATTTGTAAAATATTAATTTAGGGTTTTTGTTATACTATAGGAACAAAATCATATAGTCTTGGTGGTATTTTATCATGCATAAGTAAAATATTAACTGAATCTCTTTACCTGTGGGTGAATTTGGAATTTTTATTCCATATCAGGTCCATTTGGGTAATATTTCATCAAAATTATCTGCTTTCTTTAACAAATAATTATTCTTTTTAACCAAAGAACTTCCAAAAAAATTTCCATAAGACAGTTCTGCTAGCAATATAAATCTCTCAATTTTCTGTTGATCTCATCGCTTTCACTTTAAAGGACACCTTTGTTGACTATAGGTCATGTTTGCCTTCAGCTTTATCAACTATATAGCCCTGTGTGTCTTCTAGTCTCCTTGTTGCCATGAGGAGTCAGCTGTGGGCATTCTCTCATCAATGTCTGTTTTTCTCCCTATTTGCAAGATTTGATCTTTGTCACTCAACATTTTCACTATGTTGGGCCTCATGTGAATCCCTTTCAGTTGATTTTCCTAGAAGTTCATTGATTTTGTAAGTAAACAGATTTACGTCTTTTCAGTAAACTTGGATTTTTCAAGCATTACTCTTTCAAGTATATTTTCTCCTCTCTTTTCTGCTACTGTAATTATACGGGTTGCTGTGATTGATGGGGTCTATACTTCCTCGTGATTCTGTTTGTATTTTCTTGATTATTTTTTCCTCTGGATTCTTTAAACTATACAAATTCTATCAACATAGATTCTATTGGACCTTCTCTGTAGAGTTTTAAAACTCAGATTATTTTAATTTTCAACCATGGAGTCTCCACTTACTTCAGTTTTATCATTTCTGCCTTTGCATTGAGATTATTTATATGATGAATGTTGTCATATCTTTTTACTTTGAAAGTATGGTTTTCTTCAATTCATTGAATATGTTTATAGTAGGTGCTTTGATACTTCTGTCTGTTGACAGCCAAGTCTTCTCAAATGCAATTCCCCTTGACTCATTTCCCCTCTGTGGATTGGTGATACCTCCATGTTTCCATGAATCACTTTCAATTTTTGATGAAAATGTATCTATTGTTGAAAATGAAGTTTTTGATTTTACAACTTCTGACATGGACTCCTGCACTCTTGATTTTGTTAATGTCAATTTTCTCAATTGTTTAGCACATTGGACTACTTCTGCAAAGTTTTTCCCCCCTTCAGTATGTCATCCTTAGGGCACAATCATTAGGAAGTGAAAGTTTTCTAGAGGAGCTCCCCATAGCCACCCTCCATCTCTGTTAATCTATCTGTTTTTATTGGCTTCTCACCCTACTGTTAGCATCTCTTGTTATTAGCTTATTGCCCTGCCTTGGGGTTCATATTTCCCCACAGTCAAAACTCATCAAATTTAGGCTCGTTCCTGGGATAGTATTTGAGGACAGACCCTGAGGATTCTATAACCCCAGAAAAACTCTTCTTCGCTGTTTCTTTCCATCATTATATCTGGTAGACTTCTACATGGGAGACAGTTTATGAGGCACTGCTACAGAGTGACAACTTCTTCTTAATTAACTACTGCCAAAACATCTGTTATTTTCAACAATAATTTAGTCAAAAATATCCTCATATTTTGTTTCAAATAATACTCATCTTCTGGATATACTAAGGAGCTTTGACTCAGAGATGGCCCTTTCCTACCAGAGAAGGTCTCCAACCAGTCTTCGGATCTGAGGAAGCAATGTTTTAAGCCATCTAACTCTAGCTTAAAAGCAAAGTACTCACAGAGGCCAGAAGCCTCTGTTATTTCAAGTTCTCCTCTCCCAATGTGATACTTCTAAACTGTAGGCAGACTGGAACAAGATGACTAGATTCACAACCCATTAGTCTGCAATTTCTAGAGATACTATCTATAAGATATGGAATAATGAAGGCAAAGGGCCCCAGGTTGCTCAGTCCTAGGACCTGAAAGATTCTACATTAATGAACTGGAGGATGGAACCAGAAATGACTGTGGCCCACCTCTTCTAGGTAGATGTCGATGTTGGGAAAGAGAGGCTGGGGAGACACCTATGCTTTGACTACAACTAACTCTAATGTGTTAGGTCAAGAAGATGAAAAGGAGTGGTGAGTGGGTTGTGGTTTGAATACCGTGAACTCTCTCTCTCTCAGTAACCCAAATTTAGTAGACATTCTCAAATAAGCAATTCTTCATTTGCTTTGTATGTTTAGGACAATTCCTACATAGTTAAGTAGATACATTTTTAATTAACTTTTACAAGATTTTGTTTTATAACTGGTCCAAAGACCTCTTACTACATTCCAGGTTGAACACTACTAGGTTTTTTTTCCTCTTTGTTCCATAGACTGCTGAAAATTGTATATAGTCTTATATCAGACCACAGATTGACACAGACCAAAAGCTAGGAAATTTTTTTTTATGCTCATAAAAGCTTTATTTGTAAAAACCTAAATCTGGAAACATCTTACAAGCCCCTCAACTCAAGAATAAATAAAGTAAATGTAGTACATCTACACAGTGAAGCACCACTCAGCTATTAAAAACAGTGACATCGGGAAATTTGAAGGCAAATTGATGGACTAGAAAAGGTCATTCAGTGTGAGGTCCTGCAGACCTAAAGAGGCTGGGTAACAAGGAGGACCCAAGGGGAGATGCATGGATCTCCCTGGGAAGGAGACATAGAAGAGACCTAAACTGGTCATCCCCTGTGATCACATAGGTGACTACCCTGGTTGTCATTGGATAGCCTTCATCCAGTGACTGAAGGAGGCAGATTCAGAGACCCATGGCCAAACACTGGGCCAAGCTTGGAGAGTCCTGTTGAGGAGAGGGTGGAGAAATTTACAGGAAAAGGGAGTGTGTGTGTGTGTGTGTGTGTGTGTGTGTAGGGGGGAGTATCAGAAACATCACAGGAAATTACTCAGGAACCACTATCCTGAGAATTTGCAGAGTCTGAACCAACAACTTTTTTTTTTTTTTAATCAAAACACCATCCAAAGAAGAGCAGCTATTTTGCAGAACTTTAAGGTAGGATTCTTACATTTATCACACGTGCGAATTACCAGAAAATGTTTTTAAGTTGTATGATAGAAAGTCTAAAGTCTCTGGAAACTATTTTTTTGGGAATACCTTAACAGTATTTCTCAAATTTTAGTGAGCAAATGACTCATATGATAGCCTTGAATTATTCTTAAAAAAAAAAAAAAAAAAAAAAAAAAAAAAAAAAAAACCTTCATTTTGGTACAATTTTAAATTGCCATAAGGTTGATAGGATAGTATAGAAGAACCGTGTACTCTTGACCTAGTTTCTGACAGTATCATCTTACACAAGACATACACCACAGCCAAAATTAAATGGTTGATATCTCTAAAATGTGATCAAGTAAACCACAGAGTTTGTAAAGATTTTGGCAATTTCCCACCGATGTTTTCTTCTATTTTGGAATGCTGCATTACACACAGTTCAAGGTCTTTGTCAGTACAAGCTCATCCTCGGAGAACCTAGAGCTCAGTCTTACATTTTGTACTTTACATGCTGTTGGTGGTGATGCCACTTGTGCTGATTCAAGGACACATCTTCAATACACATTGTCCTTGGACAAAAATGCCATTTGGGGGGAATTACTTGATTCTACCTTGCTTGGGCTTTAAATAATTTTATACTTTATTTTCTTAGGAACTTTAAAGACAACAGTATAGATGATTTTTAGTCCTTTATTATTTTATCAAATAAAAATTTTCTGATGATAAATATCTGCTTACCAAAGGAAATGGAGAGATTAGGGAAATGATTTTGTTTGCTACTTTTTTGCTTTAGGTATCTTCAAATAACTTCTGACAAGATGAAGCCAAAAAGTAAACAATACTCTGTATTATAGGTTTTAAGTCAGCTATATAAATAGAAGCTTCACTATTATATCAATAGCTAAATTGTTACTTAAAAATTATAATCATTATATTCATATAATCAGTTTACAGTGTGTTTGCTTCTAAGAACGCTGTAGGCGTTCCTTAGAGATTTAAATTTTCACTGGCATTCTAGGACATTCAGACATTGTTTTTGGCTTATTTGTATATTGGAAATCAAGTCTGAAGAAGCATTATTTAGTAATCCCGTTCTGAAATCTAGAAGCATGTAATGCTTTTACAATTGGTTTCAATAGTATTGTCCATGTCATTATGATTAGTTACAGACACAGTGAAACCCAAGTACTTTGAAACAAAACTTCCTCAGAACAAGAACATCTAGTGAATTCTGTAGACTGTACCTAGGAAAGGATGAACTCATTCTCCTTTAGATTCTAAGTCAGGAAGATGATGGTCAGGATCCTTCTCTTTCTTATTCCAAACCAAGTGGTAAGTGCTTCCATTCTGCCTCTGATATCAGCATGCTAAAAACTCCTAGGAACCCTCTAGTCTATCTTCATCATTCATAGGAAGTAAAACTGAAGCGTCAATAGAGAAGCCCTTTTGTTGTTTTTTGAGAAATGATTTCACTGTATAGCTCAGACTGTTCTAGAACTCATTATGTAGACCAAGCTGTGCTCAAAGTCACAGAGATTATTCTGCCTCTGCTTTCCAGGTGTGGGATTAGGTGTGGACCACCATCTCCGCTAGAGAGGTGGTCTTGATCAAACTCATGTAGCTACTATTCTTCTGTTTATGGTAATTCCTCTTAGTGATTTTAGAGTTGAGGTGTATGAATCTTTCCTTTTTGTGTTATTATTCTGAAATATTTCAATCTAGAAAAAAATAATACTTCAAAGTATTATAAATCTTAATCATTTATAAGAAATTTGCTTTAAGAAATAAAGCCATTTATCTTGACAAAAATGATGGCATGCCTAGTATCTCAGCATAGGGTGAGTAAGGCAGGGAGGTTCACCATGAGCTCAAAATCAACTTAATCTACAAAGTGAGACACTGTTAAAAAATTTGTCTCCACATATAATGACCAAAAATAAAAAATGTAGACAAGGTTTTATTCTGCAGAAAAGGCTAGCCTTGAACCCATTGTGTAGCCAAGGGTGGCCCCAAAATTGTGATGATCCTCCTGCTTCAACCTCCATAATTCTGGGATAACAGTCATAGTCTATCTACTACATTTTGGTTGACCAATTTATATTTTTCACAAAAATTAGAAAACAATTGTGTAAAGAAAAAAAAAAGGCTTGGGTAAAGGCAGAGGGTGGTGGGCACTGGAGAAATCCATATGAATATCCACAGATTAGTGAAATAAGCCTCAACCAACAGTTTGTTGCCTGTATAAAATGCAGATCAAAATGGGTGCTAAATTACTGAAAGGGACACTCGAAAGCCTTTAAGAAATAGAAGAGAATTGCCTTGGTAAAGAGTCCTCAGAACTCTTTACCAAAAAAAAAGTCATGTTTTTGTCACAAAAAAAAAAAAAAAAAAAAAAAAATCAAACAGGTGATTGGGACAAATCTTTGTATGTTGCTAATTTAAACAATGTTATTTATAAATAGAAAACATTTGTCTAAGGTATTTGCTAATTAATAATATTAAATCGTACTCTATAAAAGACATGCTAATATTTGTAACTCAAACATTAGGTACAGGATTCACTTTGACAAAACTTACACATTGAACAAACTTTCAAAGCTCAGTAGTAACTGTGAAAGAATCACGGAATTTGAAAATGGACAGAAAACAGGGGCATTTTGTAAGTGGTTGTTCTTTACTCTTTTGGCTCTTTGAGGGCCAGCCACCCAGCTACTAAATAAATATACACATAGAGCCTTATTATTACTTATAAACGCCCGGCCTTAACTTGGGTTACTTCTAGCCAGCTTTTCTTAAATTATCCCATCTTCTTTTTGCCTCTGGGCATTTATCATTTCTATTTCTGTTTATCTTTCTTTACTTCTTCCTTCAGAGTTGGCTTCATCGATGGTGACAGGGTGCATGGCCCATCACAGCCTCCTCCTCTTCTGATTCCTCTATCTTCTCCTAGATTTCTCCTCTTATTTATTCTCTCTGCCCGCCAGCCCTGCTGATCCTTTCTCCTCCCTTGCTATTGGCTGCTAAAATACCAATCAGATATTTCAGACAGGCAAAGAGTAACACAGCTTCACAAAGTTAAACAAATGGAACATAAAAGAATACAACACATCTTTGCATCATTAGACAAATATGCCGCAGCCTAAACAAATGGAACACATCTTCAACTAAATTCTACAACAGCATTTTGCTGACAGGACATGTGGATGGCAGATTAGTACATGAGGTTGTACTTTCCATCTCTACTATGTCAGCTCCTCAAAACAACCTTTTCCATTACCCAGATGCATAAATCGGCCACACTACATAGCAAAGGAAAATTAAGATTGCAAATGGAAGAAAGGTTGTCAAATATTTGCGTTTACAGCAGTGCAATTAGATAGACATAGGTAAGCACATCTGTGATCCTAGCAGTCAAAAAGCTGAGGCCAGAGAAGCACCAAGAGGTGGGAGACAGTTTGGGTGACACAGAGAGCTCCAGACCAACCTGAGACATAGAATGAGATCTCATTTTCAAACCAACCAAATATATATATATATGAAGTAAGAAAGTGTAATTAGCCTTATCTACCCAGATGCCCCTAGTCGACTTAAAGACAAAGAGGAAAGGATACTGTGGTCTAGGAGGTAACTCAATCCACAGATGTTTATTTTGAAGATAAAGAAAGAGGAGCCAAGAGTCAATGAATATGAGCTGGAGGAGGCAGATACATTGATTTTTCCATCTCGTCTACAGAAGAAAACATGCTATGCTACAATGACTTCAATCCAGTGAGATCAATATTAGAGTCTAACCTATACACTGTAAGAAAACAAAGTTATTCCTTTAAGCCACTAAGTATGCAGGCATTTATTACAATATCAGTAGGAATCTAATGAGATATATGTAGAGAAAATGGGCTAGCCAAAGAAACCAGCCCTGGCCCTGAACCCAGAGTTAGTGAAAGAAACACACCCTGGATCTGAAACCTGAGACAGCAAGAGAAACACTTTATCTCTTAACCCAGAACCAAAGAAACATGTCTGAAACCAGTACCAGAGGAACACACTTGGTCCCTAGAATCAGAGCCAGTGAAAGAAATATTCCCTAACTTTAGAATTAGAGTCAAAAGTTAAAAAAAATGAAGAGAGGAAGGGAGGGAGGGTGGTAGGAAGGGAGGGTGGGAGAGAGGAAGGAAGGAAGGAAGGAAGGAAGGGAGGGAGGGAGGGAGGGAGGGAGGAAAGGAGGAAGGGAGGAAGGGAGGAAGGGAGGAAAGGAGGAAGGAAGGAAGGAAGGAAGGAAGGAAGGAAGGAAGGAAGGAAGGAAGGAAGGAAGGAAGGAAGGAAGGAAGGAAGGAGGGAGGGAGGAAAGGAGGAAGGAAGGAAGGAAGGAAGGAAGGAAGGAAGGAAGGAAGGAAGGAGGGAGGAAAGGAGGAAGGAAGGAAGGAAGGAGGGAGGGAGGGAGGAAAGGAGGAAGGAAGGAAGGAAGGAAGGAAGGAAGGAAGGAAGGAAGGAAGGAGGGAGGGAGGGAGGGAGGGAGGGAGGGAAGAAGGAAAGAAGGAAAGAAGGAAGGAGGAAGGAAGGAGAAAGAAAGGAAAGGAGAGAGGGAGGGAGGGAGGGAGGGAGGGAGGGAGGGAGGGAGGGAGGGAGGGAGGGAGGGAGGGAGTGAAGGAGGAGAAATGCCAATGAAAGAAACACGGTTTGGCCCTGAAACCAGCAATCTCTGTCCCCGACCAAAGAAACTAACCAATTCCTGAGCAGGAAATCCTAACCTTGATAATTCTTGAGTGTTCCTGGAGAAACTCTGCCCCTAAGAAGCCCTATATAAACCCTGTTCAGTTGTTGGCTGCTCTTTCCCACTCTGGTAGAAGCAGCCACTCTCCTGGACTCCTCCTTCCCAAATAAATCTCTTTCTCAAAAGAGTCTTCAGTGAAGATCTTCCTTTGCCAACACAGAGAAGAACTTGTTGAGATGTCCCTCAGGATACTGAGCAGAAAAACCTTGCGGAGACATTCCCCAAGGTGTAGCAGAACACAAGAACCAAAGAACCTTGTGAGATGTTTCTTAGGGGACTGAGCAAGGCAGAGCAAAAAAAAAAAATAATAATAACTTTTTGCTGGAGCAGGAGATTGCTACATTTCTGCAGGGGTTTCCCTTTTAGCAGAGTGAAGCAGAAGAATCAATATGTTTGGCTAGAGAGAAGAAGCAAAGCTCTGCTGGCAAGCCCCCTTAAGCCACAAGAAACAAAGCTCAGCTGTAGCAGCTTTCCAGGAGAGGAGCAGGATTGATATATCCTGCCCGAGAGACTGTCCCACTCAGCACCCAGCTTCAGGTATAGTTTGACTTTCTGAACAGTCAGGGTACCTTTCTCCCCAGAGCTGAGCTTTCCTTTCCCACTGCAGTTCCAACCATCAGAGCTGTTCTAACAACTCTAGGTATGGCCTGTCTTTCCAAAGTCAGGATACCTCTCACCCCTCACCTTGTTGTAACATTCACTTATATCCATGTGATATATGCAACTTACGATGGTAAGAAGATTTCACTGCAGGGACAATATAATGGTGGAAATGAGAATAGAAGAAAAAGTAAATATTTGCCAAGATGCAGAGAAGCCAGACCTCTCTTGCACAGTTAAGGTGACATAAAGGCATAGCAATTCTGAAAACCCAAAATAAATAAACATAGCTAAGCATGATACTTAGCAGAAAATCACCAGCCTCACACAGGCATAGCCCAGGATTTGAACCTAGCACAGATAAAAGAAAGAAAGGGTACTGGGGTAAACGGTAAGCATTTACTACACTGCTATGGGATAATACTCCTGTACACTGTAAAGATTTGTCACCTGTATTGGTTTAATGAAATGCTGATTGGCCAGTAGTCAGGCAGGAAGTGTAGGTGGGATTAGCAGGGAAGGAGAATTCTGGGAAGAGGAAAGGCAGAGATGCAGTCATCAGCTGGACACAGGAAGAAAGATGAGAATGCCGGACTGAGAAAAGTTACCAAACCACATGGTTAAACATAGGTAGGAATTATGGGTTAATTTAAGTGTAAGCTAGTTAGTAATATGTTTGAGCTACTGGCCTACTGTTTACAGCAATATTATTTGGGAATAAGTCAGTTATTTGGGAAGCGACTGCTGGATATTTTAGAGTTTCTGGTGGGACAAAAATTTCCAGCAACAAATGGTGCCCAATATATGGCTCAAACCCATGATCCTGAGATTAAGAGTCTCATGGTCTACTAACTAAGACAACCAGGAATATCTGTCTCTTGCTGACCTACATTCAGAACACAGGAAAAGTTCTGGCTACACTACACTACCCAGGAATTTATTCTAGAACATTCATTCCAGAGAAATAAAACTCTGTGCCTACTATAAAACTTATGCATAGAATCTTGTGTATAATTGACAAAATACAAAAAGATCAAAATGTCCTTCGGCCAGTGAATGATTTAAAAGTTATATCTGTATAATGGAAAAAGAAAGGAACGTCTAATGCATTCATAAAACAGCTCCAAAGACTGAGCACAGAGCCAGAGCAAGAAATCTAGGTAGTGGTGTATGCAGCCGCTGTGACTCTTTCTTGACAGAGTCAAGGACCAGCATCTGACTTTGATACTTCATTATAGTCATTCAAATTGGCATCATTAGAGTAGCTGATGAAGTACTAACTCCATATGTGCTGAGCACCTCAAGTCATTAATCAATAAAATGTTGGGAATTTGCAAACCATAAGGACAGATTGATGCTTTGGTATATTCCTCTACCCCTCATCCCATTTTCTTCCTTCCTCAACTCCAGTAATAGAAATACCCTAAACAGTGGGGTTTAATTTCCAAATTTTAAAATTATTCTTTTCTCCCTATGAATGCATAGCTTTAAAATACAGGGTGTTGGTTTGCATGTTCTAAAACTTGAAATAAGCAGCACTGCCTTGTGCATCATTCTCTGAGGTCTTTGTACTTCGTTCTCACTTGTGTGCCTTTATGTTGTAGTGACCTATTCATGGGAACATATCTCATGCAGCTTAGCATTGTGTCTGTTATGTTATAGTCCATTATTGGAACATATGGCTTTCATGTGTTTTCTTTTAGAAATCCATAAGTTTTTCAGGATTATGCTCTCACAAAACAGTGTCAAAATGACTCCTCTGTGCATGTGCTTCAGCAAACACATAGAATGTTTCCAGAATATATGCCTAGATTTGGAACTCTTTCTCCAGGATATTCACATTTTAATTTATTAAATTATTTCAACCATCTTGCTTTAAAGAGTAGTTTGAAACCATTTTCCTAATCATTTGTTGCTCTTTATTCTCCTACATCATCATTGATATATGGCATTCTCAGATTTTCATTTTCTCAAAGTGTTTGGTTTGAAATGGAAATTTCCATTTTAATTTTTATTGACACAGCTATAGTGAGATAAAGTAGGAATTTCTGCATTTATGCCTCATTTTTTGCTTCTGTGAGTGTATTGTTCATACACAACTAAGCTGAATTTTTAAATATTCATATGAATGTATTAATTGTGTTGGTTATATGCATTACAATATCTGAAGCTTTTAATATTTTAATATTGTTGGTATAGTCAGCTATGCATAGGGTTTTTTCAATATGGTAAAACTATAATTTATATTCACCTGCATTTGCAGCTTGTGCTTCAACTACTCAGTAAAATTCTCCCAAACATGGACTAGAATTCTCAAAGTGAAAAGTCTAACAGTTGAAGTTATAAATTCTTCATAGGTGAAACTTTTCCTTCAAAAACATAAATTCTTCCTAGATAAGAAAAACAATGAACTCTACATTTTGCCTTTCCACCTACATTATTATTTTTTAAGATCTATTTTTCAGTGTCTTTTCTTAAATTTTGTATCTCTGTATAGATATACGCACATGGGTGCAGGTTACCTGAGTGCAGTTTACTGCAGAGGCTCAGTATGTCAGATCTGGCTGGATATAGGCAGTTGGGAGATAACCCATATGAGTGCTGAAGCCAAACTCCAGTCCTCTAGAAAAACAGTGTGCTCTCTTAACTGCTGACTCATTTCTCTGATCCCCTCACACACCCATATTATAATCTGTTTATGTCATAAAACAGGACTCCTGTTATTTTTATTCACTCAAGATGAATAATTTTATATCTTCACATCCTTCTGTGTAGCCTCTCCCTCTGGATCTGTCACATATCCTCAGACATGCACAGTTTGGGACTTTTTAAATACCAGTTTACTATGGATGCTCTAATATTTGAATGTCTTAATTCCTAAACTTTTATCATGGATTTTATTATGTGGTTGTCTTCAAAACTGAATTTGTTGTCACTGGTCCTTAGATGTTTACATTCCCCAGAATTAGTTTGCCAAATTTTTCAAATTTTATATCACCAGTTATTAAAAAATTTAAACACTGAAAGCAAAGATTTTTCAGGACATACAAAATCAAGCAGCAGAAAATCATTTCTTCAATGTATGTGAATACAGGAAAGGCTCTGCATTCCAATGTGTATGCTATTCCCTGCACTCTTAAGTATGATATCCATTTCCATTTATTTAAGGTTTTCTGTGTCTTACCTAAAACTTTCACCTTTCATTTTAAAGGAACTTGCACACTTAGATTAGTTCATTTATTTTTGATTTCTGTAACTTTTGTTAATATTATTCCTATTTTTTCTTTTATTTTTTTAATTGTATCTGGTGCATGTGTACATCTTGGGGGATGGGACATGCACATGCATATAGAGACCAGAGATGACTGTTGAATCCCTTCCTGAATTATTTTCCATCTTATTTGGGAACAGGGGGCAGAGTCTATTGCTGAATGTAGAACTCATTGACTCAGCTAGATTGTCTGGCCAAAAGCCTCCAAGCTCCGCCTACTCTACCTCACTAGCAGTAGAAGTATAGGCACACAACAGTGTACACAGCTTTTCACATGGATTCTAAGGAATATAACCCAGGCTAGCACTCATCAGCCTCTATAATATCTCCTTTTAAGCTTACTTTTCTAATTGTTTCTAAAATATACAAATTACGCTTTTTTTTTTTTTTGCCTGCCACTTTCCTTAAACGTTTTGCATCATTTCTAATAGTTTTTCTGTAGAGTCTCTTGTTTTTAATTAATGATAATTTAGTGTCTCCTTTTCTATTCTGCCTCATTTTCCTCCTTTTTCATTCGGTACTACCAAGGGCCACCAGTTAAATATGAAAAATGCTAAGCTTCATCATTCTCTCCATCAAGATTAAAAGTATCATTTCTGACGCGTCATCACTGACTTTTTTCTTGCTCGCATCTATTGTAAGTCACCCTATTTGTAGCCTTTTCAGAAACTGGTTTTGAGTTTTGGGTCCTATTTTATTAATGCACACACACTTCCCTGAATACATTCTATTTATTTTTGCCTGTTTGCTTACTACATTCTTGAGCTGGGTATTGAGCCTCCCACTCTTCATTTCTATCTTTTCATTCCAAATACGTACATGTTAGGCTGCAGTTTTCCATCACTTTTACTTCCCCTAAATTTTTTATGAATTAAAATTAGCATTCATTTTAAACATTTTCAAATGTTCCCTCAAATCTTGTTTGACTTGTGAACCGTTTACGTCTGTGTTAATTAATTGGCTGAGATATGTGTGTCCTTTTTGAATTGTTCATTCACATACACTATGATCAGACATTGCCTCCTAGCATTGCTGCATAGTCTCACTCTCTCACATGTTTTTTTATGCCTTTATGTTTCCAAGTTCCTCCTTTTCTGTGGCTTCTCCTTTGGTTCTTCAAATTACATTCTGTTGCATATTCATTCTTGTTTCACCTATGAAGAATTTATAACTTCAACTGCTATACTTTTCACTTGGAGAATTCTAGCCCATGTTTGGCATATTTCCCCCAATATTCATAAGCCATTTATTACATTCCATTTTCAATGTTGATTTATAGGAGTCATGTAACATTTGAAGATGTTAGATCGTAACCTCACTCTGCTACACTAGCTTTCATGGAAGGGTCTCTTTTTTATGTGTTTTATAATTCAAGGTTGTGTAAAAATCAAGGATATTTTACCTGCAGAATCCTTGTAAATCTTGGCTTAATGACATCTTTCTCCCATGAGGCTTGCAAGTAATTTTTCTAAGTACCTTAGGAGTGTTATAAACCTTAGTCTTAGGGGTTATTTTTCAAATTGTGATTTTTCCTCTTTTATTTATGAATTTAAACCCTAAATCTACAAGAAGTGCAAATCTAGAGCAATGTTCTTTGTAGAATATATAACTTTGTAAGATGTGACTTCTTTGTCTCCTAGTAAGAAGGGTATTTCCCCAGGTCCTTCACTCAAAGGCCATAACTGTATACTAAATGTCTATGTCTAATCTGAGTTTCAGTTTTGCATGTTTCATCTATGCTTTGTATTTTTGGAACAAAGTTCTGGGCAGGTGGGACAAATACCTCCTTTCGAAGAGAGCCTTAGTATCAGGTCAAATGTCTTAATTTTCTCTCTCCCCTGTTTCTGACTCATGGTGATGTCTATTTCCTTTCACAATCAGACGAACACAGAACGGTCTGTCTGTTCTAATACCTTCAAATATAATGTGGATGCTATTTTAGATCACTAATCACATTTTTAGAACCAGACTAAAAGTGTTTTCCCTAATAAAAAATCAATTTTATCACAACTAGCTAGCTTAATCCCTATCAATCACCAATTTCAAAACTTTCTGAATTCAGAGCTATATTATCATAGCATTATACTGGAACTGAGAGATGGCTCAGGGATTAAGAGCACTTGCTACTTTTCCAGAAGACCTATGTTCAGCTACCGAAGTTTAGACCCAGTGGCTCACAGGCCCTGTAACTCCAACTTCAGGAAATTCAGTGCCTTCTGAGCTCTATAGACACTCATGCAAACATGGCATAAAGTCACATGGACACACATACAAACATACACAATACATGTGCACACATACACACTCACAAACACACACACATATGCACATATATACATACTCACACATACACACACACACAACTAAAATTAAAAGGCTTAAAACTATATTATTTATCTTAGTCTCAATTTCAGAAAAGTACACTTTAAAAAACTATAATTAAACTCCATAAATATCCCAGACTTCAAGTTAGACCCTGCTCTTCATTTGGCTTCAAATAAGTCCTTCATAATTTTCTAAATTCTCTCAGAAGTTCTTTAGTTCCGGAGTTGCCTCTAAATCACACATACAAATATTCCTTACTATTTAAATGTTCACTGTTTACTATCAACAAAGACAACTAGTTTACATCTCCATTTACATTCATTTGATGCAACTTCTCTAAATGCCTGCTATGCTTTAAGTACTAGAGATGTGACCAAAATCAATGTCTGAACTCATGTAAAAGAGGGTATAAAAGTAATAAAATAATTAATAAATTTAGTTTGGATCCAACCATAAGAAATGATTAACATTCAGCTCTTCCTGATGCACCAAGAGACAATTTCCTATGTTTCAATTTAATAGAATGTGGCAGGCATTAGTCCTAAGAACCAAGAGGAAGATGGCAGTGTGTAAGCGGAAGGAAAGTTATGGGGCATGTGTGAATGTGCTATTTTAGACAGCACAGCAGTAAGAGCCTCCCTTCTAAAGTGCCATTTGGACAGAAACAGGAGGGACGTGAGGAAATGAGTCATGTGGACATCTGGAGGAAGAACATTCTAATTGAGGGAAATGTAGGTGGAAAGGTTCTGGGAAGGAGAAGGAGTATACACGGCGCATTTCAAGGGACAGTGGGAAAGTCGGGGGGTGGGGGACCTGAATGAAGTCCCTGAGAACCCTAAGGAAACAGGAAACCCTTGGATGACCATGTAACTTGTGTTTTCAATAATGAGAGACTACTGAAACATCCATGGGGAAAGACTGGTACAGAATCTTAGGAAACTACTACATCTACCTCAAGCTAACTCCAGTCGCCCCACTTTAAGAGTCTAGCAAAACAAGCAGGACAGGAGCCTGGACCTTCACAACTCATTTCACAACATTATCATCTTTAATCTGAAGACATACTTTTCTCATCAATTCCTTTTCATGAAACAAGTCTATTTTCAAGCTTCCATTGATTGACCATGTTTGATACAGTTATCAAAATCACCCTGTCTATCTGCTTCTGATTGGAAGAAGAAGCCTCTAAATCTTCCCAAATTCAGACCCCCAAACCCTGCATTTACCTCACCCATAGCCTCACCCGTGATATTTTTTGTCCTTAATTGCCCTCAAGAAAGGGGCAGCATACCTGATTCATATAATGCTGGCAGTCACCATGTAAGAAGCACCACCAAAGGGAACATGTGGCTACAGCAGCCACAACGGTGCTTTCAGTCTCTTCTCAGATTAACTGACAAGTAGGCAGGGCCTGAGTCTTGGCAGGAAGGGGCCATCCTTGGCTCACTGCCAGGCAAGGTGGCTCTTCTGGGGAAGACAGCTCCTAATTCTATCCCTGCAGCAAGGCTGCTCCCGCAGACGTTTCTACACTTTGCAACTTTCCCCAAAAAGGAAGTTGCTCAGGAGATTGCAACCCTTTAGAGAGAAGCTGACTACAGCTCAATAGCATGTGAGTGCAGCTTCTACAGCTTTTGGTCCCATTTGCTTTATATCTTCATGGAGGATGAGGTGTCTTCTAGGAATCATTTAGGTCAAAATAGTAGGAAGGCAACTTAGTAACTAAGGTGTAAGTGGCATGACAGAAATTCTTGACAAGCCCTCAGTGCAATGGGCCAAGTCAAGACAGAAATGCTTATAAAATACAGTTGGCTCAAAGTGACCAGTTATGTCACAATCACTGACAAACATATCTTAAGTTTTCTTTAAAAAAAAAAAAAAACCCTCAAAGTCTAGTCAGCGTGCAATATGCAGACTAGCTATGGAGAAGGCATGACATTCAAATGTCACTAAATTACAGCTCTGCTACAAAAACTCATATACTTTAGACTTAACAGCTCAGAGCCTACATAAGGTCACAAGAAATGAAATTTACATGAATATTCAAAACCTATTCTCTGAAAAGGCTCTTTGTAGAAGCAGATATATACATTTTTATGAAAAACAAATAAATCATTTGCACTGGAAAATGGAGTGAGAAAACAGAAATCCAAATATATTCCTGTTTTGTCTCTACTCATAAATATAGCAAAACCACACATCTTAACATTCTAGGAAATTAAGGTAGACAGTGAAGAAATACTAGAACTTAAAACTTTAGAAATGACAGTCATAACTTACTATACTACTCAAAGCAATTATAAAATCAGAAAATATAAAAGGAATTTAAAATAACTGCTAGAAAATTCTTTCCTATACCCGCCTTCCTCCTGCTAAGACAGGAGACCTTCTCACTGCTCTGACGTGCGCTCTCCCTCAGATGACTGAAAGCTCATTTTCTGTTGATGTAGATGTTTCATCAAACACATTTATTGTGCTGAAAACCAGAGTCAATGTTAATCTTTGCAGCAGAGATATTTTTGCTTGCATATTATGATCTGTTGTTCTTTGCAAATGATATGACAATAGCCATACGGAAATAATTTAATACTCACAGCACATGCAAACATGTTCTTTTGAAGTGCCTCAGTCCTTAATATATCTTTAGAGACAGCTAAGAGGCATCCCCAAGCAGGCAACCGTCTGGATTTGGACTCAAAGAAGCTCTGACATTTGTCCACAGGGTCTTTCTATCCCTAGGGCCTTCTTACTCATAACTTTGATGATCACTTTCAAGTGTTTAATAAAGTAGATATTAGTCAACATTGCACCATAACAAAATAACCATCATGGGCCATTCATAAAAATGCAATTTATTTAGATCATCATTTTAGAGCGTTAGAGTTCAAGGTGAGGCCAATCTACTTCTTTGCCTCTATTGAGGGCAGGGAATTTCTACACATTCTAGACAAAGCCTGTATAGTAACCAGTAGTCACATCCTGCAAAAAAACAGAAAGAAAGAGCATAGAATGGACCAGGCTTGCTCCTGTTATAATAATCCTCTCATGAAAATTCAAGTTGCTAGCATCGTGTTTATAAAAAGATTTGCCATGGAATTATATTCAAAGCTCCAACTACTTTATATATTTCTGGTAAACTAAGAACTTTGTATCGGGTCCTACCTTCTAAATGTTCTGTCATTCTCCAATAGAACATTCGAGATCTTTAGCCTACTAACCATACTCAAACCATAGCAGATAGATATGTAAACAAAAATGAAAGAGCTGGGCTGGAGAATACAACCACACTTTAAAGCATTAAAAAAAAAAAAAAATCAAGGGATGGTGGTATATACCTTTAATGTCTACCCACAGGAGATAGAAGCAAAATGATTTTTACCATTCTGACGTATATGAAAATATAGATTACTCACCCATAAGTAATGTCTTCTATTTATTTATCTTCGTATGCTTTTAATTGAAAGAGAATTGTCACTTCCTTCCATTCCTTTTCTCATTCCAGCCCTTTTTGGTTGCCTTCTCTTAAACCCCTCCCACATCTAACCCCAAATATCAAATAGATCTTATTATTTCTTTTATTATTATTGTCAGATTTATGTGCGTATATGCACAAGTATCTATAAAAACAATATTCTGAGTCCATTTTTGGCCTTTTATGTATATATGGTTTCAGTTATTCATTATTGATCCTTCTAAGTGTATAATTTTGAAATATTGCTCATACCATACCTCGGCCTTATTTTCTATTGTATATCAACTATTTGGAAGATTAGCACCAGAAATAGTTGATTTACACTGCAGCGTTACTATGACCCCCCACCGCTTGGACTTACCTAGAACTTTGAGAAGATACATTCTTATTTTGGTGACTGTCTATATCTGGTAGATTAAGACAATGCAAAAGTCACCCAGCCACAAAGAAAGAACTCAACAGTAAATGGGAAATGGGTCACTATGTGACAAGGACAGAGACAAAATAAACATAAATAAATAAATAAATGAGTATATAAGCAAAGGGACATGAGTACTGAAACTAAAAGCCAGTTTGTCAGAACTAATCAGGCGGTAGGAAGCTAATCAGAAAGGCCCATGGCTTTGCTGATGACAGTTACTCCGCAGATCTCAAGCACTTTAATTTTTAATTTTGGTGCCTCCAGCATAGGCTCTTTGCACCTTGCCTCAGAAGTTCTGAGGAAATGTATTTTTAATCCCTCTTCTCCCTCTACACAGACTTCCACAGGTACAGGTCATTCCCCCAGACTGGCTAAGGGTCATTATCATCTCATCCCCTCCTCTGTAGTCTCCTGTATGCAATTAAAATAACAATGAGCCAAAAATGTTTTCCCCAGCAGAGCAAGTCACTTCCTTTGGCTCAATGTGTAAGCCTTAGAGAACTGAGCCTGCTTCATTGAAAAACTGGACGGTGATCCAGGCCTCAGAAACTGTCTCAATTTTACAATGAAAAGAAAATAATCCCAGGCAGTGAATTCATTGAAAACAGCTCTTGGAGCCAGAGACTCAATTGTTAGACTAAAAGCACAGCCATCTTAATTAATATTTTTCACTCCCATTATAGATGCTCAGACAATACTCAGCAGCTGAAATGCTTTGAATTAGTGCCGAAGTCAAGTGCATTAAGACCAAAGGGGGAAAAATGTCTTGTTGGCTTCCAAAATAATAATTTAAAGGAATCCATCAATATTTCAGAAAGTATCTTTCCCAGATAACCTGCAATAACAGGATAGAGCCAAGAGAACCTGATCCACTGTTAAATTACCTAAAGAGGACCACGGTATGATAAGCTGACAATTCTACAAGGCCATATCTTAAAAATGTTTTCTGTTTCTGAAAGGATCATCAATCATTCTCGATTCTTAGAAGACTGTATCATACATATCTTTTATCTCTTGTTTTTTAATAGAAAAAAATAGGCAAAAGTATACAATTTTCTTTTTCTTTTTTAATGAAATTAGATTCTTCACTCATATAATACATCCAGACCTCGGTTTCCTCTCCCAACTCCATTTCCTCTCCAGAAAAGAACAGGCCTTCCAGAGACAACAAGATACAATTTTTTAAAAATGGCAAAAAGCCCTCATATTGAGGCTGGACAAGGCAGCCCAATAGCAAGAAAAGATTCCCAAGAGCAGGCCAGTGAGTCAGTAATATGCCACCATTTTCAAAGCAAAGACACTGATGTTCATCATAGGAAGAATATTGCCATATGGGAGGACAGTGGCCACTCTGTTCTTACAACCCCTTGATGATAGAAATATCAGTATTATAATAAGAGGCAAGAGAAGACTGTTTCCCTTCCTGCCTTTATGGTACTATTTAAGGCACACTAGTCATGTACATTCGTACACATGCCAGCATCCCTGCACTCAAAAGCACACAATTAGAAATGTTACTATTCTACAGATATTTAGTCAAAGGTGTCAATTGATCCAGTACTGCCTTCAGGAAGGCAAAGCATCTTATAAATTTAGAAATTGCTTATCTGCTATGAGAATCACTCATCCTGATACCCAACCCAATGTGCTTTTCACTAAAATAAAACTCATAGTAATGAAGAATATCATGGAATGGTGTCCCTCAGTGTGATCTTGTAGCCATGGTTTGGCTCGTCTAAAATGATCTCAATAAATCACATGTAGAACCACATGGAAGAATTAAAGGATAAGAAACTGAAGGTAACTGTTAGCAATGTAGAGTTTGATACACATAATGTGACACTTAGACATACAACTAGCCCCATGAATCCATTGGATTCATATCCACAACTCATCGTGGATTTCTATGAATCATAAATACTTTTTCATTGTACTAAACATATATAAATATTTTATTGTTATTATTACTTAAGAAGAGAGTACAGTGTGACAGCTGTTTACATAGTCTTGGCATTATATGAGGTATTATAAAAATCTACAGATGATCTGGATCATGCAAGAGACTATCCATAAGTTATATGCAAATATGATGCCACTTCTTTATATAAAGATCATGAGTACTGTGGATTTGTGTATTGGTTGTTGAATCAATGCCACATGGGCACCAAAGAAAAAGTGCAATCTGTTAGCTAATAATCTGATATGTGATCTTGAAAATTTTAAATTTTAAATTTAGGAACCTTTGCCTTAGGTTCTTAATCTATGAGGTGAGACTGTTATGGAATCAATAATATCAGACAGCTGGGAAATTAGATGAAATTCTCTTCATGAAGCACTTAATTCAGTTTCTGGCTTGTAGCAAGTGCTCCATTGGTGTAGCTGTTAGTGTATACTGGAGTTTTTATTAGTATATGGTGTGTTTCTTTCTCTCGGATCTCCTGAAAAATACTAGTCAAGATCCAACAGTTTCTAAAGACAAGCAATGTCACCTTCATTTATGTCTTGTTCCCATGTCTCAGGAGCTTGCATTTTGACCTCTCTCCTTCCTGTGAGTATTGTGACCGCCTCTTCAGACCAAGGGATGGAGATGAATATCATCTCGCTTCATCAGCAGAGATCAGAAAGAGTATAGAGAGTCTACTCTCTCATCAGTAACTCATTTTACTCCAACACTAACTTGTAATTTATAAGGGATCCCTTTCTTTTATTGCACAACAATTATTCATGACTCATTTTTTATTTTTTGGATAACTTCCCAGGATCTTGACTCAGTCCCCTTCTAAACTGCAAGAGTTCAGTCTACACTCACTAACTTTATATTATCTTGTCATTTATTTTATTCTACTTTCAATGGTAGGGATCAGACCCAGAGTCTTTCACATACTAGGGAAAGCCTCTGGCTACTAAGGTACAATCCCAGGATAACATACAGACTTCTTCCAACACATAATCACCATGATGCAAAGATATTATTTCAAGCAATATAACTATGATTATCTTTATAGTTTTTTTAATTATAAAACATGGCCTCTTTGGAGATTTGAAACTATCTTTAAAGAAATTTTAAATCAATATCTTAAAGATTAGGAGCCATTTCACAAAATAGGCATCTATTCTATGTGTTTTTGACTTCATTTAAAATATGAATTAATCACAAGCTCATTGGTCCCTTCATACACATGCTTATCACTGGAATCTGTTTAATGTTTTCAGAGAAAAATATCAAATAATTATTACTGGATACAAAATGCATGGGAAAGTTTCTGGTCATAACAGTCTGTGAGCATTTAGCATTCTGTTCTCTATAAAGTACATTGGGCTAAAAGAAATATAGAATACTACTTTTATCTGGAAGTTTGGATGGGAAGGTCACATTAGAAAATGTTCCAGCCAGATGCTGGCTGTATTCTTATTCAAATAAAGAATTTTAGTTTCTAAAAAGTAACAGGATGCACACACAAAACTTAGAGGAATATACTGTGGACATGAAAAACATGGTGTTGAGAAGGCAAAACTGGAGAGGATTGCTGAACATCAGATATCTGAAGATGTTAATCACACAGACAGAGCCGAGATTCAGTTTGTTTCCTGCAGAGATTGTGTGCAGGCTTCCTAAGGTAGAATGGAGAAAGCTGGCTAGAAAATCTTAGCATTTAAAAACATACAAACTGATAGCACTGGAACTGAGATAATGAACCCTCCAGTTAGCTTAACTGTACCTGATCATCACACAATGTATATGTTCATCAAATAATGTACTTTAAATACATAGAATTTCATGCATAAATGCTTGGTTTTTAAAAACAAAATGAAATTTTCAGAGATAATATGGCCAAGGTGAATCTAATTTTAAGACTGTGAGTAACAAGGAGGCATTATAAACTTATAATAAAAATAATTAAAATCTGGATTTAAATAACTAGGTGGAGCTATTTTGGAAAGATTTCCAGACATAGGTGATTTCTGCTTTTAACTCATTATGTCTAAAACCTTTGCTCTTGAGTGAAAAGATTTTGTTTTCTTTACTATAGAATATTTCTTATAACATCAGTGATACCTGAAGTCCTTTTATTTCATGAGAGCCTTTTTAAAGAAAAATACTAAGTGTGGGACTAGAGAGATGGTTCAGTGGTTAAGACACATGATTGCTCATCCACAAGATCTGGATTCTATTCCCAGCATCCACATGATGGCTGACAAACATCCATCACTCCAGCTCAGCATTCTGACTCCACCTCTGGCCTCTACAGGCACCAGGCATTCACACAGTGTACAGACATACATGATAGCAAAATATTCACTCATAAAAGGACAGTTAAAAAACCTGTAAAAAACCTGTATGCTTTGATGTAGATTTTTAAATGCATCTTGTCATATGAAGGCACCTTAGTTTATAGTGCATCTAACGTCATTTAGTATTTAGTTCCCTGATAAAATGATAAGAATGAAAGAGCCCGTGGAAAGGAAGTCAGGTTAGGGAAAGTGTTCCTGTCAGATGCCGACAGACTCAACAGCTCCTCAGACAAAATGGACATTTTCTGTCAGATGAGCTGTTCCATGGAGTGTCTCAAGCAATCCCAGCTGCAGCAGCTTGTGGGTTGCCAAGTACAGACACAATCTGTCCCCTCTCCTAAAATGAGGTTCTCATTATTCTCAAGGAGTCACACACAAGCTGTTGGCAATTTGCTCAAGTGAGGAGCTGGCCATATTGACTCAGTTGAAACACTTCATAGCTCAAAAAGCAACACAAATTGAATATGCCCACGGCCTCGACTCCCCAGCACTTTTTGGACCTGTCTAATAATAGTGAAGACAACGAAAAGATTGATGGTCGCCACAGACCCTACCAGCCAAGCCTCGCTTCTGCAGTAGAGAGCTGTTAGGAAGAGGAACTGTTGCAACAATTCGCCTCGCAGCTGCTATGTGGCTGCTTGCTGCCACTGAATTTCCTGGGCTTTAGAAAGGATCACTGAGTGTCAGCCAAAGGAATAGTAAGTGGGCCTACCCATAGGAGATAATGTGCTTTATAAAATAAAACAACAAACCAATTCAGTAAGAAAAGCAGACAGAAGCATCTGAGAAAACAATTCATAAAAGAACAAAAATAATAAATGTATTAGGAAAAAAAACTGGACCTTGGCAGTAAGCCTAACTTAAATTAATTAAAATTAAACAAAATTCCCAGCTAAAATTAAACAAAGTTGGGAATTTTTTCTGTTAAAATAAGTCAAGAATACATGAGGCAAATTTATAGTGAATTTGAAATAGGCATGCATTTCTATAAAGAGAAAATATTTGGACAAAATTCTTAAAAGCTGTTTGGCAGTAAGTACTTGATGTTTGAAAATAGTCAAAAGGAAAACCAAGACATTCTCTGTGTCTAAATCGTTTAATCCAGCCTTTTATGTGGAAAAGTAAATATTTAAATAAAATAAGAAAAAATCTAATAAGAAATATGATAATAAAAGAATTAACACGTTAAAAATGCCATTTATCAGAGCATGATGGCACACACCTTTAATTCCGGTGCTCCTAGAGTTCAAGGCCAGTCATGTGAGTTCCAGGATATCCAGGACTACAAACTGAGATTTTATTTTAAAAAAAATGGCTTTTGGGGACTGGAGAAATAGCTTAGAAATTAAATTTACACACTGTTTTTACAGAAGACCCTGACTTGGTGCTAGCATCCACATTGGTTGGCTAAAAATCACCTGTTAACTTTAAGCACTTAGGCTTCCAATGCCCTCTTCTGGACACCTTGGGCACATGCACTCACATATACTTATAGTCACATATAAACACATGCATACACATAATTAAGAATAAAATAAATCCAGAGTTGGAGAAATAGCTTAGTGGTTAAGGGCACATAATATTCTTGCAGAGGACCCCGGTTCAGGTCTCAGCAACCACATTAGGCAATTCCCAATCACCTGGAACTCTAATTCTAGTAAGGACTGACACTCACTGCTGGCCTCTGTGGGCACCTGCACACATAAACACACACATTCACATGCACAGGCAACATAATACATGTAGAGATACAGATGATAGCTGGATGGAGAGTTAAACAAGAAAAGAAACTATGTAGTCTCAAGGAAATATTCTGTTTCTGGAAATGCTCTTGGCATCAACAGGGTTTTCCCCCCTTTTATTATAGAATTAAACTCTAACAGGATATTATATGACTATTATGAATATTTTAATTTCAAATAAGAAATCTCCAGACACAAACTTGCACATGTACTATGATTACAACAGCAAAGGAAAATATATTTTATATAAACTACATATAAATGAAAATTATCTAACATCTTTTTATGAGTATAAGAGCCTATGTATACAGGTGTACATATATATATACACATGCCCATATTTATGGAGATTAAATACAAATTTAACTATGGTTCCTCAGAAAACATTGTCTATCTTGCTTTGGGTGGAGTTTGGTTTGGCATAGGGTCCCTCACTGACCTTCAGCTCACCAAAGAAGACTAGGCTGGTTAAGAGGTAGGCTTTAGATAGACTGTTTTTTCTGCCTCTCCAGTCCTACAATTATAAGCATGTGTCCTCAAGCCTGGATTTTTATCCCATGGGACTCGGGGGTAAAATTCAGCTCCTCATGCTTCTAGAGTTGCCTCTTCACAGACCAAACCATCTCCTCAACTCAATCTGATCCTTCAAGAGTGGCTATTCGTTGGTGGTTAAATTATAGGTATTTTTTCTTGTTTTCTCTACTGTGAAAACATAAGCTTCTGCTTAATATAATTTCATCATATTTACTACCACCATCTTTAGATGTTAAATTGGAAAATGTCTGAGTTACCATATTCATCTTTTCCTTTTTTTCCAGAAATATTTATGGAGTTCTTCTTATAATCACAAAACACTAGCTACCTGAGGAGAGATAATTGCATATGAGGCATATTTTATGCTCTCCAGAAGCATATAAAAATACAAGAGGATAATGAAATAGCAAAGTAGAAAAGTAGACTCATAAATTTAATGAATTGCATTAAAATGTACACTGTGGCCTTGTACACTATGAAAAATGAAGCCAATCTCTGGGGATGGTATATGTCCTTTCCCTATATATTAATAATTCATGTGAACTTCCTTAAGTAACAATTCTACATTTGCTACAGAATCTAGACTCAAGATATTAGAATAATTAATCCAGACCTAGAAAAAAATTGCCAGCCAAAAGTACCTACAAAGCTGTACTCTGGCCTTTGTAAAACTACATGTGGTTATCTATAAATAATTTTATTCTTAAATTATCTTTATAACCTTTGGAAACTCCTGTGGAGATATTTTCAAATATAATAAAAACAGTCTGAGATATCAGAGGGATCTACCCATAGTCAGTCTAGGAGGATAAGACAATGGTAACTCACACCTTTAATCCCAACACAGGGAATATCCCAGGAGTGGTGGGCTATGTCCTTAATCCAATCTGAGTTTGAGGTCATTTTAGTTTACAGAAGGAGTTCCAGGCTCTCAGGCAGGCAGTGGTGGGGCCACGCCTTAACTGAGCTAAGAGAGTATTTAAGGCGGACATAGAAAGACAGAGCGGGCAGAAGAAGCCAGGAGGAGTGAGGCTGAGGAAGCTGGAAGACAGCTGAGTGAGATCTGACTGTGGTGTTTCTTCTCTGGTATCTCTGCCTTTCACAGAGATTTGGCCCTGAGTTTTCTTTATTTGTGCAACAAACTCCTGATCTATCATTTTGATTACAAACTCAACCCATCTCAAGAATTCACTTATAATACAGCAATTTCTGTGCAAAAGGCTCAAAAACTTTCAAGATAGCTCTTTCCATTTATGGAAATTCTGAGTCACTCCTTAGTGTGACCAACCATTTGTCACTGAGCAAAGCATTAGACGAGACCCTCTTTAGACCCAAATAACGAAGGCCTCTGCCCTTGAAGAGTCAATGGTGCAAATGGAAAGGCATGGGCAGTACAGAGTGCAGACTATGCAGGGATTAAACTCTGCCACAGCATCAGCATAGGCACCAAGGAATGAGCAGTGCCTCCTACTTCTTCAGTGATTAGTCAAGCTAGACGGCACTGATCACGTTTTAAAGGGGGGGGGGAGAGATCGTTTTAAAACAGAGTAATGAAATAATAACATGTGTGTCATGAAAACAAAAGGACACATCTGGACAGAGAAAAGCAAGCAGTAAGAGAGGCCAGGGGCTTGTGGGGAGGATCAACAATAAAGTGTTTGTGAAAACTGAATGACGAAATAAGACCTGTGTCATTTTATATTAAAAGTCACCAGAGGCAGAAACAGGTGGATCACAATGAATTCTCCACAATGTGCTTTTTGTATTATTACCCTAGAATATCTGAATCCAAATACTTCAGTAGTGTTAAGGTTTTGTGTGTTTGGTATGGTATGGATACGAATTACCCGGTTATCTGGCGATGGAATTCTGTAAGCGTAGAGGCCTCATGGAGAACGCAGCAGAGGGCAGTGGCAGATAGCAGGAGACACTTAGAAGCTATTTCTGTGTAGAAAGGACTTTATCATTAGAGGAATATAGTTATTATTAACAGAGAAGGCTATGATAGCAGAGAAGGGGGAGGGGAAAGAGAAGAAAAGAGAAGAGAGAGAGGGAGGGAGGTTATGTATATCTGCTAATACCTGATATGAAGCCTGTCAGGGCGGTATGCAAATCCATGCCGAGTGGTAATAGCCACGTTTTCATTTAAAATGCCATATAAATATCTTATCTAGGACTTAGACTTTAACTATCACCGATTCTCACCATCTTGAGGAGCTATGGGCCTCTGCATTTACCACAGTACACAGTGGTGGGAGATAAGAGTAATTAGATTGTATTGTTTACAAGTATGACTAACAGAAAAGAGAACCTGTTTGCTAAATAACCATATATGTTTAATATTGACTTAAATAATCAAAATGATTTTAACACTGGGATGAAAATGCTAACAGGAGATGTAGATCAGGAAAATAAAAGGAATAGGGAGAACTGAGTCAGTAACACAACACGAATTTTAAAGAAAGAGCCCAATAACCTTCATTTGGAGGACAGAAGATGTTCACTAGTAAAATGAAGAGACTGGATTAGTTGATCCCCATGAAAACAAAAGGACACATCTGGTAGTTGTGTTTCCTAAATATCTGTCAATCTGTTGAAGTACCATATAAAATGGTTTTATATAGATTCAATCCTGTTTATAAAAAGTTGATCATCTCCATGGAGAACAGAAACAGTAAAAAATGACAACAAAATCTGGCTCAGATAGTCATCCAGCTTCACAATGAGTTCCTCAGGGAGCTTGTGTCCTCCACATTGGAAATTTCATTAAAGAACAGGACAGATTATCATCTACTGGGAAAGTATAAGAACTCTCCTACCCAAAGGAAAAGATAGTCTAGATAAAATTTCAAAGTCATTGCTAACTTTCCAGACAGGCTGTGAGTCAGTGGCTAACTGTCCTGTCTGTACATGCCTCTCTCTCTATTTTGAGTCAACGTTCAATCACTTTATTGTTCATTGAATTTTCATCTACCCTATGGGGCGACATACAAATGAAGGAAGACCCCAAACAAACTTTGATGTTGAGTTCTTTGCTAGTGTGAATTTTTACTTTGAGTACATGTTATAGCAGGAGAAGATACACACTGTAGCTCAGATATGATTTGGATTATAAATGGAAGCCTACTTCTTCATGCAATTAAAAACAGCCTGATAGCAGAACAGAAATGGCTGCTCAGACTACATGGGGGGTGGGGGGGAGGCTCTAGCTAATCTCTGAATTTCGATTTTCAGAACCAGTTTTTCACTCCAAATAAGACTCCATGGTGATTCCTTTTTTCCCAGCTATCTTCCTCCACCTCTTGTTTAAAAGTCCATCATAAAAAGGATGTGATTCTAAGATGGCTTTAGAGAAATTTCAGACTGTTACTCAATGACCCACCTTTTATCCCACTGAAAGCACCATCTCAAGGAAATTTCTCTCAATTAAAATAGGCAGATGAATGCTTGGGGCTGATCTTAACAACTTAGCACGGATGGCCCCTAGTTAGTTTTGTTCATGGGAAGCCAACGGGAAGGCTGCATTTAATTCTTACAACCTAAAGAGAGTGCCTCAGGTTTAAAGATTGTAATTTAAAAAAAAAATCAATTTTCATTGATCAGGATTAAATCCTTTTATAAGTACTACCCAAATATAAGCTTCTTAAATTGTGATCAGAAAGAAGAAACTGTTAATTTTCTGAGCTTCAAACAAGATTGAAATAAATAAAAATGATAGATCTGAACTAAGTTATTTTCTTGAATGTCCTCTAACCCTGTATCCTACATGGCATTCGATCAGAGGAAATGAAGCTTCCCCAACACAGGATGGACAGAACACAGCTTAGTCTATGTAATTCAGTAAGAGAGACATTTCCTCCAAATCTCTCCAACCACCTCTCTAATCTATCACATTGTAAGAAAAATAAGGAAAATATTATAATTAAGCTAAATTTCCTCTAATACACCCTCAGCACCCACAAAACTCATGACCACTTGGGTTCAGCAGCAATACCTAGACCTGAAATATGTCACATGAAATAACAAAACAACAGTGTGATTAATCAACTACCCCTAAAATGTTCTGGCTCCTCAAAAACTTCCAGGTATGCCTGCCAGGTTAGATCAATAACTAATTTTTTTTTATTTTAGGCAAAAAAAAAAAAAAAGAGCCCAGACAGAAATAAAACAAAAGGCCAGTGGGGCATGGCAGTTAAGAGCACAAACATTTGGAGTCAGACAAATCTAGGATCAAATCCTGACATTGAATTTATCTGAGACCTTGGACAAATTCCCTTGGAGGCATTGTTTCTTCCTACAAAAGAAGAACAGTACTTAATTCACATTTAATTGCTTATTAAGTACTAGCTATGATTATCATTATCCTCATCCCCAGGACCACAGAAAGCCTCTGTTTTATACTCCAAATCCTTCAAATGTAGCTTCCCTTACCCCATAATTTCACCTTATAATATAATGATCTAATTAAGGGTGGTATTAAGATCACTGCCAGTTTTCAAAAGAGTAGAATAAAAATCACTTTTTAGGAAAACCAGAAATCATATTTTATAGCACACAGGGACAGCATGCTATTCTGATTGATTTCCTAGGCAATCTTCCTTCTCTGTCAGCTACACTTTGGATAGCATCCTCTCACAGAGCCGGGATTGTCTTCCAGTCACAGGGAGAATGAAGGAAGGGCAGGAAGGCAGAGGAAATGCAGTTGAATCCCAAGTGAGCCGTATCTTGTCTTTTTAATTACTTGTACTTTGAGAACAACCATTTATTTGTGAAAGAAGGAGAGGCAAGTATGGATGGAGGTGGAGAAGCCGTAACAGACGAGAAATCACAACAAATCACAAGCAAAAACAGCCTTCAAGATTGACAGCTTCTTTTGGGACTTCCCAGGGGAGCTAATTAGTACCAGTGGCTGAGGTGGGTTTGGTCTTATACACTCAACACTCACACCCACCTGTGTTGCACCTACCTCCAAAGGAGCAGCAAATCTTAGATTAATGATGTTTTGGACTAGTCATCCCTTAGAGAGTCATGCCAAGGATGCTAAAACAGATGTCTTGGGGTAACCTATGAGGAAAGTCCCTTCATTTTATTCCCATTTCCGAAATCTAGAATGTCAAAATAATGATTTGGCGTATTCTTTTTTCATCCGTTTCTTCACTCGTTATCACCTGGTCGACCAGGGTCACTCAGCTGCTGAGCTCAACCCTTTCATGAGTGAACTCATAGGTCTACATCACACATCCATGCCAAAAGGAAAACAAGAGAAGAAAAAGGTAAAGCAAGGACCGGCAGTGTCTCTGGCATCACTGACTTCCTCGGCAGTTAAGACAAGATTCAGCAAACAGTGAAGGCAGTTTCAGCAACATCTGGGAAGCTGCCCAACCCAAATGCTGCTGGATTAAAAATTATTCAGGCCTTCCCCTGCTCAATATGCAGAGCGCAGAGTGTTTTGTGAATCCATTTAGTATAACCTCAGACAGACCGACACAGTTCTGTTCCCTCCCCTCTTCAATAACAATATCCCTGGTCACAGAAGGGAACAAATCTGGCTGCTACCATCAAATGGGCACGTAGCAAAGACTGATAATAAAAAACCCTATTTTGAGCACAGCACTACATAAAAGATTCTAAAAGAGGAAAGAAAATGCACTGAGATTTTTGCCTTTGAAAAGCAAGAAAGAATAAAATTAAGATATTGAGTAAAAAATACAGGAGAAAAATAACAAGCTGAACACCGTCTTCATAATTTCTTAAAATTAAAACAAATAGAGATAAAAGCAGGAAAACTTCCTCTCCACAGGAACCAGATGTGATTTGTACTTTTAGAATAAAGAAATGTGTCGAAACATTATGATGCTAAACATGAAGCCTAAAAATGCTGAGACTCAACATGAAAACAATAAAAGAGAAGTAAATGAATTTTCTAACCTTTATATTAGGCCAGATTGTCTCTGACATGACTTTATTGTCATGGCTGAGGTAAGTGGCTGCTGATAATTTAGTTTCCATACAGAAGAGAAATGGTATGTTGGCCTTGTGAATAATGAAGCATTCATTAAATCCACAAAAAAGGCTTTCCCCTTTCTATAGTATCTTCTCTCTTTTGCACACCATCTTTTTCTCTGAAAAAATTAGCTTTGCAAAGACAGCCTAAAAGCACATACATACATACATACATACATACATACATACATACATACATACATATATACATACACACATACATACATACTTACATCAGTCTGTCTGTCCATCTAGCCATTCACTCTTCCATCCTAATTATTTTGAGATCATTCCTTTACATAGACCAGGGAGTCTCAAAAAGTGTTAAGTATCCTCCAAATCACCAATATTTGGTAATGTGCGAATCCTCAAAAATACTTCAATATAACACTAAGCTAGAGAGGTGAGTTATGTCACCAACATCTGTTCTAGACCTGCTAGTTTGCCTACAACACCCACTCTGAGTTTGGAAGAACTTGGCTGTGTTGCTGAGGACCTGTGTTCTGTTCTCACAGACCTCATTCTATCCAGATGCTATGTCTTGTATCTTGAATATTTCACAAAGGCTGGGTAATAAGATATGGTCAGTAGCTGGTGATATCTAAAGATTAAGCTCTAAGTTGTAGAAGAAGCCTAGCCAAGGGATGTTAGGTCATACCTGTGAAGGAGTTTCAGTCGCTGCCCCTGTCCCTACCTCAACCCTCCCCTCAGCCACAGTGAGAATAGGTTTCCTCCTCCATGGTAAAGCATCTTTCTTTACCACGGGAAACAGGGGGAACTACTTTTTATCTGAAATCTGGGCCCCAGTTTCCTGTCAGTTTGTGGACTTATTCAAACAAGCCAGACACATCTTGTCATAGGAACCCGAGTCCTTGCTCTCTTGTGTCTACAACACTTTTGCCTCATAAAGCCCCTAACTTATTCACTCTGCTCTGACTCCAATCTTCACATGGTTAATGTACATTCAATGCCTATCTCTTGGGCTGAGAATTTCTGTTATAATGATCCATCATGACATATCAACTAATCGAAAGCCCAAGAGCAATAAGGCCAAGCCATGCAAACTGAAACCCAAAATCAATCATAAATCAAAATAAAGCTTGGGGTTTCCTATGTCACATATTTTGTTATAGCGATAGGAGCTGACCAGATTACAGATTAGTAAATATCATATATCTAAAGAGAGAACATTCAGTAAAACCTTTACCAAGAGGGCATGTGAGATTTGTTTATTTGTTTATCCAATAGATACATATAAAATGCTATATTCTATCTATCAAGTACCTCTATGAAAGACACACATGAAACAGTGATGGAAATTGTAGGTATGCTTCTTGCCCTGTGCTAATTGGAATGCATGCCAATTACATGCATTCAGTTAAAAAGTGGAAATGATATTTGTGCATGTATGTAGAGAAGCTGAGTGCACTATGTTTTAGTTTATCTGAATACAGGATTCTAATATTGAATAGATTAAATTTACAACAAATTGTTATAACAGAAACTCTCAGCCCAAGAAATAGACATTGAATGTACATTAACCATGTGAAGATTGGAGTCAGAGAAGAGTGAATAAGCTAGGGGCTTTATGAGGCAAAAGTGTTGTAGACACAAGAGAGCAAGGACTCGGGTTCCTATGACAAGATGTGTCTGGCTTATTTGAATAATTCCACAAATTGACAGGAAACTGGGGCCCAGATGTCAGACAAAAAGTCACTCCATCTGGTTCCATGGTAAAGGAAGATGCTTGCCCAGGAGACCTTATCCCCAGGGACATTATGGGAAGGACTTGTGATTAGGTCCTTCAAGGCTGCATTACTTTTACTAAAAATCTCACGAGTTACTTCACACAATGGAATTGATTTGGAGAATGGGTTATGGTCCACATTGGAGGTTATCTAGGATTTGATCAGAAAGACTTAGTTGCTTAGATAGAACCTATCTAGAGAATCTCTATCTGCTCCCACTTCCCCTACTGTTGACGTACCACACTGCTTAGGCAACAATTATTGCTTAGAGTCACCCTAGTTTGAATCCTGTTCCTCAAAGTCTGCACATGATGCAGGGCTAGCAGGCAGTGAAAGGGACTTTTCTGAAACAGTCTTCCTCACAAACATGACAGCCAAGCTTATAAAGACACAACCTTATTCACGTCAGTGAGCAGACACTCACTAGCTCAGCACATAGGTGTTCAGAGCTGGCTCCCTCCAGATAGAGCAGACATCTTGGTTCACATAGACATCCACAGAGAAAAGAAAAAAAAAAAAAGACACTTTGGTTGGGGTGCCAAGTGCTCATCCTGAATATAATCTTATCATTAGTGAGTAGAGTGAGAAACAGTGAGGAAAAATCCTGATTACAGAAGTTTCATCTTGCTAAGAATACAAATGGCTTGCTTTCTCACTGCAAGATATTGGAAAGTCCCACAAAAGCTGCCTCTTGAGAAACATAAAGTGAAGTCAGAGTGCTCTTTATGAGATTTTATAAAGAAGGGAACCTTGATGTCCAACAGTCTGGTAACCCAAAATTACTTTTCAGGAAGAGGTCACCTTCCAAATACTAACTGCTTGCTGATGTCACTGGATTTTACTCACATTGCTCTTGGCATCCGGCATCACGAACAGTTTCCTCACATTGGTGCTGTTCTACCCTTGGGATAGCCTGTGCTTGTCAGGGTGTTTCTAAAGCCACCCAGAATGGAGAGGAGAATGTGGGACCTGAGATTTCTGAGCCTGACCTCTGACAGGATGGATCTGTGGCTGCTCACACTCTACACACATCAGTTACGACTTCTCACCCTTTCTCCGTACTTAGTGGGCATGCAATATCATTTATCAATAAATGTCACTATCTTTTTCATGTTTTTCATTTCTATTTCCTGGCTGTTTCCTTTGCGGCCCTTGTAGAGATGAAGACAATAGAGACTGAGACTTGCCCTGTCTGTCTTACTCAGTCATAAGAAGGGGAAGATTGTGATCAATAAAAATGCTACAATCTATAATGTGATTTGCTCACCTACGAAAAGTCTGCCCTTCTGTGGCTGATTTGCCATGGCGGACTCTTCTCTTCACACCTCGGAGAACTTTCCTTATTAATATTTATTAGACACAAACCATATTGTGACTTCATGAATTTATTGATGAGGGTATTAAAGGACATTGTGGGGTTACCAGCAAAGTAGAAATAAAAGCCAAAGGATACAATGTTTATACTCAGCCAAAAGATATGGCTAGTCTCTCCTGTGTCACAGGTTAAATAATGTGCAGAGCATTCTCACTAAGTGCATAGCACAAGTAATTCAGTCAAACCTCTGGGTTTCATGACCTCATGCAGTTTCTTCTAAGGCTACTCAGAAACTATTTTGTTCTTTCTGGTTCTTCTATCACTAGGTAAAATAATGAGCATTAAAACAGCAATTAAAGAGCATTACACTGTGATAAATGAAGCCTTATGGTAAAATAACAATAAAGAAACAATGTAAGCTACTAACTATGTATACATTTTGAATACAACTATACTAGAAATACTCCCTGTGGGGAGAACTAGGTAAAATATACTACATAAGTAAGGTGGTAAAGGAAAGCTAATTCTTCATCAGGGCCGGCTTTGTTTCTAGCTATGGTTGGTACATAATTGTTCAATGTGATTATGTGTGTATACATACATATGTGCTCATATCTTCTGAGCTCCATATGATAGATCAAAAATATTTATAAATATAAATTATGTTGATAAATATTTTAATGGATATACGCATAGAAATAATAATAGCACTTCCAAACCACATACAAAATATACCACTTTACAACCTCTTTGTTGCAGTAGAGAAAGCCTGAGCTAGAAGCACACATACAAAGCTTTGTCTCTTGCTTTCTATGTCTTTGGGTTAAGTACTTTATAGACCTCAGTTTTCCTAGCTGTAAAGATAAGCTACTCCTGCTTTCCACACAGGACTTCTGAAGAGCAAATGTTGAACATATGCAGACGTTCTCTCCCATGACTGGTACTTGGAAGCACTCAGACAGTGCCCCTAGCCTTATTTTATTTATTTATTTATTCAATCTGGGGATCCAATCCAGGGTTTGACTTGAAACACTCAGTAGGTACAATATTGTGAATGGTTTAACAACTTGCAAAAAAGTATTGGACAGCTGCTTTTACATCTATGTTTGAGGATTTATTGCATGGAAGAAAATGCTCATATCTGCAATATCTGATGTCTGAAGCAATTTATGATGCTCTGTAGGACTTTCTGACAAGATAAAGGCTTTCCACATTCCCTCACAGAGACTGACTCTGGTGTGTGCACAGCTTTCGTTGGCCGTCTTTTCTCTTCCTTCTGATTTAGGTGTTCTGCTACTCTTGTTTAAAGACCTATCTAAAGTTAGGAAACCAACAGCTTTTGTAGCCTTAAACTGTACATGCCATGCATTTGTCAGGCCAGATACTATCATGGGACTTAGCTCAGCTAATGATTCCAGACTAGAGAGAGAGGCACAGCTCTGTCCCTGTTGTCTTCACCAGTGTCAGAGCACTGAAGGAAACGGTCAACTAGAAGAAGAAAAGGAAGATTCTCAAAGCAAAACCCAAGTCACCTTGAACACAGTAATTAGAGGAAATGGAGGAAAACATTGAATTCAAGATTCTGAAAGAAGTATCTGCTCTGGCTGTGGGTGCTGCCACTCACCTTTCCAATCAAAAGGTAACTTTTACTGGCATGAGAAGCTGTCGAGCCAATGCAAAACAGCATCTGCAATCACTAAGGGTGAGGTCATTCTACGTGATCAAAGGGCAGGGGTGCTCTTCCTGTGTGGCAGGGTTTCACAGGCTTAGCATATAGAACAGAACACAGGGAGCTCATGATCGGGTTGATGTTTGCATAGTGGTTCAGTGTCTCTTGAATAGCCTATGTTAGGACAAAGATACAAACCTTAGGATCTATGCTACCTCAGCTTCAGGGAACTATCGGAGAACTGGTCCCACATCCTGCAGTCTCCTAGCTGAGGTGCTACACTTCTAAAAGGCCAAGGTTCCTGTTGAAATTATGTGGTGAATTTTATTTCTATGGAGAAATGCTCGTAGTTCTGAGAAGAGTTTCCAATCCTTCTCATGGGATCTCCAAAGAGGCCTGAAGTCCAAAGCCTATGTCCCAAACAGCTAAACTACACAATTCAGGTTTCTTTTTAGGTTTCATTTGTTGGAGCAATAATTTATGGCCATAAAAATAATAAACATTTATTATAAAAAATTTGAAAAATATATTTAGTGATGTAATAACATACCCTACCTCCATGTTCCTCTTGTTTTATTTCCATTTCTTTAGATTCAATTCATCAGGTATTATTCCCCCAAAATAAAGGGGATCACCATCACTAAATATATAAATCCTCCAGGAGAAAGACAACTGGAGCTCTGATTTACAACCCTCCCGTGGCACTTACAACCAGTTGGGATTAAGAGTCACTTTCAACAGGACCTCTGCGTGACATTCATGGAGCCAGAAAGGCTCCAAACAGAAACTCTGAACTTTAATTTCAAATGTCACCTTCTTTTTAAATATTTACCATATAAGTTTCCCCCACCCCCACCGGCTACCATTATTGGAAAGCAATCATTCTAAAAGTTCAGCTTGCCAAGCTTGAATTTAGTTTCATTTCTTATTTGATTCTTGGAAGATAACATTTTATTGATACTAGAGTAGTGAAGACAATTAAAGGTACAGATGGTGACCAGTTTTCAGGGAGGCTGTTACGTCAGCATGGGCACAAGCTCACTATGGTTTGCCACAGACACTCTCCAATGTGGCTTTGTATTCAAACAAAAGGCCCCTTTAATGTGCCAGGAACTAGTGTCAGGCATGATTGGGACAACTGTGATCAAGTTCACAGAAACACAATTGATCCAGTTTCCTCCCTGTAGCTGGGAATTAAGGGAAAATGAAGTTAACCAGTTTGCTCTAATCTCTAAGCCCATAATTTCATCTTTTAATTCTTTAATAACAGTCCTATGGTGAGAAAAAAAAGAAACCAGAACAAAAACTGATTGGTTCCATGAGAGCTTGGGAAGCATAATCCATAGAAATTTTCTTGTTAATAATTTCAGAAGTCACAGAAAATATCAGAAGAATGTTCTAATAGCCCAAAGGATTCCCTATGCTAACCTGGCTTTGGATAAACCCCTTAGATAACATGGAAAGAATGTGTCATGTCTCAGGACAGGAGCACATCATTTAAATAGAGTCAAAGTGAGCTGCATACCACAGGTAACCATAGCCCCAGGCTTTTTAAAAAAAATGCAACCTCTGCTGTAAAAGAACAGGAAATAATTTGAGAGAATGACATATAATATCAAGAATGATGAAGTACCATGATCTTTGCCCTAGTTACAGTAGACAGTGAAATGAAGTGAACCCTGCAAAAATAAGATTTAGATAAGCAGAGGAGACAGAAAATGAGAAACAGAGTTTCTGGATAGGAGTATGTAAGGAAATATAGAGAAGTAAGAATAAGCATATCTAGTTTGTATTTTACAACTTGGTAAGCAGTGGGCCCATTGGATTCCATGGGCAGGCTTCCTCTGAAATAGGAATTACAACACCTGAATTCCCATTGGAATGGTGGTCTACTCAGGGTCCATCAACCCTCAGCACTGAAGTCCTAGCCCTAAACTGTTCTCATATTCCAGACACAATGACTCTGTGGAAGCAGGAGATGATGAAATTCAGACAGCTTCTGTATAGAATTCCAAAGAAACACTCAAAGGCCCCAAGAGACTTGTCTCCATGCCATATTCTTATCTGCTATTTGTTTAAGGTTTAATTGAGATGGGTTATGAAATTTCTTTAGGTGAATACGCATGCATGTAGGAAATGAACTGTAAATTTTGAAAGTTGGCTTTTTCTTTAAAGTTTGTAAATGCAGAACCCTGGACCAAGGGATAAATCAAGGCTATAGATCTTAGCACAAGTCTGTCACCTGTGAGAGAACAGTGCCAATTCAGAATCTGAAGGTGTTTTATTACCTGACTTTACACTTGATTAGGTGTATGCTGGACAATCACCACACATGACCCAAAAGCTAAAACAGAAAAAGAGGTGAGAACTCAGGATATAAAATTATGTCAGATGAATCCTGACCTTTTGTCCAGGTTTATAAGAAACTGGAACCTGGAAACCTAGAAAAAGCATTATTTAAGTGTTAAGTAACACCCTTTAAAATTTTATTATGATGCTTTTGGAAAAGAAAATATGTTACTCAGTCTAATTAGAAGACCCTTCTCTGCTTATCTTTATGCACTTTTCTAGATATTCAATTATAAAAAGCTGAAGACTGTGAGTAATAATAAACTACAACCTATAACAGGATTTGTGTTTTTCTGATAGGTTTGCCCTTCTCTGGTTGATTTGTCATGGCCAACTTTTTTCTTTGCACATCTGGGAACTTTGCTTATTAATATTTATTAGGCAAAAACATAATATAAACACTAGGCTTGATGCTTCTTGGCATGGGGAACTAGCTAATCCCTGTCTAGAAGAAGCTGTTCAGGGCAAATAAGTAAACAGGAATTTAAAGTTCAGTATAATTGTAGCCCTGGAGATGGTCATCTGGTATCAATCTCAGCCTTGAAGAAGGTAGGATCAAGGACAGCCTCAGTTCAAAGCCAGTATCTTGGAGGAAAGCAAGAGAAAGCTTATATACATGGGAGAGTAGAAGGACACCTCTTCAAAGGTCTCAAACAGGCAGCTCACCAGGCTCATGGTGGAGAGTTGCTTTCAGAAAGGTGAGCAAGTGGCAACCTGTTAATGTTTCCTAAGTCATAATAAGGATCTTGGGTATAATTTTGAAGTAAGTGAAGAATCATCAGGGTTTTAAAGATGAGAAGGTGCAGGAATTCACATACCAGCTATCATAAAGGATACAGGTGAGAGATCAGGCTGACTAAGGCAAGAAAAGATTTAGATAAGCATACCAAAACTTAAACAAGAAATGATGACGCCTCCACCAGCACAGTGGAAAGCACAGAATGAAAGTGGATGGATTCAAGATGGGGAGAATCCTGAGATCTCACAAGGAGCCCCATCTGGGACAGGAATATAATGAGAACAGAGTCAAGGAAGACGGAAGAGTTTCTCTGTTTGGTGTAGAAATTGCAGGAAGAGACGTGGCTATGGAAGAGAATGTGAGCTCTATTCTGTCATACTTTTTGCTGACTTTACGAAGTATAAGAGTTGTTCACTACATGACTTGTCATGAAGAGATTTAGACAGGACATGAAGTTGTTCGTATGTGGATGGTTTTGATAACATCAGAATAGGTGAGACTACACTAACAGAAGGTATGAAATGAAAAGTGATAAAGACAGTTGGCTCAAGGCATTGTCTGCAGAAGTGAAAAGGTCCACGTTCCCTTAACGAGGAGGGCCTAACCATCTTCCAATATGTTGAAATGAATGTTTATCTCATTAGATATTAAATGAAAAGCAACTTTTAAAATGATGAAATGGGGAAATAATGATGATGAGGTGAAGAGAAGGATGAGGTTATATTAAGGTCTTCAGTTCTATTCCATTGATTGGTGTGTCTGGGTTTATGTCAGTATTGTATTATCTTGGTTGACATGGCTATTCTTCACATTAGAGATGGTGATATCTCTAGCAGTACTCGCATTGTTCAGGATAGTTTAGCTATCCTGGGATTTAAGTTTCCATATGAATTTTAAATTTTTCTCAATTTATGTGAATAATTGCATTGGAATTTTGATTAGCATTGTACTGAATCTCTGGGTTACTTTTGGTAGATTGACATTTTCACAATATTAATCCTACCAATCTATGAGCAAGGTGGTTCTTTGAATTCTCCGGTATTTTTTTCAGTTTCTTTCTCCAATGTCTTAAAATAAGACATTAAATTTTTAAAGCAAATGACAACAAACACTCATATGCATATGGGGAAAGTGAAATACCTAGTCACTGTCGGTATAAGTACAAACTGGTATAGCCACTAAGAAAATCAATAGAGGTTTCTCAAAAAGCTAGAAATCAATCTACCATACACCCCAGCTGTATCACTCCTGGACATATACTCAGAAGACTCCATATTCTACTGCAGATATTTGCTCAACCATGTTTATTGCCACTCTATTCACAAAAGGCAGGAAATAGAAACAGCTTAATTATTCATCAGTAGATGAATACATAATGAAAATGTGGGTCATATCCACAATGGACTATTATTCAAATGTAAAGAAAAATAAAGTTTGCAGAGAAACGAATGGAGTTGGAAATAATCATTCTTAGTGAGATATCTGAGACCCAGAAAAAATAAACAAAGCACATTGTCTCTCATATAAGAGTATTAGCTTTTAATCGTTAGGCATGTATTTAATAGAAGTGCCCACAGAAATTGGGAAAGCAGGAAGGCACAATTTACAGGGACTTCAAGGCAGGGAACAAAACACAAGCAATGTGAATGGAGAAAATTGAGCCAGAAGGGTTAAGGGAGTTTTAGGGAGAGTAGGGTAGAAAAGAGAGTATGAGGAGGGATAACTAAAGCAAGGTCTTTGGAAAAGGCTACATGAAATCCATTGTTATAGAAACTTCATAAAATGTATATCTATACATAGATGCATGTATATGTGGAGTTAAAATGGATTCACTATATTTCTGGGAGACATTGCCTCTCCCAGACAACACAGACTACCAAAAAGTCCAATACCAGGTAGCCATTACCTATTTTCATGTTGGTGAATAGTAGAGTGCCAAGACCTCCCAAACATTGCAGGTTATTGTCAGTGACCTTGGTTACCCAACATAACTTAATAATAAGATCGTATTGCTGAAGATACCACATACTTGAATCATAGATCATGGAAAAAATCAAGATAGTTTGATCTAGAAGCTTTATCTTTTCCTGGATATCATGATGCTAAAAAGTTCTATGTATGATTTCAGGTGATAAAAGTAATCAATAGTCTTACAAATCGTGTACCTTCAAAGCTACAATAGATTGTAAACGATGCTGGTGTAATAGTGGCATGAATCTCATGGGAGTAGCCAACCACTTTCTGATTAGTTTTGAGGCCTGTTCCATGTGACAAAATTCATGTCTGATACCATTAGCTGGGCCCAAAATGCATGATGAGGGTTGTCTAGGTCCTAGGTCCTGGGGAGAACCTAATACTAATATTCCACTTAAATAGGCACAGTATTCAACTTCCCCATAAATTTGTATCTTTATACTCAAAGATTAGTGCATTTCAAGGCCTTTTTAAACATGGCTTCTCTTGGTAGTAAATTCTCATTGGTACAAAGATCACAAATGGTCAACATACAGAGAAAAAGAGACTTGGGGGTGTTCAATTCTAGATAGAATACATACATTACATTCCCTGATACTATGCCTCAGGGATCATTGTGGAAGATGGTGTGGTAGTTTAAGAAAAATGTCCCTCCAAAGGAAGTGGCACTGTTAGAAGGTGTGGTCTTGTTGGAGGAAGTTTGTCACTATTGGTTTTGGTTTTGAGATCTTTTTTTTCTCAAGAATCCTTCAATATGACACAAAGACCACTTCTTTTTGCCTGCAAGACTTAGGACACTCAGCTACTTCTCCAGCACTGTGTCTGCCTACACACTGCCATGCTTCCTGCCACAATTATGATGATAAAGGACTAAACCTCTGAAACTGCAAGCTGCCACCTCAATTAATTATTTCGTTTATAAAGTTGCTGTGTCCATGATGTTTCTTCACAGCAATAGAGATCCTAACAAAGAGAAAGGAAGTCATAAGACCATAATATCCAGTTATAGTGGATATCTTCTGTAAAATAATATTTGCCAGTCATGGCAGGGCTGCTGCACACATGAGCTTATAATGGCTGGGACTGAATGCAAAAGACCTGAACAAAATCAAGCCAGAATGAATGTGGGAGGATTCATAAAGCCCTACACCCAACTGAGTAGTTAGTGATAGGAAGAGTGAATTGTCTTCTGGGGTGGAGCTTCAGAGTAGCTGGCTATCTATGTTCCAGTGGATGGTCCTGTACTCATGTATATACTTAGAAGACTAAGTGGGTTAGAAAACTCAATACATGAAGTTAGGAGAGGAGGTAATGGAGGGACAGAAGAGGAGTTAAGAGGAAAGGAAGGGGTGAATTTTATCAATCCACATTATATGATGCATGTATAAAATTCTCAAATAATAAAATAACTATGAAAATTTTAAAGAAATTATGATGTTTGATGTTGGATATAGAAAATAATGGATACATTGATCACATTGAGATTGTGGGCAACTAAGGGAAAAATTAGGATTAGTAACCATCACCTAAAAGATAATAATGGTTAGCAAGATGGCTCCATGGCTGCAGATCTGGAAACCTAAGTTTGTTCACTGAATCCTCCACTGTGGCAGAAAAGAACCAACCCCCAAAAGCTGTCCTCTTTCTGACCTTTACATTCATACTGTAGTTCACATGCAGCTGGATGTGTGCCTGCGTGCATGCATGCGCGCACACACACTAAAAGTAAACTTTTTTTTAAAAAAAAAAAAGAGAAAATTTTTGATGATTCTCCAATCTCAAGTATGGAGTATGAGAAAACTTACTCTCAAGTAGTATTGGCATTGGCAGAGTCACAATAAATAAACTAGACTAGTAATCCTCAACCATGGCAGCATTCCAAATTAGAAAGTTTTTTTTTGTAAATGCAAATTTACAAATGTCATATGGACCCTTGATATTCAAATGGTGGTCCACTACCCACCACATTAGCACGTACATGTGATTCTTAATAATTTCACCTCTATTCCAAACCAGTAATCACAACCTGCACTTTTGTAAGATTCCCCCAGGAGTTCATAAATACATTAAAATTTTCATAAATATACACCACCTCAGAATCATTGGAAAGATTTGCTTAAAAGTAGATGGTCGGGCCAGGGTGGGACTTATGAATTTGCATTTCTAACAAGTTCCCATGTACTCCTGCTGCACACTTGAGACTGTATTTCGAGACTCTTTGCCATAAGCCAATTAAATCAGAATTTCCCTGGATGGCACCCAAGCACTAGCATATTTTAAAGCTCTCTAAATGATTCTAATTTGCAACCACCACAATTAAGAACCACTGGCAAAAGTATTTGTATGACCTGATTACATAAATAAGAATATAAATATGAGAAACAATTTACCTAGTCTCTAAACACCAACTTAATTTCATGACTACACTATTCTTTAACATAAGATGAACAGTGGTTACAAGGGCAAAAGAAATATTATTGCTTCTTCCTGAGTGGTTCATTTCCAGAGAGATTTTGATGTGGTCAAAAAGGGGGCAATATGCATAACCATTATCTTAATCATCACAGCCAGCACCTCCATTTATAACTTCATTTTCTGATGAGTTAATCAGTTCTCAGCATTCTAAAGGTTACTTTATGTGTTGCTTTTACTCAGAAACTTTATAATAAGCCAGGCAGCGTAGCTCACGCATAGAACCCATGAACTCAAGGCAAAGACAAGAGGATTGCCAAGTGCAAAACTAACTACATAGTGAGTTCCATAAAACTCACTAAAGAGACCCTAATTCAAAACCCAAACCCAATTTAACAAACAAAGATGTTTCTGTAGAAACGATGTCCTATGAATCAGCTGGCAAAACTAATTTCCTCTATGCTAGCTCCAACTTTATTCTTACTTCTCTTCCTTGGTTCTTCCAACAAGAGTTTGTGTCATGAATTTAGACTTTTTTTTCCTGACCCTCTAGGTCTTTAAATGCTCCCCCCCCCATGCTTTTCAGCTGCTTTGTGATAATTTCTGCTGCGATTTAACTTTAACTAGTTTGGCTTCTTTATTGCATTCCCCTTTTAGAAACTTTCTCTTTGATTCCTGGATTATTTAGGTCTAACTGTTTGCAGGTTTCCCTTTCACAATTCTCTTATTGACTTATAGTTTAAGTATAGGGCAGTCAGAAGGGTGACATTATTCTACTTTACTTCAGTTACTTTTAGGCTGGGTTAATCTTTCCTTGATGTGGGAGTGCCTTTCTGTATGCTGTGAATATCAATCTTTAAATAAAGGAGCTGTTTTGGCCCATGACAGGCACCATAGAAAAGTAGGAGGAGAAATCAGAGCATAGGTGGGAGAAGCAGGGCGGAGTCAGGAGACCAAACCTGAAGCCCAAGGGAGCAACATGTAAGGAACACAGGTGAGCCACGGACCATGTGGCAGACAGATTAATAGAAATGGGTTGATTTAAGATGTAAGAGCTAGCTAGCAATGTGCCTGAGCCATAGGCCAAACAGCATGAACTTAATATAAGCGTCTGAATCATTACTGGGGCCTGAGCAGCTGTGGGCGGCTAAGGGGTCTGAGGCTGCAGGTCTGTGGGTCTGGGCCTCTGGCCACCCGGGACAAAGAAACCTCTTTACAACATTTCCTTATGGCATAGACATGGCCTTTTTTGCTGTAAGTTCTGTTGAAACTTGAAATGCCATAACTTGGCTACTGTTACATGCAGACTCTTTTATACTGATGCAATCTCAGTGGGTTACAGTGCTGTGGAGTTCTGCATTCTTGGCTTATGTCTTAACTAGAGTTGTGGACCTGCCCATTTCTCCTCGAAGTTCTATCCATCTCCTTTGGCTGGGACACCTCTGGAGTTGCTGTGGCATCCTGCTGGGGGGCACTTGACTCTAGCCTAACATCTTTCCTCATTTTGTTGGCCATTGCATTTATGCTTGCTTCATCTGATGCTGTCATAAGCACTTTTATCTTCCCTTTCTTGAGGTTTACATTGCATATGTTTTGGTATCTTTTCATTGCAGCTCATCTATATCACTTATTTGATGACTCACAGAATTAACATTTGCCAAGGTCAAATATTTTTCTGTACGACAACAATTTCTGATTTTTTATTTTTAACAACTTTGTTTTGCTTTGCTGTGCTTTTTTACATATCTTTCTTATTTATTTTACTGCACAAGCTTAAGGTACTTGAAACGGTGTTTTAATATGTATGTGCATAGGAAGATGATAAAACCTAATATTTCTAATGAGGACATTTGAGAGCTGCTTTCTGTGATGAAGTACAATATAAGGATGCCCCCTCCCATGACTTCCATCCAGCCTAGAATTAGAAATACTAGCAACAGCAACTGGACAAGATAAAAAGAATATTCAAATCTTTTGAAAGGTAAAATTATCTCTATTTATAGATGACATGATTCGCTACAGAACAGCTTAGTAATTCCATGATTAGAATCCACAGAATCAAAGAATAAATCTAATAAATCCATAAAACACAAAAATCTACCTAGAAGTAATTGGCTTCATACCTTCCAAATAACATTGCTATGTTCAAAAAAGAAAACAAAAAACAATTTATTTTTGTAATAGTATGAAAAAAGAATAAAATGATTAAGAGTAAACATAAGCTAAAGTTGAAAAATGTTTTCCTTAAAGCCTATAAAATATTGATTATATAAATAGAAACTATATAGATATATAAAAATACATTCTAAGCTGATGTGTTAGAAGATATATTGTTAAAATATCCCTAATGACCAAAATGATATACTTATTTAGCACAATCTTACCAGAATTGCAATGGCATTTTTCTTCCAAAACAGAAAAAAAAAACAACCAATTTTAAAAATTTATATGGAACAGTGAAGGACTCGAAACAAGCAAGACTACCCCTAAGGAAGAAACACAAAGCTGGAGTTATCACACTTTCTGTAATATTTTCAAATCTTATGTCCGTTGAAGAGTCAAAATCCAAAATATTTAAGTAACTCTCACAACTCAATCATAGGATAAAAAATAAAATTAGACAGACATTCTTGACTTAAATATAGGGTCTATACTCCCAGCATTTAGGAGTAAGAGACTTATAAGTTCAAAATATGACAAAGAAATATTGACATAAAATCAACCAGACAGGCAAACAGAATAGGATTTAGAGTCCAGATACAAACTCAAAAGTATGTGGGTAAAAAATTCTCAAAGGAGGATGGGTACCAAGAAGACACGGAAGGGAAAGGCTGTCCCTTGAATAAATGGAGATAGGAAAGCTGAGCACTCACGTGTGAAAGACCTGGACCCTTTTATCACATCACAGAGAATGGACAGCTGGGAATGGACCAAGGATAAAAATCCTGAGACCATGGAGCAGTGTAAAGCAAATAAACGCAAGAGGTGTGCTTCTTGGCATTGGCCTTGGCAGCGATTACCAAAAGTTCAGGCAACGAAAATGGGAACAAATGATCACACAAAGTGAAACCACTTTAAAGTTAATAGTTCTTTTCACAGCTAAGGAAACGATACAATGAAAAGGCAACCTATCGTTTACGAAAAACATTATTTGCAAACCACGTGTGTGATAAAGAGCTAACATGCAAAATAGGAAACTCACTATTCAATAGAAAAAAAAAAAAAAGAGGTGTTTGGTGTAAGTGCTGAGCCTGTAATCCCAACACTCAGGAGTGAGACACGTTCACATACATTCAAAGATTCAAAGCCAGCCTGGTCTGCAATCAGATTCGATTTTTTTTTTTTTAATTGAGAGACTTAATTGTTTTGTTTGGTTCTGAGGTCCTGGATAGATGGATCTATGATGAAAACATAAAAATGGCTAACAATTAAAATATCTTCAACATTATTAGTCATCAAGGAAATAAAAATCAGAATTACAATGAGACATAAAATGGTATCTGTTAGTACAACTGTTTTCAAAAGGAGAGAGAGAGAGAAGCAAGTGCTGAAGGAAGAAACGAAGCTCTCACATGCTCATATTCATTGGGGCATTCACTGTGGAAAACAATATGGAAGTTCCTCAGATGACGAAACAGAATACCAGCAATATGTCTTCTATATAGATACAAAAAGGAAATTAATTTGAATCTTGGAGGGATATTTACGTTCCTATATCCTTTGTACTACTGATCACAACAGTGAATATATAAACAAGTGTTTACATGTTGATGAATAAATTATACTGGAGGCTGAGATTTATCTCATGGTAGAGTTACATATAGCGTGTAAATACATACATAAATAAATGGATGCATGCATGAATAATTTAAAATGAGGAGGAGAAAGTGGGTCAGGATAAAAGAAGCAGTATTAGCTATTCGCATGGCAGAAAACTCTTCAGCCTTTGAAGGGGAATTACTAGCATTTGTCATAACACAAATGAACTTACAAGACCTTGGGCTGAGCAAAATAAGCCATGTGCAGAAAGATAAATAAGGTGTGACCTCATTTTTAGGTAGAATCTTAAGAAAAGCAAGTCAAATAAAAAATAGGATGGTGGTCAACAGGGCAAGGCAGAAGTGGGGAATGAAAGATGGAGTCCACATAGGACCCATATCCAATTATAGATAATGTTTGAGGGTAATGCAGTGCCTTGTGACCTGCATCAGTCCAGGGGGGGCAGCAGGAGTCTTTCTGGAGGCTTGGTAGCCGAGACTTTCCATTAACACCACTAGGGTGGGGGCACAGGAAGCTTTGGTAAAGGTCAGAGGAGCTGAGGTCAATGTGTCACAGTCATACTCTGTGAGCCAGGACACTTGAACCACCCCGACCCCTACTTAAGCTTACAAGTAGCATTGTTGATGTAATTTGGAAATAAAATGCAGGATAGAAGAGGAACTAAATCTCCCTACTCAAGGGTTTCAGACGTTCTAGATGGATTATGAGATCTCAGAATTACCAAGGTCAAATTTGCTGATCTTCTTATTAAAACCTGCACTTCCTCTAAATTTCTCTGTTGAAATAGAAGCATGAGCCTCCTTAGAAGTGAAGACAGAAATCACTATTATCTTTGACTCACTAAAGTCACTAAAGATAGATTCTTTATATATATATATATATATATATATATATGTATATATATATATATATATATATATATATATATATATATACTTTGTTCTTTGTGCCTCTCCTTGCTGACACCTCTGTAGTGCAGCCATCAACAGCATGTCCCCTCCTCTGACCCAGACTATCTATCCTGCCCGAGCTGCAGCTCTTTTTCTTCGTTTCTCTTCCCCGGGTCAGTACTGCAGTTAAATTAAGCAACTGGCTTCTCCCCTAACATTCCAGTCTCCCCTGTGTTGACTTCATCGTTCTGTGCTTTCACTGCCTAAAATGCTTTTTCCTTCTTCCTCTCCTATCCCACCAAGGCAATTCCACGTGTGCGTGTGTGCATGCGTGCGTGTGTGTGTGTGTGTGTGTGTGTGTGTGTGTTTAAAGTACATGCACCTGTGCATATCTGCAGAGACAAGAAGAGGACACTGGATGCCCTAATCTATCACACCCTGCCTTAGCCACTTGACCTAGGGTCTCTAACTGAACCTGGAACTTATTAGTTTACACGAGGCTGTCTGGCTAGTGAGCTCTGGATGTTTTCACCTCCACGTTCAGCTTTTCTGTGAATGCTGAAGATTTGAACTCGGGGCCTCAGGCTTGCACAGAAAGCACTCATACTTTCTGAGCTATTTACTCAGCCCAGTCTAATTCGTTTTTTGAAAAACAAGTTGAATAATGCTTTTGTTTTCCATTTTCCTGAAAACTGCACATCTCCCATATCGTTCTGATTATTATTTCTATTCACTCTAGTATCAGCCACTAGGGCATAAGTTCCTCAAGGGCAGTGCCATACATTATTCATCTTCATGCCTCAGAGATGTTGAGAAAAGGTTGTTTATGAACTCACAGAGACTTAACTTCATATTTTTGCCTTGTCACATCCCAGTTGAGTGGCCTTGGTTAGTTTAGTATAGATCTCACTAACCTCCTTGACTGAGAATAGATAAAAATTTTCAGATAGTGATCTTATCAACCCACATGTTAGAAGAGTGAGACTTAGATGCTATCATGGGCCCTTATCCAGTGACTTCTGATTAATCACAAGTGTCTTTCAATAAGAATATGATTTATGTGAGTGTTACGATAAAAGAGGAGGAATGTACTGTTACTTAACCGACCAGTCTGCATACATGTAAAATTCTGGTGATGATGATTCATTCAGAAGACTGCTGGAATATTTATAAGTGCTAAGGACCCAGCCAGCACACAGTCTTAGGCATAGCTGTCATTCAATAATACTATCTATTATCTTTTTAAGTTTTCTTTTCTCTCTGAAGCCTTTTTACCATTTTGTTGTTTGGGGTTTTTTTTTTTGTATTTTCTTTTACTAAATATTCTCTGCTCAGTCCTGCCTCTTCTTTTATTCCTCTGTCTGTTTTCTTTCCTGTAGACATTGTCCCTTCATAGCCTCCACCATCCATCCATCCATCCATCCACCCACCCATCTTCCCTCAGTTTAAACAGAACACTTTCAAAATCTGGGTTTCCCCTTCTCACTCTTGTATATATGAAAACATTACATCATTACCCTCAAAACAGCAGATTCTCTTGCGAGTGTGTGTGTGTGTGTGTGTGTGTGTGTAAATGAATGTGAATGTATGTGAAAATGTGTGTGTGCATGAATGTGTATTGTGAGAGGGTGTATGTGTGTAAGAATGTATATGTGTGAGTATATGTTCATATAGGCACGGGTACACATTTGTGTGTGTGCAGGTGCACAGGTATGAGTGCTGTTTGCACATGCATATGGAGGTTAGATGTCAGCACCTCCCCAGGGGCCATCCACCTTCTTTATTGAGAAAAGCTCTCTTACTTGGCCTACTATTTACCAACTGGGCTAGAGTGGCTGGTCAGCAAGCCTCAGATCCGCCAGTCTCTGTCTCTTCAGGACTAGGATTGCAAGCATGTGCCATAACCCTCAGCTTTCATCACATGGGTCCTGTACATAGAACTCAGGCCCTCGTGGTTAAACAGCAAGCACCTTACCTATTGAACCACATCCCTAGTCATGAGTGCTGAGAAATCTTTATCCAGAATTATTCCAAATAACAACCTATGAAAGGAAAATGAAATTATTTTCAAGGAGAATAAATCCAATTAGAAGAAATTTTAATAAGACCAAAAACTCAGAAAAGATAAGCTAAACAAAAGGGGAATAATAGGAAAAACGGGGACAAAAGAGAAAGACTACACTATAATCGTAATGGCATTGTTTGAAACAACGCACATCAATCCAGGCGCCGTAAGAGGTCATTGTCATTCCTGGGAGTGTGCACTCCAATTTGAGAGACTATGTGAGAGCAGTGAACCCCTACAGCAGAGGAAAGGGTAAGAACTAAGAAAGAATAATAGTCACAATGGTCACTCCATGTAAACATGACAAGAGAATCGAATGATTCAAGCCCCCAGGAACGCTGCATTTCATCAGTGGAGACAGAGGACATTTACATGTTGCAGGAGGGTGGACTGTGGCAATTTGTCTAAGATAATCTCATATTGTCCTTGCTAGGTTTCCATGAAAGTGGAAATGTTTTTTCCTTTTTATGAAGCATCTCTTAAAAATAAGAAGAAGAAGATCTGGGTTTAAGATGAACACAAAGCTAATCACTAAAAAACAAACAGCAACAGAAAAACACCCGTATCCCCTTGCTTTCTTCATTACAGAATGTCCAGTATGTCTCTGGTAGTGGGTGATACAATAATAACAATAAAAGTACACAAAAACCATCATTATATAATTCGGAGAAAACTTTGATCAGAGGCAGAAAATACACATAACGTGTTAGTTTACAAGCTAGATAGTACTATAAGGAGTAAACATCACAATGGTATCAGAGCGAGTTATAACTGGGCAGTTAGGCAAGGCCCCATGAAGAAGAAGACCAGTGAAAGTCCACCTCCATGAGATACGGTTTATTACACTCAAGATCAGCAATGAGTCCAGTGTGGCTAGAACAAATAGAGTAACACACCAGGAGGACATGAGCTCAGGAAAGTAAGGGAGGGCCAGACCATGTGGGGTGACATAGACTACACTGGGTACTTCCCAAATTCACATTGAGCTTTTAACCCCAAATATTTAGAATAGAGCCTTCAAAGCAGTGAGGTCAGAATGAGATCACCACAATAATCTGTCCTCTGACACAACCACTGTTGTTATAAAAAGAGAAGAATGGATCATAGAAAGAGACAGAATGATGATTACAGAACAAAACAGCCATAGGAACCACCTGCAAACCAAGAATATTCAGGAGAAATCAAGTTTTCCCCAAATCTCCTTGGACCTCTATGCTCTAAAATTACAAGAAAATAAATTTTAGTTGTTAAGTATCTGTGCAATACTGCATGACAATTAGCAAACACATAGCACCAGATGCCAGGAAGGGCTTATGTCCTGGCTGAGAATTCATTCAGAAGTCCCCAAGCACAAGAGAGGCATGGCGGTCTGACATTGCTGTCTCATATTAGAATGTAGACAAACCACAAGAGACCACATCTCCCACCTTCTCAACAAAAACAAGCCACGGGAGTTCCAAAGTCACTTTTTCAATGTAGGTACCAGAGAACTGGGGATGGCAAGAAGTCAAAAAGAACTAAATCCCCAGAAGGAAGGAACCTCTGCCAGGAACGGAGACAACCCCCCTCTCCAGTGTTTACCTCCCCAGCCTCATGAGAAGGTGCAAACCTGCCATTGGCAGGGGGAAATTATAGGCAGCTGAACTGGTGAAAATGTTAGACTACATGTTGGCTGGTGTGATGGGGCTGCACCCTAATCCACAGACATGACTATTCCCGAGGGTAAGGCAGGAGCCCTCAAAATCCTAAAGTTGAGTAAGGACGGTCAGGAAATCCAACTTTTCTGAGTTCTCACATACCCCATGTCACCTCCTTACAGTCCTTTCAAGGCAGAGCCATGGACCGATGGCGCCCTCCATCTCTTTCCCTCCCTTCTTCTCTCTTCTCCCTAGCCTGGATCAGTCTGCTTCTGCTAGTTTATCAATGCTATTGATTTTCTCAAGAAACCAACTCTTGCTTTCAGTTATTTACTGGTTCTTCCCTATATTTCTGATCTCTACTTTGATCTTCATATTTCCTCCCTTCTGTTTATTTTGAAGTTTGCATTCTTCTTCTCTGCTACTTTAAGATAAAAGCCGAGGTTGATTTGGGGGTCATCTCCTCCATAATATAGGCATCTACTGTTAGAAGTTTTCCCCAGAGTACTGATTCATTAGCATCCAGTGAAATCTGCTCCACTGTGCACACACTTCCATTTGGTTGAATTTTTTATTTTTTTGTGATTTGTTCTTTGACCCATGGTGTGCTAGTTTTCAGTGGTGGCAAGACAATTTATCGCAAGCTGGTGACATAAAATAACAATTTACTTTTGCATGGTTCTGGGTATCCTGCCAGGGTTCCAGTCAGGCATGTTCCCTCTGCATTTTGTTTCTGGCACCTTTCAATGTGCCATGGCCCCAGACACTATTTCCTCTGTGGATAAACCATTTCTTCTCATTTCTTCTCATCAGATGTTTTCTCTTCTTTCCCTTTTAAAGATGCTTTCAGTGAAAAATGTGCTTTTCACATGAAGCCCAAGAAACCCAAGGATGTCTCATCTTAAGATATTTATTATATCTGTCACAATCATTTCCTAAGGAGGCCATATTCACAGGTTCCAATTATTAGACCTCAGGAAGGATCACAATCCAACCTACCATATAAGGACTCTTTAAAAATATAATATGTAAGGTCCACATTTGGGAGGAACTTTTCAGACATCTTTGTTGTGCAGCAAATTTCAATTTCAATTTTTATTCATACTTTGAAATTCAAAATATTCTTTTTTACTTATCAATGCTGGGAATTATATTTACATTCTTAGTTTCATAAGCTGTCTGCTTCCCAGTCATTTGATATAATCTTGCATACAATTAGAGCCTCTTAAACACTTTGTACTAGGTACTGAGTGTTCTAAGAAAGTTTTTCTGTTAAGTGTTAATTTTAAATTAAAAAACTGATAACTTTTTCTTCAAATATCAGAAAACTCTAGTAGCAGATTATGCTAATTACAATTCTTGAGAAGCTACACATTACAAACTCAAATTTCTCTTTATATGTGTCTAATGGAGCTTAACACCTTACCTTGAGGGAGTTACAATATGGAAAAGGCCATAAAAGATTGGAGTTGATGGATCTATATCCCAGCAGGGTCTGCAGCCTGTACCATATCTCTCAAGGTAGCCACAATGTCTGATTAGCTCACATCTGGGCTGTTGCTGGATTTAAATGAGGCCAAAGAAAGTCTGTGAACTACGACAGCCCACAGAAAAATGAAATTGCTGGTCAGAAGAATGGCTATGAAACCCCACAAACACTCAAGAAAGTTCATTACTCAAGCAAGCCTGCCTCATCTTTGGTCCGTTCTGTGAAACCAGGTGAATGAATACAGACCAGTCACATATCGAGTACTCTATGATCGAGACACAATAAAAGGAGAGGGAGATAAAATTCAATAAACTCACAGGAGAGCTATTTCTGCTTCAATTGTTATATGCAAAGGAACCAAATATCCCATTGGGGAGCATGATCATCATTCAGCGCCTGTTTCAGATGCTGTGCGATGTGGGATTGATACTATCAGTGAGGTTATTAGCAGGCTCTCAAGGAAATTTGAGAATCCCATTGATGCTTACAGCATGTAATAATGAAAAATGCAGTGGCCCATATTTCTACTACTATAAGCCTCTTCATAATGAGATCTTTGGCATCGGCAGTTCCTGAGACAATCTCCTATAAAATGTTTCAAAGCTTCGCTGTGATTTCTCCATGTCAGCCTATGACAAGTCAACATTCCCATCTATGCCAAGGTAACTATACCCCTGGGCACCAACCAGTGGAGAAACTTCTGTCCTTCCTTACTTCACATGAAAGAGATACCTGACAATCTATCTCCATTATTATGACACCAGGACACCAAGAATCTCTAACATTTTCCCCAAATTTCATTGCCAAAAAAAAGCAACTACTGACTTGAAATAAAACCTTGTATCAAAGGCCTGCTTATCTAATAAGTAGATGGCTGGTTCATTAAATAAATAAAGACTGGAAATCTTCAAAACTGTACTGTATATATAAATCGTGCTTATCAGCCTCTCTTTACTGCCTTCCAAGCACATGGAACGATGTGCTGCCCACAACTTCCCAGCCTCATCAGGGATGGATCACAATAAGATAGATAACCTTGAAAGTTCCTTTCAGGTCAGGCTGTCCAAACATTTAATTGGATGTAGTTCCCTGCTCTTTTGTTTTGAGTGTGAATCCCCTATTAGATTTCTACAACATCTCACATAAAGCACATCCTCTGAACATCATTTATGACTGCACTTTTTCTCTTATGAAATAAGGACCGTAGATACTTGAGAAGCAATTAGAGTTCAGGACTTTTGTTTTTTATACTCCACAGTCTCTTGGGGCTGGTCACTCACAGCTAATTCAACAACTTTTCTTGAGAAAAACTGAGTAGCATTCTCTTTAGCTTTCATAAGTGAGCTTCCTGTAATTTGTACATGCTACGTTCGCTTACAGGATAATTAACTGTTTTGTGTAAAATGATAGCAAGTGCAACTGTGCTTGGCACTCTTGCAAATACTCACCACCACAAGGGGAACCACAATTGCCTAAGTATACTGAAGAGTGGCTTGGCAGACGTGAATGTTCAGATGTCAAGGGGAAGTGCTGCCTGCTTAGCCAGATGACGAAAAGTCCATGGATAGAAGGATTTTGCTCTTTATTGTTTTTTTAAAAGCCCCACTTATTTTTTTAAAAAAAGAATTATACAAGAATAAAGAAGAACATAGCAGAAGCTTCCCATTACAACTAGAAAAGTTCCTTAATCAAAATACACAAGCACATGTAAAACAACATGGTCCTTTACCCTGGAAGCCTCCTCCCTGAGGAGTAGCTCTCATGACACTGAACGGTGCTGTGTAAACTGCCAAGGGAAAAAGGTTATCACTAGTACTACCCAGCCACAGTATCTATACACCACAACAATGACTGGCCTGGAAACATTTCCACAATGGTACAATAGTGGCCCTTACATCTTGGGGATAATTCCTTCATGTTGAGTAGGTAGCTCTGGACCTACTCAACAGGAAGGAATTCATGTCAGTACTGTAAACAAAGCCAACTATCCATGACCCTAGAGGAGAATCTACTACTGCCATTTATTTCCTAAGTCAATATGGTTTCTAACTCTATTCTAAATATTTACACCTACAGTACAGATAAATTTAGCTTTCACCCTGCATTTTCCTCCCAGAAGACAGTGACTGTTACAGAGACACCCAATCAGGTGGAAATGCAGAGAATGAGTAACCGTGGGGAGCCCAGTCCCAATGGATATATCAACAACACTGACTCTGCATCTAAGATACAGGGAGCACGAGATGGAGAAGAAATATTATTAGGGACAGAGGACCAGGACATGAATTTGAGAAGGATCAGGGATACATGGGAGGAGATAGAGTGAGAAAGAGGAAGAAAAATGATGTAAATACAGTACTCATGTATGAAAGCCTCAAAAAATATAAATAAAAATTATATTTTAAAAAGCCCATAGAAAAAGAAATGTCAAATTCTATTTGGGATGTAAGAATAAGCAAATAAAGTTTAAGAAAACAGTTTCAAAAGGGGAGCGGTGGGTAGCAGAGGAACAGTTTAAAGAACAGCTGTAGATGCATGCACCACTGCTAGGGTGAGCACAAAGCAACAGACTTTCTCCGCCTCACTTTACCACTATGCAGATAGACAGATGCAGGATGTGATGTTCTGCTCATGACTTCCCAACCTCATCAAATAGGGATCACAGTAAGATAACCTTAAGAATTCCTTTCAATTCTGTCTGTACAAATGTTGACAATGAAATGGCACTTTTCAGAAAAAGCCAGTGGCCTAACATTGCTTGAAAACTAGCTTCGGATGTAATCATCAGGATCTGAGATATAAGAAGCATGTTTTTCATATATTTTACGGTGCTCAAAAGAGGGATGGGGGTTTTCACTGTTTATGATTCAATACTTCAAATAAACAGCTAGTATCCATAAGGATAGTTTTGACTGGAGCTTCAGGTAAACAGAGTGCCCATCTTTCCATCACCATGAATGCAGGCTATGCTCAATCTGTAGTCACAATACTTTGGAAAATAGAATAGTCATTTAGTGTGCTGTAGGAAATACTCAAGAAATTGCAAAACTCTCTCTATAGGGACAGGAGAAAGTTATATACACCCTAGAGGGAGCTATATGGCTATGTATTCTCATGAAATACGACAAGCAGTTTTTGATACTTAAGTGCTGTGTGCAAAGAACTACCATTTCCAAAGACCATCTGTGACAAAAATGAAACCACTCCATGGCTCTTTTCTTTGCATTTGCTCTCCAAAGGCTCTTGTTCTCCAAAATAAAAATACTTGTTTGCATAAAATGTGACTTGCCATACATTTTCAGCCAAAGATTCAGGCGTCACTTAGGGTAGCCCAGACATGTAGCTCCTGAGTTCAGGACCCCTATGGGGCGTGGTCAGAATCATTAGGACCCAGGAACACCGAGTTCTGCCCTCTTTTTTTCCTGTGTTCTCAGAGAGTGGACCAGTAGCCCAGGGTGGGACATTTCCTATCTCCAAGAATTGTCTTAAGGTTCAATTTGTATCCTGAGTGTTTATATACCCTTCAATAAATATTAATCCCTTATACAGTATATTGCAAGTAAATATTTCAACAATACTTGCACTCCAAAATAAAGATACTCGTTTGCATAAAATGTAACTCTTCATATACTTCCAGCAAAAGTAAGATGTACTCAGAACTTGAATTCATAGAATAAGATGATGTGGGCATGAAGTGTGATTCACCACTGATTGTTTTCAAAATTCCAGCCCATTACACTGACTACCATGATAGCTACTTAAGCATGAGGTGTTTGCCCTCATTTCTATTCGTATGCTTCATGGACCATTAACTTGAGCTGTCCAATCATTTAAAATGGAACAGAGTGGCTGAGAAAATGAGAAGGCTCCTAAGAAATCTTGAATATTGACTTAGTGCTAGGTAGATAGGAATAAACACAAATTGAATGTGAAATTGGGGTAAGGGGTGACTTTCTAACACATATTTCTTTTAGTTAACAGAGTGGTTTATAAATTCTTAGCTCTATGCCCCTCCCACTAATAGGAAAAGGTTTACCCACATAAGAATTAGACTTTAGAACAATAGCAAAGTTTTCATAATTCAAAACGAAACACAAAAGCCACCTCTATCCCAGCTCTGCTGCTGGCCTCATCCCCACGATATAACTATACAAACTATGAGAAAGTAGATAAGGAGCCTTGAACTCTCATCTCATAGCCACACTTGTCTATGAGCCATGATTTATTTTCCCAACAAGCAAAAACCCAACTTGTATTGCAAATGCCAGTCTTAAACGCCTGCTTTGTGTGCAAGATGCTAGATTAGACATCACGGAATACTAAGAACCAGTTTTGGGGCCTCCAGGAACTTAATATCTAAGAGGAAGAATATCTTTAGCACAGAATAAAATATTAAAGTTGTATGAACAAATGCCTGGCCTGCAACATATGCAGCTCACCCAGTTGTCATTTGGGTTGAGGATCCCAGAGATGAACTGCACCATGATGTTGTGGTGTAGAAGAGATGCCCCTGGAGGTCTCAGAGAACTACTACTTGCCTCTAGACAACTATTCTTGTTCTTTCTACTACCTCAAAGCTCCAGTGAGTAGATGGGCAACACAAATTGGACTTGACTTTTGCTGTTACTTATTTCTCTCTTCTTCTTCTCTTCCTCCTTCTCCTCTTCCTCCTCCTCCTCCTCTTTTTCTTCTTCTCCCTCTTCATCATCATCTTCTTCTTTCAGGGGGAGGTAACAAGAGGAATCTAACCTGGAAGAACTGGGAAGTCAATTCAATTGGGGTACTTGATATAAAATTCCCAAATAATCAACAAAAATGTCATGGTGGAGGGAAAAAAGATAAGAACTGATTGAGGTTCTTGGAGAGTCCGTGTTTCTAGTACTTAGTTTAATGTTTAACATGTAGAAGTGAATCAGCAAACATAAAACTAAAAACATTAAATTTTCTTAAGCCAAGATGCTACATAGTTCTTTACACATACATGTTTCTATATGCACATACAGTCATGTTTCTGAAGATAAACATTTTATGCAGATAAAATCATGTCTTCCCTACAATATTATCTTGTCTCCTTATATCCTCACCCTGAGTAGATGTTTTTCTTTTTTATATTTCCTAACTTGTATCTCTTGGGTTTCTAAAGTAATTAGAAATGGCTGAGTTCTCAAATACATTATTGTCTCTAGCATTCATTGAACACTAGCACCCTCAACACTTATATGTATGGCTTTGCGTTTATGTATAAATTCCCACAGAAGAGTAAATAGCAATAGATAAGCCCAAATGGCTCACTTGTGATGTCTCTGCACCACCAGAGAGCATCCACTTACTTATTTAACAAGGATTCTTAAATACCTGGAGCTAAATAAAATGTTTAAATAGAATCCTATTTCCTGAACTGATTGAAAGATTCTGATAGAGGACTTATTTTCTTAGCCGCGTGGATTGTCTGTTCTAAACTGTACTGAATTTGTAAAAGATCTGTTGGCATCTACGACTCTCCTAACACTGACTGGTCCATGTATTTTTTTTTACTTCCTGAGATCTTTAAGTATGGTTTTCTTCAGTGTCACAAACGTCTCAGATAATATTACAGAGAAAGTATATTGATGATTCTTCCTCAATAATTTATCTTAACTTCAAATACTTACAGTAAAAGTTTAAACAATCACTTACTCTAGAACAGTAGTTAGCATCTACCTTTGAATTCAAAAACTGTGGCATATTTCTTAGCCAATCTCAGCTACTAGGTAGAAGATTACTAGATTCAAAATAGAAATATCAACCCCCCCCCCCATCAAGAAAGTCCTGTATCTCTTTGTTTTGTCTTTCATACACATAGCAAAACAAAATGATTTTTGCTCATGGCTGAACACACACACACAGTAAAAACTGAGCCAAAAAGAGTGAGCTGGGGAATCTACACACAAAGGAAATTTAGTGACCCTCAGGAATTTTGTATATAACAGGATAGTTTGTCTTACAGGCAATACTCATGCAATCAGACATTGTAAAAGTCATCACTCAGTAAAGTTTATTTTTAAAGGCTTAAGAGCCACCCTAGATGTTCTGCATCTGGCGTCTTATTATATTGCAGTTTGAAGTTTCTCATTCACAAATAATCATTCACATTTTCTCCCAAGAACCTAAGGCAGCTTTGCTCACTTCCCGCCAGACTGATTTTATTCCTGACACTATTGCCATAATTGCAAAAAGACCATCTGAGATCACAGTGGGATAAGACTATTTCACTTTAGCACTTCATTTCCACCACACCATGACATCTGGGCCTTATATTTCTGAGAATTTATTCTTAAGAATCACCTCATAGATTGTTAATTTCATCATAAACCAAAGCTGCTGACTCACCTACAAGAAACTGCAGAAGGAACATGGGTAATTATATTTGAATCAACACCTGCTGTGCCCACTAAACTCTCCTCCTGAATCATGCTGAAGACACCAACACTCTGTTTTCACAATTCAAAGAACATTCTTGTAAATGCAGATCATTTGAGAGTGGGTCATCTTGCTTTCATGGCTCTCCCCAAAGTAGTTTAAAGGATTAGGAAAATGTTCTTAACATTTAAATCAGTGAGTTAGAGACAAAAAATCCAGTGTAGGCTGCTTCTTCAAGCCCTTAAAGACACAAAGTCACAACAAAAGCATCAGGTTTGGTGGATCTGAATTAAATGTCTCTTAGGGTCCTCAAAATAAAGACAGCATTCTACTGTAACTGGTCAAAGGTTCTAGTGTAAATTTCAACTATTTGAGTGAACCTTGAATTTACTGCAATCCATTGACACCTGTCCCTTCTGATTTCTCCATTCCCAACTCCTGCTTTCCTTATTGTGGCCTCAGGGTGAGGAGTCTGTTTTGAAGGTTATCAGCTTTTCCACACCCCTGTTGGGCAGATTTCTCTCCACTAACATAGCAACAAAAAAATAACCCTTGCCTACCAATTACTGAGATTATTATAGAATTTTCTATTGGACCATCCTCTAGTTAAATGTTTAAAGCTCAATTAAAATGCAAATTAACAGTAGACTGTACTGTCATTACAGCAACAGTGGGACAGGGCTTAAGCCAGTTTCAACCAAGAATGCCAATTTTTGAAGCTGCAATTAAATGTGTAATTATTTCCATTTTTATAGAAATCTCTGTGGCCTCAAAAAGAATCAGGAACCCTCAGCTAAAATGGTGCCAGATTGGTGTATCCAGTCCAGTCTGAAAGAAAAATATCATTATAGAGACACCACAATTTTATAAGCTATCTTTCATTTCATGCTGTTGAATTGATTTTTTTCCAAATTAACAAATTAGGTGGGTTAATAATATACCAAATCTCTGAGTTCTTCCTTGGAAAGATGACGGTTATTTGACGACTTTTAGTAATTGACTAATAAGGAGTTACCATGCTTAAATGCTAGAAAGGCAAGTGCTAAATAGGACAAGGATGACCATTTGCCCATCTGTGTATGAGAGAAGAAGCATCTCCTCATGACCATAGTATGAATATGGAGAACATACAGTAAGCTGATGGGGCATGCTGAGAGAATGTAAATCATTACAGAAAGACAAAGACTTATGCTGTGACCTTCAGCACTAAATAAGCTGAGGGAGAAGCTCAAGATTCTAAGATATAAGGGAGTAGACATGAGGTAACACCCTCATGGTTTCAAGGAGACAAAAATTCCCCAAAAGGAGAATAAATTAATATTTGTCAAAAATTTTCAAAATTAAATGCCTAACAAGAAATAACAGGCAGAGTGTTTAGTTTATCAGTATGAAATAAATCATGCTTTAAAAGTTATATAAAATTCCAAAGGGGAAATATTAGTATATAATAAATGGCAAGAGAGTCTGTATACACAGAAAAAGCAAAAGTATGATGATTTTTAAATGTTCTTTCCCCCAATATATCCACTGTTTCTAAGAAAACATGACAAGCAAAAATACAGATGACCAGTAAGAGCCCTGACAGCAAGACAGAGCTCTGAATAGTGCCTTAAGAACAGAACATTCTGCACCATCTTGAAGGGAAGTGACTTAGCATCCTTTTTTTGCTTTCTGTTGACCCAAAGAGCATCTTTAATGAGCAATGACCTAGGCATGGTTTCAGCATCTTGACATTGCCACAAATCATCTTGACATGGAGATTCAGGACTGATAATGTTGCTTCCAGTGCTGGACATTCTGAAGCCAGGGGAAAACAGGTTAACTCACTGCCTTTTCTCCACTGTAGTTTTAAATCAATCTCTCTGCAGGAAAAAAATTCCTGTATGTCACAGATTATATGTCCCATTGTGAATATTATCTAATATTAAGAGAACATATGATCTATGTGTCCATGGAGTTCTTTCTATAAAATAGTGACGAAGAATGACAGGCATTTTTTTCTCCATTTAAAAAATTCTTTATATTGAAATCAAACAATATTTAAATGATAAATAAACACATTAGAATAAGATGCACAGGAATAAAATCTTTTAAAAAAAGAGGTATTCCTAATCCTTACGAAAATACTAAAGAAAACTCATTAAAAAATGGCAAAAGCAGGTCCTGAAGAGATGAGTGTTCAAATTGTAACCTCACTGGTTATGAAAAAATGCAAACCTAAGTAACGAGATTCATCTAAAAATGACAAAATAAAATTGTTATGTGTATGTTTAGCAAGCAAATAATTCTGTGTTTATGCAAAATACAGTGCAAAAGCATCTGACCTACATTTTCACAGCTGGATATCTATTTTAAGTAATCCTAAGTTTAAATAAAAATGTATGCATCTAGATGACCACTAAAACATTATATATAATATGGAGAAATTACTAACAAGGAAGAAATGCTACATGCATTATAAACTCCAGTTACACAGAAAAAAAATTAAATGAAAGACAGAGAAGGTTAACAGGATTTTACATTTTAGGCTAGTGTGTGTCTGTATGTGTGTGTCTGTATGTGTGTGTGTATGTGTGTGTGTGTGTGTATAAGACATATTATATTCTAATAATCAAAATTTAATATTTAAAAATAAAATGTTCATGATTTTCTAATGATGCTATACAGCCAGAACAAAATGTAATGCTGCATTTGTTAAATTTGGTTCATAGTCCAAGGAAATGGATCAATGGATAGTCTACCATACAAGCATGAGGGTCTGAGTTAGATTCTCTAACACCATGTGATAGCTGGGCATAACAACACATACGTGTAACCCCAGCAGATAAAGATGGAGATAGGCAGATCCCTGGGTCCCACTAGCCAACCACCATAGCTAAAACTATCTAGATAAACTTTCTCTGAGCTCCAGATACAGTGAGAGACTGTAAGTTGATAGAGAGAAGAGAGAGAAGAAGGAGAGAGAGAGAGAGAGAGAGAGAGAGAGAGAGAGAGAGCGCTGCAATTAAGAGTTGAGGAAGAAAACAGATGACCAAGCAGTGGTGGTGCATGTCTATGATCTATGATATCAGCACTTGGGAGGTAGAGGCAGATGAATGTATGAATTTGTGGCCAGGTCTACAAACTAAATTCCAGAAGAGCCAGGACTGTTTCACAGAGAAATTCTTTCTCAAAAACCAATAATTAATGAATTAATTAAGAAAGCCATTACAGTGTCAATTTCTTACCTCCACTTTGCCTATGCGAATTAGTGTTTCCACACACAGTGTTCACAATAACAAAGACATGAAATCAGCCTAGATGCTGCTCATTAAAAGATGAAGGGAAAAAAGTACACACACACACTTTGGTTTCCAGTATCTAAGGATTATGAGATTCTAGATATGGTCTAAGCATGGCTAAGTAAAGCCTATCTTTAGTTCACACACTACTCATTTAAACAAACAGTTGAAAAAAGCCACTTTCAATGTATCACAATAACACATATGGTCTAGACACATTAGGTACCACAAATAGGCTGTTCCTTTGTACTTGTGACATAAAACTTTGCTGATTAACTCTTAGGCCATAAGACCATGGAGGATGAATGATGTGGGAATGTCTTTCTGTATGCTGTGAATATCAATCTTTAAATAAAGGAGCTATTTTGGCCCATGACAGGCACCATAGAAAAAGTAGGTAGGGGAGATCAGAATAGGTAGAAAAGGAAGGGCAGAGTCAGATCAGACCAAGCCAGCCACCCAAAAAGAAACACATAAGGAACACAGGTGAGCCACGGGCCACATGGCAGACAGACTAATAAGAATGGGTTGAGTTAAGATGTAAGAGCTAGTTAGCAATGTGCCTAAGTCATAGACCAAACAGCATGAACTTAATATAAGCATCTGAGTCATTTTGAGGGGCCTAATCAGCACGGGTGGCTAAGGGGTCTAGGGCTGCAGGTCTGTGGGTCTGGGACCTCCAGACAGGGCCAGAAATCTTATTATAACAGATGAGAAGCAATGTGAGAAACATATCTTCTCACAGTCTTTAAGGATCCTCTAGTAGAGTGCCTGAATTCTTTTTTAAATGTCACTTTACAATAACAAATTTATATAGGGCTTCAGAAAAGTCAATGACATAAAAATCCAAGTATATGATAATTCAAAAGTAACTTACTCAACAGGATCTTAATACCCATGGATACTGCATTTCAAAACAGAACAAACACCAAAAAAACTTTAAAAAGCAGAGATGTCCAATGACATAAAAACAAGTGGAAGATCTTTTATTTTTATCAGCCCTGAGATTATTTTTTGTAATGACATCCTTGGAACACAAGGCCAATTGTTAAGTTCCCTATCCTATGTTGTTACATGGCCAAAAGCTGAAGAGATCTTTAGCAGTGTATGTAGAAGCAATATACACAGAGTAAAGAGTTAGAGAAAGATTTTCCAATAAAATGGACTTAATGAGCAACCTGGTGTAGCCATCCCAATATCTAACAAAATAGACTTCAAACTAAAATTAATCAAAACAGATCAGGAAAATTATTGCATATTCATCTCAGGAAAACTTCATCAACATGAAATCTCAATCTGAAACATTTATGCCCCAAATACAAGGGCACTCACATATGTACAAGAAGCAGTACTAAGGCATAAATTACATATCAAACCCTACACACTAATAGTGGAAAACCTCAACATCCCACTCTCATCAGTGGACAGATCTACCAGACAGAAATTTAACAAAAAAAATAAGGGATCTAAGAGATGTTATAACTCAAGTGGACTTAATAAATATACACAGAACTTTACACCCAAACACAAAGAATTATCCCTACTTCTTAGAAGAAATTTATATCTTCCTTGTGATTGTAGGGATCTTTTCTCATTATGGCATCTTTCTCTTTAGTCATATTTATTTTGAAGAGTATCAACTTATTTTTATCAGAAGAGATAATAGACTACTTCCTAAGATATTCTTATTGAAGAGTTACTACACATATACTTAACACGGGCTATCAGTTTACTTAAGATACTTTGTCTTGAAATACTAGACAAAACTAGCATACCTTAATGTTGCAGTGGGATTTCTTGGTCCCGGGCAGCCAGAGGCCAAGACCCACAGACCTGCACGCCAGACCCATTAGCCTCCTGCTGCTGCTGCTGCTCAGACCCCTGAAATGACTCAGATGCTTATATTAACTTTATGTTGTTTGGCCTATGGCTCAAGCACATTGCTAGCTAGCTCTTACATCGTAACTCAACCAATTTCTATTATTCTGTCTGCCACAGGTGAGCCTCTAATTGTCATCAGAGAGGCTCACCTGTGTTCCTTACATGTTGTTCCTTGGGCAGTTTGCTCGATCTGTCTGACTCCACCCTGCTTCTCCTACCTATGCTCTGATTTCTCCTCCCACTTCTTCTATGGTGCCTGTCATGGCCCAAAATAGCTCCATTATTTAAAGACTGATATTCACGGCATACAGAAAGGCATTCCCACATCACCTGAACTCAGTTTTACTGTATAATTATATTAAAACTGTGCCTGTTTAGTACTTTGAAGAAGTTAATGACATTAAATTAAAATAAGTTAGCTCAAAAATAAAGAATTGTTCATATCAATTTGGAGGGCTTATTAAAATAAAAAATAATGTGACTTGCATTCAGTGATGTATGATTCCTGCTACCTCTCTACAGAAATAGTCTAAGTCGGAAGGAGAACTCCAGGTAGTGACAGATTAGTTCTCTAATAGACTGTTTAAGGCCACACACAGAGTCTTAAAGCTTCTTCAGTCATTTAAAAATACTGTGTCTCAAAATTTTTATTTGTCAAATTTCTATTCATTGTGTTACTTAAATTTAATCATTTTAGTGTTTTTCCGGCATAATCTGTTTTAAACATGAGAAAGGCAAAAAAAAAAAAAAAAAAAAAAAAAAAAGTCATCATGAAACACATGCATCTGAAGACAAAGGAAGGGAAGGAGAGAGGGAGGGAAGGAAAGAGGGAGGGAAGGAGAGAGGGAGGGAAGGAGAGAGGGAGGGAAAGAGAGAGGGAGGGACGGAGGGAGAGAGGGAGGGAGGGAGGGGGTTTACACTTGTACTCCCAGTAATCAGGAAGACCAGAGGGAAAGACTGAAGAGCTGCAGGCCAAGCTGGACTCAGTGAGTTCATGGCCAGCCTAGACTTTATGTAATGTAAAGCCCCAGTCTCTCTCTCCTTCCCTCCCTCTCTCCCTCCCTCCCTCCTTCCCTCTCACTCTCTCTCTCTCTCTCTCTCACACACACACACACACACAAACAGGCACATAGAAAACATACTAGATGATAAGATATATATTTTGGGGCTCTGAAGCAACAATTTGTAAATAGAATTTCTATCATTCAGAATCTAAGAAAAGTTCTCAGAAATTAAATTTTGTTCATTGCAAAGATGAGATACAATGAATATAGTTTTGCTAAAATATTTTATTGAAAATATATTCCTTTTTATTTATTTTAAAATATTTATTCTACATATTCCACAGTTTCCTCTCCTTCTTCCTCCTAGTCACACCCCTACCTCCCCTTTGCCCATTCCCCATCTATTGCTCCTCCGATTCCTCGGAAAAGGGCAGGCCTTCCATGGGTATCAACAAAACATGCCATATTAAGCTGCAGTAAGACAACCTGGTTTGTACTCACTTATAAGTGAATATCAGCTCAGCTGTAAATGATAGTTACAATACAATCCACAGACTCAGAGAGGCTAAGTAACAAGGAGGGACACTCCTGGATCTTCCTTGGAAGTGGAAATAAATGAGATTTTGTGGGTGGACTGGGGCAGTTAAGGATGGGAACATGAGCCATCAGATGGAAGGCTGAGAGCAGAGTATTGAAAGAGAGAACTGGAAGGGGTGGGGACATTTCAGGATTGGGTAGAAACCTGGTACAAAGGAAACTCCCAGGGATCTACAAGAATGATGCCAGCTAAGACTCCTAGCAATAGTGGTTATATAGCCTGATGTGGCCATCTCCTGTGACCAAGCAGGACTTCTGGCAGAGGGTCTGGGACACCAACCTAGCCACATAACCTTCTACCTGTAGTCTGTCCTGCCTATGGGATGTACTGGGATTGGTTCACAACTCAATTGTCATCAGAGAGGCTTCATCAGCAACTGATGGAAACAGATGCAGAGCCCACAGTCTCACATCCGGCCAACCTCAGGAAATCTGCTGGAGAAAGGGCAGAGGAATGTTGATTCTTTTCTCCTATCCTATATTCTGATTATTATTTCCCCTCCCTCTACTCCTTCCAGTTCCTTCCCAAAATAAATTTAGTTCTAGAAGAGAAGTTACTGCTGTAAATCCCTACATTAAAAATATCTCTAATGTCACATGGAAGACAAAGCGGTGCACTCTCTGCAATTATAGTCAACGACAAACACAGAAAAAAATGTGAAATAAACCAATTGCACAAAAATAGTGTCACTTGATCCCATGTGAAAGGTGGGAGAGAAGAATGATACAGAGCTAAAGGGGCGGAAGTAGTCGGGGAGACGAGAGGAGAGGAATAGTTGAGGAGGGACCAGCCAATTATATACATCTGTACAGATGATATAATGAATCCACTTAATTTGTACAAGTAACAGATAGTATAATGAAAACAAGAACTTGGTCATTTAAAATGAATTCGGTTTTCCTGTACATCAGACTCTTAGCATCTCAAGACTCTTTCAGATAAATTTAGGTGCAAGTAAATGCATAAAGCCTAAGAACACAGTTTTGATCAGTGGACACAAACACAAATAACCCATGACCTCACTATTATATGGAAGGCTCGCGTGTTCCAGAAAATAATCTCTTAACCAATCTTCCATTCCAAAGGCAGCCATACTTTTTTCTTTTAATAATATGCTAATTTTTTGGAATTTCCTGGAAATGGAATCATATGAGGCGTATTAGGGTTTTTTTCTTCATCCTTTAGTCCAGCATTGTGCCTGTGAGCTGTACCCACATTGTCACATGAGTCAGTCAGTGGTTCATTTCCATAGATTATAGTACAGTGAATAGGAGTGACAAATCCTGTTTATTCACTGTCTTGTTGATAAGTACGTGGGTTTTTCCAGCTAAGAGTACGGTAGCTTGGGCTCCTTTTCACTGATCTGTGTCATCCATCTTTAATGCTGACCTTTCCAATGTGTACTCGGTGCTATCTTATTGTGGTTGTCAATGGATTTCCCCAAAGACTGATGATGTTGACACTTCCTACTGTGTTAACTGGACAGCTGTGAAGAGTCAGCTGAAGCATCATTTATTTTTACTGAAATTCGTAGAGAGATCCTTTTCTTATTCTGTGTAGGATAAGACTTAAAATTGACTCACTTCTTTGTCACATGTACTTCACGAATCTTGCAACACCATCAGTGGCTTGCTTACTCATCTACTTAGTCATACCTATTAATGAGCAATCTAATTTGTTAGTGACTATGGTTATTTTCAATATCCTATCAAAAATTTTGGCCTATCACTAATTTTAAATATATATACATATATGTGCATATGAATGTATATATATATGTGTGTGTGTGTGTACACCACATATTCTTCTAGGCATATTTTAATTTTTAATTCAGCCTCAGTTTTGCATTAATTGTCCTTTTGTTATATGAACTTGGAGGTGAAGGTTCAATTTTTTCGTACGTATATTAATTTATGCTAGTATCATTTATTAACACAACTTTCCATTTCTTCATTTAATTACTTTAGTGTCTTAAAAATTAAGTTACTATATAATGTGTCTATATTTCTGGACTGTTTTTCTGTACCCATTTGCCAATACATATGCCAAAATACTCTGCAGTCTTTCTCTAGTTACTATGAGCAAAAATGTCTCTAGACATTGCCCAATCTTCATATAGTCAAAGTTGTCTTTGTTTAAGAAGCACTATGTTAAAATGAGCTGGGTCAGGCATAGCCACAAAAGACTCTAGCTAACCATACCGGAGAAATAGATCTTTAGGTGGCTCCCTGAGGTCAGGCATGTATTTTCACACTTCGACTGCTTAATTCAACATTTTCAACCTCTCAGCCTATTGGGAGGACTGCCTGAGTCTGTTTGGATCACTATTGGAAATTTCTATAAACCTGGGAGCTTATAAGCGACAAAAGTCTTTTTTTTTCTCACCGTTCTGAAGTGTGGCAAGTCCACAATGGAGGGTCTAATAAATTTGGTGTCTAGTGAGGCCTTCTCTCTCACAGATGGTGTCTTCAAACTAGTACCCTCCTCTTTCCCACTCCTTTTATTCTTCTGGGTTTCCTTCTGTTTCTATGTAATATATACACATACAATTTTACATGATAATAAAATTTAAAACAGATTAAAGGAAAACTTGGTATTTCTCTTTCTGAGACTAGATTGATTCACTTATTCTGATTATCTTTGGTTGTAGTTCTTTTACTATAAATAGCATAGTCCTGTTTTTTATGGTTGAAAGAAAATACTTGGAGGGCAAGGGAAAACGGAAAAATGTTGAAACGTAGGCTGCATGAGTGTGCACACCTAAGTTTGAACACCAGAACCAAGTAATCAGCGATAACACTCATCTGTAATCTAAAAGCTCCTGCTGTAATGTGGGAGCTGCAGGCAGGAGACTCCACAAAAGCTCAGTGGGCAGCTAGCCCGGTTTATGTAGCAGCAAGCAACATGAAGGCACCATTTCAAACAAGGTGGAAGGCGGCCATGGACAGGGGTTCCTCTGATTGCCACGCTGACACACATGCACCTGTTCCCACACAGGAATGCAACACATGCATACACACACACACACACACACACACACACACACACACACACACACACACACACACACACACACACACCACACACACAAAACAGAGAGAGAGACCCAAACAGTTCACATTAAAGTAAACACTCCATTGGATGTACCTTCTGCATTTTCTCTATCCATCCCTCTACTGATAGACATATAGGTTGGTTCCACAACTTTTCTACTGTAAGCAGTTCTACAGAAAGACTGTTGCTCAAGCATCTTTGATATGTTGACTCCTTTGCATAAAGCTCAGGTGGGTTTTATAGCAGATTTGGTTTTAGCTTTTTAAGGAACCTTTGTACTGGTTTCCACAGTGGCTTGCCTGCTCTGTATTTTCATATTAGTGTATAAGGGTTCACTCTTGCGAACATTCTCCCTAGCATTTGTATTAATGATTGCTATTCTGACTGGGGTCTAGTGAGGATGGTCTTTCTTCATGTGTTTATTTATAGACTGTATCCATCTTATGAGGATTATCCATTTGCTTCATTAGCCTCTGCTATTGAGTGGTCCAATCTCATACTGTTTTAGTTCTTAGTGCTTTATAGACCCTGACTCTTAATACTCTGTCAGATGTCTATGTAACAAAACAACCTGCTCTGTAGTTTGTCTCTTAGGTTGTGCTTCCTTTTCTGTGTCAAAGATTTTTAATTTCATAACATTCCATTTGCTAATTGTTGCCACTATTCACTGAGCAACTTGAATCCTATTTAAAAGGTTTTTAACTGTACCTAAGCGTAAGAGTTGGGGATCTAATGTAAATATCCTGTTTGTCCAGCACCACTTGCTGAAGAAGCTGCTTTCTGTAGTATATATTGTTGGCATCTTTGTAAAATCCCACATGGCTGTAGCTACGTAGATTTCTATCTGGGCCTCTATTCCATTTTGTTTATTTGTGGTTTTTGTTTTGTGTCATTTCCATGCTGTTTTGTCACAGTGACTCTGCAATACACCATGAAATTGGGTGTGTAATGCCTCCAAAACTGTTTTCTTAGAATTGCTCTGATACATCTCAACTCTTTTGTGCTGCCTTATGAAAGTTATTTTCCCACTTCTGTAAAGAATGACATTAGAATTTTGATGAGGATTATGTTGAGCCCGTACCTAGATTTTTAGTGTAGCTATTTTCAGAAACTTAGTTCATCCTATCCATGAGCAAAGAAGGATTTTCTATCTTTCAATGTATACTCCAATTTCTTTCGTAGTGTTTTAATGTTATCTCTGCATGGGTCTCTTGCATTCCTGGACACATTTATTTATAGCCATTTCTTTTTGCCACTACAAATAATTTTTCTCTGCTTTCTTTCTCAGCTCAATAACAGAAGAAAAAGAAGAGACACGCACACATTACCACCAAAAATAACAGTAAATAACAATCATTGGTCATTAATATCCATTAATATCAATGGACTCAATTCATCTATAAAAAGACACACTCTAACGCGACGGATACAAAAACAGGAGCCATCGTTCTGCTGCATACAAGAAACACACCTCAACTTCTAAGACAGGCTCGGAGTAAAGGGTTAGGAAAAGACTTTCCAATCAAAAGGTCCCAAGAAACAAGCTGGTGTCAAAGACTTTCCAATCAAAAGGTTCTAAGAAACAAGCTGGTGTAGCCATTCTAATATCTCACAAAATAGACTTCAAACTAAAATCAGCCAAAAAATACCAAGACAGACATTACTTATTCATCTCAGGAAAGATTCACCAAGATGAAGTCTCAATCCTGAACATTTATGCCCTCAACACAACGGCACCTACATATATAAAAGAAACACCACTAAAGCTTGTGTACATCAAACTCTACACATTAATAGTGGGAGACTTTAATACCCCACTTTGACCCTTGGATAGGTCAACCAAACTGAAACTCAACAGAAATAAGGAATCTAACAGATGTTATGTCCCAAGTGGATTTAATAGATAATCAGAACTTTACACCCAATCAAAAAGGAATATACTTATTTCTCAGCATCCCATAGACCTTTCTTTAAAATACCACATACTCAGTCATAACACAAACATCATTAGATACAAAAAATGGGAATAATTCCTTGTATCATATCAGACCACTATGGTCTAAAGTTAGAGTTCAGCAACAACAAAATCACAAAAGCCTACAAATTCATGGAAACTGAATATCTCTCAATTGAACTGCCTCTGGGTCAAGGATAAGTTAAGAAAGAATTCAAAGACTTCCTAGAATTCAATGGAAATGAATCTACAATATACCAAAATTTATGGGACACAATGAAAGGAGTGCTAAGAGAAAAAAATCATAGCACTAGAGGCCTATATGAAAAACCTAGAGAAATCTCACACAAGAGACTTAACAGCACAGCTGAAAGCTTTAGAACAATTAGAAGCAAACTCACCTAGAAGTAGACAATACGAATAATCAACTTAGGGTTGAAATGAATACAATAGAAACAAAGAGAACAGTACAAAGAATCAGTGAATCAAAGAGTTGATTCTTTGAGAAAGTCAACAAATAAATAAACCCTCATCCAAACTAACCAAAATGCAGAGAGAGAGAGAGAATACAAATTAACAAAATCCTAAATGAAAAGGGGGTCATGTAAACAGACACCCAGGAAATCCAGAGAATCATTAAGTCATACTTTGAAAATCTATACTCCAATAAAATAGAAAACCTAAAAGTAACGAACAGCTTTCTGGACAGGTACCACTTACCAAAATTAAATCAAGACCCTATAAATGACCTAAACAGACCTATAAACTCCAAGAAAATTAAAGCTGTTACTAAAAATCTTCCAAGTAAAAAATCCCAGGGCCAGACAGATTCAGTGCAGAATTCTACCAGACATTCAAAGAACTAATACCAATACTCCTCAAACTGTTCCATACAGTTGAAACTGAAGAAACATTGCCCGACTCTTTTTATGAGGCTACAATCACCTTGATACCTAAGCCACTCAAAGATACAACAAAGAAAGAGAATTGCAGACCAATAACCCTCATGAACATTAATGCAAAAATACTCAACAAAATTCTGGCAATCTGAATTCAACAACATATAAAGAAATCATCCACCACAATCAAGTAGGCTTCATCTCAGAGATGCAAGGATGGTTCAACATATGAAAAACTGTGAATGTCATCCATCATAAAAACAACCTGAAAGAAAAAAACCCACGTGATCATCTCTTGAAAAAGCCTTTGACAAAATCCAAACACTTTCATGATAAAAGTTCTAGAGAGATCAGAAATACAGGGAAAATACCTAAATATGATAAAGATGATATACAGCAAACTACAGCCAACATAAAACTAAATGGAGAAACACTCAAAGCAATCCCACTAAAATCAGGAACAAGACAAGGCTGTCCGCTCTCCTTTTATCTATACAATATAGTTCTCAAAGTTTTAGCTAAAGCAATAAGAAAATAAAAGGAGATTAAGAGGATATAAATTGGAAAGGAAGAAATCAAAATATCTCTATTTGCAGATGATATGATTGTATATATAACTGACCCCAATAACTCCTTCAGCTTATAAACACCTTCAGCAATGTAGCAGGGCATAAAATTAACTATAAAAAAAATCAACAGCCCTCTTATTCACTAAGGATACAAGGGCTGAAAAAGTAATAAGGGAAACATCACCCTCCACAATAGCTGCAAATAGCATTAAATACCTTGGTGTAACTCTAACCAAAGAAGTAACAGACCTGTTTAACAAAAACTTTAAGTCACTGAGGAAAGAAATTGAAGACGACATCAGAAAATGGAAAGATCTCCCGTTTCTGGATAGGTAGGATCAACATAATAAAAACTGCAATTTTACCAAAAGCAAACTACAGATTCAATGAAATCCCTCAAAATCCCAACACAATTTTTTACAGACCTTGAGAGAGTTATACTCAACTTCATATGGAATAACAGAAAACTCAGGATTGCCAAAACCATCCTGCTCAATAAAAGAATTTCAGGAGGAATCACCATCCCTGACTTCAATCTATACTATAGAGCCATAATAATAATAACAACCTGGTACTGGCATCAAAACAGACTTGTGGAGCAATGGAATCAAATTGAAGATCCTGACCTTAATCTACATACCTATGAACACCTGGTTTTTGACAAAGAGGCCAAAAATATTCAATGGAAAAAACGACAGTAACTTCAACAAATGGTGTTAGGATAACTGGATGGTAGTATGTAGAAGAATGAATGCAAAGAGATCCAAACCTATCACCCTGCACAAAATTTAAATCCAAATGGATCAAAGACCTCAACATAAACCCAGCTACACTGGACTTGAAAGAAAAGAACATGAGAAATACCCTTCAACACATTGGCACAGGTGACCACTTCCTAAATATAACACCAGTAGCACAGATACTAAGAACAATAATTAACATATGGGACCTCCTGAAATGAAGAAGCTCCTGTAAGGCAAAGCACACAGTCAAAACAACAAAATGACATCCTACAGAATGGAAAATGATCTTCACCATCCCTACATCTGACAGATGACTGATCTCTAAAATATATAGAGTACTCAAGAAACTAGAGTCCCAAAACATAAACAATCCAATTTAAAAAATTGGGGTTCAGAGCTAAAAAGGTAACTCTCAGCAGAAGAATTACAGATAGCTGAAAGGCACTTAAAAAATTGCTTGACATCTTTAGCCATCAGAGGAAGGCAAACCAAAACAAATTTGAGATGTCATCTTACACCTGCCAGAATGGCTAAGACCAAAACCACTTATAACAGCCTATGATGGAGAGGATGGAAATCAAGGGGAACACTCCTCCATTGTTAGTGGGAGTGCAAACTTGTATAGCCACTCTGGAATAGCTATACAAGTATGGTGGTTCCTCAAAAAACTGGGAATCAATCTCCCCAAGGATCCAACAATATCACTATTGGTCATATACCCAAAGGAAGCACATTCGTACCCCAAAGGCATTAGCTCAACTATGCTCACAGCAGCATTATTCATAATAGAAAGAACCCGGAAACAACCTAGATGCCCCGAAACTGAAGAATGGATTAACACATTGTTGTACTTTTGCACAATGGAGTACTACTCAGCAGAAAAATAAAATGACATCCTAAAATTTGCAGGCAAATGGATGGATTTGGAGAGTATCATCTTGAGTGAGGTAACACAAGCCCAGAAAGACAGACATGGTATGTACTTATCCATAAGTGGACTTTAGACAAAAAGCAGAAAATACCCAGGCAGTAAAACACAAACTCTGAACATTTTGGGATCAGAAGGAACTTAAGAGATACATCTAGGGATCCCCCTGGGAAGAGAAAATAGAGAAGATCACCTTAGCAAATACGTATCGTAATTGATTGCAACCGAGAAGAGGTGGAAATAAATCATGAGAGAAGGAGATGGTTGATTGAGAGGAACAACAAAGAGGGAGACAAAAAGAGATGGATCTCTAGATAGAGGAAGCCAGTGTGGGGTTGGAAAGAGGCCAGGTACTAGGGAAATCTCCAAAAACCCACAGGATGTCCCTGGCTGGCACTCAGGCCAATGGATGAGGAGGTTACTGGATAGGACTTTCCCAGTGGTGATCAGATGGATGACCACCCTGGATGTCATTTTGGAACCTTCATCCAGCAATGGGTGTAGGTAGAGGTGGGGATCCATGGCTGAGCACTGGTCAGGCTACAGGTCCAGCTGGTGAGGGAGAGTGTATATTGGCAAAGGTATCTGAATTATGAGGAGTTTCACAGAGGTGGCTGGCTGGAGCTTTTGAGAGCTCACTGAATTGGGAACAGCTACTGGGGAATCTTCAGGAGAAGAAGCTGGACCCTCCACAGGTGGATGAGTGTTAAATGGCATAGGCAGTGTGTGGAAGGAGCCTTGTGGAATGGGATTGGACTATGTTCCTGTGCATGAACTGGCATTTTGGAGCTCATTTGGACCAGCCTGGACCAGCACTGGTGTTGGCATAGAGGAATTGGACCTACCTTAGGTGAATGCACCAGGTTGAAATGACCCATCTTGGGACTCCTTGCCCTCCGTGGAGTATGGTTGGAGGGAATGGGGCGGGGGTGGTGGGGGGGTATTTGGGGGGAATTTGGAGAGGGAGGAGAGGCCAAGCAAGGGTATACATAGAAAAGAAAGGCTTTTTTGAATAAAAATATTTTATAAAAAGAAAGAAAAATAAAGTAATAAATGTGGATGTGATTTTTAAAAAACAAAACCAAAAACACCCCAAGCCAAACTAACCAAGAGTTAGAGAAAGCAGAACCAAATTAGTTAAATTGCAGATGAAAAGGGAGGTGTTACAACAGACACCAATGAAATCCAGAAAATTAGAGCATACCTTTAAAAAGTATATCCTACTAAATTAGTAGAAAGTCTATAATAAATGGATAAATTTCTACATTTATCAAAATTAAACCAAAATACTAAACATTTAAACTATCTACAGCAAGCAATGAAACTGAGGCAGTATAAACATAAATAAGTCTCCCATCTGGACCATACCCTGAGGGTTTGATTGGTGACTTTTACCAATTCTAAAAGGAAATCAATCGATTCCTTCCTAACTCTTCCAGAAAACATGAAAGGAAGGAATGCTAACAAATGCTTTTTATATAGCCATGTAAAATATAACCTCCCTGATGAACATAGACATAAGCATTCTCAATAACATATTTGCAGCCTGAATTTAAGATCACACCAAATGTCATTCACAATGGTCAGTTTGGCTTTATTCCATAGATACAGGGGTGGTTCAACCTATGTAAGTTAATATATGTAGTCTATCACATAGACTTAAGAACAGAAATCGCACAATCATCTCAAAAGATGCAGAAAAAAAAAAAAAAACCTTTGACCAAATCCAACACCCCTTAATTGAAAAAAAAAAAAATCTCTGAGGAAATTAGGAGTACAAGGAACAGATGTCAAAACAATAAAGGCTATCCATGGCAAACCAGTGCCTGATATAATATTAAATGCAGGAAAGTCAATCACTCACTGCTTCTCTTATAGGAGGACCAATTTCATCTATGATGGTTTCACTCTCACCATCTAATCACCATCCTCCAAAGTCTCACATCCTAACACCAACAACTTGGGGAGTGTACATTACAGCATATGAGTGAATCTGGAGAAGATACATCATGTGGTCAGTCTCTGGCCACACCAGAGACTGAATTCTTGTGTTAATGCTTACGTGGAAGAGAACAATCGGACTCAGGACTCCTAAAACCCAGGAATTCTCAGGCTTCTAACCTCTTCATGTGGATCAGAGACGTCACAGAATGGTAGTGATCATCATTTCACTTCAAGTATTTGGTTTTGTTTTGTTTTGTTTTTCCGTACAGATAGAGCTAAGGATTTTTCTTAACTCCTGTGCAAGCTATTGTGTGAGGAAAATGACTCATCTTAAAAGAAACACACCCACAGCTAGTCATTAACATGTATCACCAAAGGCCTTTAAATGTACCCAACTGTAAAAGACCAAGTTCTTTCATGTGAATTGTATAGTGAGTCAATACTTTACATCCTCTTTGCCATATGCTATTTTATTATGAAGTCTTTGGTTATTGCGGAATGGGCTTTGAATACCAGTGAATGACATCTATTTCTTATTTTCAAATCATCTGTGGTTAGTAAAATGGCACACAGATTTCAACTTTTTCTCATCAGTTACTTTAACAATTCAGAGACTCTGAGGTGTGCTATGTGAGGTTTGAAATGATTTGTGGCATTAGAATATGTCGGGTATAAGAATTTAGGCAGAAACAAAAATAAAGAGAGCTACAGGTAGAGAAATACTAATCAGTTACTAAGAGTTATTATAAATACAACTGGTTAGCAGATAGGGTAGAAAGTACCTGAAAACTCTTTAAATATGAAAGAAAATGTGAATTAGTAAATTTTATATAAATTTGTAATGTTCAAATAAGATATAAATACGGGCATTGCTCTAATTTCTTTCTTCCTTGAAATGTTTAAAACTCAATCTCCTGGGGAATGAGTCAATGTGAGTTTGCACCTTCAATTACATGATTAAGACAATATTCTAATTCCTGAAAAATAAAATAAAAATTGCTAATATTATTCTTAATGGAAGCAAGTAGGTTTGTCTTCCTATAAGAAGCCAAAAAAAAAAAAAAAAAAAAAAAACAACTTCATAAAATAGAATTTATATTCAAAGCTTATACAGGAAATACCATGAATAAGATTTTCCTTACAGAAATTGGAACAAAATACAGCTTCAATGTATGCTGAATTTGTCAAATACAAAGAAGCAATGTCGTCAAGATGTTCCAGTGTGAAGCCCACTCTAACTGTAAGTGACTCTGTTCTGGATGTGATTAGCAAGCCAATAGAGTGTGCAGCTGCAGAGAAAGTCTCACATGTGCCTCTAAATTACTATATTCCTATGGTATCAGTCCCTCTATGATGTGGGAATGACTTTCTGTATGCTATGAATATCAATCTTTAAATAAAAAAAAGCTGTTTTGGCCCATGACAGGCACCATAGAAAAAGTAGGAGGAGAAGTCACAGCATAGGTAGGAGGAGCAGGGGTGGAGTCAGAGAGAGACCGAGCCAGCTGCCTAAGAAGGAACACACGTAAGGAACACTGGTGAGCTACAGGCCACGTGGCAGACAGATTTATAGAAATGGGTTGATTTAAGATGTAAGAGCAAGCTAGCAATGTGCCTGAGTCATAGGCCAAACAGCATGAAGTTAATGTAAGTGTCTGAGTCATTTCTGGGGGCCTGAGCAGTGGTGGGCAGCTAAGGGGTCTGTGGCTGCAGGCCTGTGGGTCTGGACCTCTGGCCGCCCAGGACCAAGAAACCCACTACTACACCTCTACATCTGTATTCAGATAATCTTTCAACTTAATTCTCTATTTGGCTATAGTTTATATGTCTGACAATTATTTTTATTTTACTTCAGATTGACAAGTATTTATCATCAAAATAAAATAGATTATAACTGTAATCTTACCTGAGCAAGTACAGAAAATGTACATAGATCACATCTATCTATCTATCTATCTATCTATCTATCTATCTATCTATATCTATATCTATATATATATATATATATAGAGAGAGAGAGAGAGAGAGAGAGAGATGCCCCACAAAAGCACAGTTTGCAAGACACTTAATATATTCCTTTTAAATAAAAATGCAAAGGAAAATTCCAAAATAAAATAGGCAATCATATAGTAAAAAAGAAATAAAAGTTATAGCAAAATAAATTTTAAATGTGAACACAAGAAGAAGGTGTATATAAAGGCCTGAGGGCAAAAAAAAAAAACACACCTGGAGGGGATCTCAGCACTGAGACTTCTCATTGTTTTTTTAAAAATGAATAATTAAAAAATAATGTCCAACTCAATACGCTTGAAAGGCTCAGCAGAGTAATCCAAAGAAAAGTCAGTGCAGTTCATCAATAAAAAACAATGAAAAATGTTGGCATTGTTTAAGAAAAATAAATCAAGATCCAGATACTCATTTAATGAGCTAGGACAAGATCAATGGAATAACCCTAATGAAGGCAGCAGAAATGAGTTAGGAAGAATAAAGGCAACAAAAAAGGCAATAAAAGTAAGTAAAACCCAGCAAGGCTAAATAGAAAACTACAAATTTTATTGAAAATGAAGAAACAAGTAACAACCAAATACAGAAACAAGATTAAACATACAGAAGAATTACATAAAAACATTTTCTGAACTAAGTGAAGAAAAGGTATAGAAGCAGCAATTTAAGAAAATATAAATTAATAAAATTATCTCAAGAGAAGTGCAAAGCAAGAACACACTATCCTAGGTACATAGCAAAAGAACAGAGAAAAGCTTTTATAAATATCTACCTAAACAACAGGAACAATGAGCAGATGGTTTAAGGGAGTATATTAATTTGAAATTGTACTATATTCTACAACATTACAGCATAGATAAGCTGCAGGCAGCTATTGTATTCACGTTGACTGGCTATTATATATCTGGTAATAAAACTGATAAGGATTTTATTCAAAATTATACTTCTCACAAGTGAAACACATTATCTAAAGCTTAAAAGCTAGCATCCAGATATGAGAGAATCATGCAATATTTTTCCTCTGGGATACCTCACTCAGGATGATAGCCCCTGGTTCTATCCATTTACCTACAAGATTCATAATTTCATGTTTTCATAACACTCTATTGTGTAAATGCACCATGTTTTCATGATCCATTCAAAAATTGATGGACATTTAAGTTCTTCCTAATTTCTATTTATTGCAAATAAAGCAACAATAAACGTGGATACAAAAGTAATTCCTAGTAAGATACAAAAAAGGGTCCTTTGGATATATACTCAGGACTGATATAGCTGGATCTTATGGGAAACAAATTTTTAGGTTTGTGGGGGGAAGCTCTACAGCAATAGTTCTCAATCTTCCTAATGCTGTGACTCTTTAATAATCCATTTCCTGATGTTGTGGTGACCCCCATCATCAAATTATTTTGTTGCTACTTCATAACTGTATTTGGCTACTGTTAGAAACCAGAATGTAAATATTTTGGGAGATAGTGGCTTGCCAATGGGGTCGTGACCCACAGTTTGAGAACTCTGCAGTGATAGCATAGTGATTTTACCAGTTTGCATTCCCACCAGCAGTAAAAGAGTGTTCCCCTTTCCTCACACCCCCACCAGTGTCTCTTTTCTTTTGTCTTATTTTCATTTGTTTCATTTGCTTGCTTGATTTTTTACCTCAGACATTCTCACTATGATAAAAATGCCCACTGAAGTTAGGTGATTGACAAGGGGCCTTGGGAGAGGAATAACTCTTTCAAAGGAGATGAAATAAGATATAGTGCTACAAGGGGAGACAGAGGAAAAACAGAACAGGAAGGACTAAGTGGAGAGGACAGGAATGGGAGGGGATGTGGGGGGAGCCTGGAAGGGATAACTAACATTAAAGGGCTTTTGAAAATGTCATAAAGGGGCTGGAGAGATGGCTCAGTGGTTAAGAGCACCGGCTGCTCTTCCAGAGGTTCTGAGCTTAATTCCCAGCACCTACATGGTGGCTCACAACCACCTATCATGAGATCTGGTGCCCTCTTCTGGCCTGGAGGCAGAACACTGCATACATAATAAAAAATAAATCTTTAAAACAAAAGAAGAAAGAAAGAAAGAGAGAGAGAGAGACAGAGAGAGAGAGAGAGAGAGAGAGAGAGAGAGAGAGAGAAAGAAAGAAAGAAAGAAAGAAAGAAAGAAAGAGAGAGAGAGAGAGAGAGAGAGAGAGAGAGAGAAAGAAAGAAAGAAAGAAAGAAAGAAAGAAAGAAAGAAAGAAAGAAAGAAAGAAAGAAAGAAAGAAAGAAAGAAAGAAAGAAAGAAAGAAAGATGTGCCATATAAAAACCTGCTTCAGTAGAAGCTGCCTGAAATGCATATATATCATATAAACTTTAAATGGAGTCACCCTATTGTGGAGAAGGAACAATCTAACTTCACTACCAAATAAAATGCCAAGTACCAAGCATGAGTTACCTCATTTTAACATGTTGGCCAGTGGAATTCCATAGACCCTGTCCCCAAAACATTACACACTATCACCAATGATACTGGTTACCATACAGAACTTAATAAGTTTCCATTACTCGTCACATTCTTTAGTCATAGAATGTGGAGAAATCCTGCTGGTACTCAATTAGATGCTTCTTCCCTTCTAACATTCATGAAGCTGGAAAGGACGATGCACACCTTGGAAGGGGGAAGGTAATCATCAGTTTCACCTACCCATGGACCCCTCAAGCTACAAAGTGATCTGCCTGGAAAGATATGACCATTGGTGCAGTAGTGGTACAAACGTGCGGGAATAACCAACCACTTTTTAAAAAAAAAAAAAAAAAAAAAAAACCTGAATCTAATGTCTGCTCCAGGAGATGGAACTCGTACCTGATATAGCGAAAACCCAATATTATTATTCTGTTATACAGGAAACAGCCTAATACTATTATTCTACTAAATGGACATAGCAATAAAAAACAATTCCTAATGACTTTCTGTTATGCCTATAGATCGGCGCATCACTCAGTCATCATCATCATCATAGAGTCATCCTGCCAACTTTGAGAGGACAAGAGACTCCAGAGTGTTCAGTCTTCAATGGGATATCTGTATCATATACTTCCCCTCAAGGCTCAGGGAGCTATGTGGGACAGGGAACAGAAGGATTATAACAGGATTATAAGGATTATAACAGAAAGATTATAAGGTTCAGAGGTGGTGGAAACTGTTCACCAGACATAACAGGGAAGATGTTCTTATAAACTCATAGCAACATGACAGCATGTATTAGACCTGCATAAACTCAAGTCAGTCAAGAATCTCAGCATGGAGAAGGGGAGGTGAGTGCAATGTCCCACCTCTAACTGAGGGTCTATTGGTATTTGATTACTGCCAGAAGAGAGAAAATGACTTTTCTTCAATACCATAACCTGGTATGTTGACCACACTCCAGAGCAGGCCACAAGCCCAGGAGTAGTCGGGCAACTCCAACTAGACTTGACAGGCTTAGAGGGGGGAGGGAGAAAGGTGGGTATGTAGACATGTAGGAGGGGCCTGGAAAGAGTTGGAAAAAGGTGATGAATATAACTAAAAAATGAAATGTCCCCCCAAATTTTTAAACACGATTTAAACATTAATTTATATTTTTATGTTTCAAAATTTATTTAAATAAAAGTGTTAAAATAAAATTCAAGTATATTTATGAAAAGAATTACAACTAGATAACAGACACTTGAAATAATGAAAAGGAGACAGAATTATTATTTCCCATTGCAAATTCCTTTTCTTGAAATGACAAAGAAAAAATGTGGGGAATTTTGTCATCCTGGATAATAAAGAATATTGGAAAAAACAAGAATAGTATGATACTGGAACCCTCTCAGAAAGATACGTGACTAAGGAGAGACCTAAATATGCATAGTATCTATTTTCAGTATCAGAAAAAAATATTTTTCAAATCATTGAAGAAGTTATAAAGAAGTGACAGACTTGTACATGCTTAGTAAGGATTGAGGTCACAGTGATGCACAGCCCCAGAGACCAAACTCTAAATTAAGACAAACCATCTGAAAACTAACCAGACTCAAAAGTCTCTACTACAGCGTGAGCATCACCTCTGTGTGTGTGGACCTGGGACCACTTCTTTTTTCCTCATCCTTCATATGCCACGGGAGCTGCATCAAACTAGATTAACTATGAGGGAAGTGTGAAACTGTCCACACAAAGCACATCCTCAGTTGGTGAATCAGAGTCAGATAAGAAAGAAAGAAAAAAAAAGGTCTTTCTGTTCTTGGGCTGTTACTGACTTTCATGGTGACATTAAAATAGAGATCTTTGGTGCTGCTCATACAGTAGGATGCGGCACATGGTCTCATAAATCACCTCCAAGGAAGAGGGTAGACTAGTTCTGTTTTGACATATGGGAAATCTTTCATAACCTAAAGCCTCATAATTTCCAAATTCTATCACATTTGACTTTCCAACTAACCTTCTCTATTTCAATATGTTCTATAATATAACCTTTTCAGAGGCTGAATGTAAATTATCTTTATTGGAAAATTTCTCCAGCATCGCTTCTTGAATTTTAAGATACCAAACGCCCAGGATTTAAGATTTCTAATGACTTTAATCCACCTCTTTCTGGATCTGTTTTAAACCTTCCTGTAGACATTTAAAGATTTCCCAGGTTTAAAAATGGATAATAACAATCGGGTAATTGGTTGAAAAACTAATGCCATTATGAGATTATCAGCCCACCAGACAAAAGGAAAGCCAGAATTCCCACAGATGGTTGTCTTTAAATGATGCCACACAGGTCACAATTTTTCAAAGTGCCATTTAGGATGCTCTCCAACGAACATTATACCCTAACTCAGCATGGTTCTTAATTATGGATTATGGAAAAGGCCAGAAAAGAAAATTGCATCTGTAGTGTTCCCAAGCATTATTCCCCTAGGTGCCAAGATAATTTATAGAGTATCAAAGCAAATGCCTATGACCAGGAAGGGATTCAAATATGAAGATGGCCTTTGATTCTATATCTTTAGTGCTGAGTAACAACTTCCTGCCACACTGAAGTCTCTCCACCCACACTGTCTTCTTTGTTTCTCTCCTGTGGTTAAATCCTTTACTCCAACAGTAATAAACTGATATAGGACAAGTAGAAAGTAATTTATATTGTCTCTGTGTTGTTCATTCGTTTTTTCCCCTTCCTATATAGTGTAAACATATTGAGCTCTAAAAGTATGTGGCTCTCTGCCTAGACGCTCACTGTTTTGTTTACGTGCTTGGTGAGAATCTGTTAATAACACTTAAATTCTGTTATGAGTGAAACCATCAAAGTGTACTAAAACTCAAATCAGTAAATGTTGTGTATGCCCTCGACATCTCCCCTCTGAGAGACAGCCCTGTGATGGGAGAAAACATGAAGAGGAGTATGGGGTGGGGAACTGCAGGGAGCTAAATTTGAGTTACAATCATGGCAAATTGTTTCCTATAATTTCAGCATCCAACAGCAGCCACACTTATAGAAATGTAGCAGTCACTGCTAACAGTGCATCTAATCATAACTGAAAACCGAAAAAGAAAAACAAAAACAAAAACCCTACTGGGCCCTAAAACCTTGATATACAGTTTAAAGAGACAAAATGTGTAGAGTGCTTGTTGTGTAAGTGTGAAGATCTATTTCATCACTGCTGGGCTCCAGGTTCAGTGAGACACTGTGTCTCAAAAGGAAGATGCAGAACAACTAAGGAAGACACTGTAACATTGAACTCTGGCCTTCACACACACATACACACACATGTATGGGCATGCATGCACTACACACACACACACACACACAAGAAAATGAGGGAGGGAGCAAGGGAGGTCAGGTGGGAAAGAAAGAGAGAGAAAAAATGTTTTAAATATGCTTATATATTGGTGGATCAAGTAGAGAGGGAGACTTCTAGGTCTTTTCTTTACAAATTCAAAATTTTAATTCTTGAAGAATTTATATTCATCTGAAGTTATATTCCTTGCCCCAGGAGAAAAAGATATTTTTCTGACTTATAGATGAGTGTATCAGGTACCCTGAGGTCATTGGTCAAAATGTGATATTGGCACCATGTCAGAAGAAATGGAAAGTATGAGATGGTGATTTGAGGATTGCTTCTGGATTGTTGAGTCTAATGCTTAGACACTATCTATGGACTGGTTAAAGTTACAATTAAAAAAGATTTTAATGTGGATATCCTTGGTATGTGTGTGATTTTATTTAACTTCATAATCTAATATGAAAATAGGTGGCATTTTTTTCCCCTTAAAGTTCACTCTGAGGCTTAGATGGAAATGAATTGTTTGGTCTCTTGAGTATGTGTGACATTTTCTTCTCTTCAAAATGACAGTAAGAGCAGGACAAACACAATTCTTCCCATGGCTGCCATATTGAAATGATGTCACAAAGCCCATTTTCTTCCTTAGAATCTCTATGAGCTTCAGTTATTGCTCTTTAAAAACAAAGTATTTTCAATGATACACCCTACTTTGTCATTGCAGCCATTAGACCAAGAAAAACAATATTCCCACTTCACTGACAATTTTCAGATTATGTCTAGAGGGTTACATTCTATGAAATCTCACTTTAAGAAGAATGATTTTAAAACAAGAACATTTGCTTTATGGTGATCACGATAGAAGAGGGTTTGTAAAGACACACTCATAGCAGCTGGTGGAATGGCTCACTTGAGGATGGAAGGCTTAATAAACATAAGTAAAGTCTGAAATCTCCATGCAGTTCCAGTGGGAATGTAGACACTGAAAAGCTGTCCAAACCCACAGCTTCTTTCACAAATTTACTAATTTACTAGCCACCCTTGTACTCATGAAGTGTTTGGTGACTGGGATTTGTGTCCCAAGAACTTGGCTATATGTGTGAGCAGATAGCCCAGTTGGTGAAGCACCACACTAGCATGAGAATTACAGTTCAGATCTCTAGTATTTGTGTAAAATGACAGCTGGCTATGACTACCCTTCTGTAATCCCAGCACTGGGAGTCAGGGGCAGGCTCTCTGGAGCATGCTGATTAGTGAGACTAACGAAGCTGGTAAACTCTGGGCTCAGGTAAGAGTCCTTGCCTTGATATATAAGGTGAAGAGAAATGAAAACACCTGCCACCAATCTTTGACCTTCACTCACACACATAGTGCATCCATACACATACAAATACGAATCCTCTCATGTATGTCCTTCATACACACACACATAGTGGGATTATACTCATACATTTGTCCTTACTACTGGTTTAATAAAACGCTGATTGGCCAGAAGGCAGACAGGAAGTATTGGTGGGGCTACCAGACTAAGAAAACTCTGGGAGGAGGACGAACAGAGCAGAGATGTCCGGCAGACAGAGCAGAGATGTCAGGCAGAGGAAAGAAGAAAAAAAATACTGCTCTGAGAAAAGGTACTTAAGCCACTTTGCTAATCATAGGTTAATTTAAGAGTAAGAGTTAGCAAGTAATACGCCTGAGACATAGGCCAAACACCATGTAATTAATATAAAACTTTGTGCAATTATTTGGGGCTGTGGGATTAGACCTCAGGCTGGCCAGAAACTTCTACTAGTACACACACATGCAAGAGAGAGAGAGAGAGAGAGAGAGAGAGAGAGAGAGAGAGAGAGAGAGAGAGAGAGCAAGAGAGACCAATTGCTTACTTCTATGTTCAACACTTTAAACATCAATGTGAATCACCGTACTATCCTAGAAATAGAATCTTTACTATCGTAGAAGTTAATAGAATGTCCTCTTGATAGACTGATATTCTTTTTATTATCAAATATAGGATATTTCTGTTGTCTCTTCCCTCTCTTTTAATCTGTGCCTCTGCTCACCTACTTGTTTGTGTTTGGAGGCACTACTTGTAATATGTTCTTATAACACTTTTGCAGGTATGCATGTTCTCTAGCCCAGCAAGAAATGCTTCAAAGGGGATTGAGAAATAGAATCAAGTACCTGCGTCCTCACCTACACTCTCTCCCAAACATCTGGATATAAAATACAAAATCTCACACTTAGACAATGCTTATTAATAGCCAAGCTGAGACCAACTCTTTAAATAATTACTTCCAATCATTAGTAACACATTCCTAATCTCCAGGTGACCATTTCATGTCTTCCTTACAGCCCTATCCTCCCCCCCAAAAAAAATCCTTTAAAAAATGACGTTCCATTTGCAGAACTAGTTTCATGATGAGATCCATTTACCTTCTTGTGTGGACGGGAAGATCACACAGAACAGAAACACTCGTGGATCAAGGGCAAAGAAACACCCAGCAACCTTGGTGTGCCTTTCTGTGCAAATCCTCCTACCCTCTTTGACCACTTAGTCTTTAATTCAGCTCAGGATTCGGTGTTTAAATAATATCGATGAGAGAGATTTCCTCATATTAAGAGGAACTTGCCATTCAGAAAGTTCATTTAATAAACGTACACATATTTATATGTTTAATTTACATAATTTCTGATATCCTTTCTAACCTCCCCAGTGTAAGTGAGAGAGAAAACCTTAGTGATCTTTGATCCTCTTTCTGTCCCTCAAACATTGTGCCGTTTGTTGTACTTGGGTTCTTTACAGTGTACACATAGCCATGAACTGACTAAAGTAACAGCCTAAAAATAAATCTCTGTTCCCAGGCTTCTGAGAAATGGATCCTCAACACTAGCCAGTAACTGCACAATTTTTCTCACTCTCCATCAGTAGTAGTATATTTCAAATGTTCTTAGTTCTATTCAAACTTTACTGTTTCTACCTCATTCTCAGACGGGATTCTCTTCCCACTTTAAAGGAAAGTATAATCTCTAAAAGAGGAAATCACATACACACCAAAACATAGACACAGACATCTCTGAAAATGACTTCCTCAGACTCCTCTTCTCAGAAGCCCCCACTAACCATCCATTATCATTTGGTTTCTCCTGTTTGGTGCTTCCTTCCCATCAACTGAACTTTTACCATCTTTCTCTTAAAAGACTCATTTATCTGTGCTCATTAATCCAACTTCCTAGTCCTTGCTCACTCTTCTCTCAGCCCTAATGTATTTTTTCTTCACAAAATAGCTCTTGCTCAGGTTACCAATGACTTCATGGCAATCACTCCAAAGGATTTTCCCAAGATCACATTATATAAGCAGTGCTTAATATCACTGGCCATTCCATCTTTAGTACTTGCATTTTCATGACTGCGTTAATTTCAACCTCTATTGATTGGACAATATATTCCCAATCTCATTTTTAAGTTGATCAAATGTTGTGAGATAAAGTTCCTCTTTATCTTGGTTCCCTTTTAGAGCTGAGTTACAAAGTGTTTTGCATACCAACCCTCAGCATCTTTCTAGACAAGGATGCCTACGATCATGGTATCACTACTACTTACACACCAATGGTACACAAGGTATGTCTATGGGACAGAACCACTATGAGATCAAAACGAAAGTAAATGTTGGCTTGATGTTTCTACTCTCTCTCTCAAAGTTTCTTGATCCCAACTTTTCAAAAACAGAATGTAAATGTTTCTTCTGGCACTCCACGTACTTGAATTTTCCTCACTTACCTCCTGATGATAACCTGATACCCACCTACTGCTATTCACTTCTCATTGTAACTCTAGCCTGTTTCATTATGTCTAGCCTGAAAGATCTGTAATTCTTCACAGATCTTCTCTAGATACATACTTATTTCCTATCAATCTCTTTCTATGCTGATCTGAAAAGAATGTGTGCAGACATGCATCCCTCTACACATGCATGCAAAAGCCAGAAGCAGTATTGGATATCTTCAATCATTACCTTTCATCTTATCTTATTATTCTTGATGCAGGCTCTTTCCCTAGATCTGGGGCTCACCAATTCATCAAGAATTGCTGCCCAGTGAGCTCCAGGAATCCTCCTGCCTTACCCTTCTCAGTTCTGGTTATACAGGCACATACCAACCTGCCTAGCTGTATATATGTGCTGGGAATCCAAACTCAGATACTCATGCTTCTATGGCAAATATTTTGTAGAATGTGCCATCTCCTGACATCTCATCTGTTCTGTTGTTCTTAAAATATCTCTGCTCATGGGCATGCTTAGTTTGACCAATTCATAATCCCCAAGCCTTACCAGAGGCCCTTTCTTCTCCTTCTGAGATCACTCTGGCATTTCTATGATGGAAGAATTTCAGTTCTCCGTCTTGTTATACTTTCTCCCCATCCTTCACTCTCATCTTCTACTTAGTTGGAGTTCATTTACTCTTCAGCAGTTCTCTCTGAAGGAAGACATCCCTGAGAAGAACAAGCTCCCCGATTATTTCCTCTGCAAGAATCAAGAATCTGTCTTTCATGGTGATTTGCAGTTGAAAATTTCGGCAACATTTGTTTATATGCATGTCCTACTACAAAATGTGTACAGTATATGAGAGCAGGAATCTTATGTGTGTCTTTTATTACTTTCCAGGACCTAGACTAGCTACTATATCCCAAAATGCTTAAAATAATATTTGTTGAATAAATTAATGATTTACTGTTTTGCTCTTGTGATCATACTAAATTTAGAATACCTTATTTATATGACTTGATGGTTAACTGAAGCATTTACAAGAGTTTTTACAACATGATCATATAATATGAGCTTAATTTTAGCACTTTATTTTTGTTGACATGACAAAATAGTGTCCTTTTAATGAATGAGAAGCATGCTGGCTATAGAAATCACATTTATTAATCAGTATTTATATCCATAGGGCTAATAGTATCTTGATGATGGCAAGTACTCAAAATGTTTGCTGAAAGAATAGAAATGAAAGAATGGAAAAGGTATCTATCTAAGATCAACACTGTGTGAGACTGTGTCCGAGCTGTGATGCTGGTTTTCTGGCTTTGTCATCATGTGACCATGGAAAAATGGCTTAGTATCTCCAATACTCTATAAAATAGAACTGGTGGTAACGGTGTCTTGTATGATTACTATGAAAAAATCATTTGAAACAATCCTTAAAATCCTAGTTTTGCCACCACATACCTAAGAATGCTCACAAGATATAATCCAGGGATAATTATTATAAAACCATAGCAATGCATTGTGTCTTGAGCTGCCCCTGAAACTCAATACAAAAGAATAGTATAATATAGCCTCCATGCAGCCCCACTCACCAAGACAACATCTCTGTCAGAGAACATGCCTGTGTAGGAGGAACATAGTTAACAACAACACAGGCTCACTAAGAATGGCCTTGGAAAACCTATATTGAGATCACAATGACAGGAACATACCAGTCACTCTCCAGAAGGCAGTCATTTTAACAGTTTATGTATCCCCAGAATTTGTTCCATTTTAATAAAAAAAAAAAAAAAAAAGAAAAGGAATTTGGGCCATAATACATGTGGCACTAATATTTCCTTTAAATGAAAGTACTTCCTGAATTTTTTAAATAAAAGAGATGCTGGGAAAAATGGATCAGTAGGTAAAGGCACTTAACAACCAAGACTAACAACCTGCTGATTCCCTCAGACCAACATAGTGGAAGGAGAGAGATCAGATTCCTATATGTCATTCTCGGGCCTCCACAAATGCACTGTGATACATGTGATACATGATAGTTAAATTATATATATATATATAATATTTGTTGAATAAATTAATATATGAATAATATATATATGAGAGAGAGAGAGAACAAATCAGTTATTTCTGGGATACCTGAGTCCGAAAATGTGCAGCAAATTTGTAGGATGGTAAGTAAACAGGGAAGAATGGCAAGGTATGCAGTCACAGTGAAAATACGTACTTACTGCCATGTACAGCTCAAGAGTGGAATGTCACCTTTGGTACACTCACTTTTACCCTAATCATATCCCATTAAGAGTAAAGATGAATAAATAATTTGTTCCACTGTCTTAGTTACACAATAAATATTTCTTGCATATCATCACATGCTAAGCACTGAGTTAGGTCCTAGGAAAAATGTAAGTGAAGATGCTGATTGCAGGCAATATAACAAGGCAGAAAGCCACATGCACCTCAGAGCCCAATCATCTATTTTGTACCTCAGCTCAATTTTTTACTCAGTCGGTGGCCTTGGGTCAATTTAGTTCACTCTCATGAACCTTTCTTTTCCTTTTCTAAAACACTAAAATGAACTACTGACCTGAAGTGGTGTGCAGAATTAAATTGCCTCATATGTGGAAAACATCCAGGGAAAGTTATACACCTGAGCTCTGGGGTTCATAAGGTGTTGGTTCCCCATGCTCTAACTCACCCTTTCTCTTAAAGCCAGCTTACTCCTGTACTGAGATAAGCAAGCTCAGAGATGGGAATCATGATTGATGGCCATCCACATTCTTCAAGCCTGAGAATAGCTTTTCCTTGATGGAGGGTACAATCTTCCCTAGGGAGGGACCCAGATCATTTACCCAGTGAACTCCATGATTAAAGTATCCTCACCATGATTCTGACAAGCAAAGTAGGAGAGTACAAATTACTAGGTACCCAGAATCTTAATAATGTTGGGAGGAGTGACACCAGAGAATGGCCAGATTTGAGATCTGCACATTCCCGTTCTATTTGAGGATACTCTTTACAATGTCTAAGGTCCATATGGTTTAGAAGTAAATGCAAGTGTGAGGTTAGGGACTTTTAAGAGCTATCCTTTCTACTCAAGCACATTGTGTTCCAGTCTTCCTCCTTGTGCAACTCTATTGGAATAGCTAACATGCAGGGACACTCCTCATGTACCTTCCTTTCCTTGCTTTGAAACTTGTCTTGAATATCTACAAAGTCCAGGGTATTGCAGAACTTACCCACCCACCCCCCGTGTGTGTGTGAGTGTAGTGTATATAAACCCTATGTAGGGTGACTATTATGTTTAATTTATATAATCACTTAATTTATATCAAATGTGGAAAATGTTATAAAAAATGGAAATGACTAAATTACAAAAAAAAATTAAGATCATCAAAGGCTAATACAGAGTATTAGCTGTCTTTCTAATGATACCTATATATTGTCCAAAAATGCATGCACTAAAAATATCAGCAATAAAGCAGTGTTGGGTATGGGCTCTATATCATTGGATGAGCCTTAAGTCAATCCAATTATTGGTTGATTACTCCCGTTAGTTTTGTGCCACTATTGTCCTAGCATATACTAGAGGCAAGACAATATTGTAGATCAAAGGATTTGCAGACTCATGGAGCCCCAAGCTTGATTTCTCTATATTCATTGAGTTGTGTAGATGTCATCTTAAGCAATGGGAACTTGCTGTCAACTTGCAGAGAGAAGTCTACTGTCTTAGAAACAGCTTGGGTTGTTTGGGGTTCCCATGGGACTCCTTTGACCAACAACTCAATTAAACAAAACCCAGTCCTGGTATTGGAGACTTCATTTGGTGACAAGAGATGATCCGTTAGGCCTCTCTGTCTCCACATTATTAGGTGGTTTCATTTAGATAACTTTTTATATGTGTAAATATTTTATAGTCACTATTGTATTAGGTTTCCATACTACCCCTAAAATGACCCTTAATGTTAGCTGTCTTTCTCCAAATTTCCTCTCAACCTCCCCTTCCTTCCCACTTCCCACATAGTCTTTCAGTTCCAGCCCCCCCCATTCATCCATAATTATCTATTTTTATTTCCCTTTGCTAACAAAATCTAGCTGTACCTTCTAATCTCTTATTCTATATTTATCCTCTGAGATTCTATGCATGGTAACTCAGTTATCACTGACTTAGCTAATATTCCCACATAAGTAAGTACATACCCTATTTGTTGGCTGGGTCTGGGGTATCTCACTCAGGGTTATTATTTTTCTAGTACCACCCACTTTGTTGTTGTCTAACTAATAGACAAAACGGGAATGTAGGTGAGAATGAACTCACAGGCATAGAGGGAGAGTAAACTGTAATCAGGATATATTACAGAAAAAATCTCAATAAAAGTAAAAAAATAAAAAAAACAACAGCAACAGAAAATATCAGAGGAAATGCAGCGGCCCAATATGGATACAGCTCCAAGTCACTTAAAAAAGAGGCCTGTAAGTTTAACATATGAGTATAGCTATGATTCAATATAGAGACAGAAGACAAGAAGAAAAAAAATCCTCAACACAAAAGTCAAGAGATAGACTGAGCTCAGAACTTATTATTTGTTTTGTCAGGGTGATCTAAACACACGGTCCTGACATCCTAGGTCCCTGGACAAGGCTTGGCACAACCTGCCCAAGAAAATCTGCTTTAAGTTGAGCAGTGACATCAGAGAGTTTCACTGACCAAAACAAAAGGGTGGCCTTCCCACAGCATCTTTATTACATCCATCTCTCCCTGAGGATCCACTCATCTCCCAGCTCAGGTGTGACTCGCTCGCTCTCTTACTGACTCTCTCCATCACTCCTCTTAAAATACAGGAGACAACTCACTCAAATATCTCCAAGGCCCCAAGCCTAAAATACAAGAAAGATGAATAAGAGCTCCAAGGACTGGTGCCACAGAACTGTCACCATTCTCAACAAAAAAGTTTCTTCACCCACTCACTAATGTACATATGTGGCCTGTTCACACTGCATATGGCTGGGGACACAAAATGCCTCAGTTCAAAATGGGCACAGTTGGCCTGACAAAGGCTTCTGCTGTACTGTTCTCTCCGTGATCTCAGCTCCAAACCATGTCACCCAAACATAAGGATGCTGAACAAGCCCACATGCAGAAGGCTTGGAAGATTCTAAATACAAATTCTGACTAAGTGACTGGCTTGCTAATATGTCTTGGGCACAGTATTATTAAAGACTCAAACCAAAAGCAGCTAATGTACCTGTGCTCGCTGTCAACATGACAATATTTTCAGCCAACTGATCAAAAGAGTTTTCATTCCAGATGAAAAAGACTTTGAGCAACGAGAGTGTTATCTGTCAGCACTCCAGAATTTCATGACTAACAGTGAACAATATTTAAAAACTAATTATGAGAACTTCCTATTGCCTTTACTGTTTCAGCTGAGCAATATTAATTTTGCGATTCATTCAGTAGAAAGTTATAGAACACATTTCTAAAGCGCCAGGAAAATGAAGGGACAGAGAGGAAAAGAACATAGTCTCTAATTTTAATGAGCTTAGAAAGCAATCGGGGAGAAAAAAAAAAAAACCCCAAGAGCCATAAATAAGAATCCAAAATGGAATAAGCCTGCAATTCGGAAGTGAGCAGTTGAAGTAAGTGTTGCAAACTCATAGGTGAGAGAAATGACCCCCCGAGAGGGAAAGCTGTGGGGAAGAGGCTCATGAAAAAAACTGGACATAGAGGTATAAGTTGGGGCCCTACCTTTGTGCAATGAACCTTTTTAAGCCTAAAATCTTCTTAATACAGGTACAGAGAGAGGGGGGCTACATTGAATCATGAAGGAAATCAATTACAGCAATTCCTGTTATAACACCTGCTTTAAGAAGCATTTTTTTTTCCCACTGCAATTGGAACATTAGGGAGTAATTTAAGCAAAGCACAGATTTTATGTTTATTTATGTATCATTCCATCACAGTATGCAGATAGAGAGATGATAAGAACTACAGACCCTCGACTTGACAGGAATCCAAATACTGTGCAATTACACCTCAGGCTTCTTCCGGCTTCTACCACTTGCCATGCGTGTTGTGACCTTCACCTATTTGTACTCACCATCTAATTGCAAACAACCTCACAGCACAGGAACTCAGAAATGTGAACACTTCCATAGGCAAACCTCAAGGCATCATATTTATCCTAATAAATATGTATTTCTTAACCATTGCATATAGCCATGCACAACTTTTATTAGATTATTTATAATGCATAGTTGACGTTTTGAGTAGTTTATCACCCACCCCCACTTTTCCACAATTTCTGAAGCTTTTATTGTATTATTTCATGTGCAGAGTATTTTTAGAAGTGTCCTGAAATATAGTAAAAATAATTGTGCATTTAAAATGAGTTAAGAGAACATTTATGGAATGCTAGTATATGTGCTTCTTTGTTACCAAATTAAACACTGAGATCTAGTACTTGGCCAAGTCAACTATCTTAGTTTTAGAAGTGATGAGCATAAGTGATGCCCAGAAATATGCGAAACAACAAAGTAAACTTTCATTTCTAATTCGACAGTCACTGGCAGGCGCTGCTAATATCCTATATTGTCTGTTACCTATACCAATGATTAGATAACATAGTAAACATTAAAAACAGTAACACATCAATCTTTTTCCCCCCATCGGGTTTAACTGAGGATCTCAATTCTATACACCATCCCATAAATTAACTTATAGTAAATGTGAGAGTTGTAGAGTATGCTTATGACAAAAAGAAATGGACAAAGACGTGTGAAATTTCTAACTGTAACCAATGTCTTATAATGGAAAATGATACCAAAGGAAGAAGGAGAGACTATGAGGAAATACAGAACAAGTCACTTTCAGCTCTAAGTAAGACTTAAAATAGTTTATTCTTTTATAGAGTAAGAAAGACCGTTAAAAAATATCTTTCTTCACCTTTACTTAACAAACCCTCTATTTCAAGAACTTCAATCCTTTCAATCACTACCCACATGCATGCAGAGAAGGTTTTGCTATGAAAATGTTTTCAGGGAGGGGATATGGTCTCATTATGTAGCTGGGGCTGGCCTGGAGCTCGATGTACAAACAGGGCAATCCTTGAACTCATAGAGATCTGATGGCCTGTCCATGCCTCCCCATCCCCATACTAGAATTAAAGGTGTGCTTCATCACACCTGGGCCAAGACAGTTCTTTGAAGAGACATATGAGCATAAAATGTATACTATATCATTGCAGATGCATTAAACAAAAAAATAAAATGTGATAAAAAAAAAATCCAGTAGCTCCAGTAAAGTTAAAAAATGCCTCTGGTCAGTCTTCAAGACAGGTAATTGGGCAAGGAAGAAGGGGGAAGCAAATACTCGGGGGGGGGGGGGGGGGGTAAGCAGAATTGTAGCTGAGCAGGTGACTTATGCAGATGAAGCAGACCTTGTTATTCTGTTATTCAGGTGACGCTCTTTCCTTGCTGGAACCCCAGTTAGAAAGAACGGCCAAATCCTGTTCTGATGGAGGATGAGCTGGTTCATAGGCTCAGTAGGAGGCTCCAGAGCCATCATGGTGTTAGAAGAATGCTAGGGCACGTAAGATGCCAGACAGAAAGAACAATAAACAGCATTCCATAGTGAGTATTATAATCAGGACCCTGTTGTTGCCAACACTGAAAATCACCAGACACCATCATTGAGGCCAGAAGTCAGTGCAAACAGCTTCTTCAGCACTGGTCTGCTTGCTTCAGATTCTGAAGCCTCATCTAAATTGCATGACCATAGGCAATTCCAGGGGCTGTCAGAGTATGTGGAGAGGTAGGATTAGCCACCCCACAAAGATTCACACTGCAGGAAACTTCCTGAAACAGGAGGAAATGATAGTTAAGCCCCAGAAACACAAGAATGACACCTGGCAAAGTACAGAATTTTCTCTTGCATGGCTAGTGTACAGGATATCTAATGAATTTTCTATTCCTGATTCCTCCTTTGGGGTAGGCATTTTCTCACTATGTGAATCTCATCATGCTTATAGGACATCACATTTTAAACTGAGTGATACTGATTGAGCATCTCTGGCTCATCCTCCCCACTGGGCAGGTGACTTTTGAAGGCAGGTATTTCATGGTAGTCATGTGTCTTTTTATTCCACCCTCACCTCGGCTTGGCAGAGTGCCTTCCAAAAGCTAGCTGCCTCATGCATGTTCCTGTTCCTCACATGGTTGTGTTCCAAGGCAGCTCAACATGTGCGGTTGGAAATGTGCCACTTCCATTTGGCAGGATCAAATTCTTCCAAATCAGGCCTTTTTTTCAATGCAGCGCACAGATCTCTACCCTAAAGGCATCTGCCTAGAACCAAATCACAGTAGGATGGAATATAAAACCAACCCAAACCACGGAAGATTATACGATGTGCTTGTGGCTTTGGAAATACCTAAGAACTGGCATAAAACCTTACCAAAGCTGCCAGTGAGCTCGCAGATGAAAGCAAAATAAAGATTTGGGCCCACAGTGGGATGTTCAGGAAATCCCTGCTTCCAGAGCCTCATCTGACATTGAATAAGCTAAACTACAAGATAAAGCTTGAGAGTCATGCTGCCTTTGACAAAGAAAATAACATAACCTGTAGAGCACTTATTATTTTTCTGTCTAACCTTAGGAAACAAAACATTGTGTTACTTGGCACAGAAAGAAAAGGGGGTTACATAAATAAAGTGGGGAGTCTCCCCTGCCCCACTTGAATGCAGAAGTATTTTAAAAGGTTGTATTGAGAATTTTATCTCTGACCCAGGGGCTACCCTTGTACAATAGTTTGTACTTTCGGCCTTTATTAGCATCGAGCGACACATCTGTAGACCCAACTCTCCAGAAAGTGGTTAATAGCCTCCTGCAATAAAGTTATTGACAAGCAGTTGAACAGAACCCAAATGCATCATGTCCCTTCACACAGCAGTCACTGCACTTTTCAATAAATAAAAACACAAAGTTTGAGCTTCAGCTGGGTTTTAGACTAAGGTGTCTCTTTAAGCGGTGTTTTCTGAATATTCTAGAAAGCGTGATAAAGAAAAGTTACAACGTTGAGAGAAGAATTTGAACAACCCATTGATAAAGGCAATAACAATATAGGTTTCTGAGAATGCTGGCCTCAGGATGGGGAATACATGTTAGCTTTCCTGCCTTTATACATAATAGGAAGAATAAAAGCTATATTCTCATTTTTTATGGGATTTTATCCTGAACTCTGTTATTACCTGTTTTAAAAATACCCTCTCAAGGATTCATGTCAATGTTCTCAAGAGAACTTCTTTACTTTCACAAGGAAACCATGAAGAACAATGGTGACCTGAGGAGGCGGGCTCAAAATCAAAGGGGGAGAATTCAGAACTCCCCATCATGATGACAGGCCATCTAGTGAAACAAACTGTTACCCTAGGACTGTTCTAGATGAAAAATAGCAGGGCTTTATGCTGTACTAACATATATGGTTCTTAGTGTTCTTAACACCACAAAGGTCACTGAGCCCCCATCAGATTTCAGGGGAGTAAAGGGGTTTACGAGCGGAAAGCCAGGTCTACTGTCACTAATCCCCATTCTTTCCTAGAGCTCTCTTATTTCCCATCAGTATCACAGTGGCCATGGCCACCCCCTGTCCTGGAAGTCAACACCCTTTTCCTAGAAGTGACTACAGGAAGATTGAGAAGGAGCCTTTGTGCAGAGGCTGACAGTGTGTTACAGTGGTCAGTTCAAACTAATGCCAAGGTAGAGCTGTAGAAACCAGGAAAAATTAGGGTCCAACTACCGTCAACATAGTTCTCTCTATCTGAGATTCCTACATCCTTCTTTCTCCTTCCACCATCTGTTCAATGGCCTTGATTAACCCACCAACACTCCCCAATTGTTTGTCTCAAATATGATGAACAGGATAAAAATTTCTGGACAATCCTTAAACATATCAAAGTCCAGAGTCACTAAAAGACTCAACAGAGACACAACCCCTTCTGACCTCATCACCTAGTTAATATATCAAGCACAAATGTTCCACACTGAGCATTTATCAAGCAAAAACAACGAACATTTATGGAACAGTCATCCACAAATTATGTGGGGAAACCAAAGTCAAAATTAACTGATGAAGGCCGGGATTAAGATGTACAAAACTGAGGACTATGCACCTTTTTAAAATGCAGTGGCCTCAAGAATAGATACCCTCAGGTAAATGTAGCTCCCACCCCTCATCAAAGGAGTTTCTGCCTCAACAAATGGAAATGATTACGGAGACCCACCCTGGTCAGAAAGCATGGAATAAGTGACCCTGGAGGTACCTAACCTCAACAGGTATGTCTGTAATGCAGCCCATAAACTGAAGGCTCAAGGAAAAATCACAGAAGAGGAGGCTGAAGGTCTGTGGGAGGAGTCAGAGGCTGCAGATGCCGGGTGCTGAATAGTGCTCCCTGGAAATAACAGGAAAAATACATCCATGAATTTTCAACAACAAAATCACCTGAACAAGATCAAAATGATGACTACACCCGCTGGTACACCAATGTGGATGACAGGAAATCCACATAGTCCCAGCTCTAGATGAAGAGCTACAGGAGATCAATGATTGTCTCAGAGAGGGAGAATCAGCTGCCTCCGGGGATGAACACCCATATAGGTTGTCCACGACCAAAGTGACCAGCCCTGGGCAAATGCGCAAATGGGAAAATGTAAATAAACTCAGCAGGTTTTATACATACATGTAATAACAATAATTAAAGAAGAGATTGTGAATTTGGAAGAGGGGTAAAGGAGTTGGAGGATGGAGAAAGAGAGTGAGAGGTGGGGGACACAGATGTAGTATTTTGTGGGTGAAATTCTAAGAAAAAAGTTAAAAGTGCAGCAAATAAGCTGGGCAGTGGTGGTTCATGCTTTTCATCTCAGCACTCAGGAGACAGAAGCAAGCAGGCAGATCTCTGAGTTTGAGAGAAGCCTGGTCTACAGAGTGAGTTCCCTAATAGCAAGGATGACACAGATAAACCCTGTCTTGAAAAATACAAAAAACAAATCCAATGCATGAATATAATAGGTTGGTGTTAAACTCACCAACCAAATACCTATTTGTCGGCCTTTCACCCACCAGTATGTGGTCAACATAATAATAAGAGAAGCCTACGAATGGGACCTATGGGTCTTACCAGTACCTCTGCTGTCAGTTTTTCTGTTTCTAGTACACCAAGATAATGTAAATGATGCATTTTCAACCCATAAAGATGTTCATGCCTTTAAATCCAGTAAGAGACACGTCACTTCATTTCCTTTGTGAATGGCAATAAGACATGCTTATAACAGAAAAAGAAATGAGTCTTGGAACCTGGGAGTCGTCTCCCTTATAATAAAAGGCTTCTTTCCCAAGGATCAATTTTCTCTGCAATAAAATTAGAAGCAGAACTAGATGCTCTTTAAAAATCTGTTCATTCTCTAACATTTTAGTAATCTACAACCCTGAAGTTATTTGCACATATTTCTTGTCAGGTGGAAGCTCCACCTCAGACCTCTGCCAACACCACCACCACCACCTATTTCTCTCCAAATGCTGCTTCACCTCAGAAAACCTGCCAAATGGCAGCTCCTCCTCCAGAAATCTTCAAAACCAAACCTCCAGAGTATTTAAACTTCATCCCCGAGAATGGCCATGTGGTTTTGCAGTCTCCTCTCCGGAGGCCCGAAAAGCATCTGGTAGCATCTTACTCATTAAACATGGAGTTTTAATTCTTAATTTGGTTCAATTTCAATTACTGTGTTGGTGGGAAGGCTTAATATCAAGATATAGAAGCCTTTCAGTTTCTATGTGTTTTTCCTTTATATTCTTTATTGCGTAGCTGGCAAAATGAAATGCCAACCCATCTGTAGTTTCTAAGAGGCTGTGCTTTGAGTATGGCAGGTTGGGTTCTGTGACCTTACACATGTACTGCCTGTTGGCCTCGGTTTTCTAATCTTTAAAGCGGGCTCTTGACTTGGAGCATTGCTTTATAAATGGGAAGGAGCCTGAGAAACTGGGGATAATAATTGCCTTACATGCAACACTCAACAAATTCAAGCTGTTACTATCTTCAATTCTTATTTACTTGAGATTTAGTTTTAAATATGAAAAATACACTGTCTAAATAGATAGCCTTAAACTTCTTGAGATTGGTAAATATTTTTTAAATTACATATAACCAAAGAACCAATAATGTTAAAAAAAAATCTAATTCTATTTTAATACCTACAAAAGCTGCTGTTTATCATACTATTAAAAACCTTTCAGTAAAATTCTTGCCAGCACAAAATAGTTTAGTGAGAAACATGCCATCAAAAGGAGAACTCAAGGCTCCTTGTGGCAGTGTTTTGGAACTTCCCTGAATGGGATCTTCATTTCATGCCTATTCTCCAGAGAAGACAGTTGTGTAGCCTTATTGGGAGCCTGTAAGACATCTTCTGAGCTGTTGATTCTTTCAAATTCAATTTCAATGTCAAGCTTTAATAAAGACACATTAAACAAAAAATAAGGTGTTAGCTTTTGACTTTGAACAAAGCTAAACTTACACCCAAACAGGCTAGAATATGTGAGAAAGGTTGTATAAGTCATTGATTCTGAAGCTAATTTCCAATCATCTCTTCATATAGGTCTGAAATTGTCTATCATGTCCAAAACTCTGCCTGGATTCTTGGAGTACCACATAGATCAGCTCTAGTCATCAATGAACTGAGACTGTAACCATTCACTGCACGGGCCAGAATGGGCAAGGAAAGTGGAACACTCCTACCAGATCACACACTTTTGAAAATGCTGAGATCATGAATAATTTGACCTCAACAAGAGCCAGAAGAAAGGGGGATATGATCAGAAACAAGACATTCTCTCTGACCCACAGTTTTGTGTTGTGCCATTTCAGCGATGGGAAGCCCACATGGCGCACCTCACGTTTCATCATGCAAGCATTACATCATCTCACAGCATATTGACTGAAGATGGGGGTGAGGTCAATAAGATCCATTATAGTACTTGTTCATAACTGTCCTTTTTAATTTGTCATTATTATTTACCCTAAAGATTCTAATTCATAAGTAAACCTCAACTTTCTGGATATTTATATTGAGGGGAAAAAATCATAGACCATACTGCAGTCAGCATTAACTGCTGTACCAGCTATGGACTGGCGACTTTGGAGCATGACCAAGAAACTAAGGATAAAAGAAGCTTCTATTCTCTGCCTCGTGGCAGGTAAAGATGAATTAACAATAGATGTTGCTATTCTGAAAAGAGTACCAATAGTGATAACAGTAAAGGTGACCATCACATGGACGGGGATGTGTACTGGGCATGTGAGTACCAAATGTCATTCTAAATGCTTTAGACATCTCCTTTGCCCTCACAAAACCATCTGAGGCATTGAATTTTGGCCATCATAGACCAATCCTGGACTAGATCTTAACCACCCAGGGGTTATACAGGTTCCCCTGAGTTTGGTTACAAAATTGCAGAGTAGAAGATACAAAAGGTCAAATGTTTCCTTTTCCTACTTGGGCCTTGAACAGAGTCTGCAACTACAAAGATAACCCTCCAACGTCCGGTCCGGTTCCACCAAAGTCCCCACTTCACTGGCCACATGAGTAATCCTGTTTCTTAAGGGCAGTCTTTCCAAATGAGAGTTAATGGATTTTTCTTGCTCTCGTTAATATTTGGATTATCTGACAATGCCATTTACTTCTCAGCTCTTCCTTCACCTACCCTTTTATTTAAATAAGATAATTTGTTTGATTTGGGGGCCACTATACTTTTACTTTTTCAGAAAAAAAAACTAAGAAATGACTTATATAAAATTACAAATATGAGCCCAGTGCTTTTGGAATTGACAACTCAAGTACTACATAATATTCTGTCTCTCTGTGGGGTCCGGAGGTTATTAAGGCTCTTTTATATGCTCGTTTCAGAAACAATGATTCCCTACTAATCATGATACCACTCCTTCCGCCAAAACACATGGGCATGAGCTTTTTCTTGTTGATAGATTTCCTAGGCTACACAAGCATATGCTTAAGTAACCATTAGCTTGGTTTCTTGATTTTTCCTAAGTACCTTAAATTTATTGTTACAGAATGAAAATGTCACGAGCTATTATAACTGAGTATTAATCCCTATAGAACAGAAATGATTTTCAGAAAAATTTTGATATAGTTTACTCACAGTAGTAACTTGCTAAGATTTCAAATAAATTATATTGACTTATTGATTCTTAAAGTAATATAGTCAAGATGTAAACATTGAAGAAAATGGCATGAAAAATAAAAGTAATCATGAACATTTAAGAGAAAATCCCTATCAATTATTTTTTCCTTAAGAGTATTATTTTACATAGTTAATATTGTACATAGTTTAGGGTCCTATTGTTTCGAATTGACATTATGTTAACATTTCCTTTGCTTAAATAATGGTAAGCATTCACACCCGTTACACTGTTGCCTGAAACTGCAGCAAATAAACCATCCATCACTTTATCTTGTGCTTTCTTTAGTTCTCTTTGGTGATACTTAGCTCTTTCATTGTTAGGAATATATCTCTGACCATCGTTATAGAGAGAGGACCAAGTTCTGGGTGTTTCTCTACGGTGGATGTCTAAAACGGAGTGAATTTCTAAAAGTATAGTTACTGAGCCAAGGGAGTCAGTTTGTTCCAATGTTTGAGACATGTCACCAACCTTCTCTCCAGAATAATCCCAATTTCCATATGAATGATAAAAATCTCTAAAGTACTCCTAAAAACTATTCAAAGACTTGAAGACTTGTTTTCTTAGGTGGTGGGGGAGGGGCAACATGCTTCTATTCACTGAGTAAAATACCGTGCTATTTGCTCAATTAGGAATTTTGAATGCATGACTATTGTCTTCTTCCACATCTCATTTTCTTCCCTTTTAAAAATCTTATAAGAACAAAGAAATGGAGAATAAATATGCAACATGTTTGACTGTGTAATAGATTTTGAATTTTCAGGGATGAATGTTCCATTTTCATAAAGTTCATGGCAATGATGAGTCATTTTTTTATATATTTGTTCTATTCCTGTTATACTTTCTGGGGGAAATTGAACTAAAATGTCCTCATTGGCGCTGAGTGGCTCTGACAGTGCTAAGAAGATGTAGGACCTGCTCACAGCATCCAAACACAAGCTAAAGAAAATACAAGTTGACATCCAGAAAGTTATAGGCACAAAGGAAAGCTGTGATTTTCCTTCTCGGTTCACCTTGCAGAGTTCTGGAAAAGTATTAATGTACTACTCTCTAATATCTCAAATTACCATTATTTACCGCCTCTTATAAAAATGACAAAAAATTGTCCAGTCTATTTTGCCTGGTTTTGCAAATTGCCATCCTAATATTCATAGCTGTGTCCAATGCATTGGGCAGGCGTGATGACTCACAGTGAGATATTAAGCAACATTCATAAATTGGGATGTGTACCACCTGGCTCCAGCTCTGCTGCTAATCATGAGATCTAAGCCACTTCCAATATCTTAGGGTTTGGTTTTTATAACTGTAAAATATGAACATTGCTTTCTTAATCCTCACCAATCATCCTGTGCACATTTCCATTTTTATTTCTTCTCCTTTTTAGAAAAAATATATTTTTAGAGATTATAATATAATTGTTATTTTTCCTTTCCTCCCTCCAAACCTTCCCACATACCCCTTCTTCTTGCTGTCTTTGGAATTCATAACCTCTTTTTTCTTTAATTATTGTTACACACACTCCTAAATACATACCAGTCTGTATAACCGTACTTGTATTAAAGGAGAGCCTCTGACAGCCACTTTATTAACAAGCATAATCCCTAACAATCTTCTAAATACTTGTCCTTACATCCACAGATAAGTGTAGTCTTTACTTCTCACCCCTATGAAGAAAAACACAGAGACCATTGTAGAAAACTACAATGAATCAGAATTTAGAGCTGTGGAGCCAGTCTTCCCACCTTCCTATCTCATGCCTCAAACACAGAGTAGAGAAGAGCCAGGTACAGAATTAAGAAACAATGTGCACCTAACAAAACAATACCAAGCAAAATATGTCCCTTAAAATACTAGTCTACCTGTGGTAGTTTGAATGTAATTGGCTCTTATGAACTCATAGGAAGTGGCACTATGAGGAGGTGTGGCCTTGTTGGAGAAAGTGTGTCACTGGGGAGGCAGGCTTTGAGGTTTCCTATGCCCTAGACCCAGTGTGTAGACGCAGTGTGGACACAGACTCCTTCTTGTTGCCTTTGGATCAAGATGTAGAACTCTCAGCTTCTTCTCCAGCACCGTGTCTGCCTGCATACAGCTTTGTTCCCTCTGTGACAATAATGGATTAAACCTCTGAACTGTGAGAGAGCCTCCATTAAATGTTTTCTTTCCTAAGAGTTGTTGTGGTCATGGTGTCTCTTCTCAGCAATAGAAACCCAAAGACATTATCTCTAAGTATTTAATTTTTTAATTATACAAGTCTTAAATATAGAAATTGTCTACACAAAAACAGTCTATTTAACATGGATGGGTGTTTGCAGAAAAAGAATTTTCTGAAATAGCCTGAGAACTGTGACACATTCGTTGGTGAAATAGTTATTTATACATTAGAGATTGAAGAGTCTTATGAAACAGTGCTAAGCCCAATTTCTCAAAATTCAATTTCCAATTTAATAACCTCTGTGGTACTCTATGGTATTTATTCACTTTTCTTCAATGTGTTTCTCTATTGCAAATACTCTTTAAGGGAATTTATATTGCTTTTTAAACTTTGAAGGAAAAAATCTAAGAGTCGTGCTATAGTTAGGATACCAATTGTCCCCCAAAGACCTGGACAATAAAGACTTGGAGCCACAGTGGTGCTAATGAGAGACAGTGGAAGTTGTGTGAGGTGAGGTCTGCTACAAAGGCTCTAGATCACCCAGGGTGTGCTCTTAAGAGGAATGTGGAAGCTCAGACACCAATCTCTTCCTCTTTTTCTCCAGACCATGAGCTGAGCAGATTGGCTTCACTACATACTTGTATTATTATAAGGCACCTCTCATAGGCCCAAAACCAATTGGCCAAGCAATTGACCTTCAAAATGGTGGGATATATTTTTATTTATCCTTGATAATTTCATATATGACATAGGCATCCAACTTGCCATTCCCATTTCTCTAGTCTGTTCATTCCCCAGTACATCCCTCACCCACCCTCATGTTCTCTTCCTTTTAAATATAACCCATTGACTCCAATCAGTGCTGCCTGCTAGACATCAGAACACTTGCAAATTGGCAGCAGCCTCTTCTGAAGGAAAATGACTCTTCTCTCACAGACATCAGCCCTAGTGCTTCATATGTAGTGTGTGGGGCCTCATGAGGCCCTCCTCATTTTCTTTTTACATATGAATTATGTAAGATAACTTTTTTTAGAGAGAGAAGTCTGCCCACTATAAGAAAGTAAAACATCTTAAGGCAGGTGTGGTAGCAGACATCTGTGATCTTAGCACTTAGGAGATTGAAGCAGGAAGGAAGGTCACAAGTGTGAGGCAAGCATGGGCTACATGATGATACGCTGGGGAGAGGAAGAGAGGGAAAGAGAGAGAACATTATCTGAAAGCAATTGCTGAAACTCAAGTTTTCTCAATTTAAAACTGTAGACCAAGAAGAAATATATGTAGATAGTTATAATGCTGATCGAAGCAATTATTGCTTAAGCAAACATTTTCATAAAATGCATATAACTTAATAAATCAAAACCCAGTAGTACAAGGTAAATTTGGAATCAAATAGCTAACCAATAGTATAAAGTGTAGCACAGTATCACAGGGAAGAAATGAGTTCATTAGGACATAGCCATGATAAATACCGGGGCAATTAACACTAAGGAAAAAAACCAACCCACCATTTTTCTCGTGTAGTCTCTAGTCAGTAGCCTAAGCTAGGGACTGAATGAGCCTAACTTCAATAACCAGAAAAATTAGATCTAAGCGGAAGAAAGTCCTATACTGTTACTTTGGGGTCAACAAAATATATCAGAGAAAAATAGGAACTCAAAGGATAGGATCATAAGAATAGGAATAATAGATGTCACTGTTGTTAATTAAAGCGTCAAGGCTGTCTCAGATGTGATGACTTAAATCACATCTTATAACAACCTTTACATCTAAGGAAAATCAAAGAGACTGCACATGTGTATCCAGGTAGTAAACAGTTTATATTTCCATTTTTTCTATTTTCACCCTTCAACAGACTCAAAGATCAAAACCCTGCCGTTTCAAACTTTGACATTTATTCTCTGAGCTAAAACTAAAATATTTCTAGTCCAAGCCCATTAATACAATGCCAAGGCTGATCTGGACGAAGGTAAAAGGACTCTTTCTGGAATTTGTAGATAGGATCTCTAAATAAAAGCCTCAAAAGGTGAGAATGAACAATTGTTCCTCAAGTTGTGAGTTACTCACATCAGTCTCCTAACCAGGATACAAAGTCATTCCTGGAGACTGTAGGAAAAGACTTCAAATAGCATCATTTACTAGAGCCACCATCCTGAAAATATTACCCTGGCCAATTATCATGTCAAAATAAATAAATTAATAAGCCGAACACAAGCTTAATCCATCTGTTTTAGAACAACCTGGCTATAGCCTGTAGTCACATCCTAGCTCAAGCTTTGTAAGCCATGGCTTCAGTAGAATTCCATTCACTTACGGACTTGACATACAAGAAACTCATATGTACAGTTATAAATCTTCCCACAGATGACTTCCAGTGTCCTCACACTGGACATGATTTCAGCTTGCTTTACCCAAGGTCCAACACTTTGCTTCCAGATTGTACAATCTGGCTTCAGCTAACAACTTTCATATCTATCTAGGCTAGAGGATTAAGCCCTTCTCAGAAAGCAGCTGACACATGCCAACAATCTCCCATGAGTTTATCACCTCCTGAACCATCCACAAGAAGGGCCACAAAGTTCACAGGGCTGTTTGGCAGATTCCGTAAATGAGTGAAAAGATGGCCAGACAGATCAGAAAATCAGCAAATGCAGGCCCTTGCTCAAAGAGATAGTCACTGCTTGGCTCCAAAAGGTCCAAATGGAAACACCAGTATCCAGGAGTACAGTACATGGTAACACCATGCCATCTAATAATCTGTGTGTGTGTGTGTGTGTGTGTGTGTGTGTGTGTGTGTGTGTGTGTGTGTGTGTGTGTGTGTGTGTGTGTGTGTGTGTGTGAAATAAGTCTAAAAATATCAGCTCGTTTTTGTTTGTTTTTTTTTTTCCTGAAACTCTTTGGGCCAAACAAATATGCTAGTTGGGGTTTGTGTTGCTCAAAAATATTTATTCTGATATGGATTGCTCTAAAAAATACCTTAATATACTTACAGTTTGTAAGTTGAAAAGAAATTCCTGCTGTATTTTGCCTTTTTAGCACTATGCAAGAACTTCAGCTGGCAAAGGCATTTATCTGAGGGCATTAGTCTTACAAGGTTCACAGGCTATGTGCCAATGAAGTACAGCTTACACCTGCTCCTGTTTCAATCAATTAAATTCTACAATAGGCAGATGAAAAAGCCTCAGGTGTCATGGCCCATAGTATACAATTGAGTATATACTTGGCCAGCTTTGGAAACACTCTCGAAACTTCCCCAGCTTCCAAGATCACTGAAAAATAAATATGAGAAGTTTCATACACATAGAAGCCATCTGCACAGAGCCAAAAGGCCAGAGTCAGCATCATTATAGATAGATTCCCCTTGCTGAGCTCAGCCTTGAGGCAGAGATCACAGAAGTCTCCCAAGTGCCCACTCTCTGTTTCTTCCTTTGTAAACATAACTCTGAATTTTACCTAATTATGCTTGCTTTCCAAATAGACAGACTTGTCCACCTTTGTGAGAACCTAAGTGAGGCCATGTGACTAAATTCTGGCTAAGAAAATGTAGGATGAAAGATGCTCTGAGTCTCAGGGGAAAAGGTTCTTCTGTTTTTCTGCTGACTCGAAATGAGAGTCAATCAGTATCTAAAGATTCTCCCTGTCCTCTCTCACTTCTACCAAGCCCCTTAAAAGAAAAGGGTCTAACTATATTGTCCAGGCCTCAAACTCCTAAGCAGAAATTATACAAATGGTCCTTCTGTAGGGGTATTGTGTTGTTTCATGGTAAATAATTGTCCCACCCACTAGTTTAATAAAAAGCACTGATTGGCCAAAGGCAGGCAGGAAGTGTGGGCGGGGCTACTAGACTAAGGAAAACTCTGAGAACAGGAAGTACAGAGCAGAATGCCAGTCATAATGCCAGAGAGAAGCCAGAAGAAGCAGAGGACAACTATGATGCTCTAAAGAAAGGTACTGAGCCGCATGGCTGAACAGGAAGAATCATGGGTTAGATGAAGGGTACAGAGTTTGGAAGTTATATGCCTGGGCCTGAGGCTGATCAGCCAAAAACTATTGAAAGCATCTGTGTGTCTCTGTGGGACTGTGGGACTGTGGGTCTGCGGGTCTGGGAGTCTGTGGGCCTAAACCTTAGGCAAGGCCGGAAAGTCAGGGCCAGAAACCTCATACTACATCCTTCTGCTCCAGCCTTCAGAGTAGCTAAGAATCCAGATACACAGGCCTGTGCCACTGCATTCAAGAAGCAGCTCTTCCAAGTCAGAAGTTGACTTTGACAATGAAAGCCATACACTTACAAATGAATAACAGAACTAACAGGAAACTAGGGCCCTGTTGACCTTGCAGAAAAGCTATGCCAGGCCCAGACTACCTATCAAAACATGAGAGCTTTATATATTTAAGCCACCATTCGTTAACTGTATTACGTGTAGCTGAATGTGAATTCTGAAGCAGTGCAGTTTCTCACTTTGCCTGGGCTTTTCTTCCACCTAATCCTTTTATCCCCCTTAAATGCCTGTTGTGAACTGAATTCTCAATAAGCTCAAATTTTCCCCGCACTCTTCATCCTTAGTCAATGCACAGCATTTTCCTTCAGGAGATAAATTTGCTCCAAGGACTGGGGAAGGAGCATTCCCTTTACCAGTCTATTCAACTTAGCTGGGAATCACAGTTTTTGATATGTAACATTGCTTCTCTCTCTCTCTCTCTCTCTCTCTCTCTCTCTCTCTCTCTCTCTCTCTCTCTCTCTCTCTCTCTCTCTCTCAGACTAACTGGAAGGCAAGTCCCTCCTGTATGAAAATGCTGTCACTGACCCTCATCTCCAAAGCATCTGAGGAAGGATTTTTGCCACCTCCCTACCACTCTCTCCTCTGAAGTGCAGGGAAAATGATGAGGCAGGTCAAAGAGTAAAGACTGATGTCACAAGAGAGAAAACTAAATGTTGGTAGCTTAAGTCTCGAGCTGAGTGGCAGGACCCTAAAGGCAAAACTGTTCAGAGAGAGGAAGCTGGCATTTCTGCCTGCTTTTGCTTTTACAGTTCAAACAATTCGATTTTTCTGGGCTTCAAAGTATAATTCAAAGACCATTTTATATCCAAAGTTGATGGACCTATATAGGTCTCACTAGACCGATTAGATGGAAGGCATGGGGAACAGTAGCTTTGGGAAAGACTTGGTTACAATTTTAATAGTTTTATTTAATTCTAGTGGTGCTTCAACAACTCTTCATGAGATAATATGAAATTCAATAACACAATGGAGGGAAGATGTGGCCTGACGGGATACTGGACATGATTTAAGTAAAAAAGAAAGAATATTTTCTGTTGTTCTAAGAAGGAAAAGGTTGCATACAAATAATTCAATGGAATTTCTCTGGGAGACCTGAAGAAATGTTTCTAAGCTGAGCATTCAGAAGCAGCTCCCAGGCTACATCACAGAACAGGGCCACCATGGGAAATGCTGCTACATGGGAAATGCTAATGAAGAAGCTGTCTCTTACAGTGCTTTGCCCCAATGCAGAAAGGAAATTGGCCCATATATCTACTATGGTCACCTAAGCTACCAAGGCCCGTCTAAGCAGGGAGCTTTGGCTGCCAAATCTCAATCCATATTTTCTTCTTCACCAAGCAGAGCTGACGCTGACACCCACACCCTGCACTTTACACCTCACAGCTCATAGCTGGACCCTGGGGCCCGGACCAACTGAGAGAAAACAAGTAATCAATTCCATTGCCACGTGTGGCAGATGAAACAGCAGAAATTTGTCTGTGATTCACTTCACATTAAATCTCAAATCAGTACACGCTCAGAGGTGTTTCATGGGAGCTCTGCGACGATTTCCTCCAACACTCTAGGGCATTAAGAAGGTTTTCCACCACTGGGGTTACTCTTCTCAACCTGACAAGATCTAGAATCCCCTGAGGCACAAGCCTTTGAGTGTGCCTAAAAAAAGAATATCAAGATTAGGTCAAGTGATTAAAAAAGAAAAAGAAAGAAAAAAAAAAAAAACAGGCTGAGCTTGGCATTCATTTCCCTCTGTGTTCTGATCAGTTGCCTTGAGCTCTTGACTATAGGTCTTTCCCACCATAATAGACTAAATAATGAGGCTGTGAGCCAAAGTAAGCCTCCCTTCAATTGTTTGGTTGGGGTATTTTGTTATAGTAAATGAGTAACTAATTCATTACCATATTTTTAGAAAGGTCTAAGAGATATTTTTCTTTTACTAGAAAAAAATATATATGCTGGTAGTGGATGGAACAAACCCTGAAAGACTACCCAGAATGCACACCATAGAATGCACTTACTTTCGTCATTCATATTAATAAGATTGTATTAATATGTACAGTACATTTTATATAGACTGGACAGGCAATATTGTTGGCTGAGAAAGTCATTGAACCAGGGTATTTTTCAATTTCTTAGAAGGTATGATGTACAAGTCATTCCAAATTTAATGTCATCATTCACTGGACCATAAGCAGCCACTGTGTGATTGCTGACTAATAAGGTTAATGATAATCTCACTCCTGGTAAGTATGCTGGAACATTCTATAGAAAGATTTATACTCTCTCAAGAATATTAATAACTAAGAAGATAATGTAATATGAATTGGAATGTCTATAAACTGAGAGAAACATAAATTATTAAAAACCAAACTCTAGAATTTAGTTATAAATATGTTAGCTAAATAATTTAGGAGGGAAATTAAAGAAGGTGATTATGTCTCGTTAGCACCCCCATCTCCCTCCTGGGAACATTTAAGTAGCAAAGACTACTTTTCTTCAAAAGTAGAAATTGTGCAAAGTGAACAAAGTTTAATGCAAGGAGCAAAGTGCACTATAGAGAACTGAACAGAACCTTAGCTGATGACTCATGAGGCTGCCCACTCTCCTACACAACCCCTTTCACAGTAAATCACTCAGAAAGCAGTGCTGGTGGTGAGCACTGCAGACTGTGAGCTTTCCATGGGAGATGGCGGCACAGATGGGAGTTGTATATCAGGAATAACAGTTAACCAGTCCCTGGAAGCTATCTGCTGGCTGTGGTTATTTATGTTTGTCTTTATTTTTTAAACACAATAATGGTGTTATCGCTTCATTTTAAAAATATTATAAAGAAAATAAAATATATTCAAGGTACTTGGAGGCTTAGGAGACTATACTTGGGAGACAAATCCGAGGATGGGCACCATGTGCATCCTCACACCCATAAAAAGTATCTTTGTTGTAGAATAGAATCATTGTTTAAATATGTAAAGAAGTGTTGCGTTTGTCTTACCTTGCCTGTCTAAGGCATCTGATTGGTCTAATAAAAAGCTGAAATGGACAATGGCTCGTCAGTAGAGGGAGAAGTAGGACTGGCGGGCAGAGAGAATAAGTAGAAGGAGAAATCTAGGCTCAAGAGAGAAGGAAGGAGAAAGGTAGATGCCCAGATCCAGCCAGACAGGCAGCTTCCAACTAAACAGAGGAAGCAGGAAAGCAGGGCATAAAGAATGAAAGAAGGTTAGAAGTCCTGAGGCAAAGTGTAGATGAAGAGAAACAGGTAAATATAAGTTATAAGAGCTAGTGGGTCAAGCCTAAGCTAAGGCTAAGCATTCATAATGAAGACTTCCTGCCATGATTCAGACGCTGGTGGTCCAAGCCTGCTATATATCTTGTACATTAGGCTAGTATCTGTTGGGAAAGCTTTCCACGTTTTTACTAATATTTAATTAATTGTACACACAAACAGAGTTCTGAGTGATATATACACGCCTTTTTCTTTATTCCTCCATCATTTCAAACCGCTACAGTAGTTCTTCTTTCTCAGAGTTGGCTTTTTAGTTTCCATGCATGAGAGAGAACATGTGGTATTAATCTTTCTGTAGCTCACTTATTTCATTTAACATAATGCCCTTCGGTTCCATCTAAACCTCGCTAATGAAAGGATTCATCTTCTGTGCACCTAGAGATCTTCCATTGTTTGTATATTCCACATCTCTTCTGCACAGTCACCTGCTGAGGGACTCGGATGCTGATCCCACTGGTTAGCAGTTTGCAAATATTTCCACAATAAGCAAAAGCACATGCATGGCACGTAGGTGCACCAGATTGATTTCTGTTGGCAGATACTCATAGCAGAACCGCTGGATCACATAGTAGATTTATTTTTAGTCTTTTTTTCTGGAGGGTTTTTTTTCTTCCTTTCCTTCCTTTATTTTCTTTGTTTATTGGGGGGGGGGCGTTGTTTGCTTGTTGGTGTTGGAGATTGTTGGTAGCCATTTCTAACTAAGATGAGATAGCTTATCACAGTCCTTTTGACTAGTGTTTCCTTCGTTACTAATGATACGAAACATATTTTTCATAGATTTGTAGTACTTCTTTGTTCAAATAATTTGCCAATTTTTAACAGAATTTTCAATACCTTTAGTTCTTTATATTTTGTGGATATTAGTCTTCTTTCAAATGAACAGTTGGCTAATCTTTCATTTTGTGGGTTCTCTTCAATCTGACAATTGTTACTCTTACTGTATGCACATTTTCAGATAGTCTGTTAATTCTGGGAGAATTTTATACAACGTGTACTGATTATGTTCGTCTCTTTTTCCCAACTGATTCTGAATCCATTCACTTTCAGCCATCACCTCCCCACCCATCTAAATTCATCATCATCTTCCTCCTCCTCCTCCTCCTCCTCCTCCTCTCTCCTCCTTATCTGTCAAGTTCATTTTGTGTTACCCAACTACTCTTGAGCATCAGACCTGTCCTGAAGCATGGCCAGCCTGCCAGGACTGTGCCACCAAGGCAATCTGAATCTTCCTCTCCTGGGTTTGACATAATGCTGCTTGTTGGCTTCTTACTGTTGTTTCCAACTCTTTGGGGATCCTACCTCAAAATTGGACTGATATTAGTTATCAGCACCTTAGAGTGTTTTCCCAATGGTCCCCCACTCCCAGTACTTTCAGAATTTCTGTTCTTACATTTATGTCTTTATTAGTTTTGGATTTATTTTTGTTAAGGGGGAGAGACAGGATCAAGTTTATTCTTCTATATGTGGACATAGTTTTCCCAGCACCAATTATTGAAGAGGTTCTTCCTTTCCCAACATATTCTTTGGCACCTCTGAGCTGGATGGAGGTGAGTGGGTTGATTTACGGGGTCTATCATGTTCCATTATCTCACTGTCTATTTTTATGCCAATGGTATGGTTTTTCATAAAACTGGGCAATGTGATACCACCAGGCTTGTTCATTTTGCTCAACATGGCTTTCATCTTCAGAGTCTTTCGTGTCTCCCTATGAGTTCTGAGCATTTTAATTGATTTTACTATAATAACCACTGAAGTATATACATTAATGATACTAACTGATAGGTTTCACTGGGGCATTTCAGACATATATACATTGAGGTTTGGTCATGTCCACATTCTCTAGTTTCCTTCCTCCTTCTCTCACCCTAATCTCCTTTCCTAACCTCACAGTCTCTCTTACATAGTTAGATCATTTTTCTGTACTGGAAACATGATCCCTCTCTTTCTTTGTCTATAATTTTCTGCTTAACATGATGACATGAAGTTCCATTGGCTTATTTAAAAATGCCAAGTGGAGTGTTATTCAGCCAGAGGAAAGAAAAATATGGATTGATTTCTCTAGTTCTGTGAAGAATACCATTGATATACTGATGGGGATTATACTGAATCTTCAAATCACTTTGGGAAGTATGAATATTTAAAAAGCATAAACTCTTCCCATTCAGGAACTTGGGATATCTTTATACTGTTTCATGTTTTCTTCATTTTCTTTCAGAAGTCTCTTGTATGTTTTATTGTGAAGATCTTTGAGTTCCCTTATTAAGTCAATAATAATACAATACATATAATACAATACAATACATATAATACAAAAGGTATTATTTTTATAGTACTTTTGAAGAGTAATTGTTCATGACTGACTTCTCAGATAGCTTGCTGATATGTACAAAGTCTAGGGATTTTTATCTGATGATTTCCTATTGGACACTTTTACCAAATTCATTTCAGTTTTCTGATGGTCTTTAGGTTGCATCTTTAGATATTTCCATACACAAAAAAAAATTAACTGCAAATGCAAAAAGTTTGCTAGCCTCCCTCTCAGTGTGCCTTTTAGTTCTTTCTCTTGCTTAATTGCTCAGCTGAGAGCTGTGGTAGTGTACTAAATAGGAACACTGGAGGTAGACACATTTGTCTTGTGCTAGAAAATAGAGGGATGAGTTCAGCTTCTCTCCTTTCAATATGATACTAGATGCATTCTGTCTATAATCTTTCTCTACCAAATTTGTTAAGGATTTTTATAATGAAGATATCTTAAGTTTTATCAAATATTTTTTGTATGTCTGTTGAGATGATCACATGACTTTTACCCTTCATTCTGCGGGTGTAGTGTATTAAGTTTATTGATCTATATATATATATATATATATATATATATATATATATATATATATATATATTGCACAATCTTTCTCTGTCTCTGGATTAAAACAAACTTTATCAAACTGAGTGATCTTTCTGATGTGCTAGTCAATGAGATTTGTCAGTAATGCCAGTATCATAGAACGGGGTTTGGAGGGCTCCCCACCTTTCAATTCATCAGAATAGTTTGAGAAAACAAACCCTGTCTTTGATCTTTGTATTTTTGCAGTGACGTTTTAGAATTAGTGGGTATTCTCACAGTGGTTCTCCAGTTCTTCCTACCCTTCTTTCTCCTTCCTTCCCACAAATATCCCCCTTCTGTTTTCATGCGACGTGCATGCCCACGTGTCTTTAGATCTATGTTGTCTGCACTGGTCTCTGCTATTTCTTTCCTTACACTAACTTGGAGCTGAACTTGTTCTTGGCGTTCTGCATTACTAAGCTGCATCGTTAAGTTCTGTGTTTGCACATTTGCCTTTTAATATGAAACTTATTGCTACAAGCTCGTAGCGCTGCTTTGTCTGAGTTTCATAAGTTTTGATTTATTTTGTTTCCACTTTCATTTGTTATAAGAATGTTCTTAATTGTCCTTTCAATTTCTTTGATTATAAATTGTTCGTTTGTGTCCTTCAGTCTTCATGTATTTGTATAATTTCTGAGTTCCTTTCATTAACTTCTAGTTTTATTCTACATGGTTAGAAAGGGTACAGAATATAATTTTTTAATTTGATAAGATTTGTATTGTAATCGGTATATGGTTTGTTGTAATGTGGGGCTTTTTTTGTTCGTGCAAAGAGTCTGTACTTGGTAGCTGGTGGGTGGTATACACTAGAAATGTCTGTCAAGTTCACATGATCTATAATATAGTTGATATCTCATGTCATGGTTGTTTTTTGATTTTGGTTTGTTGTCATTGTTTTGGTCTGGATAACATTTTCACTAATGAAAGGGGTATTTGTGATACCCATTGTTATTGTATTAATGCAAGTCCCTCCCCATAGATAGAACAACAGAGTTTATTTTAGTGCTTCCAAGAGTACAGCTTCCTCCATCCAAGTCCAAAAATGTGCAGGGTCATAGAAACAAAGACAAAGGAAAAATCAGCAGCAGGATCAGCAAAGAGATGTCAGGAGAGCTGAAATGTACAGAAAGGAAAGAGAGAGGGTGTGCAAAGAAAAGTAAGCAGCAGTCCACAGCCCCAGTACTGGCTCCTCAGAGGAGGAAGGAGACAAAACCATGACCAGAGACAGCATCAGCCAGGATGAGAGAACACAGCAGAGCCACTGCAGATTCCAGGTATTCCCACTGTCCCCACAAAACCTTCTGTTGACCTATAGCAAAGCTATTTACGATAAGACGTATTCAAAACAAGTCTTAACAAATTACAAAAGAAATCCCTTTTCCTTCTTTACTGTGTAGAATGGAACTAGAGGTCAACAATAGAAGAAATTTTTAAAAGTACATAAATCTATGGAGACTCAAAATTATGAGAACAGCATGCTGCCTCCTGCACCGAGGTGAGGCCACAAGACACAGGAAAACCACTTTCCAGCTTTGTTTTTTCTTTTTACTATGTTTTAGCATGGGTTTTACTTCTTTTAAAACTTCTTACATTTTCACTTTACCAATCTTATATCTTTAATGTTATTTACAATTTTTTGCTTTATTTTATAACTAGATTTTTTTTTATCTCTTGTTCTTTCCTCTTCCTTTCACATTTGTTAAAGTGGCCATGTCTAGGGGAGCACTAAAAAGGGGACACAGGTTCTATCAAAAAGAAAATGGGGGAAATGGGTTTCTGCTTTTTTAGGGGGCCCACCACCCAGCTCCCAAATAAATCACACATGGAGGCTTGTTCTTAATTATAAATGCCCAGCCTTAGCTTAGCTTGTTGCTAGCTACTTTTCTTAACTTTAAATTATCCCATCTACCTTTTGCCTCTGGGCTTTTTCCTTTTCTATTCCTATATACCTTTCTTTGTTATTCTATGACTTTCTGTGTAACTGGGTGGCTGGCCCCTGGCTTCCTCCTCCTTCTCTGGCTACTCCTTTCTCTTTCCAGGTATCTTCTTCTATTTATTCTCTCTACCTGACAGCCCCGCCTATTGCTCTCCTACCTCTCTATTGGCCATTCATCTCTTTATTAGACCATCAAGTGTTTTAGACAAGCAAAGGAACACAACTTCACAGAGTTAAATACATTATAAACAAAAGTAACACACCTGAAAACAATATTCTACAAGAAGTGGGGGTTAGCTGGAGGTAAGGATTAGGTATAGTGCTGAAAATCTTAGAACAATGAGGGAGAAATAGATGTTATACAAATAAGAAAGGAGGAAATTCAATTATCCCTATTTGCAGATGATATGATTCTTACTTAAAATACCCTGAAGACTCAACCAGAAATCGGATGAACAATCCAAAATTCATAGTTGAAGTGTAAAAAGACTGTAAACAGTCAAAATAATCCTAATAAAAGTAACAGTGCGTGGCTACAAACTATACCACAGATCTATAGTGACACTCTCACGAAAATAGACACTTAGAGCAAGGGCATAGAAGAACCAGGACTAAGCCCATGTAGTAGCTACTGATCCTTTTAGTTGACATTTTTATTCTGAGACTTTGCTGAAACCATACTCAGAGGGGATTAATATCCAAAACACAAATAACTCAAAAAAGAAAAGAAACCACCAAAAGAATGAATAAACCCAGTAAGAAATGAGAAAACAAATTGAGAGTTCTCAAAATAATTACAGAGAACCAATAAATACATGGAAAAAATGTTCACCTCTCAGCCACGTTAAAAAAAAAAAAAATCAAGAAACTGCAAAGATGACTTTCTGACGGCTAAATGCCATAGTTTTGGTGGCTGTGCAGACTGTTTGGAGAGACATGAGTTCCATTTTTATTTTACTTCTGAATGTGGCAGTCCTTCAAACATCTTTTGTAAATCTGCTATAATGGTCTTGATTCCCTTCAGGTTTCTCTTCCCTCAGAAATATTTTACTTTGCATTATTTTCCAAAGTCTATCTTGCTGGGTATAGTACTATTGGTGTCGTGGCAAATGCTCACTGTCAACTTGACAGATCTAGAATCAGTGGGAGATTGGCCTCTGGCATGACCTTGATGGCATTAATTGAAGCAGGAGGGCCTGCCCACTACAGGTATCACACAGGTCCTACCTCAAATCCTAGAATGTGGAAAGAAAAGGAGGTAAATAGTAAGACGCATTCATTGATCCACTTTCTAAGTCTGATTGGGATATGGCTAGCTGCCTCAGGTTCCTGTCACCGTGACCTTGACTATAACCTTCAGATATGAGCTAATAATACTTTTCCTACCTAAGTTGCTTTGGTCAAGCTATTTTCACCACAGCACCAGAAGAGAAAGTAAGATGTTAGGCTTGCTTACAGCTGTTCCAGATGTGGGATGCTTCATTCCAAGGGTGTCCCCTGAGAAATCCATCGCTATGCTAGTGGCGATGGCCTTAAATGTTACTTGGAGCTTTTCCTCTTAAATATTTTAGACTTTAGTTTTTTTTAGAATTGTCTTGAACTTTTGACCATTTCTAACATCTATGTTGAATATCTTTCTTAGGCGTGTTTATTTTGGGTCCTATCCTCCTCTTCATGGGCATCCAAATTATGCTCGTGTTTTTAGAAGGTTTTCAAACATTTGAAAATCTTCTAAAATTATATTACTGAATAGGTTTTCTGTACTGTTGGTGATTTTTTCTTTGCCTTCAGATATTCAAAAGTACGAATTTTTTATGGAATTCCAAACATCATGTTCCTCTCTTCATCCTTTTTACCTGACTGGGATATTTCAAAAGACCTGTCTCTCCTGTGCCATCAAGCTGCTGCTGTAGCCTTCAATTGTGTTTTTACCTGACATGCTAAGCTCTTTGCTTATGTCTCTGTCGGGCCCTTTCTCAAAATTTAACATCTCTCTCTCTCTCTCTCTCTCTCTCTCTCTCTCTCTCTCTCTCTCTCTCTCTCTCTCTCTTCTCACTCACAACTTGTACCGACTTGTAAATTTCACTTAACTGCTTGTAATTGCTTGGATATCATTGTACATTTTTATAATAATTCTTTATCAAACATCTAATCCATTTCTTTGAAAGCTGTGGCTAGAATGGATATGCTCTTTTAGAACCATCTTATTACCTTGTTTGTCATATTTCTTCTCTTCTTACACTGAGATAGTTCCATCTTATGGATTTGGTATCTCTACCCCAATTATTGGATAAGAAATTTTCCCTTGAAAATATATCTTGTTGTATAAGTCTGATATACAATGTTGGTTGTATTTACAGTTAGGCACCATAGCATGGTCACTCTGTAGTTCCTTTGTCCAAATATTGACTTTGAGTACATTATATTGAAGTCAGAGAGATCAATTGCTACTGTGGACCAGGCAAATATACTGTCTAATAGCTCAAAAATGTGTGGTATAGGCAGCATTAGGTATGGAATGACCATGAGGTGGTCACTTGTAAAATAGGTGAAGAACCAGGGAAGTGCCTCCATTTTAAGAAAGCCCCTAACCCCAGTGTGAAATAGGCCTGAGGTTAGAATTCTCAAAATGTTGAGTACAAAGTACAGAACAGGAGATAGCCTAGGGCCATCTGATAGCAACAGATTGACCAAAGAAGGTCCCAGCACAGGAGATAGTCTATAGAAGAAGATTTAACAAACATCCAGCTAAAATAATAGCAGAATTATGCAAAGTCCCTAAAAGCAAGCTAATCAGAATTGGTACTGAGACCCCTAACTGATGTGTAAGCTTGTGAGTTTTGCCTTTAAAAACTCAGCTTGCAGAGGGGTGGGTACTTCCTCCCGCCATAGCTGTGACAGCGCACTAGGCCAGGATCCCTGCCAAGGCTTGTACTTTTCAATAAAATTTGCTTTTGCATTTTGGAGAATTTCTGTCTCTGATGGTTTCTTTGTAGGGTCTCACGACCAGAGCACACATCAGAAAATAGACGTTTTCTTAGGAATTTTGAAAATAGCTTCTTAAGAGTCTCTTTCACTGGTAGGTCAAAATTGGGTGAGGGGCCTGGCATACTTGTTTCCTGACAAGTCAGTGCTACAGACTCAGAGACTGAATAGGAAGAGGTACTGGTAGGCACCACAGTGGCCCTCTCCAGTCTTCATTTCCAGTTTGACATGAACACATAGTCCCACAAGGTAGAGGGATCAGGAGGTAGCCAGAACTGGGTGGGTAGGGTGGTACCTGGAACCACTATGTTCCTCTGCCATTTCCAGTTCACACTTAAGAGTAGGTCTTTGGCTGGTGCTAGACAAGGTCCCTCTGGGCCCTACTTTGGTCATGTGTACCCTGGAGGGGGTGACAGTTCTATGTGGAACTCTCCCTCTCTTTTCAGCTGCCACACATTTCTGGTGGTAAAATAGCAGCCAGAGAGGCACAGTTGCTCAAGGCTTCTTTACCAAGCTTCTGTAGATGGAATAGCAATATGAACACGCTGCCCATCCCTCATCCTTAAAAGCATTGGGACATCACAAAGAAGAGAGGACAGTGAGAAAGACACAGATGAAGTGGCATCAAGACCCTGGAGCCCTGCTGTGCTCTTTCTATGGTGCCAATCTCCTAGGAACAGAGCTTTATCTATAGCCAAAGAGAGTTGCATTTCCCTCCCAATCTTACCAGGGCCATTCACACCAGAGGGGTGGGGAGTATAATAGATAGTGCAACTCAACATTCTCAAAGCATATCTGCCAGGGCAGACAAGCAATAGGATTGGTGTTCCCTCTGCAAATGCACATAGCACAAAGGAGGCAAAAATAGCATGGGACCTGTTTTCAGACATGGCAGAGCCACAAGTTCAAGCACACATGGTCACATCGGTTAGTCTCAGAGGACAAATGCTCTACTCCCTTCCATGTCTCAACCCCGTCCCTACAAGGCAGAACACTCAGTAGGCTCTTGTCATGGACACTCTGCTGAGACATCTTGAATCTACAAGGCAGGACCCCTACCCCCAAGCCCATGCAGTAGAATATTTATAAAATCTCCGAAATGAGGATAATATCTCAGCTTTCAGATGATTACTAGTTAGCACACTTGGACATTTGTTAGGAGGTAAGATGAGATCTTTTCCCAAAGCACAGCTAATGTGTAGATTCTAGGGTACTTATCTAAGTTGGCTACAAGTCCACAGGGCTTAGGAAACTGCTAGTTTCCTCCAGCATCTGCACTGTCAGAGTATTGATTCTCTTTGACCCTTATCCATACAATGGGAAATGTCTCCTTCCCCAGCTGTGGAGCTTAAAGGCAGGTGCCAGGGAATTCAGTTTCCCTAACTATGCTCTTTTCAAGGGTCTCTGAAACTTCCCAGGCTTTTGTCAATCTCTCTGTCCCTTCCTCTTACCCTCCTGGCTCCATCTCTAGTGTTCTCCCATAGTGACTCACCTTAAAAGGACATACACACCAGTTGCTATGGTTCTTCTCTGGGGAGGAGATTAACACTCTATTCATCTATCTTGAGTCTGGAAAATCTTTGCACTCCCAGCTGGGTAAGGATTCCTCAGCTACACTATCAGGACAGTGAAGGTCAACTCTACCCAAAGTGTCCTGGCTGGACAACTGTCATATATACCTAGAAACCAAAGCACTAATGCCTTAACTCCTTGGAAATCAGGTTAACCCTGAGCTTCCAGAATGAGTCCAGATACAGATAACTGATCTACAGTGGAAAACAACATTTAGTCTACCATTTCCTCCTACATTTATCCAGAATTCTAGTATGCTTCTAATTTCAAAAAACTCTAAAATTGTCTGTTCCACCATCCCACCTTCCCAGAACTCATGATCTAGGAGAGTTCTCAGGAGAATGGCTGAGAATGGGCCTCTCCTCTGGGAGAGTAAAGAGACTCCCCACAGAACTGCAATTAGCTGATGCTGTGGCCTCAGAGAAGCTTGTCACATTACACACCACTCTCTTATCAATCCAGAATCTGGAATGTTATGCTCCCATTAATGTGAACAGTGTTCTCACTAACCCATACAGGATAGTTACATCTCCACTGGCATGTTTATGGAACAGGCTCAAATGCAACCTGGAGCATTTAATTATCAATATGAAAGTGTAACTAACAGTTTACCAAATTATGATCGCCCACGTTTTTCTTCAATTACCATCACCCTACCTTGTATTATCCTAAAAATACACCCTGTTTTCTGTGTATTACCTACTTTAAAATAATTTATAAGTTTTGAGAAATGACAAAATGATATTTTTATAAGCATCGATACTCCAATGTCTATCAAAAGTAAAAAGTAATTTCCTGGAACTATCTGCCCTTGCTTCTAACTTCTACTTTCCCTTTGGGAAGTTTCTAATGTTCCTTTTTTCTCTCTACTTTAAAAAATCATTTTTCTTGCCAGGCCTGGGTGGTACACACTTGTAATTCCAACACATGGGAAACAGATGGAGAAAGACTACCATGATTTTGAGGTAAATCTGCTCTACATCTACATCGGGGCCCGAGGCCATCCTCTAGTGTGCAATAAGACTGTCTCAAAAATATAGGTAGGTCTGTAGGTACATAGATAGATAGAGACATATATATATACATATATGTGTAAAATTATCTATATATAAATATATGTCTCTATCATCTATCTGATATATAAGATATGTATAGACATAGATAGATATCTTACTATTGAAAATAATAATGAATAAATTAATAAAAAGGAATGACTGAATAAAGCATGTTCATGTTAAGAGCTCACGTTATATTTGTTTCACATACCATTAACTAGACCAGTGTGACTAAAAGATACAAAACTCAGGACCCTGTTGTTGAAAGACAAAGAGCGAAGAAATTGGCATGTAGGTTATGGTGTCTGGCCAGGCTATTGGTGTCTCTCTCTGAGCTCTATCACATTGTCATTCTGCTGGTTCATAGCTATGAAAGCGAACGCCCACATCCATCAACACAGCTACTTGTTCTGGTGATGTCAGTAATTCACCAAAGATGCTTTTACAGGTTAGGAAGACATAACCTTGACAAAGAAAAATTGCTCACTAGCAGAAAGTGTTGTGGGATTATGTTATTCCATCGTAAATAATTGTCCTACCCACTGGTTTAATAAAAACACTGACTGGCCAAAGGCAGACAGGAAGTGTGGGCGGGGCTACCAGACTAAGAAAACTCTGGGAACGGGAAGAACAGGACAGAAATGCCACAAAGTTGTCAGACAAGCCAGAAGATGCAGAGGATAACTATGCTGCTCTGAGAAAAGGTACCGATCTGCATGGCTGAACAGGATAAGAATCATGGGTTAGATTAAGAGCAAGAGCTAGCAAGTTATATGCCTGGGCCCCAGGTCAATCAGCATACAATTAATGTAAGTGTCTGTGTTTTTCAGTGGGACTATGGGACTGAAGGCCAGAAAGTCTGGGCAAGAAACCTCATACAACAAGAAAGCAAGAGGAAAGAAGAGGATTTCATGGAACAGGATTTCATCCCCAGGGAATGCAGACAGACAGGGTGAGTAAGGGGTCCCGGAAGATAGATGTGGCTCATCAATACTAATAAGGAGAGAAAAAAAAGAAAAAGAAAGAGGGGTGAGTGGAAGAATTGGAATCATAGGTCATGGATCTATGTTCTATTTGATATGGGGCTCTAAAAGTACTTCCTCGTGTTTCTACCTCAAAGAATCAATTTATATTGGAAGGTTCTCCTCAGAAGTTCCCACTGTGAAATGCCTGTTTGAATTTCATTATATTTATGCATGCAAAATCAAGCTGTGTGGTGAATTCGTTTTTAAACTGCATGTCTTATATGCTGAATTTGTCTTTGTTTAAAAAAAATCACGATTGCTCTTTTAATCCCTATTATGAATAATCCATGCCTTCTTTACATATTCACTAATCTTTATATTCACCTTTCTATTAGCTGCGATTTCAATTCATTAAAAAGACATATCATCTTGGGATTAAAGTCTGATTCCTATATTATTTTAAGGTCAAACCAGTTACATTTCAGAACATACAATCTGATGTACTTTTCAACTTAGAATGTGTATTACACTCTTGGTTCTTGACTTTTCGGTCCTGTTGAGATGAGAACAGAAGCATCTGATAAACACAAACACCAGAAGATGACAACTGTTGTTTAACTTGCTATGGATGTGGAAAAGGATCTGATAATGTCAATAGCAACATTGGTAATAAAGTAATTAACAATGTCTTTTTTTTCTTCTACTGCCTCTGGTAAGTCCTCCATCCTGAGTCCCAGGTGACCAATCATACACATTTTTACTGACCTGATTATTACTGATGTGTAGTATTCCAGGCCACACTGTTTATTGTTTTTGATGGTTGCAGTATCTTGAGCTGTATATATAATGTCAAGTAATCTTTAGAGCTCTGTGAGATAGTAAATTTTAGGCTTCTGTTTTAGAAATAAAAATCCCTGGGCACTGGGAGTTCAGTAGTAACCTGCCTGGATAGTGCGTAGCCAGGTGAGGATCCAAGCCAAGCATTCTGGCAATGGAGCTCACACATATCGCTCCCATGTTGCACCAAGGCACTGTTTTGTCTACTTCGCAGGTACATGGAATGAGGGTCCAGGACGCATAGATGGGAACAAGGGCCAAGGAGTATCAAGGATGCTATTCTTTCAAAGATGAGCAACTCACTAAAGTCAAAGAGGTTATCACCCTGCTCATTCCCAGGCAATGAAAAATAAAACCACACAAATCAATGCCTCTCTTTTTAACCTTCTAGAGCTGTGTTTCTCAACTGTCCTAAGGCCGTGACCCTTTAATAGAGTTCCTTGTGTTGTGCTAACCCCAGCCATAGTTATTTTTGTTACCACTTCATAACTGTAATATTGATACACTTGTGAATCATAAATATTGAATATTTCTGATGGTCTTAGGTGACCCCTGTGAAAGGGTCATTTGACTCCCAGAGAGGGCATTGAGAACCCTTGTTCTATAGCTTTTACCTTTCTAACAGATGCTAATAAATTTATTCAGTTTCTGAATCTGTTCATCAGTGTGGACAGTTGGCAAAGTCATAAATGATCTTGTTTTGTTGTCTATATCAGACACATTATAAAGTTATGATAACCCAAGAAACCATCTCTCATTCTGATAGAGTATTCACTGGGCAGTACCGAGTGCTACTCCTGGCTAACTGTACTTCTGGAACAACTGACACAAAAGCTTTCCACCTTTCCCAACCTGTGTTACCATGGTAACACAGACCTGCCCATCAGGGCCTGAGTCATCACCAGCCACATTAAATCTACTAATATAAGATGCCAGCACACTTTGACTAAACCCAGTCGTTTACTTTGTGTGATACTTAATATCAAGTTTAATTCCATTTCTATTTTGAAAGATTATATGAAATAGTGAGCTATATGAACATTCTGTGTTTGATTTAAATAACTAGGAAAGGAATAGTCTGTACTAGGAAGATAGTATAGTGAGTTAAAAATGCTTGTTACTAGATATGACCATCTGAATTCCATGTCTGGATCCCACATAGTAAAAAGAAGAAGTAACTGGAGTTGGAGCATGTTGTCCTGTAACTTCTACGTACATGCATGGCACGCATGCACACGTGCATGCACATGCATACACACACACACACACACACACACACACACACACACCGCAAAGAGGCGCAAATACAATAAGCAAATGTAATTTAATTTTTTTTAAACCAACAAATGATATTTTAGTGAAAGAATTAAATAAAATGAAACACTAGCAAACAAGATATATTTGATGAAATATTTGGATGATCTTACTATAGAGCAACAAACACTTACAGGTTTGATTCCGCCTCCTTTTGGGAGGCCTCTGAGCCAAAGCAATGAATCAGAAGATTTCAACTGAGGACAGAGAAATGGCTTAGTGAATAAATCTCCTGTGAGGACCTGAGTTCCTATTCCCACAGTGCACAGAGCTACTGGTAGTATATATATATAATACCAGGCGCTCCTACTGCAAGATGGAGTAGAAATAGTCTCTGGGAGCTTCAGGCCAGCTAGTGTGACATATTCAGCAAACAATTTTTTTCAAAGACACTGTCTCAACCAAAAGCAATGAGTGACCCTAACATTGCTCCCTGAACAAACTGATTGTGTGCATCATGGTGTCACACACACACACACACACACACACACACACACACACACACACACACACATTTAATTGGTCACCAGGAGTGGAGACCACCACTACTTCCAGTGTAGGTGTTGACCCAGAGCACATTTTCTTCCAAGAGAGAAGCGCATTAGAGTGGATATATAAGCAAAGGCAGTACTCGGGTTGATTGTCGATGCAGACCAAGCACAATACTGTTAAGGCCAAGATATCTTTGAGAAAATGAGTTTCAAAAGTCAGAAGTCAGTGTTAAATGCAAGCCTGTTGTGGAATGTCAATTGAAGATATGTTACATTTTGTTTATGCTGTGGAACATTTTTTTAATGATACCTTACATTCTTTTATGTTGCATTTGTTTAACTCTGTGAAGCTGTCTACTTTGCCTGCCTAAAACACCTGATTGGTCTAATAAAGAGCTAAATGGCCAATAGCGAGACAGGAGAAAGGACAGGCAGGGTTGGCAGGCAGAGAAAATGAATATGAGGAGAATATAGGAAGAGAGAATTGAAGAGCAAGGAAAGAAAGGTCCAGCCACACAGTCAGACACGGAATAAGAAGGGAAGAAAAGATACATAGAAATAGAGAAAGGGAAAGGTCTAGAAGCAAAAGGTAGACAGGATAATTTAAGAAAAGCTGTCTAAAAACAGACCAAGCTAAGACCTGGCATTCATAAGAAAGACAAAGCTTGTATGTATTTATTTGGAAGTTAGTGGTGCGCCCTCAAAGAACAAAGAGCCAAACATTGGAAAAATAAAACTACACAAGCCATATCTGATTTCTCTACAAATATCTGAATAAGGCAAAGGTACAGAGCATCCTATTTCGATCCCCTTCATAAAGGAACAACAAAAGGAAAAAGTGCTTATCCCCAAACACTTCTTAAAACATTATATCCAACCTTTCTCAAGAACAAGGTTGAGAATCAAATAAATCTAATAAACTATCCCCTGGTCTTCCTTCAAAGTCAGCTAACTTCCACACTACTGTAGAACCTTCGGTAAGCCATCATTCTGGTCTTCCCTACCCCCTCTCTTCCTTGCTCACCTGCTCAGAACCTCACATCCACAATCTCTCTGGTTTTAAGTCACATATTTCCTTATCCAACAAGACAAGCTCTCTTCACACACTCCCTCGAAGGCTTTGGTAAGTGCTTTTAGTTCACTTGAGGGCAGGTGGTGAGTGGTATGTTGCTGCCAGCAAACTTGAATGTGATTTGTTGCTAGGGGACAGGGCTCCTCTATCTGTAGTTTTTATATGGGACCTGAGAGCAAGAAAAAGAAACAATAAGAAGGAGCAGAGATGCTCACATAAAAGCCAAATGAAGAACACTCGGCTTTTTGAAGCCAAATACTAAAAGCACACTCTTCTCATTTTTCCTTCAAATAAATCTGTGAAACCCTGACCAAAAGTCCCAAATTCATATTTGAGCAGAGTGGAACCACCCTCCATAAGCCTTATGCTGAAGACACTATTTGGGGGGGAATAAAACTACAAATATAGAATTTCCACATTCAACTGATATTTAGTCAGTTTTAGCCAGAGCTAAAAGAAAGTTTTATTTAAAAAGTAACTCCTAATCTTCATTTAGAAGATTTGCCTTTTATCATATAATAGTGCAGAGCCAACTTAACACCACCCACAGAAAAATTGTGGCAGCAGAAAAAAAAAAATCCTCACAGGGAAGGAAAATGCTAAGAAGCAAACCTCAAGGAGTAGAACTTGGCATTTGTAGCCATGTAAGCCTACATTTAAGGGCTTCCATGCATATGTAACACCACAGCAAGTCTCCTTTGCAATCTCACAGAGGCGTTGCTGAACCACCAATGCTTCTCCCAGAAGACGGTACACATGTGAATGGCATCAGTGCTGTTTCTGGGAGTTTCCCAACTGAGGGCCATTGGTAGAGAATAAACGAAGAGCTTCAAGGGGAAGAGATTATGACTTCATGACTGCAAAGTAAAACTTATTTTAGAAAAAAAAAAAAAAGGCCATAAAGTCTTAACCAACTGATAATACTGTGGGCAGCATCACTATTTCCAAGAGTAGACATTCTGAAAACATGATCTCTAGAGCTCTCCAATACCCTTCAAAGATGCTGGTCCTCAACAGCACCTAAAAGCACAAGGATGTATCCATTTCTAGGATGAGACTAATAAGTAATGACAATTGTGTAGGAAGTCCATACAAGTTAGTACATGAAGTAAGTACATTGTATGCTCTCAACAAATGTCCATACACACTAAGGGACATTTTCACTGATCAGTAAGTCAATAATAAGTTGTATGTATAGCCAACCAAGTTAATTAAACACTGATGCAAAATAGATTAAGAATAAAACCATATTTGGGGTGAATCTATTAAACTCTTATGGTGGACAACTTGCAAAAATATTTTCCATGCCTGACCTGGGATTTTTATTAATCTATAGATTTATTAGATAATATATAGAGAACATTATCACCCTAAGTGGCATAACTCACTTATTATACACACATATATATGTATCCACATATATATATAATATGCACACTCATATATATAAATATATTTTTGTACACATATACTTATATTGTGTAATTTTAGATAAACAAAATAATATGATTCTCTATGGCTTTTTCAAATATCCTTAGTGTCATTTTTTTCTACCTCCTTTCCTGTCCTTCTGTCCTTGTGTGTTGCCCGCCCCCCCAGGTAAGACTCCCCCAACTTTTCTTATTTCCTCCTTCATAGCAACTATATCCTACTACAGCCCTCCTCTACGGCCCTTTCTCTCTTTTTACTTTTCTGGTGTCTGCTGTTACTCAAGGTGATAGACTCAGATGTAAAAGTCCAGAGCTAGAATACAGACATAAGACAGAACATTCAGTATTTGCAGACTATTGCTTTTGTCCCTGGTTTATTCCCCAAAACTGAAGGTGAGACACTATTGCGTCTGACACACAGGACTCGGAGGAAATGGACTGGAAGTAACCTGGAAGCCTGAGACCTAACACAGCATGGGAGGAGCAACGAGAGCTACCAAGGGAGAGAAACAATCAACCCTCTACCCAGCTGTAATGTCTACAAACAGCAACAGCAACCAGGTTAGCACAATATCCCTAAAGATGCAACAGTGGCACTTACGTCATTAACAACCAACAGTCTTCCAGTTACACTTAAGGCCTGATAAACAGAACATAATTCCCGGTACTGTAAACCTAGTTTACTATTGGTGGATGATAAGGTCATGAACCCTAGTAGAAGAAAACCTGCTGCCACTTCCCTAAGTTAGTATAATTTCCAACTGCATCCTAAATACTTATCCTCATATCCAAAAGTAAGTGTGGCTCACAGTCCTTAACAAAGAAGCGTATTTTAGGAGCAGAGTCTATTACAGAAAACTCCACCTCATTAAAATGCAGAAAAATCACTGACAACTGGGTGCCACGCCCTAATTGATGCATCTATAACCCAACTCCTACATGTAAGGCTCTAGGAGTACTGTAGAAGAGAAAGCAGAACGATTGTAAGAGCCAGAGGTCTAAAGAGCAACATCTGTTGCAAGATCTTCTATATATGGCAAGAAAGCTATACCCAGGAAGCATCAACAATATGACTATTGAAACAAGACATAAAGATGATATAAACCAATGAGCATGCCAATGTAGGCGGAGGAATGTTCACAAAGCTTAGCCCTAGAAGAGACACAGACAATGGTTGCTGAGAGTGGAGAATTATTCTCATCCAGGGATAGCCTCTTCATGGTATAACCACTCCCCAGAGATCAATACTAAATACATATAAGTCACACTAAATGATCTCAACAGGCTGATTTTATAAATTTACACATATAAAACACAGGTGTGTGTGTGTGTGTATGTATGTATGTGCGCATGCGTGTGTGGTAATTACTAGTAAAGAATAATGGGCCATGAGTTTGAGCAAGCATGAGAGAGACACTGGAAGAACTGGAAGAGGCAATGTAAATACAGTATTCATATATAAAATTCGCAAAGCAAAAAAAAAAATAACAAAAATCCTAATTAATAAAACAAACTTAATTCTAAATAAGAGGGAAATGGCATCTTCTGATACCCAACTTACTCTCAGGGTCTAATGGAGTTGTTTTTGTTTATTTGTTTGTTTCTCTTTGGGGACCTGCCGCCCAGCTCTCAAATGAATATACCTAAGATGTATTCTTACCTGTGAATGCCAGCCTTAGCTTGTTTCTAGCCAGCCTTTCTAATTTAAACTACCCCTTTTCCCTTTAAGCACATTTTGCTTCTGGGCTTTTTACCTCTCCTTATTCTATATACTTTGTTTATATAGAATACTAACTCTGTGGCTGGCTGTGTTGCTTGGTGACCCCCGACATCCCCTCTCCTCCTTTTCTTGATGTTTCCTCTTCTCTCTTACTCAAGCCAAGATTTCTCCTTCTATTTATTCTCTCTGCCTGGCTGCCCCACCTATTCTCTCTCCTGTCTCACTATTGGCTGCTCATCTCTTTAGTAGACCAATCAGGTGCTTTACAGAGGCAAAGTAACCCAGCTTCACAGAGCAAAACAAAAGCAACATAAAAGAATACAACACATCTTTGCACCATTAAACAAATATTCCACAGCCTAAACAAATGTAACACGTCTTAAACAAATATTCCACAACAGTCTAGTTTTATTCTTGTTGCTGTGATAAAATACCCTGACCAAAAGCAACTTTGAGGAGGAAGAGGTTTATTTGGTTAACAATATGGTTTGTTTATGGTTTCTGATGGCAGGGAGTCAAAGCAACAACTAGAAGGAATTATCACATCCACAGTCAGTATCAGAGAGAGAATGAATTTGCTTGATTGCTCATCTAGCAACAAACTCATTTCCAGCCTCTTTTACGGTCCAAGGCCAGCCCGATTAAATGATTTGGCCCAGAGTCGGTACATTAACAGTTAAGACAATCCCCTACAGACATGCCCATAAGGTCAACCTGATCTGGATAATTCTATATTATGAATCTCTTCATAGATGATTCGAGGTCATGTCAAATTTATAGTTTTAATGACCCAAAACATTCTCTATACTCAGATAAATCAGTGTCTTAAACAAGCAAATTAAATACAAAGTGAATGTTACTAATTCTATTCTCAGTTACCCTTTGAGAACTGCCCATTAATTAATCCATTGACCGTATAGACCATGCTAAGGAGATTTGAACTCAAATTCCAGGTGCCATTTAAGCTCTACTAACTACCTAAGATGAGACCTTAAAGTTTATTTTCCCCTCAACATAGCAATCACCAAAATTCAATATGGAGTCTGCCTTAACAATGTCCCTGAAAGCACTCCATCAAACATAACACTCAGCAACACACAAATAAAACATAGCATGAGTTGTATTGTTTAGTTGACTATAAAAGTAGCACATGTTAGGCAATACAAACTAACAGAGCAAATTAAACTCCAAGATTCTGGAACATCTTCAAAATCGAGCAAACTAGGACTACTTCATAGTACTGACTGATAGCTACTGGTTTTATCCACCTCTAACATAATGCTGCCATTGTGTTAATCCCCCCCTCATCTGACCATTCCTCTGTCAATACCCTTTTCCTATATGCTTCACAATTTTAAAGATATTTAAAATTCTGCTCCTGTTAATGACTTCAGACATGCTGGGAATAGAGAGGAATAGAAACAAATTTATACTCCATAAGCATACAAAACACACCTTATTAAAGATATCACATTGGAACTCTGGCCAAGAAATATGAAATTAACCCCACATTACCATGAGACCTTTCTTGTGTGTGGCCTGAATATATGCACTGGAACCCATAATGGACCTTTTAACCACAGAAACCTGTCTCTTTTTTTTCCAGCTTTACTTCAGATCATAAAATAAATGGATGGTCATCATCTCTTGGGAATTCGAAACTGTCCAACTGTATTTATAAGGATTTCAGTTTTTATTTTTGTCAGTAGGTAGCATTTAACAGAATTCTATATTGTTTTTCCATGTGGTAACCATGAGGATGATGACTAATGAAACTTAATCCTTAAAAGATTATTTATTGCATTATTTCAACCCTCATCAACTCTGGGGAGCATCTCTTGTTGGATAAAAATATTGTTTTCTTCGTGTTTCTTTTTTTAAAAAATACGTTTTTGTTTTATTTATTTTATGTCCTGACTGCTGTTCCCCCCTTTCTCCTCCCCTCCCAGTCCACCCCCACCTCCCCTATTCTTCCCTTATCTACCAACTCTTCCTCCATTTCTATTCAGAAAACAGCAGGCCTCCCATGGATATCTTCTTTGTATTTAATGATTGATTCCATTGACCTTGCTCTCTAGTGAGCCATGTGTAAATAACTATATGAACCATCTCAGTATATCTTATTATAAATGGAAAGCTCCTCTTTCTTTTAAAGGTAAAAAGATTTATTTTATTTGTAATTATGTTGTGGGGGAGGGTTTGCACATTTGTGAGTTCGGGAGACTGTGGAGTCCAAAGAAGTCATCAAATCTGGAGTTGGAGCTACAGGCAGTTGCAGGTTGCCCAATGTGGATGCTAGAAACCATACTCCAATCTTTTGCAAGTAAAGTAGAGAGTGCTATTATCCACTGAGCCAGCTCTCTGACCCAAGAAGTTTCCTTTTTAAGAACTGATGAATTCATAAAGACTAAGGCAGCATGCACAAGGCTTGCACAGGTTCAAGCCCTACAAGATCCCAGCAATGAGAGGGGACATAGACACAGGTTCCCACGTCAATCTAAGAAGGTATCTGCAATTGATACCTGCTGACAAAGGGAAAGTTAGGCTTCTCCAATGGAATCTCACTGGGCATATTAACCACACTTCGGGGCAGACCCCATGCCCAGAAATAGTTGGCCAGCATACAAATCAATGTTATTTTCATAGATTTTGTTTTGTGCCATTTTGCTTTACTTTGGGAATTTTTTGTCTTATTAGTCTTTTACTTGTATATTTTTGTTTTTACATGTTTTTGAGTTTTTGGTTTTTTGTTTATTGCTTGATTTTTATGAGAGGAAACTTGGGCAGGTAAAGTGGTAGGAGACTGTGGAGGAATTGGAGAAAGGGAAAACATGATCAAAATATATTGTGTGAACATTTTTTTTTTCAAGAAGTAAAAAACTGATGTGAGGGCTCTATCATTGGTTGGTGATTATCATAACTGAAAGCCCCACTTTTTATTGAAAAAGCATTTTCCAGCCAAACAGATAATCTCAAAGCAAACTTAAAATCCACTATGTGTAATATTCTGTGAAACGCTGTCACCAGCCTTTTTATATTTGTCATAATTACAAAGGTAAAGCTTTAGGTGTGGCTTACACAGGAGCATAACACTGCATAGTTATGAGAGCCTGACTCTCAAGGATCTGTATTCATTTCGTTTCAAGGTCACCCTCAAATCATGTGACCTTTTCCAACATCCCCATCTTTCCTTACATTCTCACTGCCTTATAATTCTGGTCCCATCATTATTAATATCAAAAACATTGTAATCAAAAGGAAAAGACATTGCAAGAACAACACTGAGACAGAACAAAATGAAACCAATTCAATAAATATTTTTTTCTCTCTTGTGAACCCAAGGTTCTACCCATGCTAGTCAAGTGCTTCACCACTAAACCAAATCCATAGTCTTTTAAAAAAAATACTTCTAAACATTGACTTCATGTCAAGGGCTGTCATTGATTCTGAAGATGATACTATTGTATAAGAAAGAAAATTGTGTGTTCTCATGCATACACACGTGTAAATGTATGTATATGTTCATGTGGTAGGTTTGCACAGCATGCATGTGTGTGAACACACAGAACCTGCAACTCTCTGGTGATTCAGCTAGGCTGGCTGGCAAGCTGCAAAATCCTCCTGTCTACCTCCCTGATGCTGTGATAACAGGTATGCTCCATCCTGTTCTGTCTGGCTTTCTAGGTGGGTGCTAAGAATCAAACTGAGCTCTCATGTCCATGTGTTGGGTTGACTGGCTGGACCAGATCCTCAGCCCCAAACAACAGAGTGAAAGTTCTGTTTTTCCCAAAGCTGATGTGATAATGAGAAACAGATACAAGATTAGTTCATATCAGTGCTACAAGGAAAATAAAAGGAGGCATTAGGATGCAGGGTGATGGCAAGTGTGGAAATACCAAATGAGACCTCACTGAAGAAGACTTTGGAGAAAGGCAGCGAGGAGCCTAAAGTGACAATGACCTTACCCTGGGTTAGAAAATGAAAAGGGACAGAGATGATGGAGAAGGAAGGCTGAGACAAATAAGGTGAACCATGTACTACAAGGTTAAGACTCCAGATATTATTCCAAATCCAACAAGAAGCCGCTAATATGCATTGCACAGGAAAATGGGGTTAACTTGGGGCTGGGCAAGTATCACCCAGACATTGGACAGAATTGCTCAGATCTTTACTTTTGTCTTTCCACCAGAAAAGCACAAGGAGATCATTCTGAGGTTGGGGCAGGAAACCCCAGAATCCCAGGCTCTCCTCAAGTGCTGATGTTCACACTTGCTGTTACCTAAAACACCCCCATCACGGGCACTAACCACTTGAGAACAGCCACCCACGCTACTGCGCTGCTGAGCTGCCCTACCCGTTCCTGAAGTCTCACTGTGTTGGAGCCAAGTGTCACTCAAACCAGGATCTACCAAAAGACAACTGTCTGTTGCTATTTGATAAGAAAAGGAAGGGCAATCTGAACAGAAGAAACTGGGAGCTTTATTGCCAATGGTCTAGCAACTACATGGGTTCTTATGAAATTTCTTCAGTGAGGCATTGGAAAAATTACAAGCTCCATTGTAAATGATTGAATTATTAGAATCAAAATATAGTGTAAAATATAAAACATTAAATGCTATTATAAACTGGTATTGAACTTTGTGACATGTTTTATTCCAACACTAATAGACTTTTGTAAAACTTTAAAAGGTTTTCTTGCATGGAATCAGCACAATGTCATTTTTTTTCCCCTCAAGCAAAAAGATAAACTTCATGAACCATACATTTGCCATTTCCGTGAGATTAAAATTTTCGTAAACGTGCTCTCAACTTGGCAGACAGCCATTTATGCTCAGTCACTAAAACAGGTGGTACTTCTATCATGAAGGTTCTCTGTCCTTCTCAGAAATGTAGATTAGAGCTCCTCACTTCACACAACCTTAACATCTAAAACCAGCATTTACAAAAGAGCCTTTCCCCAAAAAGCAGAAACACACGATTCCTTCCTTCTCCACTCTGTAGAAAAAGATTTCTGGCTCTGTCTAGCCCCACAGTTCAGACCTGCTCGCCACTGCTTATCTGGACCAGCAATGCCAAAGTCCCAAAGAAACGCACAGAGGTTTATATTAATTTCATGCTGTTTGGCCTAAGCCTGAGGCATCTTGCTAGCTAGGTCTTTCATCTTAACTCAACCCATTTCCATCAATCTGTCCTGCCAGGTGGCCAGTGCCTTACCTATTTAGTTACATGTTGGTTCATGGGCCCCTGGATTGTGTCTCTCTCTAACACTGCCTTCCTTCCCCTAACTATGCTTCAGTTTCCCTACCTACTTCTAAGATGCCTGCCAGAGGCCAAGACAGTCCTTTACTCATAGCATAAAGACATCTCACATCACCCCACTCTTCAATGCCAACTCCAAATCCCTTAGGAATCCCACCACAAGGACCACAACTACCAAGGCTTGAGAGGCTTGCAGCCTTGCCTCAGACTTTGAAACACTGTATATTCTACATTGCCCAAACAACTAGGCCAGTCTATGCTCCAAAGACAGGTGGGTAAAGAGATCACAATTAGAGAATGCTCCTAAGGATTTCAGATAATGTAGGAACACATATTTAAGTATACACATGCATGTGCATAGGCGCACACACACACACACACACACACACACACACACTTACAGGGATAGGTACATATTCTAGAGAAGAGACACTAAATCTCTAAGGTAGCAACACCATTTCCACACTTTGGAATATAAGAAGAAGACAAGTTTTACAATGTTGCTGTAGGAGTTTTAGACATTTGAATTACATATTAATATTTAATCATTAAGATGTCTTCAGCTTCTTTTTTTAAGAATTCCAAAGAACTCTGGAGCTTCACACTTGCTTTTCAAAAAGGCTGGGGGGGGGGGAATTCCTTCAGGCTGAGTAGCAGCCCTTCTCTAAAGATGGAAAGTTGGCTTTCCAGGCCCGTACCACTTCTGTTAACGGATCCCTCTTTGCATCATTGATGGACAATAATGGCCTTCTAATTGAGGAGAGTTCTCTTTGATGGTAAAGTGCCATGTTTTCCCAAGTGGGAACATTGTATACAAGGCACTCTTGCAGCAAGCATGCTCAGATGCCAGAACTTCTGATAACTTTCTGGTCTTCAGATGAATGGAATCAGACGTACCCTTAAGGAGCTCAGACTGCCTAAGAATATGGCCACTTCTAGAATGCCAGTTCCTAACATTTCTGCCTGCTTTTCTCCAAAGCAGAAGCAAAAACTTGAGGCTCTAGCATTCGAGGAGCCAACAATGCCAGCTGAGATACAGGATGCCACCTACTCCCATCACTGCCTTTCCCCTTGCTTAGACCTAACAAGTTTTCTACCGTTTTCAGAGTCTATATGTCTAAGCTCTTTCTGTTTATTTGTGAGACACCAAATAATACAATATCCATTTTCCTTAAACTATAGCCATCTAAAATTCAAAAGGATAAAATAGCAGCGTATGCACAAAATATCTTCTGGTGACAAACATTGCCGTCACATCAAGCACAAGGTACTCGGAGTAAAGTGTAGAGTCTTCTCTACACTTTACAAATTTGAAAAATCCCCATATCACCACTGGCAGCGTTTATAGACTAACTAAGTTCATAGATCAGTGAGCCAGGCACATCCCAAGGTTAGCATAGTACCCGAGATCTTAGGAGCAATTTCGGCTTCTTGTCAGCTCTTTGAGCATTTTTGTGTAAAACAGGAGAAGGTGCCAGTTCCTCGGGGCTAGTACAGGCCCCCATCACAGTGGGCAGTTTGACTAGTTATGAATATGTCTGCCTTTCTACCTCTACTCAGCCCTGAAGCCCAGTCTACGTGCTCAATGAATAATCTGCATAAGCAGATGAAACCACACACTCCTGGATGCAGACTTTAAATCCAATGCAAATGAAGTAAAGAATCATAAGAAATTCAGTCAAGGGATGTACCTAACAAAATAAGAGACTAAAAGAACATGAAAGCTTTGGGATTTCTTCTTTTTCTTCTCCTTCTTCCTCCTCTTTCTCCTTTTTTATTAACTATTGGGCTTTTCTTTTTAATCTTTTGCAAAGGGGAAACTCAATGAACATCACGTATGACCAAGAGAGGTAAAAATGAAATCTAGGGTTGAGGCACTCACTTTAATCTCTAAGATCATTCTGACCTACAGCATGTGCATCCCAGATGAGTAGATACACAAATCATTTAGAAAACTAATTCCTCATCTGCTTGATGATTTTAAAAAATGATAAAAGTCCTTCATCATCATATATTTATACTGAATTTAAAATGTGAAAATATATTCTCTTTCTTCCCCTCATAGATAAACAATGCACCCAGGCCATGCCTCCTGCTTGGTAAAGGTTAGTTTCACCACATTGTCCCTGTCTTTCTGGCCAGTCATTTCTCCTGTTCTTTCTCATCAATGCCTTGCTTCTTCCCTTTATTGAGACCTGGGTGACCTGGGTTTTCAGTGGGAGGCCTGATGCCCTGCTTCAGTATACTCATCATTACAGCCTTCTGTGCTATTTAAATCTGAAGGATAAACACTTAACACCAAATTGATTTTCTCTAAGCCTATTGGAAGCACATATGTCAAGTGCCTTTGACTCTTTACAAAGGATGGCCAGAGCCCAGCTTCCAGCCCCTGACATGACCCTGTTCTTCCACTTAGAAATATGAACAGACCTGCGCTGCCCTCCAAAGAGACAGAGCTACCCTTACCCTCTCTAGAGAAAGTGATTTTGAATTATGTACAACCTTGCTGAGACATTTTTTACTGGGGAGGTGATGTTTTATAGATAATGATTACAAAGGAAATATTATGGAGAAAAAGACTCGTTTTGTCCACTTGAAGTATACTTTTCATCATTAGCCATTTTCTGATTTTATCCGAATGGCAAATACTCCAAAGACTGGTAGAGGTAGCATGCACATGAAATTATCCCTTTTATAAAGTGAAAGCTATCATAAGGAAGCTTTGCCTACCTAAATAAGAAGGGCAGTAGCCCTTCTGCTGACTGAGGGCCGATACTCTGATTTGACAGACATGATGGGGCTGTGGATTCATCTTTCTTGGAAAGACATTGCAGTTGGACAGGGTTGTCATTGTGGCCTATGGGACACTGAAAGAGTGAATAGACCATCTTGGCAGGTGTAGACTTGGGATTACATGGCAATGTTTCACAGGTATTATCACGCCCGATGTGCAGAGAAGGGGGAGGGTAAACAGTGGGAAAACCATGAAATAGGAGCACCATAAATACCTGCTGGCCCGAAAGAGGAAGTGCTCTCTTTGCTTCTAGGAGTCACTTCCTTTCTGTCATGGGAACAGAATGGAATTCCTTGCTTTTGGGAAAAGAAACATAGAGAAGTCATCATGTCTTAGCAGGTAGTCACACTCCATTGTTTCCCCCTCCCCCTCCCTCCTTAAATGCTGGCCCATGTCCCTGCATTTCTATGCTTTTTCTCCCCTTCTGCATATTCCCATCACCTCTATTTCATACTCCCTCCACTCTGACCACACCCACAAAAAACACAGGTGTTTCCCAGTCCTTTCCTGAAGAGCCTCTGGGGTGGCTCTGTTACTTTTGCTTCGGGTGGAAGAAGCAAGAACAACACAGAGAGAAGGTATGGAGAAGGGCCACTGGGCTACAGAACCCATGGGAAGGTGAGGTGATGATCAAACCTAAAGGATTCCCAGCAGCAGCTCTTCAATCTGAGAACAGAGTACAAGGTCAGAACTGAGAGTCAGTTGACCAGAGAGCCCAGCAGGATGCCGATGGGCAAGACAGAACAGAGCTGCAGAGTGAGGCCTGGAGAGAAGGGAGCAACAGAAAGCACACTGTGACCTACATCAAGGTACCTCCTACCTCTGCTACAACAAAAACAAACTTGAACCTGAGATTTACCCACGCAGTCAGGAGACCCCAAGAAATAAAGTCACATTCTAAGATGGACCAGGATAGGACAATGGTAACGTTAGACAAAGGGCAAAGTTAGGGAGAAAAAGTGAACAGGAAAAGTCATGGGAAGAAAGAAAAATCAGACCAGACATGAACAGAATCTGAGTTAGAAATGGTCATTTGTGAATTTTTCTTTATTTTTTATTTATTATTGTGTTTTTGAGTGCATAATGGGAGGTGGGATATGTGTGCCACAGCACTTTGGGGGATATCAGATAACAATGTCATGGAGATCTCTACCTCCACTTAAATCTACATGGGTTCTAGGGATCAAAGATGGGTCACTTAGGTTTATGCAGCAAGCATCTTTACCAGGCTTCCCACCAGGTTTTTAGTAGAGAAGAACCAGAAAGTGATACCCAACCTTCCATATTGGATGTTTTCATCATTGAGCTTTATGATTCTCATTCCTACTGTTAGGTCCATTTTGTTCAATTAATATCCCTATAAAGTCCCAAGTTAACAATCTCCTGCAGGGTAGGCTATTGTAAGAGGATTAATTAGTGCCTAGTGGGCAGGATAGAAAAGTGGTACCTACAACAGAGCTTTCACAGGGTCGGTTCCCATCTAGCAGGCTCTATTAGGGTTGCCGCACATTCCAGTCTGTCCAAGACAGTGCCCTAGAATAATTATTAATAGCATCCTTTGTTATTCTCAAAAGGTCTTGATTTGCATGCTGAATTGTATAGTCTCTTTGATATATGCCATGTAAAAAAACTAATTGTAATCCATTTCAGCATCATAAAAACATGTCACTGGCTGCATTCAATAGAAAATCAAGAACTGAGGGAAAGTTATAAGTGTAATTACTTAGAAACTATCTTCATGAAATCTGTGACAGATAAGCAATGTATAAGTGAAGACAAGAATACAAATGAACACAGAAGAGAAAGTAGTAAATGGAGAAAAATGCAAGCTTGAACTTAATTTCCATTCTTCTCCAGAACAATGATTTTAAGAATTGATCAGCAATAATATGTGGAAAGAAATCTTGGAAATAATTCCTTAAGAACAGTTTTTAACATTTGATTCGTACAAAAAAAAAAATCATTCCAAAGACAAGGATTTAAAATCTGTTTGTGTTTAAGAGAGAAAGCACTATTAGCAGCCTTTGTCATAACGAGAATCTAGTGTATGTTTAATTCCCTATTATTCATCCTAAACTGCTGCAATATAGGATGGTCAGGCCAGCAAGCCACATTTGGCAGCAGGGAATCATGGGTACTAAGCAACTGGTTATAGAAAAAATTAATATTTATTAAGGTGTTTATATGAAACACTCACTGATACAAGAGATTGAACTGTAGGACAATTTCTGGAAAGTTGGACTGGTCTACGCAGCAGCAGTGGGTCCGGCCCTCTCTCCAAGAGCATGAGCGATTGCCAGTGCCCCCATTCAGCAGGAAGTAGCCTAGAAAACTACACCCACATTCCCAAAAACTAGATTATGGATGTTTGTTTACAGTGTTGGTTATAAATCATTATAGGTAGTGGGGAAAAAGGGTATTAGATTTAGGGTTCTTCTTGTTTTAAAAAGAAAAAGGGGGAATGTAGTGAGATTATGTTATTACATTGTAAATAATTGTCCTGCCTACTAGTTTAATAAAAACGCTGATTGGCTGAAGGCAGACAGGAAGTATGGGCGTGGCTACCAGACTGGGAAAACTCTGGGAACAGGAAGAGCAGAACAGAGAAACTAGAGAGACAGCACGATAAGATGCCAGCTGACACAGAGGAAAGAAGTTGAAGTTGAAAAGCTGCTCTGGGAAAGGTACTGAGCCACATGGCTGAACAAGATAAGAATCATGGGTTAGTTTAAGAGTAAAGGCTGATCAGCATAAAATTAATATAAGCGTCCGTGTATTTCTGTGGGACTTCAGGTCTGCCAATAAGGACCTCCAGGCTAGATGGAAAGGCCAGGCCAGAAACCTAATACAACATGGATTTAGACATATCAGGAAAGAGGGAATCTTTAAGAAAATATTTGTAGCTTGGCCTCTCAACAAGTCTGTGGGGAATTTTCTAGATTAACAATGGATGTGGAAGGCCCTATACTTTTGTGTAGTTTCACTTCTGGGAAGGTAGTCCTGGGTGTTATACAAAAAGCCAGGTGAGCAAACCAGGTGGAAGCCAGGCAGTGAAGAGTATTCTATAGTTTCTGCTTCAGTTCCTGCCTCCAGGTTCCTGGCCTGCTTGAGTTTCTGCCCGAACTTCCCTCAGTAACAGACTCCTACCTAGAAGTGTGGGATAAATTTAAACTCTCTTCTCTCAAGGTTGAGTTTAGCCATGGTGTTTTATCACAGCCAAAGAAACACAAACCGAGATACCTTTACTGTGTAAGCCCCTGAATAACTCTGCAGGCCTAAAGATTTCAGTCTCTTGTTACAAGGTAAGTTTTGTTATTTCTGCTAAAACAATCAACCAAAAAGAAAATCTGAGGTAGAGCTCCCTGCATATCTCATCTGTGTGACCAAGTATGAGTTATCTGGCCTCTTCTTGTTCAATGTTTTACCTAAAAATAAGAATGTGTCTTACCTTATATCACTGATATGACATTTAAGTTGTGTGTGAAAAAAAAAAAAAAAACTCTGACCCAATTTCTGAGAAATATTGTCTGCCTTCCAATTCTCCTTTTATAGCTCTACCATTATTCATTATTTCCTTTGAGGCAGTGAGGGGAAAAAATAACAAAAACAAAAAAAAATTGGATTTTGCAATCAGACATACTGTGACTTAAAACCTGATGTTTACCATTGACTAGCTCAATTATAAACTTCCTTAAATTAGTTAAATTAGTTTCTTAATGTCTAAAAAGGACCTGGGGGGATGTTACATACAGAAGTGTAAGGCTGGCACATTGCTCTAGCTGATTATAGTGTTGGATTACCAATCTCAAAATAGGGGTTCTCAGGGTACCTCCATCCCCATACTTGAGTTATAGCATAGGATTTACTTGATTGGCTATTGGCTGGGTAGTATTTAAATTGTGTAGAGTTAAGTATTACAGTAAGTTTCTGTGATATCCTATAACTCAGACTTCATTTGATAAAACTAGCAGACACCTAGCAAGCATATTCGTTCATCTATGCTCCAATCACCTGGGGCTCAACTGCCACCATCCTCCACACTGGGTTTGTCACTTCTGGTCTGCTGTACTCTACTCCCCTCCCCAGCCGGGCCACATCCCTATAGTCTTCCACATTTCTCTTCTCTCCCTAGCCAGTCTATATCCCCCTTCTCATTAAAATCACCTTCATAGAACCCTATCAGTTTGTTTTGACACGAAGATGTACAGATTATCTTCTAATATTCATTTACAAGTTATTTTTCAATAATATATTTCACAAATATAAACCAACTGTTCTGTAGATGCTTAGTTACAATCACCTGCTTCTGAAAACGTCTGTCTTAGTTCCCCATTGGCACTCTAAGGAATGACTACAAAATGAAGAACTTCAAGACATGCAGATTTATCCTGCAGCTATGTCGTCAAGAATCCAGAACCTCGTTTCATTTGCTTGCACTAGATATGGTCAGGACTGCATTCTTCTCTGAAAGGCTTAGGTGAAAGTTTGTTTTCATCACCACTTCAGCCTAAGAGGTATCTATCCCTTTAGATCCTCGGTGCATGGCCAACTTTCTCCAACCTGAGAGTCACATTGATGGTGAAGTATCCCCATACCACAATGCTTTTGCTCTTTATTGTCTTCTTCTCCTACTTATGAGGACACTGAACTCACACGGATAATCTATTCTAATCTCCCACATCTCAAGGTCAGCTGATTTTCAACCCCGCCATCTACAGTCTTATGTCTTTCCCCTTACCAGGTTAGGGAGCATACCCACATGGTCTAGGGATTCAGTTACCTACATCTGGGCGGACACTATTCTGACCACCATGGGCCCTAAAAGATCCCAGATTGTTGGTTACAAGATAATACTGTTAAACACTGTCCTTAAGTTCAAAAACAAAATCAAACCCTCAAATGCAAATAACTCGTGCTGTAGCTATGCTAGAGCAGAGCAGTCTCCTTCTGGTAAACATCAGTGTCTGCCACCTCCCCCACAGGTGTTGACATTTTGAGTTGTTAGAACAGGAGGAAAGGGGAGCAAACAGGAATGGTGTTCTCTGCGTTTCAGGTACCTCTGGGCTTAGGATAAAGAAGGAAGAGTGAAGATGCTCGGAAGCTTATCAGAGAAATGCCTGGAGTCCTTTAAAGCTCAGCAAAACTCCTGAGAGTCATCCTAAATGAAAAGCACACATGAATATTCCACCTCCTCTGGTTTTGACAATGCTTTCCTTACCCACTGGGGAAGCTCATCTGATTTACAGAACCAGAATTAAACAGGATGAAGTAAGAAAAACACTTGAGGGTCTGATCACTGCTGTTTCTTCTCCAAAGACAATCAGGGCATTGTTTTTAGGCTTTTTAAATATGATAAACCAAATCCAATATTTGATACCTTCAATAAGCTGAGGTGCAGACATCATTTGCTATCTCCAAATTTTACATAGTAAACTCCATATGTTATAGATATCTTTAAAATGAATCACATACCTTTTTTTCTAAATGTATCATTTATAGTGAACCTAATAAACTCTAAATATATTACTGTGCATTTTATCTTATTGCTGAGCCTATTTGACATTATACAGAAAGCCAACTAGGAAGTCTGTTTTATTCCCAGGAATTGTGGCTCTTCCCTTTTCCTAACCAACCAAAGTCCATATCCCTTTATACCTTATCCTTTTTACTTCTAAACTCATCAACTCCCTCAATCCTCTGTGCCCTGGGCATCATTTTATAACACCTCACAATCTGGATATTTATCAAAATACATTTTTGCTGGTTCCATGAGAATTGGGATAAATAATGTCCTTCTTTCTTCTGAGCTTCAGTTCCAAGCATGGACCATTTATTTGTACCAACCAATAACATGTTTCAAATATAAATATAGATCTAATAACCAATTTTTGTGTATGTAGAAACAATTGTTACCTTATTTCACAGATTAGAAAGAGGGCATAGAAAATTTCATTAGTTTGTTCAGCCATCGAACAATGAGTAGCATAATACTTATTGAATGTTTAATGTGAAAGACTATTGTTTAAAGGGTGGACACCTTCAATGACATGCTACTTTTGGATTAATGCAATCAAGAGACATCTCTTCTTTCAGGACATCTGAACTGATTACAAGACACAGGGTTCTTCAATGACATCAGCTTTCTAGCTCAACCAGCCTTGCTCCAACCCCTACTCCCAACCATGAGCCTTCTGAGGGCAGAAGAGACCGTGTAAAGTATCTCATGGTGTAACAACTTCTCTGAGTACCACATGGTGACTGACCCACAGCATCCTATGAGAAGTCATTTTTAACGTCATCCCCAATTTAGAGAAACAAAAACAAGGACAGCCAAGAAAAGTGGTGTCTCAGAGTTTTTGTACATTATATGATGTGCTCTGAGCATCTCCCGATACTCCTCTAAGCTCACCTATACTCACAAAGACACTTTGGCTCCACCTCCATCATTTTGACCCTGCTTTCATACACGCACATCAATCTATCGCTTCAGCCATCATAAATTTCTTAGGACATACATTTCGTCATGTTTCTTCCATGACCAAACTCTATCCATAGCCTCCCTATACTCCTGTAGATAAGGTCAAACTGTTTCCCGTGGCTGAGCAGGCTCCTTATAATATGACCCTACACTCGTCCTTTCTTCTCTTTTTACTTCTCCTGCAGCCAATTACAGTGCTGTCGAGCGCTCTGCTCTGTGGTTGGCATAAGATGTCCTTTCCAGAGCCAGCTCCTTCTCTCCTCCTTTTTAGTTACTCAACCTAATGTTCTCTCAACAGCCCATCTGAATCATATTCCCCATGGACTTCACACTCATCACACTTCACACTTTTCTTCATAGGCATATCATAACTGTTGCACATACTCGACCACTACAGGGTCCCCAGTAAGTTTTCACTACGGCAAAAACAGTACCCTTTGGGTTAATTAACTTTAAATTCAGCTCTGAAGTGTAAAAGCAAACAAATGCCATACCTCTGTCTCCACATGCTTGTCTCAGTCTACTAGTGCATCTCATTACTTCTCTATCCCTCGTTAGATTGAAAGTACTTAAAACACTATAAGGTCAAAGACTATAACAATGGTAACCCTATGATTGACCCCTAGCATCCGTGTCCACTATCAGTGGGCAATCAAACAGCAGAGAGTAAATAAATGGGCAAATAAGCATCAGAAGGTGCCCTTCAGCACAAAACTGCCATATATCACATCAATAAATTGTTTTACTTTAACCACTTCAAAGAAATAGAATCTAGAGAAAGCTGTCAACTGTGAAATCTCACCCAGCTTTGTTCACTAGCAACAGGAGGCCAGGGGACCAGCTCAGGTCTGGGTGAGAAATGACGCGCCAGCTTAGTCAAATGCCTTATGATAAGCCACAGAGACACAAATTCTCCCGAACTGATAGCTGAGTGACTGTCCATTACTGGGGTAATGAATTCCTCAATAAGACCTGATGGGATGAAGGAGAACACTACCCCAGGAGGACCGTCTGTTCAAAGAAAGATTCATCTTTTCTAAGTGCAGTACTTGACGTGGAGACAACAGCAGGCCACACTCTGTTCTGGCCTCAGAAAATTCTCAGACTTTGAAGAACACCAGGAATAGGACTGTGGTATATGACCGCTCAGTCAAGGTTTCCAGGGGGATATGAAGGAATCCCAAACAATTCAGGAACCCAAAAAATATGAAGCATAAATAGTTTTTGTTGTGATATGTTACATATTTAATAAAAACCAGTCTGAAATATCAGAGAAGAGATCTGCCCACAGTCCATCCAGGAGGATCAGAGAGTGGTAATTTACACGTTTAATCCCAGCACCGGGAAAGACAGGGAGTGGTGACCTACGCCTTTAATCCCAGCAGATCTGAGTTTGAGGCCAGCTTGGTTTACAGAGGGAGTTCCAGGCTCCTAAGCAGGCAGTGGTGGTGCCAGGCCTTTAATCCCAAAACTCCAGAGACAGAGATCTTTCTGTGTTTCTGTGAGTTCAAGGCTAACTACCAAATAGTAGTAGCCCATGCCTTTAATCAGTGAGACAACTGGGCAAAGAAGGTATTTAAGGCAGGTGTAGGAAGACAGATGAAGCAGAAAAAGTCACAAGAAGTGAGGCTGAGGAAGCTGGAAGACAGCTGGATGAGATTGACTGTGGTGTTTCCTCTCTTTGCTACATCAGCCTTTCCCTGATATCTGGCTCTGAGTTTCCTTTAATACAACAAGAATTTGTGCACCAAGTTTTTATGGTGATTACTGTAATCCCCAAATGTTACAAACATGTCACCCTCTCACACAACATAAATGCCTTTGTGCACTCTTACCAATGTGTCAGATTGATGAAGTTTCATATCATCAGACTTCCCTTTCCATCCAAAGACGTGTGTGTGTGTGTGTGTGTGTGTGTGTGTGTGTGTGTGTGTGTGTGTGTGTGTGTGTGTGTGTTTGCTTCTCTTATGGGAGGAGGAGGCAGTACTCATGGCTGAACATAAGGTCTTGAACACACTAGGTAAGTGCTTTACTCTTGAACCATACCCCCCCCCTTTACTGTTTGAAACCTCCTCTATGTTGCCTAGATAGGCTTTGAATCCATTCTATAACCCAGACCTTAAACTTGAAATCATGTTGCCTCAACCTCCAGGTAGCTGGAATTATAACCTGTGCCACCAGGCCTAGGGCACTTGAATGCTGTACATATGAGAATCTCAAACTTTGCCTGCTCCATGGAATCTTTCAATCACTTTCTAGCTGTCACTCTGTCCCCAGCATCTCAGTACCAAAATTGGTCCTTACTATAAATCATGCTGATTTGGCTTGGCTTGGCTTATTCCCTCAGGATCTATGATCACCTTTACACAAAATTAAAGAATAAATAAAACATTACTTAAGAAACTAAAAGTACATCATGTTGATGGTAGCCCATGCAGACATGATACGTGCTTAAAGCCAATGTAGTGAACATGACTAAACCAGTGACACCGAGGCACATCTCAGGCAGCAGTACCCACTCTCTCCCTGCTGCTGTGCCTGGAGCAATGAAACACTGAGGCATGACTTTCTATTTCTGACTATGGTGCCTGCCAGTGGGCAATATTCCCCTTTGGCACGGAATTTGGGACAGGCTGCCTTCGGAACTGTTTTTAAAACTGTAGTGAGGGAAATACCTTAAAATCATTCAACTACAAAACGTCATTTTGTCTGTTTGCCACATCTGTGGGGTTTTATTTTTAGGAACATGTTCATAAGCCCGTGCTTTACATCTTAGGGAGCACGGTTGATAGGATTCCCTTTTATTTCATCTTTATTTCCAGCCTGATATTTTTGGCTTCAAGAGCTATTTTCTCTAGGAAAAGAGGTGCCATCCTAGAGATAAATGAAACTTGGCTAGAAAAAGAAATGGGTCCAGAGATCCATTCTAAGGAAGCCCAGAGCAGTTCTGAGGAACCCACTCTTGTAAAGATGTCATGAGTCACATACATCTGAAGAATGGCTGAGTGGGCTGATGACTTATGGGCTCAGGGCACAATGTGACAATTTCAAGAAAGTAGAACCAAAGCAACATCTTTCCCCCCCACATACTGTGATCATTTCTATAAATACAGTCCGTGGGGGACACAAGGTCCCTATGTAGAAAGTGCTCCTTGAACATCCAAAGATCTTTGAAGAAAAGCCATTGCTGCAACTATTCAGAGCATGGGGTAAGTTAGCAACCAGAGCCCTTCCACCACACCCCACTCTGAACTTGCCTTGTGAACAAAGCATGGCTTGGATTTCAACCTCTCTTCTCCCTGGCTTTATTACTCATCAGTTAGACCAGCACTTGGATTTCTTTGAAACAGTGTGATTGTACTCATTCTTCCATCCATTTACCTCATGCTTCAGGCATAAAACTACTGGAAAGACATTTGGGCTCTAAATATTTAAAGCTCAAAATGAGAAGTCTCCTCAGAAAAATGGCCCTTAGTCTTCATGAATTAATATCACACATAAACATCCAGAAGACGGTTGCTAAAATAAAACATGCCCAGGGTTGGTGAATATCCTGGTCACTAAAACATGGAAGTCATGAGTGCCGGAACTTACATGGGGGCTTCCCTTAGGGAAGGGAACTAGTTTGCTGTATAGGCTTGATGACTGTCAAAAGGATAAAGTGAGGGAGGCAGTTGATAGCTAATAAGAGACTGGAGTATTATAGAACTGGTCAAACATGACCTTCCATCATACCAAAGGAATGTTATACATCCTCAGCGCGTTGACATCAGCTCAGGCTTTGTGACTTACTTTAGAAACAAAATGGAACACACAGGATATATGACATTTCCTAGCAAAGCTCTAGAAGCCATTGCTCAAGTCTATCATGTACACTTCCTCTTTGCCACAGTATTCCAATTTGGGACTGTTTCTTCAGCCTGAACCCATGATGATGGTGGAACAAAACTATAGCTAACTCACAGGAGAAGAGCAGTATCAAGGCATTCTTGCTCAGCCTTGCTAACTATTCAAACTTGAGTTTGTTTATGAGTAGAGCCTCACATCCTAGGCCAACTGACATGGAAGTTAATGGAGAACGAAGATAAAAACAATGAGGTATTCAACTTAATAAATCAAGTGGTGCTATTTTTTTTTTTTTTAATGTACAGTGGTGGTCCAAAGTAGTGGCCCGGCCCAGTGGAAAAGAGCTCAATATGCTCTTGTGGAAGACCCAGGATTGGTTCTCAGAATCAACATCAGCTGCCTGATAACTGTTCATAACTAATTCTATGGCATTCAACACCCTCCTGCAGCCCCTGAGGGCACTGTATTCACATGCACATACCTTACATAAACCCATTATTAACATTTTAGAATATGTTAAAAAGAAAAGGGCATATACCATAATAAGAGGAAATGTCTACATAACATTAATTTTTATATTTATGTGTCCAGTATTATGATAGCCATACTCACTTAAATCTCATAGAATCAGAGCTCAAATACATTTGATTACCACCACAGTGCATATTCTTTGCAATTATTCTAAATAATTCATGAAGCTGGTAGTTGTGTGTTCATGTACAGATAGAGGGAATGGGGTTAATTCAGCAAGCTTTTTTTTTTTTTCTCTCTCAAATCATACATCTTCAAGAAAGGTCTTCTTTCAGTCCTGGTCTTTGATTAGCATCAAAGAATGCATGCTGTGTGAGCCTTCTGAGCTGTGTTGTGGGATGAGGCCTTGGGATAACAGTTTGATCAGATCATTTATGCTACCTACACAATTCCTGGTAGATGCAAGATGCCTGTTTTTTTGAGAGCTGGAATCCATTCTGAGTAGTTGAGGGAATTCATAGATTTGCTACACCACACAACTAATCCCAGTGAAAGCAGGCATGCCAGGACTCAGTGGAGCTCCTATAGTTGACAATTTGTTTCCTGTGCCTTGGAGAATTGAATCTATTTATCTGTTCAGCTTTCCTGGGAAAGAACTTTTGGAACTGTGTGTGAGTTTCTCTTGAACTTTGTTCCACAAACCTTTGCCCTTTCTGGTCTTAATCTGCATCTTTTTGTCATAAAACTTCACAACTACTAGTGAAAGCTTTTCTGAACCTTTCAAGTCCTTTCAGTGAGTCGGCAAGCCTCATCGTGAGCTTGGAAGACCCCATTATAAAAGATAACATGAAACAAGCATCAAGGTTGACCCCAGATTTTTAATTCCACCTCACTCAAGAAATGCTATCTCCAAAAGTAAAAATGGAAAAGTTATAAAGAGCCAGTGAGCTCTAGGGTGGGACAGAGAAGTCAGGGAGGCAAGTTTAGAACAGAAGGTAAACTCAATGAATGACATATGAAATCTGGCTTTACTATCCAGGTAAGAAGAGTTCAATGAGCAATAGGAAACAGGGCTTGAGCATATCATAGCAGCTCAACACTGCAATATAATTTGTGGTTGAAAACATGAGAACAAAGCATAGTTTAGAGAAAATGGTGACTGGGAAAAGGATTACAAAAAGGAGGAATAGGGATGTAAACTCAAAGGGCACAGGCTGCTGATAAGAAGAAAGGCAGGTTTTGCCTGTTTCTAAGTCACCATAAAGGATGATCTGCTCACAATTTTATGTAAATCTATATGAAGCCTCAGGTATCCATGGTACCGCTTGCCAATATGGCTGCCAGCAGGGCCATTTTTATACATGTAAAACCATTCAAAGCCTGGGGTCAAAGATAGAACGTGATAAAATCAGTGGAGGTACTATGAGGTTTCATCACTTAATCCTTTATTACTCTGTATAGATTTATTTTAAGTGATAAGCAGATTTTGATTCCCAAATCATCAGGCTCCACTCAAGACACACACTTTTGTTTCAGCTTCTTCCATGTGTCCTATATTTCAATGAGGTTTTAGATTTTTCCTTCTCTAAAGAGAATTAAAGTTGAGGTTTTATTTGAAGATTCTGTAAATAACATTGCAAATGATAATGTCAGACTGACCCCACCTCTCTCATCTGAAGAGGTAGCCCCCAGGGTTTATGGGTTTTATGTATTCTCTGTAAGTATGTGGTATGTAACACACACTTGTAGCTCACTTTGGAAGAGAATTCTAAGATTTATTCTTGGACTTTGCATTTGACGGTTAATCCTAGGGAAATCTGTCATTTCTGCAGATTCATTCCCATGTTTCCTCCTCTTGATGGAAAATGTCAGTCCATCAAGTTGGATCAAATTGCTGAGAAAGTCACCAGAATGTTGCATTCAAACCAGTGTCTCAAAAGCTCCCCCATGTGCACACAAGTAAAATAACTCATCAGAGAAAAAGGTCATTGGAATGATTGCAGAATGGGAGCAGGGGCCAATTTTCAGATTTTAACAAAACATACTACGATCCAAGAAGACATCACACTTAGGATTTGATTTGCAAATGTCCAGCCCAAAGTCGAAAGGGATAAATTTAAATGGGTTCAATTACAACATCAGACAATAAAATGGATTCCCCCGAAAGACTTATTTTCCTGTGAGAAATAGTTTTAAAGGACAATAAAAGAAGAAGAGGAAAAAAAAAGCCAATAAAAAGAAAAGGAGATGGATTTGTTCCAACTATAAGTACACTGAAAAAAAAGAGAGAGACAAGCTGTCTGAAAATAACGGAGGCATCTGATTTATGTGCTTTAACCCGAGAAACAAATCATATAAAAATAAACTAAACCATTTGTTGTACTTTCCAGAAATGATTTGCCTAATGGAAATGTTTTCCAATTTCTCCTCTTTGAACATTTATCTTTCCCTTAGGGAAAAACATACTATAGCTAAGACTACTGTGAAAACCAAGCAATAAGGATTTTCACAACATTCAAATAAAGCCTGACCTCAAAGATTCATTTCTCCAACCTCCACATGTTATAATCAAGGTAAATGAACTCAAAGTGAATGGCACTATCCAATGCCACACAGTTGACAGAGAAACTGAGACCCAGAGTTTCGCCTTCTATTTAGTAATTCTACAGCAAACTGCATCTCGTTTTTCAGTAACATTAACAAGAAATGAATATGAAAACCACCAACACATAGTTGCACCAGGCTTTCTCTGGGCCACCAGACAGCTCCCAGTCACAACACGGAGACTTCTTATGAGTTATGAATGCTTGGTCTTAGCTTGCGCTCTTTTCTGACTAGTCCCCCCCCCCCTTTAAAAGTCAACCAGTTTCTCTTCATCTATGATTTGCCTTTGGGTTTTTCATCTTTCTTCCATTCTGTAAGTCCTACTTCACATCTAGCTGGATGGTGGCTGGCTGGACCCTTTCTTTCTCTCTTGTTCTTGTCTCTGCTTCTCCCAAGCCTGGATTCCATCCTTCTATTTATTCTCTCTGCCTGCCAGCCTCACCTAGTCCTCTCCTGACCACCTATTGGTAACTCAGTGTTTTATAAGACCAGTCAGGTGCTTTAGATAGGCAAAACAACAGATCTTTACATCGTTCAACAAATGTAGCATAAAGACATGTGACACATCCTTTGCACAAAGTAATATTTCATAGCAAACAGTTGGAACATCAAACATTTTTCTCAATCTGAATTCTATTGTTAGCTGTCTCTCCATTTCCACTGTAAGAGTGATGAGTAATAAAGCAGAACAACAAAAAATATGAATACTAAAACATATTGATATGTGAGAAATAACATAATTCTTACTACTTTTGCCAGGTATGTTTTAACCACGTTATATAAATTAACTTGTATCATATTACAATAACCCACTGAGGTTATATTATTATCCTCATTTTACAAGTGAGAAATCATGGGTACAAAGTAGTAAAAATCTTAATAAGTTTTACAACTGGTTGATACTATCAGCCTATATTTCTCTGGACACAGATTCTCCTGCCTCAACTCCAAGTATGAGGATTATAAGCATGTGCAACATGCTCAGCTTCTACGCCAAATCCATAACTGAAAAAAAATAACTAAACAGATATAAAAAGTAGAACTGTTTTTCAAAATTCATAGGAACAACAGTCATATGATTAAACATATTCTTTGGACAACATAAAATTAAAATATGTGCTAATTAAAACAGATCTAAAAACTATCACCATCAACAAAAACTTAGAGGAAAATTTTTTACCCAATTTCTAGAGTAAATCTAAAAGTTTTTAAGTATCCAATTTTACACTCTACCTCGAGCCACCTAAGATTCCTTTGCACCCTTTTAGAATACACACAGGTGGATCATTTCTATGAACTGTAATTCTGAATTGCTCTCAAGTTTCCCACTCTCCTGCTGTGATCCTCCTGGTGCCACAAACCTGTTTCACCAAAACTGGATCTTGAGTTAATAATTCAAGTACAAGTAGCTTTTGAGAACTGACACTGGGCAGTAAATGCTGAGGCTGTGCGAGCATATCTGAGACAGGAAGGAGGCCAATAGGTGTGTGAAGGATTGAATAACTGTTGTGCACAGTGAGACTCAATTCCCTAGGGACATTTGTAGCACACTGAGCACTGAATCAGATATATGGAGATCTAGGAGAAGGCTGTGCCCCGGGTATTCACTCCTAACATGTCAGCCCTGCCCCTTAAGTGTATTCCTTTAAACCTGTAGTGGATATAACTTTTAATCATTGCCTTCTACAAAAACAGGGATGAGAATTATGCCAAACACCTGCCACAAAATCCTCCTCAGGCTCACACAAGCTTTATATAAAAACGCATGCCTCTGCGGTCCCCTAATTTCTTTGTGGTAATTTGCCAGGGTTTCTGGTCTAATGCTTCTGTTCTCTGGTGCTACCAATATACCAATAGTTTCAGAAATGCCCAATGCCTTTGCCATTGCCATGTTTGGCATTTATTGCCATTGTTTCCCAGAATCCCCACTCACCACCCAACCCCATCTACATCTAGCTAGAGTCCTCCAATTTCTGGACATAGTAGAGCTCTTTGAAATCTTCCTCTCTCAAAGATCCTCTTCATTCTTGGCACTGGGTGGGACACGACAGTCTTTTCCAATTTTTTTTCTCTCTCCCTTATCGAACAGCATTTGCCCTCATGATCAAGGTACCAGAGTGTGACCCTAGAGAGTGACAACATACTTGCTGATTCTCCAGCAACAAGTCCAAAGGGGAAAGCCAAAAAAACACCAAGTAATTCCATGCTGTCTATAAGCCATATGTCTTTCTACCACAAGTGACTGACATCCTGACTGAAAGCAACATGGGAAGAAAAGGTTTATTTCATCTTACACCATAAGTGGAGGTGGGAGGAGATCCTCAAGGCAGAAATCTGGAGGCAAGAACTAAAGTAGAGACTACAGAGAAACAGCAAGCTTCCCGGCCTGCTCCTCAGCGCTTGCTCAGTTTGTTTTCCTATACCCAGTACTATCTACTAAGGAGTGGCACCACGCACAATGGGCCGGGCCCTTCCACGTCAATCACCAATCAAGAAAATGTCTCCCAGGCTTGCCTATAGGTCAATCTGATGGGGACATTTCTCAACTGTGGTTCTATCTTCTCAGATAATTCAACCTTGGGTCAGGTTGACAAAAGACAAAAGGACCTAATCAACACACCACAAAAAACAAATAATACAAGTCTGCAGTTAATTTTAGTGAACAAAGCTAGACCATAAACCAAAAGAAACATTTGAAGAAGAATAGGAAATTTTCCCTTTAATACTTGACTCTGTCGATTGCCTCTTAGGACTTTCCACTCCCCCAATCCCCCACCGCACCTGCAACATATGGATCACAGATCAACTTAGTTCACTCTGCTGTATGCCTCTTGAATGGAACTCATTCCATTGCAGGGAATCTTAACACCTGAGGGAGTCTCTTAGGGAACCCTGAGAATAAACTCTGGGCATAAAGTACTGACAGACATTCCTGACTGCATTTTCAAAGTCTCAAAGTGAGGGCCCTCGGGTACATGACACAGAGCGGCCTTTGAATTGAACCCTAGTAGACAGCCTTACAAAGGAGGAGTGTAACTAACCTCCCTGAGGCACTGCAAGGTCACCGGCTTCTGGGGAGACTTTTGCCAGATTCAGTGCTGATGGAAAGTCAGTGTAGCATGGGACAGGTGGGAAGGCCTGTTTTACCTGGACCCATTTCAAGTCCCACAGTTCCATGCAAATTACCCAACCCTGAATATTATTAAATTCAGATTCTGGGGGATTTTTTTGAAGACAAGAGAGGAGAAAAGGGGAAAGATGTAACAATCATTATTTCCTGAAAAACCTAGTGTTTGATCCAAAATTGACTCTACTTACGTGATGCAAGAATGAAATGTACAGGAGATAGCTTTGATCTGGCGGCTTGGGGAACAATCTGTACTGAGCAACTGTTGAGATCTGTCCATTCATTGAGTGTTGCCAATGATGGAAACTAAGATGCCTTTAGTTCACGTTCTTTCTCTTCTGGCCCATCCTCATCTTTCTAGCATCACGGTGCAAATAGAAAACAGCTACTCTAGGCCTTCTTTGTTGAAAGCCCTAAGGCTGAGCATTGCCTTTCATTGTCTGTGCTTTGGGGTTCTGCCCTCACCGAAGCAGGGATCTTTTAATCTAAGATGACAGAAATCTACAAATACAGTAACAAGGCAATCTGTTACAGCTGAAAGCACAAAAGGAAACTTGGAACACCCTGTTCCTACGTCAGGTCTGCAGTGTGTGTTTTATTTCATATTTCAGACCCACTGCAGGCAGCCAAGTACTTGCTATTCAAAATGTTTTGCTGACCTCATAAGACACAATGTAAATAGACTTTCTGCCCAATGACGCCAATGCTAAATCTAGTGTCTTCTGGGCTTTTATGTTTTGTGAGATTCTCGTATAGACTGTTTCCAAGTCCTGCTCTCATGGGCAGTTCTGCTTAGGTGTAAATTGATGCCAATTTTTGCAAGCTACTGTTTCTCTCAGCCATTCTACACTAGTCATAAAAGTAAGAAAAACAGGGATTAGGGAGAGTTGTGGGGGCCTGCACTGCATTTTCCATTCCTACATTCCTTGACTTTCTTTTCTTAGAGTTCATGTCCCAGAGTAAAACTTTGGCCTTAAAGGATGGGAGACCTAATGGAGCAGTCCTCAGAAAGTAACAACAGCTAACACTTAACAAATATTCTTTGAGTACCTCAGGGCACATGATAACTTCTCCAAGTACTCATCCCTGCCTTTCCTTCCCCCTTCCCTCTCTTTAATCCTCTCCCTCCTTTCTTCCTTTTCATTTTAATGTCAGAATTCTTTTGAGAAAAAGAAGGGTAGAATTGTAATCCAATTTTACCATCCCCCGAAAAAAATGTAATCTCGAAAGGTTTATATTTTCTCCACAGCCAAAGAGCAAGACTACGAAAGGGCTGGAAGCCCAATAACAGACATCGCACGGTTCCTTCCTTTATCCACCCTAAGCTGATACCAAATTTCACTCTGTAGCAACCAGTGATGGAAGAGAAGCTAATATACTTTCTAAAACAGAAATCTACGCCCATGTTAAAGGTAGGTTGTCCTGAAGACTACTGAAACTATATGTATGAAGCATAAACATTTTTTTTCGGTGAAAGCAAAAATTACAAACAGCTAATAATGGTTTTAATCATATGTTTTATATCACCTATTTGAAGTTAAAACACATGCTCTTTCATAAATGAAACTAATCTTCCCTTTACTTAATATATACTTCACTGAAATTGTTTTTGTATAATGTGCTACCTCAGAATTTACTCAACACACCATAGCCATCTCATCTTCCCACAAATATACAGGTATTTTTTATCATTGCCCTATGAAATGTCAGTGGGGGTTACTCAGCAAGGCCTGAGGGAACCTGTCTCCTCAATGGCTTCTACAGGAGGCTGGATCTTGGTTCTTCTCTGCATGGGCCTTTCTTTGATATGGGTACAGCTTTTTAAGTATGTGGGCCTGTGTTCCTAGGGTGAGCATCTCAAAACAAACAAAAAAAAGTCTGTTTCTTAAGGCTTGCACTCCACAATGGACACAATATCACTCAGTCTGGCAGTCAGGCGTGTTTTTCCTCCTGTGCTTTTCTCCAATACTGTCATCCCTCCCCTTCTTCCTCCCTCATTACTGTGTAAAAAAAAAAAAAACCCCAACAAAACAAAAAAACCCTGACATTTCCAACTACCCAAGGCAAGCCTGATGCTGGCTCCCCTAAGCCAGTTAGTTCCGGTTGCATCTGGTTCCTTCCAGCTTCCTGTGTCCTTTCCTCCTCCACCACTACTCATGTGAAGTGCTCTGTGTGCCCTGCTTATTTAAAGAAAGCTAGCAAAGAACTTGGGTGGGGGCTGCTGTTGCCTGAAGATGGTGAGATCAAAGTTACTAGGATTATGTCAGACACGAAAAATATAAGGCAAAAAGGAGCCTTCCTTTTCTCACATTCCTTTGTGAACTACAAGCAGAATTTAGAGCATCCTCACACAGCTGCCTGTTCCCTGACAGCTAACCAAACTCCCAAATTCTGCATAGTTAAAAAAAAAAAAAAAAGAAGTGTGGAAAGTATTTTGTGAGTAAAAAATTTGAAGGAAATGTCAAGCGGGACTTAACTCTACCTGCACTGCTTCCCCTGCGCACCTTATTAATTCAAACGACTGATCCATAAAATTGCTTCTCAGCACTGAAACAGTCTCTGATACTCCTCTCCTGCTCCCTCGGGCAGGCCTTTGGCAATGGCCTGCATGTTTTCTGTAGTAGCAGGAGAAAGGATCTATAGCTAGGCGGCTAGGCCAGAGGGGACTATAACCACTATTCATTTGCTCGACATGGAGCTTTGCAAGATTCTTTTTCCCTCATGCTCACCCAGCCACTGTCTTCCATCCATCAGCACATAACACCCACCCACCCCCACCCCCCACCTCCCGCTCAGCGCCTTTGCTTTACATCTGCTTGTAACACCTACCCCTAGAAAGCCATGTTCCTCCCATCTTCCCTGTTGACATGGGTTCTTAGGCATCTATTCCATATCTCCTCTCAGTGACTTTGTCCTGGAAGCCCCATCCCCAATACAACTGAGTATATGAATATATACATATACATACACATGCATGTATGTACACACACATACCACATCATACCTCTTCTCCCTACAGTTGGCCCACCACTTACTAATAAACATTGTATTTCTCACTTATTTATTCACTGTCACTCTGTCAATAATATTAGCTTCACAAAGACAAGAAATTTTTTATCTTGTTTATTCTTGGAACTAGCACAGTAATGGGTATCAAGTGGGTATACAAAATAGATGTCTATTAGTAACTAAATTAACCACTGATGACTCTGTACCTATTTTTCCCAGCCTACTCTGAAGGCAGAACACTGTGGTTCTGGTTCAATGAATACTCATCAGTGCTAGTTACCTACTACTGCAATAACAAATTATCACATGTGTATACATGCTGTGTATACACAACAAAAGTTGAACACTTTCATTTCTGTAATCCAAAGCCCAATATACTGCAGTGGTCTAAAGGTGTCCACAAGGCTGTATTCCTTCCTCAGGCTCTGAGAAATCTGTGTTGCTGCCTTTACCAGATTCCAAATTGCAGGAGTCATAGACACTGTATGGCTTTAACCCTCTATTTTTAAAGACAAAAATGTCACAGCTTTCCTTTATTACATAGTGTTCTCTCTCTCTCTCTCTCTCTCTCTCTCTCTCTCTCTCTCTCTCTCTCTCTCACACACACACACACACACACATATACACACACACACTTTTGCTCTCTCTCTCTCTTCCTACCTTCTCTTCTAAGAACTGCAATTTTAAGAACTGCAATGGGCCCTCCTGGATAATTCATATTTAAAGATGATATGGATGACAAACTTAAGTCCCCTTGATCCTGTAATCTGATACACCCATAAATCCCAGGGTGAGGATGAGGAACACATGGGTTGGACATTATTGTATCTTCATCCTCCTCTTGAGCAACCTGAAAGGTAACAGGGCCTCCTCTATAGAGAAGAGAACTGAGATGATTTTCTCCAGATTGACTTCATTCCTCACATTTTGCCTCTCATTGGTTCTTGTTGGATGGAAAATAAACTCTTCTGGCTCAGAGGGAGAAGGCCTTGCGCTTAGGGCTCTCTGTAATTGTTTTTTCCTTTAACCTAGATAACAAAATAAAATTCAGTCACCAAAGCTAAATCTTCTCCACAGAAACTGGGACTAGATGAACTACTGACGGGGCTTTTATGAGAAAGAAATATATACATGAAAATTCTATAAACATCAAATGTACAGCGTAAGGACTTAATCGCAAAAGGGCTTTCCAGCACCAAGGACACTCTGAGTCTGACACTGATTGGAGTTTTGATTGTGTTAATCCCTCAAGAAAACTGCATAAATGTTCACTTGCATACTTTGGAAAAGTCAAAAGCTAAAATGGACAATGTTTCTCAAAGCCCAAGCACTACACTTCATCACTGGGTTGGCTGGTAACAGTATGGTATACCAGATATGAACATGAATTTTTTTTCCTTCAAAATACCAGACTGGGAACCAGCTCATCCTTACCTTTCACCATTTGAAACAAAATTGCTGGAGTCTTTTTATCCAGATACTTCTAAGCATTTTAAAGGAAAAGGGGGAAATAGGTCTCATTCACCTTGTAACTCTGGTGCCCAAAATTTGCCTGGCAGAAATGTCTAAAGAATATTTGTGAAATTAATGAACAAATTAGCACGTTAGTGACTGAGTAGTTGATTAACTAGAGATGCACACTGGGAACTTGCCCATGCTACTGATAAAGTTTTAGACTCTTCTGTATCTTCATTTTATCATGTATTGGGGGGGAAAAAATCTCACTTCAAGGTTTTCAGTTGCAAGAGCAGAATTAATTTTTCTTAACCCTATAAAGCTATATATATTTTTTTTTTCTTTTTAAGGCAACTTCTTTAAATGGAGACTACCTGACTCCAGTTATTACTCTGATAATCCCATATTTCTCCTAAAGTTCCTCAAGAAGGGTATTATAGGGGAAAAAGCTGAACTTGTCAGTGAAGTGAAGGAAGTGAAGCCTGAAACAGATATAGCTGAATCCTTCCATTACGAGGATGTAGCTGATATTTCTAGGAAGACAAGAAAGAACTCTCTTGTGGCTGAGACACATTATTGGCCTAGAAAAATCCAATTCTGAACAATGAGACTGTGGTGGATCTTCCCTAGTGAAAAACACACATTTCAGAAGTCGGAATGATTCACCGTATATCTGTCCCAATAAGTCAAGGGCTGGACTGGAGAGATGGGTTAGCAGGTAAAAGCACCTGCTGCTCTCAAAGAAGTCTGAGATTTAGTTTCCATCATTCATAAGGCAGCCTACAACCATCTGTGACCACAATTCCAAGGTATCCAACACTCCTTTCTGGCCTCTGTGGGCACTAGGCAAGCATAAGATCCAATACATGCTTACATGAAGGTAAATATTCATTGCACAAAAAGGGAAATAAATGAATAAAAGACTTAAGAAAATCCCAAGACCTGCTTCCATGGGACTCAAGATACAGCCTATTTAAGCCACCGAGGAATAGAAGTGTCTCACAATGGACCATCTTCCCAGGAAGGCAGTAAGAGCTGCATCGTTGACCATTCTACCCTGAGTGGCTGAAAAAGAAAGAAGGTTTTTCTAAGCTCTGAGAGTCTTTGCACATCACTTACCTTTATCCACTATTAGAAGGCAGATAGTGAGGTATCAGTTGCATGGTTCCCCTTGAAACCGAAAGACTGATGAAAAATAATTATGCAGACAGTCTTCTGAAAATACAAAAGACTACTAATTTGATTAAGAAGGTCAAAGAATAAGACAATTGTCGAATTTAATTTAAAATATTCTTGGTGCTCAACCATAAATGAGACAACTTTATCAACAACATCCTTCCCCTACCCAAAGTCCAAGGAACACAGTAGAATAGGAAACAGGAAAAAATGTAAAAGCTGGGATGGGGGGGGGCTACAAAATGCTGCCTTCGGGGCATGTCATGAGCTCATAGCAGCTGTGGCTACCTGTCCAAGACCAGAACAATATGAAGCCATCCAAAAGTTCCTGCCTAAATATGGGAGGTGCTCTCCTCAGGAAGAAAAAAACAGGACCTATATGCAATTGACATCTATTGGGAGAGTGAGAATCATTCTTTTTTGAAGGTATGGCCACTGGTAAGTTTATGCTCCCGTGGATGGCCCTGTACCCATGCACAAATGCAATGAACTCAGTGGGTTATCAAGAAAAAAAAAAAAAGGAAAAAAGATATGAAGTTGGAATAGATATACATTAGAAAGGGCTTGGGTAGGGCTCAAGGGGGAAAATGAGAGACATATAGAACCACATTTCATTGTGTGCATGTATGTAATTCTTGAAGAAATACAATAAAATTAGTAAATAAATACTCTTGAATTTCAAAGGTAAAGAAGACTTGGTCACGTTACTTTTTCTGGCAACAGGAAATTCCAATTCAATAGACGTTTCACGTTCATAACCAACATTTCCAGCAGTACCTATCCAATACAAAAGAGGCAGTACTTTAAACTATTTCTTTTTGGGAGCTCTCTGAAGACTGACATATTCAGGGCAAATAATAAACTAGGTAGCAGTGCCTCAGTAATCCAAGGTTAAAGTGAGATTCTGGTGCAACAATAAATAGATTCACAGTAAAATCCCTTCAGTGAATCATGCTAAGGAACCAATTCACACACAGAAGTAAAATTTGTTTTCTACATCTTTTAAAACCCCAAGTGATTATCTTTCAACTGTCTATACCTTTTCTTAAATTTTCTAAGGGAGTATGTAACTTTGACTAATATAACATTGTGTTTATTGCAGTTTTAAGAGCTAAGGACCACTCTAAACAGCAAAGTCAACTACATGGTCTCTTCCAGTTGAATTCTATTCTGTTACACTGGCATCAATTCAGATCTATGATCCCCACATTTTTCTTAGGAAACTCAGATTGTCATCACATATCACATTATACTAATTCCAGCCACCAGCCAGAAATTCTGAGACACTTTATCTATTCTCCTATGTTTAACCTTTAGGGATTGGGTGGTATTAGTGAGTACACCACGGCAGAGCCATGGATCTCTTTAGCTTGTCCCTTGGCTGCATTTCTCCATGTATTCATCTGGGCTGGACATTTTCTTGACATCAACAAGTGATGCTCTAACTCAAGGCATTTATGTAGAGAAGAGGATCAGCCCTCTCATCTCTTCATTTTCAGAGCAGCTCCAAAGGCTAATGGCACTTGACGCCACACTGATGTTTCTAGACCAACTGTCCCCTCAAGGACTTCAACATTCTCCAGTTCTCCAACCCCAAGATATTTATAATGCCCCAACTCAGAGGACAAATGCAGAGGCATCCTCCTGCCCAAAACCCTGCTCAAAATCCTATGATATCTCCACCTATGCTATAAGTACTCTTCTATTCATGGAAGTCTTGCAGCGTGTATTTTCTGGATAACTTATTGAAAAGTAATCAAAAAGACAACTGGCTATTCTGCAATCCTTTCAAAATGTAAGGTCTTTTTTAATTTCTGAGAAACCTAACGTCCGTTATTTAAAATGGCCTCTTCCACAACAATGGTTCATAATTAAATCTATTTACTTTGACGGTTCACAGCTCCTGATAAAAGGCCATCTGCAACATTTTTAAATTAACGAGTTTTCCTACAAAGAACATTATTATTAATGATGTGAAATACTGAGGCTCCAGAAGGGAAGTATAATCCAAGACCACAACATAAGATTTCATTATCACCGTGTCTTGGTTTGCCTCTGCACTCTCAATTTAGAAAGGAAGGATGCACTGCAAGTTAATACAAAAGGACTGAGACACAGAGGGTGGAGAAATGAAATCACGGGGCTGGATTGGAGATGTCTTGGGAGCACAAATTGTGCCTCTCCTTTAGCTTCCTTTTATGTCTGGAAAAGAGTACATAATCCACACTGCATCTTATTAGTGAATACTAGGTGTCAAGGTCAAGTGGACAGAAAACAAACCAAACTCTCTTTAAAAGCCTCTGGCCTTTTGCCTCAGCCTCCCTGAACCTTACTTGGTTGCCCATTCAATGGCTCTGTGAAAGACCAGTGTTAATGCCTCCATGACTACCTATTTCCATAGTCAGTAACAAGTATTAAGGCAGAAGTTGTTGAATGCACAAAGGTACTCGTTCATCTAAGGAAGACAAGAGAAAGCTGAAGCTCAGCCCAGGGCTGTTATGAGAATCAGATACGTGTGTCCAGAGAGGAAGTCCTATTGGACTGCTTTAGGAGTAGCTTTGAGAAAGTCAAAGCTGTGTGCCCTGATACATGTCTTTTCTAGTTCACATATTTCACGTCTGCTGCCCATCCGTACTTACAATAGGCCTGTTAAAATGGACTACTCATATTCTTTCTATCTTTTTTGTTTGTTTGTCAAGAGAGGGTTTCTCTACATAGCCCCAGCTGTCTTGAACTTGTTCTGTAGACCAGGCTGGCCTCAAACTCAGAGACACATCTGCTTCTGCCTCCTGACTGCTGGGATTAAAGGTATACACCATCACTGCCCAGAAACCCAAATTCTTTCTTATGGCACACTTCCTAGATGGCAGAGTTCAGTGGATGGAGTCAAGACCAGTGTCCATCTGAACTAAACTTCTCACATTATATGTCTTCCTTTATCAACCAGGGAAGGAAAGTGGGATGGATGATTCCTATTTAGGAAAAGGATCCATCAAATGTTTCTGTTTGGTTTCTTTATTTTATTACCATACCTTCCTTGGGCAGAGCTGTTAGTCCAGACCAGCAGGTTCTCCTTCTGAGAAGCCTACCCTTGCTAGTTGCAGCTTTGCTACTTACTCAAGGCAGAGGAAGAACTTATGGTAAGGGTGAGACACCAGGGAGGAAGAGTATGCCAAAAGAAAGCTAGAAGTCCCCCTCCATTTAATAAGCAAAGGCAGGAAGTGGCCCAGACAGAGTGTACCCTTCAGTAACACACCTTCGGACACCTACTTCCTCCATGTTGTTCCCATCTCCTAATAGCCTATTTACCTCTGAACTTATCAATAAGTTCATCCATTGATGAAGTTAGTATGCCCAAGATCAATCATCTCAATGGTTTGAAGGTGTGAAAGGTCATGTGGGGATCAAACATTCACACTGTACTTCGTATCCTAAGCATAAAGTCAGACAATGGAATTATTTTCATTCCTGAGTAAAGAAAAAAGGGGAATTTCTATCATTTGCAGCAATGTGAATAGAATTATACCCAATTATCCACAGTATTATGTCAAGTGAAATAAGCCAGATACAGAAAAAAAATCACAATCTCACTTAAATATGGAATACAAAAAGTCAAATCCATAGAAAAAAAGTAGAATGGTTGTAACTAAAGGTCAAGGCTCTGGAGATTGAGCTAGGGAAAGACTGGTCAAAGAATATAAAATGTCATATAAATGCAATGGATATTTTTAGGAAATGTATTGTACAACATGATAATTATGTCTTATATTCTTGAAATATAGTAACTATATTGTATATTTGGAAGTTATCAACAAGCAATTTTTAAGGCCACCCTGTGTGTCATTCTGAGTAAGTTGCCATGCTTAAAAAACTTGATAATAACCCCCTATAAAATGACCACATGATACCACAAGCAATAATGTACCCATGTGGGTAACAAAGATTCTAGATCTTGATATGCACATGCATATAGCTGTAGTAATAAGTTTCTGGTCTGTCTGACCTGTGGTCCAGACCCACAAACCCATATAGTAACACAGAGACACTTGTATTAACTTTATGCTGATTACCCTATGGCTCTGGAATGTTGCTTGCTAGCTTTTGTTCTTAAACTAAGCCATGACTCTTATCTTGTTTAGTCATGTGGCTTGAGACCTTTTCTCAGGGCAGCATTTCAACTTTTTTCCTCTGCGTCTGCTGGTGTCTCATTACGGTGTCTCTGTAGTGTTTCTCTGGCTTCTCTGCTCTGTTCTTCCTGTTCTCAGAGTTGTCTTAGTCTGGTAGCCTGCCCACACTCTCTGTCTGCCTTCCTTCAGCCAATCAGTGTTTTTATTAAACCAGTAGGTGGGACAATTATTTACAATGTAACATAATCTCACTAGATGTAGCAAAACTCAATGAGCACATTTACAGATACCAGACTCTGCAGACCCACTGCTGAATTGAATAAGATTTAAGGGGAGGAATTCACAGGATAAATAGCCTGTTTGGGAAAACACTATTCCTCTTTTGAAAATTATTCTTAATACTGTATTACCAAGCATTAACTACATAATGAGGGCTTTCATTATGGTATTATCATAGATGGACATATGTATTTTTATTTTATTCACTCCATTACCCTCCCATCCCCTTCCCATTTCTCCTAATTCCTTTCTTTCCAACTAACTCCCTCCCCTTTGTCTCTCTCTGTCTCTCTATTTCTCTGTCTCTGTCTCTCTCTATGTCTCTGTCTCTCTCTCTGTCTTTCTTCCTTCTTCCTCCTTTTTCCCTGTCTCTTTCTCCCTTCACAACATGCCTGCCTATCTATCCCAATACATTCTTTATTAGATTGTTTTATAGGGGACTGGGGTAGGGGTTGTTCAGGTTGAAAACGATGACTTATGGACATGTTTGCACCTTCATTAAGGATTTACCCAAGGCTGCTCTGAAAGAATCTTGCAGCCACTCCCCATTCGATACATGGGCTAAATCAAGCCAGAGAAGAGTGTAGGAGTTAGCACAGTGATTCTGACAATGACTGTCATTTATTTTGAACCTTCTACTATTTGGACGGATCAATGGCCTTCCATCCTGGCAAACACTGCTTATTTCTAGATAAGTGCTGATATTCTGGGCATAGTCAGCACAGGTAGTATTTTGCCACCAAGAGCAGAAGTGGCCAAGTTCAGAAAACTAATTATTGCCCAGGTTCTTGAGAGCTATTATTCTGGAGAGAAGAAACTACACCTTGAATGCCCCTCAGTTGACCCTACCTATGCCATAGTGCAGGATTCGTTCAACAGCCACCACGTTCAACTGTTCCATTGAGCCTGAAAATGGCCCAAAGAGTCTCATTCACATTTAGAGAGGCATAGTCTCTTCTCCTGCACTGGAAATTAGAATGAGAACTATCTTCTTTTGAACATTTACTTGGCAGTTTGCATCAATTCGTTTTCTTCCTACACCAACTCGCTGCAATAGGAATTACCATTGACCTTTTCAAGTGGGGATTAGAAACAGAGTGAAAAATGTTGTCAGCAGTCATCCAGCTAAATCGAGATTATACTTGTCTCTGTCTGCTTCTAAATCGAGATTATACTTGTCTCTGTCTGCTTCTAAATCGAGATTATACTTGTCTCTGTCTGCTTCCCACACCTTATGAACCTCACCACTGAGCCATCTGTCCCTTTGAATAATCACTAGTACCTGTTTACAACCATTCCACTTCATTTCCTCTTGGTGATTATCCATGAACCCTACATTACACTGTCATAAAACCACAAAGTGAAATTTTAGGTGCCTTGAAACTCCAAGATTTGATTATCAATTCAAACAAGAGAGAAAAATGCTAAGTTTACACTAGTTGTAAACCTTATTTTTAAAAGTGTTTTACATATCCTTCACACTGGCCCATTCTAGGCCTCTTAGAAAGCTGTGCATATTTCTAAATTACTAGTATTCAGGTCATTTAGGTGGTGCTGGGAGTGAGGGGGCAGCATAACATTTATCTCCAGGTATTGATTACAGAAAATTAAAGAAAATAATATAAACAATTTTAACACTGTCTTTACTCCTCCTTCTTGAAAAAGGCACCAATAATAAGTGGTTTTAAGGAAAATAAGATGCCAGTGAGAAGGAAAATGAAGGGCTGGAAAGAATGCCTTCGGATGAAATTGTTTGACTAGGTATGCTCAAATTATGACTTCAGCCTCTGAACCCTTCCTGTACTTGGCAGCTTGCCCACCACATAAAGCTCAATGGGAAACAAAACCACTTCCTTTAAAGCCATTCAGAAGTCATATCTTTATATCTCCCACCTGTCAAGGCACAGGTCACAACCTGGTCGTAGACAGGCCACTCACCCTCAGACTTCAAATCAGAAGCCAGTGGCTCAGAGACCAGGGAACTTTTCTTCTGGTGACTGTGGTAGCAGCAGCCAGTTACCAGGCCCTTGTGAAAGGCAGTGATGTCTGCAGCTAACAGCAGCAGTGACTATGAAAGTCTAGCAGCTAGTGCACAGCGTGACGTCAGCAATAGCTCACCAAAATGGCTCTCTAGTGTGTGGTTATATATGACTCTGGCTTCTCTTTTATCTCACTCTTATCCCCAGTGATCCTCGTAGATGGCTGGGATCTCTTAACCAATTCCTTCTCTGTTTAGCCAGCCAAAGGCAGTTTCAACGGGTTGCCTAATATAATATAAATGAACCCATTTGTACTACGTCAGAGCAACAGTGACGGCCTTCTACCACGTTAGGAGTTGTCCTTAAGTCCACATCAGCATCTTAGCCTTACCCAACTGTGCATTTGGAAAATCTCCAGGATGGTCAGAGTCCATTTCTTCATGGCTGCATCATGCAATGCTCACTACCAAGAACCCCATTCACTTCAGAAGAATGTGGAATGGGAAACAGCAGTAGGTGAGACTGTGGCTCTAAATTTTTAATTCGTTTTCTGCTTTTTTGAAATGTAAATTCTTATCATACTCCAAACACGTTTAATAACAAATGTATTTTGCTAACATCTCACTATAAAACACTTTATGTCATGGAACTAAAAACAAAGCTTATCTAATATTAGTGGACAGAAGGGAGAAGGTGGCTTACTGTTCAAATTTCTTCATTTTGTCATGTACCAGAGAAACACTAAACAGGAACACTTGTGATACAACCTTCTACATTACTTTAGAAGAAAGCCAGTTTTGTTAAGCCCTGGCACACTGTGATATTGCTATTGTGTTGTATACATAGGAAGTTTTAGACAGAGAAAGGGTATATAAACAACACCTACAATGTGTGGCCAAAGTGCCTAGGAATGTAAGGACATGAGAGACATAAACTTCAAGGAGTAATTCCTGGAAGGGTCTGCCTAAGGAAAAACCTCCCTGTTGTATTGAGCAATGCATGCTTACAGGTTTAATTCAATACTAGGCTTTAAATTAGCTTTTACATAGATTCTGGAAAGTATGGCAATTTTTATAATAGAAATGACAGACAATTAATGATTAAAAAAAAAAAAAACAGCCAGTACCACATCTTGAGAATTACTTTCTTAGGGCTACTCAGTCGGTAAGGCCTCGGAGAATGACCAAGACAGCCTAAAGCGAACACACCCTCCCATACTTATCCTTAGATGGAGGAGGGAGCTAGACAGGCTCTGCACCTGATAATGGCATACAGTGGGTGGTTATTACACAATATTGATCCTCATCAGTGTCAATCGACAACTCCTCACAGCATCTCACTCCAGGCCCCATCTCAGGGATCTGAGTGACACTGTTCAAGAAGCTCCTCCCGTCTGGGCAGCCCCTCCAGAATACTGAAATTGTTTCCAGAACCTGTTTGTGGCATCTGCCTCTGTATCTGGTTGTATCTGGAGCAACACACTGATGCATCCTGTGCTCCTCTTTGCAACACTTGAATAAGAAGCTCAGAAAGGGCCCCTCTTCATCCTTAACTTTTAAGAACACTTCAAAATGAGTCACAATAAAACCTCAATATCAGTTCTCCCAAAGCAGGGAAGAAAACACAAAATTCTAACTCCCAATTTGTGAAGTATAAAAGAAAAAAAAATCCAACAATGATTTAAAAAAACTTAATTTGGATCTCTGACAGCTGAAGAATACAAACTAATGACTTCAAGTGTTCCCACTCGGAGCAGACAATGACAGGGGCTCCTGGTAGTGATTATTTATTTGTTCCAGAAATGTCTGAAAATAGCAATAATATGAGAACAATAATTCCATCCACAATGCTCAGGGGCAAAGAACACTGAACTTTAACAGCAATATCTGAAAAATATCCTAGAGGCTGCAAGACACACTTGGAAAAAGTCTGAATACAGGCAGCCAGAGATCTTATATTGAGCTATTAGCTCTATTGCTCTCCTCTTTATGACTCAGTTTCTGATGAGGATGATGATGCTGATGAGGATAAGGATGATGATTTGGAGAAAGTCCTACTGTCTATCCCTTATAGCTGCTTGTGCTAACAAGTGTAAGAAGTCCTTCAAGGTACTTGCCATGCAAAAGATGCTCAGTAATTGCTTGTTCCAAGTCTGTTCCCTAGGATGCCTACATCCACAAAGAATGGTTTCACTGCCTCATCCTGTGGGCCCAGCCCGTATCACTATACCCACTACTTACGGGCAGTCCATGGCTACAGGATTGAGTTGACAGTCATGCCTGGAAGTATTTCCTGCAGTGTGCAGGAAGGCTTTCTGAAAAAGGATGTCATCATGTTTAGAGCAGTTGACTGGTTTCATGTCATGGGATAGTGTGTTATTTATTGGCTGTCCAGTAAAATGCCTACATGATGTTTATGACCCTGGCTTCAAATAATTCTGTGAAGCAGTCCTAAAACTTCTATGGTAATCCCTATCCACTATAATCACCTTTCCCTGCATCTTCCTAATCAGGCAAACCATGACCACCCTCAATAAATGGTCCTCATCCTTCCAAAGGCATAATCCCTTCATTGTAATCTTTCAAAGCTCACTAATCCAAGCACCCCCAAGCCTTATCACCAAACTTAGCAGCCTGATGCACCACTCACAAAATAAAGAATCTTCCATAGACTGGCCATCTGCTCTAATCCTCCATGTAAGCAGTAGGGAAAATGAGTTTCTGAAGCCCAGAGATATAATACTGTCTGCTGACAGAGCTGTACCTAGAGACCAGAAGTCCCAGATCCCAGGCCAAAGCTGGTTTCACCTTGTTGCTGTTGGTGAGTTCGGTTGCTAGATTAGAGCCATGATACACAAAAGCTTAGTGTATTCTTTCCTAAAGTGATACTTGCATTTAAGAGATGCCCTGAGATGAAAAGCCTGGGTAATGCTTAATTTGAAAACAGCAGCCAGAGCCAGTGGGAAGATATTTGAGGTTGAATAGGATTCTTTCAGACTTCCCAAAAGCATCCCACCTACACTCCAAGAGAATGCTATACTAACGAAAAACGTGACCTCCATCCTTCTAGCCGGCCGGTGACTCAACAGATATTTGCTGAGGGTACAGTATGTATGAGGCAGTGCTATACAGAGTGAGAGGATTTGCATGTCAGATACCATACTTAGTACTTCACTCTGTCTGAACTTTACATCACAATAAAGCAGATACTGTGTCCTCTATTTTACAGATAGGAAAACTAAGGCTAACCAAGGTCAAGCAAACCCCTGCCCTCTTGAAGTCGGTAAGCAGAGGAATTGGAATTTGAGCCCAGCTTGCTCACCTTCAGAGCCACGTCTTTACCTCCTGGCACTCGCTCTCTAGCAGGTGCACAGCTGGACCTTGTCAGAGAGTATTGTGAAACTCACACAAAGAGAAGCAGGCAAAGCAGGCAGCACAGTGCTTGGCATGTATGAAAAGCTTTCTCTTTTTAAGGTTGAACAGAACACACCATTTTTATAAAGCCTTTGTTTGGTCTGGAATTCAATGACTCTCTGGTTTGCAAATTGCAATAAACGCCAATATCAGTATATAAATGGCACAGAATTTCATCAAGGCCTAGTCATTTAAACTGTCTGCAGTTTTTCAAGTAGGAATAAAAAATAGAGATTTTCTTCATCCCAGCGGTCTAATCAAGCTAACTTGTTTTCTCTCTCTCCCCATTCATCTCTCCCTCCCTTCTCCATTTTATTCATTTATCTGAAGACAGAATCACATTCATTCCTCATGTAACTGGCACACAGTGCGTGGGTGGTGTTTAATAAAACCAGCTTCACAACCTAAGCATTCATCAGAATGGAATGTTGGGAAACCATTATTTTCATTGGAACAATGAGTTTATTAACCTGAGTGCAATTAAAACCCGAAACTTTCTCTTAGGACTACATTAGTTTATTTAAGCAAATATAAAGGCTCCCTGAAGCAGGGTCACTGGGGACAAGTCCAGAAGACAGGATTTCTAGAGCAGAGTTTACAACTCAATATCCATGATGACAGGGCTGCTCTTTCCCAGGAAATTCTGACATGCAGAATAGCCACATGTGGCAAGTGGAAACCTGAAATGAGGGGTGTGTGTGTGTGTGTGTGTGTGTGTGTGTGTGTGTGTGTGTGTGTGTAGTTTTATTTATTTAATCTTAATTAATTGTAATAACCACATGTAGCTGGTGGGCCCCACAGTAGGCAACACAATTCTAAAGAAATGAATCACAAGAAAATCAATTGCGGAGGTTAAAGTAAGGACTCTGTAAAGTGATGCCTAGGTTTTGTTTTGTTTTGTTTTTTCTCTTTATTTAAAAGTTTTTTTTCTTTTACATACCCTCCACTGTTTCCCCACCCTCTCTTCTTCTCCCACCTAACCTCCTTCTAGACATCCCCCCCCCTCCATCCACTCCTCAAAGAGGGTAAAGCCTCCCTTGAGTGGTCAACACAGGCTAGCATTCTAAGTTGAGGCAGCACTCAGCCCCTCTTCCCTGTAAGGCTGAGTAAGCATCTCCCCATAGGGAGTGAGTTGTAAAAAGCCAGTTCAAGTACTAGGGAATAATTCCTGGTCCCATAACCAAGGGGCACAGCTCTCACTGTTAATTAACTTTGTTCTTACCCTGCTCCTTCTCACTTTCATAAACTCTCTCCCTGCTAGAAATCATGTAGTATGACAGACAGCTTTGAGTTTGATGAATTCTCAAAAATCTCAGAAGAGTAGAGTTTCCGGACCAGTGAGGGACAATGAGGTCACTTTTTCCACCCAGGAAAGCCACAGAGATATTCACCACTGTACCCAGAAAAAATTTAGCCAAGCATTTCACTGTATCTAATAAGAGAACTAAGAACAAGTAGCAAATGACTTGCTTAAACGCACTCACATGCTAGAGCATGGCTTGTTACTTCATCATGGTCTGCATCCACTTGGATGGCTATATTTGCTGAGTTTCTGATTAGAAAATCCTTTGTTAGGAATTTTATAATTATTATATTTTGACTCCTAAAACACTTTTCCTAACTAGTGGTTATCATTCCTAATTTTATTAATCCCAGATTATTAAAGTGAAGTATCTTGTTCAAGAGCACAAAAGAGAAAGTTCTAAAAACAAGAATCAGTAGCAAACTAGATCTCCAGCCCAGCATTTCCCACCATATCCTGACCCACTGTTACTACGTTGGCTAAGGCTTCCTATTCTTCCCAACAGATGAGTTTCTTTCATACATTTTGGGATTAACCCTAACTGGTGGCAAAAGTTGCATTCCCATCAACTGCAAATATATATATATATATAATAAGATTGGTCTTGCTAAAACAAAATAACAGCGTAAGATTAGTGATGAACTAACCTTTTAGATTTAAGCCATTTCTACAGTGAACCAGGGGCATCTGTCTCAGCTCTTCTCTCTAAAACTTACTTAGTTCCTTCCTTTACTCCTTGCTGTGACCAAACCCTGACAAAAAGTCACTGGAAGGAGGAAAGGTTCATTTGCAGAAGTGGTCCTGGGAATAGAGTCCATCATGGCAAATAAGGCATGACGGTGGCTGTGGCCTGCAGCTGCATGGGCTTGTTCATAGTCAGATGGATCAGGAAGCAGAAATCAATTGGTAAATGCTCATCGGCCTTTTCTGTTTCCTCTCCTACTTTTATTCAGTCGAGACACCCATGTGAGGGATGTTTGTTTTCATTCTTCAGCTTAGCCTCTCTGGAAATGTCCTCATAGACATGTGAAGAGAAGTATGCCACCCAGGTGATTTTAAGTCTAGCCAGGTTGACAATAATGATTAACAGGAGTCTTATGTACATACGTATTTTTATTATTGATTTTTGAGATTATAATATAATTAATCATTTTCCCCTTTCCCTTCCACCCGCCTAACTTTCCCATATACCTCTTTTTCCCTTTCAAATTCATACCTCTTTTTTCATTACTTGTTGGTGCATGAATATATATATATATGTATATGAATGAATACACACACACACACACACACACACAATCCTAAATATAACCTTCTCAGTCTGCATAATGTTATGTGTATGTATGTTTTTAGGACTGGTAATTTAATATTGGAGTGCTAACTGGTGTGTTTTTCCCTGGGGAAGATTATAGCCAAATGTCTTAGATGCTCCCTGTATGAAGAAGTAGACAGTCTTTCCATCAAGAGGGTGTTTGTCCACTTGAATCCTGCTGAGCCTCGTGTCTGCTTGCAGCCAGGATGACAGAAGATGTAATACCACGTGGTTTTAAAAGGTTGGCTATGAAAGGTCATGCAGCTTCTGCTATCAGCATTCCTTAATTGCTTGCATTTCTTTGCGTAGGACTGAGGCCTTGTGGTCTTTCCCTATTTTGTTGTGTACGTCTATTGTTTCTAAAACTAAAAGGAAATAGAAGGACCTAAGGCACTATATCTGCTCTCTCAACTCCTACCATTGTTTTTTATATCTCAAACAAAAATTCCCAATACATTATTTATAACAGTCATAGTTCTGTTCTGTTGGAGACGCCACATCTACAGTGATTAATGGAAAGTCCCGGATTTATTGTACTGTGTTGTCCTGATGGTAAATTGATAGATAGTCTTCAGCAAATTCCAGTTGAGCTCATGATTTCCCTGTAAATGTGCCCCAATACACCTGCCACATTTCTAAATTCTAGGCAAGATTTATGATTATACTTCAGGATATATTATTGTGTAGAAGTTTAATGTAAAACTCCCAAAATAAAAAGGCTGTGGTTGCCCATCTTCACTTTATTCCTGAATGCTTCATACTCTCAGTTTTTTTAGCAGCCTTTTTAATGAAGATTAATTTCATTTTCTATCAGCTGTGCTAATAAAATGTGTTGTTGAAAAATGGTACTATATGGTACAATTAGCTAATATCCATTTCTTCCACTTTTTTTAAACACACTGAAATTAATGGCAGTGTAAATGAGAATGGGGATTTCAGCTGCTTCCTGGTGGCTGATTGGAAAAGTAGTACAAACTCGGCACAATGAGCCCTTAGTTCTCTAAGAAGCAAAAACAGTGGGCTCAATGAATTGCTGACTAGATTTAAGACAAGATGGAGATGGAAAATTTTAAAAGGGTCATCCGAATTGGCCATAAAGGGTCCATATTTGGAAAAGCTCTGAGGAATAGCCATTTGGAGAAAAGGGCATGATGTCATGACTCAGAGTACCTCTACGTGGCCTATAACGTCTGCCAAAGGCTTCAATGACTGCTTATTGGCCAGTGTTAGCTTCCAAACATGATTTTATGAATGGAGGAAGTGAATTCCTTCAGAAGATCAAAGAACTTTAATTTGGTCAGAAATCCATTTGTGATCAGAGCAAATTTACAGTAAATGAAACCTGAATTCACAGCAGATTCAAAACTTACCTCCTTTTTCCAAAACACAAAGATTCAAATTTTCCTACCATTTGCTTCTTTTATTCTTATAGAATCTCAAATATACCACCAAATGTCTTAGATGCTCCCTGTAGGAAGAAATAGACAGTCTTCCCATCAAGAGGGTGTTTGTCCACTTGAATCCTGCTGAGCTTTGTGTCTGCTTGCAGCCAGGATACAGGAGCTTTAAGATCATGTCGTTTCAAGAACTGGCCATGAAAGGCTTTGGTCTTCCCTGCTGGAACACAAATGCTGGAAACCTGGAGCTGCACATACAATGTTACAACCAAGCTGAGGAGAAGCCAAGCCTCATAGAGAGATTGCATGGTGATATCTGGTCACCTAACGTGTAAGAGAGAGTTTCCATCTGACCCCGGCCTCAGTATCAAGTCTCACAGCTGGAGCACACACAACCCATTCCCTGCAGAGTCCTCACTGGCTTCTTGACCCATATCCTCCTGTGTAAATATCACAAAATGATTGGGCTCTACTGCTAAGCTGTCTATAATTTGTTGCACAGCAGTAGTTTCTGGAACAATCCTCTTACTGAATTGCCACCTCTGATTGTTCTCCATGGAGATTCTAACCCTGAAATGAGAACTTTTCCCTTGTGTGTTGACCCAAAGCTCTCTTACGCAAATGAAAATTCCATGTATATCATGGCTGACAGAGGCTCTTCAACTCAGGACTTCACCCTTCCAGAAATCAAGCATGTGGCCTTCTTCTATCAACCAAACAACCTTCCCAGGTCTGTCTCCCTTGGAAAATCTTCCCACTTTAATCACATAATGGCCTACAATTTTTCTCTCTCACTGCTTACCCTCACCAATAACAACTGACATGTATCCACTAAAAACAAAATAGCATAAAAGACAGTAAATATAAACCAGGAGGTCTATTCCCAAAGGACTTTTTATCCTGTTTAGGAAGTACAGCCAAACCATTTTCTACCACCACCAGAATAGAATAGAATAGTTGGGAAAGATCCATTCTTACCGTTGTATGATATAGTTAAGAAAAACATTAAAAACTCTATTTCCATACTTCTACAAGGTATGTTCATTCATGTCAACTAATGACACTAGTAAAAAGTAATGTTTTATATCTAAGATATGATAATCTTCCATTTTTTCATATATTCAACAATTGATATTGATAACTGTGTGTGGCAGCCCAGAAGAGCACAGACATAGTCCTGTCCCCTTGAAGTTTATATTCTATTGAATGAGATAGACAATGTGTGTGTAGACATTCTTTAGTGGCTCATGCAGAAAAGAAATAAAGACGATGGAGCAATGTGGGGAGCAACTGTAGTGGGGGTGGCTACTTTGGTTGGGTAGTCAGGCAATTGAGATTGTAGCGCTTAAGGTAGGTCCTCAAGATAAGAGGCAGGCTGAGGAGATAGAAAGAATGGAGTTTGAAGATAGAAGAAAGCTATGCAAACCTCTGAACAAGAAAAAGAAATCAGTTTGATTTCCAAGAACAAAAAGCCTGTGTGGCTAGAGAGCTAAGGATGGAGAGAAAAGAGAGAGAGCACAAAGGGTAGAGAGTTTCTGTACATTTACAATACCAAATGATTGACTCTTCCCGTTTGAAAGTGATGGGAGAGGGTCTCAGATTATACAACCTGCCAAAGCTCATGCAGAAAATAATGGCTGAGGATCTTCAAACGTCTGTATGCTCAGGCACTGCAAGTATGCTTCATGCTCTTGGTAATTGCCCTCTAGGAAGACTATGCAATGAGCCTCAGAGTTCCTTAGTACTTTAGAATACTCACAAGACACCTTCCATAAGGAAAATAGAGTTCTGAGGTGGATGGGCTCATTCCCATTTCACATGCAAGCACACTAAGCTCAGAAAGTGAAATAACTCAACGCAAGTCAATTTTGCAGCTAACAAATGAGAGAATGACATTTGAACCCAGGCTGATGGACCAAAGGGGACTGAGAAATGAGCTGGATACAAATCACTGGATACAGAGGGAGTCAAAGACCTTTGAAAATCCTAAATCTTCCAAGTCAAATGCTAAGCAGTAATAAAACTTTTAATAGTATAACCTTTATGGTTCATGAAGATGGAATGCAATTTCCAAAAGTGTTCATTTTCCATACACTTTGAAGCTCTATCTGAAAATAGTCACAACTAGTTAAACACACACAAAAGATGGATTGAATGAGCAGTTTTAGTAGAAAGTGAAGTTACTTACAGACTAAAACTATCCTGAAATTTCTTGTTTTATAGTACTGGAGTTATACGAAACAATCAGAAAGAACCCACTGGAGAAATTAACATACAAGTGTTAGCTAAATTCACTACTATTATGATAATTTTATTAAGTCATTGTAACTCAAATCACTATGTAAAAGAATTTTTTCAATGCAGATATTCATTCCATAACAAAAATCAAAGAATTTCTAATTTTAACTGTATTTCTGAATAGCTAAGTCCAATGCAAACAATTAAACTCTGAAAGAGAGAGTGATCCCTAGAGATTAACTCTAAATCAGGAAATTAAAAATCATGTTTATGTGAGGAAGTCAGCTCTAAAATCAGATATACAGTTTCCCCAACCATGATATCCAGCCTTGCTACATAAAAATTCTAGTTTTAATCTATAGTTCATTCTGCCACCATTGATGACTCCAAAGGTGTAGGTGTGACACTGTCCATATTTATTGACTCTCTGATGGTTCCCAAGAGCAAATCATGTTTTTAAAGGGATGAACGGCATAAACTCACTGAGTTAATAAAACAGTGACATTCTTAGAGCAGCCAGTGTTCCTATGCCATTAAGGTTGTTGCTAATTTTGGTTCTGTTACTTCTGTGGTCTTTCTATCTACTCTACGAATGACCAGATCCCTCTACACACTCAAAAAGATACCAACAGCTTAATTTCCCACGTCCTCAAAATATCTCCCCCCCATTTCCATCTCAGCAGTCGATCTGTTAAGACACCAATAAGCTGGGGGGAAAGATGTGAAGGAATTCTTTTCATCCTTTAACTTTATCACTGAAGGAATCTGAGGTGAGGAAGCTGGAGGCAGGTCCTAAAGCAGAAGCTTCTAAGGAAACAGAGCTTATGGGCTAGCTCTGATTAGCTTGCTCAGCCTGCTTGACTGTACCATCCAGGCCAACTCTCCTACACTACAGCCAGGGAGCTGGACTTCCCACATCAACCGTTAATAAAATATAAATTAAAAAATGTTAAATGTGCCCCATAGACTTGCCTAATGGCCCATTTTATAAAAGTAGTTTCATAATTAGGATTTCTCCTTCCAAGAAATATCTAGCTTCATGTTTAGATGACAAAAACAACCAGGACATCTTCCATCAGGAGGTGCCGGGAATTCCTCGGATACTTTAATGTTACACTTATACCTCACTTTATTTCTGGATGACATTCTAAGGAAGACAAGTGAGTGTTTTACATTATTCCTAAGGAAACAGAAGTTTTATCTCAAATAATCCCAGTTATTTTATTCCAAGTTAAACTGTGGGGATATGTTTCATTTTTAATAAAAATTAATCTGAAATATCAGAGAAGAGATCAATCCACAGTCAATGCAGGAGGATCAGAGAGTGGTAATTCACACCTTTAATCTCAACACAGGGAATATCCGGAGTGGTGACCTACGCCTCTAATCCCAGCAGATCTGAGTTTGAGGCCAGCTTGGCTTACAGAAGGAGTTCCAGGCTCCCAGGCAGGCAGTGGTGGTGCCAGGCCTTTAATCCCATAACTCCAGAGACAGAGGAGATCTTTCTGTGTTTCTATGAGTTCAAGGCTAACTATCAAATCATAGTAACCCACATCTTTAATCTTAACCTGGATGGAAAACAACTGGGCAAAGAGAGTATTTAAGGTAGGCATAGGAAGACAAATTAAGGCAGTAGAAGCCAGGAGGAATGAGGCTGAGGAAGCTGGAAGACAGCTGGGTGAGATTGACTGTGGTGTTTACTCTCTTTGATATTTCAGCCTTTCCCTGAGATCTGGCTCTGAGTTTCCTTTATTTGTGCAACATTAAACCTTACATGTTTTTAATACTTTCATAGGTGTCTGTGACAAATGCATATCCCAGAATAATGAAAGGTTAAAAAGCATACCCTTTCATTAGCGACCACAGACTGTCTTGGGTCTTCACACACACACTAGATAGTTAAAGAACAGTGTTTGTGTTAATTATCTTTGATGATTAAGAGTATGTAACCCACAGATGGGAGTGGATGCAGAGACCCACAGCCAGGCATTACATAGAGAGTGAGAGATTCCAAACTGGAAATCTCAGTTGGGTCCCTCCCCTCCAAGTTCAGGGAATCCCATAGAAGAAGAAGGAGAAGAAGGATTGTAGAAACCAGAAGGGATGGAAGACACCAGTCCTGCTGACCCAACTAAGCAGGGTTCGCAGGGGCTCACACATAAGCACAGGACCTTCAGGGGTCTGCACCAGATCCTCTGTATGTATGTGCAGCTGTTAGCTTGGTGGTTTTCGTGGGATTCCTAAATAGGGAGGGGGGTCTGTCTTTGACTCATTTGCCTCCTCTTGTGACTCTTTTCCTACCATCAGGTTGCCTCATCCAGTCTCGATGTGAGAGCCTTTGTCTTGTCTTGTATTTTGTTTGTTGTGTTTTTTATTAAAGTGTGTAACCAATACTATAATAACAGGTAGCATATATTTATTGATTTGCCAAAGCCTAAAACATTAATATAACCATTACAATGAATTCTCTAGGAATGTTTGCTTTAGTAAATATTTTTTACAGATAAAAAATAGGCTAAAACAGCATCCTGGTTAGTTTCCTACTGCTGTGCTAAAATATCATAATGAAGGCAACTTGTTTTAAAAGGCACTTAATCGGGCTTATGGCTTCAGAGGGTTAGAGAACATGATGAGAGAGCAAAGGCATGGTGAAGGAACAGTTAGGCATTCAAATTTTGATCCACAAGCAAGAAGAAAGAATACATTGGGAATGGCGGGTATCTTTGGAGACCTCAAAGCCTACTTCCAATGACACGCCTCCTCCAACAAGACCACACCTCCTAATCCTTCCCAAATACTGCTACCAACTGACAATTAAGCATTCAAAGGTATGCACCTATGAGGGCCACTTTCATTAGAATCCACATAATCTATTCCCTGACCCTATAGACTCATGGCCATATCATAATGCAAAGTATATTTAGTCCAACTTCAAAAGTCTCCCATAGTCTTTGACAGTCTCAACAATACTTTAAAGTCCAAACTCCAAAGTGTCATCTGGGACTCAAGTCAATTTCTTAATGACAAGCTCCTATAAAATGAAAAAGGAAAGTACATACTTTCAGCATGCAATGGTGTGGAATATACTTTACCATTCCAAAAAGGAAGAGTGAGAGCTTAGGAAGAAAATACTAGATCAAAGTAACACTGAAAACATCGGGACAAGCATTGAACCAGGTCTGATGTAAGAACCTTAGATGGCTTTCCTCTTCCAGCTTTGCTCCTAGCAGTACACCCCCTCCCTCCCTCCCTCCCTCCCTCCCTCCCTCCCTCCCTCCCTCCCTCCCTCCCTCCCTCCCTCTCTCTCTCTCTCTCTCTCTCTCTCTCTCTCTCTCTCTCTCTCTCTCTCTCTCTCTCTCTCTCTCTCTCTCTCTCTCTCTCATAGGCTATTTCCCATCCTGTATATAGCTCTCCTTGGCAGATATCCCACAGCTCAGGTACATCTAACATCTTCAGGTCTCTATCTAATTCAGACATCCTTTTCACAGCTTCAATAAATGGCCTCGGGGCCTCCATGCACACACCTGACCTCATCTGTTCTCCTCAACCTCAGAGGAAGATGATACAACTCCTTTACTCATGCATTCTTCCTGATGGTGAGCCATGTGGATGATACCAACCAAGTTTAGTTACCAACTTGAGGTGAATCATGGCCCCTTGAATAATACTTGGAACAGCTTTGATATGATGTTATTGTTGTTTAAGAGAAGAAAATTCCATAGGTGCTTTTTGTTTGTTTGTTTCAGGATTATCTGGGTGGGGTCTTGTCCTGAGGAATCCTCCTCTTTATCCCAAATTTGGTAAGGCCTCACCTTGATCTACTCATTTCTACCAACACAAGACTTGATTCCAATATTAAATTTCCTGGTGCTCTTTTTGCTTCACACTGTACATTTTGTATTTCCTTTTGCCTTGTTTGTTCTTTTTCCGTGTAGACCTGCCTAAGAATGATTACTAATAACCATGTGACAGAGTCAATATTAGGCTTTCTTGAAATCTCTACCAAAAATTAGTTTATTACCTTTCAATTTAGGCTTGACTAAATTCTTAGGGAAGGGCAAAATGAAGCCACGTTCTTTGCCAAAGTATAATATGAATGGTCCCTAGTCCAGTTTTCAACATCGTTTCCTTCTGAAATCTCCTGAGTTGTTCTTCACGGTCTGTCCACAGGCTCTCAGGACTACTTTCCTCAAAGATGGCCCATTAAGCTTTGCTTAGAAAATTCAACCACTTTGCTAGTCCAGAGTCCTAAAGCCTTCCATACTCCCCCAGAAACCAAAATTGTCGGGTTCTTCACAGCAATCCCCTACTACTGGGAACAACTTCTTAGTTATTTTCCTGTTGCTGTGACAAAATTTCATGACTAAGGCAACTTTTTTTTTTTAAAGGCATTTAATAGAGTTTGATGTTTTAAGGCATTAGATAAAAGCATGACATCAGGAACAACTCAGACATAACATCTTGATCTACAAACAAGAAGCAGAGAGAAAGATGGAGAGAGAGAGTACAATGGGGATGGCATGGAGTCTTTTGAGAAGTAAAAATGGATATACTTCCCCAGTAATACCAGCCTCTTAATCCTTCCCAAACATATCCACCAACAAAGAGCAACTATTCAAACCTATGAGCCTATGGGGGCCATTCTCATTCCAACCACCACTGATAGTAGTATGACTGTGAGCTTTAGTCTATGTAGCTACAAAGTCACATTCCCAGAATTTAAAACAGGCTTAGTCTGGCTCTCCTTCAAGTATGACCTAAATATCTCACCTCACATAGTTTCATATGTGGTACACTTGTACAGCAGCACATTTAGTCAAGCTACCTCACGTTCAGTCTCTTTCTTTGCCTCATCAACTGAGCTCACAAACACCCAATTTGTATGCTACCACAAGCTTCATTTGATCCTAGGACATACTTTCAGTGTGATTATCTCCTGGATTGCTATAGCTCTATTTTATCACACCACTCATTCAAACACCATCAAGAATTTTAGAGAGCAATATGTAATATTACTTGGAGCCACAGGCAAGAAAATAGGACATTCATTCCATTTTCATCTATTCTACCTTTCAGCAGTCTGGTACGTGAAACATCTTTTGCATCCATATTGCTCTGTGTTTTGTGTCAGTCCCAAAGGTACTAACATGGAATGAGCTTCCAGAGCCTTTAACCTTCTGAGGATAAGATCAATTGCAGGGAAACAGGAAACAGGAAGACCACACAGAATACAGACTTGGTAGACATGGTTTCATCTGGTTAATTCTTCCACCTTTATAAAACCACTTCAGGGAACCAAAAGAATAATCTATTCTTACAACTTTCAATGCCACACATATGGGAGCATTTTGTTTAAAAAAGTGTGTGTGTGTGTGTGTGTACTTCAACTTAGTACAAGAACCATTAGGTCTTAAATGAATTGCTTGTGCCCTGCATTTGATTCCAAAGCAGCAAATTAATTTATCATTTCAGAAGACTGAAATACTTCCAGCCAGCTATAAGGCTATCCAAACCCACAGAATTTTAGCTGCTTTATTGAACTTAACATTTGCTTCATTATCTTGTTTTACGATCCCAGACAAAATAGAACTGTGCTCTATGTCTCCCAAAAAACTAATTTCATAAACTACTGCTCCTTCAAGTTTATTGATGGATATACTATCTGTCTCCCTTGGAAGCTACTCAGAACTGGCCATGTGTCCCTCACCACTGTGCCGATGGTCCTCTTGTACATCGTAGGTTCTATACTCAAACCAATCAAAAAAAGCAGTGCAAGCCAAATTCTATAGAGTGCATATTCCCAGACTTTGGTCCCCATGTCACTAAGTAACACTGCATACCATATTGTTAGCAAGTTACGTTTATATTCACTAAGTCATTTGAATATGTTAATCTTTCTCCTCACAGAAGGAAAAAGCAATCATACAAGCAAATTTAATTATCCTGGGGTCTGTTTGTGGACCAGAAAGCTTTATCAAAATTTTCAAACCTAATTTTTTCTTCTTTTTGTGTGTATTTATGTGGGCTCTGTGTGTGTGTGTGTGTGTGTGTGTGTGTGTGTGTGTGTGTGTGTGCGCGCGCGCGTGCGTGTTTTTGCATGTGTAGAGGTTGTGTGGGGGAGGGTACATGTGCATGTGTCAGAATATGTTTGTGGAAGCCAGAGGTTGATAATGGAAATCTTCCTTCATTATTCTTATGTCTTACTTACTGAGGCAGAACCTCTCAGTCAAACCCAGAGCTCACTGACGTAGCTACTCTCCCTAGCAGCTTGGTGTGGGGATCTTCTGTCTCTGCCTTTTGAGGTCAGGCGTGTATGTGAACTGCTACATCCACTCAGCATTTACTTGGGTCTATGGAATCTTAACTCTTATTTTTCTACCTTGCACAGAAAATGCTTTAACCACCAAGCAATCTCTCTGGCCCCAATTTTCACTATTTTTGATCACATAATTAATATATGTTTCCTAGCCAAATAATAAGCCACTTAAAATTTGGTGATAATAATACAGATACAGACTGTGGGCAACTATAACCCAGGCCCATTATCAATTTCCTCCTTTGTACTGTTCCAGGAGACTTATATAAAGGAAAGATCAGTGAAAAGTAGCCCTTAGAGAGAGAGAAGGTCAAAGGCAGGGACCTGCTTGAAATGGGACATATAAAACTGTCATCTAACAGTCAGTCTGGCAGCTACAGGAAACCAGTATTAGCTACTGGCTGAGATTTCTATTGTAGGTACTGAAAATGCTACTAGCAAAGAATGTACAAGAAGCAGTTGTATCTCTTTTGAAAATCTAGTTTTACTGTCTAGACAATGCGACTAGGTGGGAGACAACCATCACTCAATATTCGCACTCTAAGATGTACCTATCTAATCATCCAGTGAGTCAATGTGTCTACAGTACAAGCACTTCAAATCCTGCTTTGGCTAAAATGCCCTAGGAAGGGACATAAAATTGTATCCTTTGCTGTCAGACCGTGTGAAACCAGCTTGTGGTAACTGCTCCTGTGACAGGGCTGCCTAAGTGATTGTATTCAACTTGCACATACCAATCAGAAGCCTAAACTTTGCTTATAAATGGCAAAAATGAAAGATACTCGACAAAATACATCGTTCTCTTTCTTCAGATCAGAATACTTCTATCATGAATTAGAATGGAACATTGTATGAGTCTAAGTGAGGTGCACACATCCAGACTTCATTCCTAAAATCCCGATATTACGTTGCATGCACCCTTTTTTCTATAGCTTGCTAGCCAGATGTAGCGAGCACATCCAGGGCTCCATGCCCTGAGAAGATGGTAAATCACCAGACAGAAAGAGGCTTGAGTATCTAAGTAACTTCAAAGTAACTTCATAGAGCACACTATGCTTCATCCTACCCTATCCACACTGAACCATGTGAAATATGCACAAGAGTCAATGCACAATACATCAAGACACTTAGGTGAAAGGCTTGGTTTTCATGTTGCCCTGACTGACTACACCCTGTGTCATCCCATCTGAAAATACCCAATATGGCTACCAATTTTTATTTGAAGAATTTAAAAAAATGCCCAAGCTCACTTTTACTATTAAGACATGACACAGTCACAGAATAGCAACAGCAGTATTGGCCGGCTAGATTTTAAAGACTGGTTAGGCAACAATTGGAAAGACCACAAAAATCAAATATAAACAGGGGGCAACCTATCTGAGCTCCAAGGAGAAGCTAATAGATTTATGTTTACCTCAGAAAAGTTCATGTATTTGAGGTCTGATCTGAGAAAGTGCAAGTGTTTCACCCATGAAACAATAGACATTTAGTGTAACTCACCCCCAGCTGCCCACTCCTCATCCCTCTGACTTCAAACTCTCAACAATTTACACATCTTGATAACAAAAACCAGATCATTATTGTCAATGTTTAGTTACCCTAATACAATACTAAGTCTAGACTTTAACAAACGCCCATGTGTGAGCTAATATATTCTCAAAAGGAAGAAAAAACAGATGCCTTCATGAGTTCATTTCAAGGCATTCAGCTACAGTCACTCATAATAACGTTGTTCTGTGGGCCAGTAAGTATATTTGGCAGAGGTGAACAAAAGTGGCCGGCTGGCAACAGGAATCTCAATATAGAGAGAAACCTGGACTAAAGAATAAATCTTCCTTACAAAGCAGTTACAGAACTTTTTATAATTAATTTTTTTAATTTTAAATCAGCATAATTGATAATAGGCTAGTTTTACTGTGACATTTTCATGCAGATATATCACTATACTTTGTTCTTATTTGTGCCTTGACTACCTTCCATGTCACCTTTTATTCCATCTTGCTGATCATCCTCCTCCCTCCAGACAGACTCTTGGCTCTGTTTTCATGCCATATGTATTCACTACCTTTCTCCTCCCTGCCTTCCCCCTGCTCTGTTTAGACATCTTCCAGCATATGAGAGAAAACAAAACATTTCATTTTCTGACTCTGTCTTATTTTATTTACATGGGTTCTTTTCTGTATTGGTTCCATGGATAAATTACAATGCATCTCAGTGTTGAAAAAACTGAGCTCAAAATAGCAACAGATATAGAGAATAATAAAAATATTATTGCTAAGGGGCAAACCCAAATATATATATAAAAAACCTTCCTACTAAAAACTCACAATTAACTTCTATCACATGGAAAAGAGCCAAGGACCTGAAAAATCAAAGAAGCCTCAAAATTACCTAATGAGGACTTTATGTTCCAGGAAGTAGTAAAGCTCGATCAAAATCAGCATCTCTACGAAGAGGAAGTAATTCAGAACATTCAATAACTGCCCACACCTCGAAGCAGACATCCTTAGACTCTCAAATGAACAGTAAATGAGGTAAGGAAAAATAACAAGGGAAAACAAACTAGCTCAAAGACATGAATCCACAAAGAATTAATAAAGCCAGATGATGCATTTGAAAGACATAATCAAGGTCAGACTGGGGAGCAGGCTAGCGTATGCTTTACCATACTATTAGAGGACAAAAAGGGAAAGAAATCCTTGAAACAGCACTAAGGCAGATATAATCTAGCACTTTCACAATGGAAATTATCATCAGCTACAATACTTGGCAAATGATAATACTTGGCATCAATAATAATAATAACAATGACAGCTCCAATTTGTATAAATCATGGTTGTCTATTTCTTAATAATAGACTTATGTTAATATAGGGAAGATTACTGATTTATTAATAAACATAAATTTTGAAATTTTATGTCTAAATCATTTATAAGTGGGTGTCTGTGGAGACAGAAGAGGATCTCAGATCCCTCAGAGCTAAAGTCACAGATGGAAAATGAACTTGGGTCTCTAAAGAAACAGCAAACACACTTAAGCATGAATCCATCTCTCTAGTCCCAAGAACTATTGTTTTAAAAATATTTTTAACTCTACCGTAGAGAAAGTGGACACGAGAATCACAACAAATTGGCGGCATCCTTCCCTTATAAAATTGATTATGTTGAAATCCATCATTTTCTACAGTCACAACAGGGAAATTTAGCAACATTTAAACAACAAATACAAGTACTCTTTAAAGTAGCAATTGCATTATGATGAATTTAGCCTGACATGTGCCAAATGTTAAGGCCAAAGTAGTTCATGGACCATCATTTGTAATAACAAAAATTGTTGCGGTTTGCGTATAAAATGTTCCCATAGGCTCAAGTATTTAACTGCTTGACTTACAGCTGGTGGGGCTGTTTTGGAAGGTTCTAGAGCCTTTAGGAGATAGAGCCTTGCTAGAAGTAGATCACTAAGGGTAAGCTTTGAGATTTTCTAACAGGAGCCCACTCCCTGCCTACTCTCTACTTCCTGACTGTAGACACTTAGCTCCTGCCAGCCCCTCTCTTTAGCCATGAAGGATGCCTTTCCTTAAACATGTAAACCAAAATATGCCCTTCCTTCTTTGAGCTGCTTCTGTAAGATATTTGGTTATAGCAACAAAAAAAGAAGCCAATACAATATAAATATGGATCAATGAGGTAATTTTTAGTGCTCTCAAACAAGTGAATGTCATAGTTCCCTCAAGAAAATGAGGGCATTACCTATATTTAATATACATAGGCTCTAAAATATGCAATTAAAAAGGAAAATGTGTCTTATAATTAATAGATAAGGATGCTTATATATTTTATTTGCTTTCTGACCTTTATGGATAAGGAAGATTTGATAGGCCGATAGTCTCCAACTTAGAATATTTTGACTTAGAACTTTTTTATTTCATGATAATATGAAAGCAATATATAGTCAGGAGGTAATGACTCCACATTTAGAAGTCTGGCCTTTTTGTTGACAAGGGATATGCAGTATGACTTTCTTTAACAGTGCTAGCAACTACAGTAAGACACAGCTCCCAAATAGCCACATAATCACAAGGCGCAGTGAACTTTGTTGCCAGGCTTTAAGTTGGTAGTTTTGTGTTTCTTCTTTTTCTTTTTTTTTTTTAATTCAGTTTTCCAATAAACAGCATGGTCTACTTATCTCTTTATCATAACATAAGCTCTACGCCTGATGACTTTGCCCAATGGTAGGCTAATGAAAGCGTTCCAATTATAGTTAAGCTAGAGGAAAGTGACTGGAGATATAGCTTAACAGTAAAATGCATGCTTAGCATGCACAAGGCTCTGTGCTTGTGTACAGGCACATGAGTGTACACACACACGCACACACACAAATATCTGAGGCTAGAGAGATGGTTCAAGAGATAGCATAACGAGTAATCATGTGGATAAGTTTGGATCCTATCACCCATGAAACAAGCCAGGAACCCCACAAAATGCCTGTAAATCTAGCTCCAGTGAATCCCACTGCCTCTTCTGGCCTTATGTATATGTACAGGAACATGTTTATGCATACACATACACACACACACGCACACACACACACACACACACACACACACACACGTACACACACACGTACACACAGAGGGAGAGAAAGAGAATTTAAAAAAAAAATTAGGCTAAACTAAACCATGATGTTTAGTGAGCTAAGTGTGCTGTATTAAATGTGCTTTTTACTTATTTTGACAATATTTTCATTTTAACCATGAATTAATAAGCTATACCCTCACTATAAATGTAAGAATATTTTATGTAAAATATCAATTGAAGAAAACAAAAAAAATGTAATGAGTCTCACATGTAAAGAAAATTATACTGCTAGGTTAGAAGATTTTTCAATTAGATGGTTTTCTGTAGAATTTGAATTTCATGGCATTGTTCCCTGATTAAATAGAATCATAAAATATTTCAAAAGGCACCACTCATGTAGAAACATTGTCAGTAAGGCCCCAATGCCTGCATGTTTCTGCTTCTAGCTATAGTAGGAAAACCTCTAAAAGATTAGTTCTCCTACAGAAAATACTTCCATGACTGGATTAAATACAAGGGGCAACTGTTTTTAGAACCTAAGATAAATGCAGTCCCTGAGGGCACCTGGACTCACCAGCTTAAACCCCAAGATTGTCTCACTCTCCATAATAGAGAAGGACAATCCAAACAGAGTGTAATAGCCATTTTAAGCAAGGAAGCAGTTGTCAGAATTATATAGACATCTGATGTGTCCAAAATCTAGAAGAAAGGATCCAACACAGTAAAGAGTCACATAGGCAAAAATGTTCAGAAGCTCAAGAGGAAATCATAACCAAGTCTCTAGCTAAAATATTGGCAATGTATTTTCAGGGTAAGATCAGGGCATTGATCAGATTTAAAATGTTATGGAATTGAAATAACAGTGCTAACAGAGGCCAGGTAGAAACAGAAGAACACTTCAGGAGTCATTATCACCCTTGCCATCCATTTGAGTGACAGAAAGTTGAATGCCTTTGTACAGATACACGCCATTCCTTGAAAAAAGTGCCAGAACCCTCCCAGCTTCTGTTAACACTGTTGAATGTGGCCAAGTTGAACAAGCTGGGAAGTACCTAAAGGTTTCTAAAGACTTACATTAGCAAAGGATAAAATAAAGCTTAGGATGTTCAAGCCAATTATTCAACAATGTACTAAGATAAACAACCAAAACTCTTTAAAGGAATATCACAGAATCCAGAAGTTTTATAACCAACTATCCAAACTGTCCAGGATTCATCCAAATATAACTAACAAAGAAACAGGAGTATATGACATATTGATAAGCGAAAGACCTGAAAATAAAAATAAAGCTCCAATCCACCTAATGAACATTTTAAAGAGCTATTATATATAATACATGTAGGTATATTAATAATCATATATAATCTTTAAAATAGTAAAGGAAAAAATGCTCAATTAATTGAAGTATATATTGAGGGGCAAATAGAAAATTAGACTAAGCAGAAAAAAGAACAAAGAAAATTCTAGAATTGAAAAACAAACAGAATAAAAATTGTAGTGAAGAAGCTTTATTAGCTGATTGGAGATGGTAAGGGAAAATAAGACAGAATCCAAAACCGATCCACAGAGAATTTCTTCAGTCTAGGAAATAAATTAAAAAATTAAATGAATAAACTCTCAAAATTAGGTAATAGAGCTGGGGTGTAGGAATGCATACATGTTTATAGTCCTCAGCCATTCAAGACCATCCTAGGATAACATAGGGAGACCTCATGAGAGACGAACAAATATATAAAAATTTGAAAGGAAGAAAATAGATGGGATGTTATCAAATATTTTATATAAATATAACTAAATTCCTACTGGAAAAACATATTAAAAAAAGATAGACAAAATATACAAAGGAATAATGCTTAGTAACTTCCACAAAACCAGAGACCCAAGAAGTTTAGTAAATTTAAGAAGAGTGAATATTAAGGGTGCCATTTCCATGCACAAGCCCATGGTAGGCGAAGTGCAGAAAACCACAGATAAAATATAAGAAACATCCAGTGAAGAGGTTTGCTGTGCAGTGGAGAACAAAGATAAGAACTGTCACAGGTTATTAGAGACAATAAAATGAAACAACATGAATAACTTAATGAAAATAATAAAACCATTATCCCAATTTTATGGCCAACAAAAATTCCCTTCAAAATCAAGAACAAACTAAATGAACATACTGATAAACAAGAGCCAAGTAATCCTCTGCAGACTTACACAGAAAAAAAAGCCCAAACAAATGATAACAGATAGAAATGTAGATTTATACTAAAGAATATATAGCACTGGAAATGTTGAATAAATTGGTAAATATAAACAAATATGTTTTTTCTTTTAGAATTTCTTTAAATGATTACTTTTTTAAAAAATAACAATAATACTGTAATTTTGCTGAATAATATTGGCACATAAATAATATCCAAAGATCTCTAATTTTTACCCAATCAACAACTATAGAAAAATGAATAAATGCCAAAGAACAAATCATGTAAATAAGAAGAATTTGTACTAAACAGACTTGAGCTCAAAGTCCTTTGTATTGACAAATGGGAGTCCCAAAGACCATAGCCCAAGTGAAGATACATCCACTCTGCACACAGCAGTTCTGGTTTATGGATATTGTCTCAGTGTAAGTCCCAAGGGTCCTCCAATGAACAATCACAACTCTAGGGTTGCTCTCCGGCTATACAGCATCAGAGAATTAAAAAGAGTCTTTATTGGCATGATCTGTAGTCTTCCTTTGAGAGAGGGCTTCTGAAGGTCACTTTTTGCATAATAAATGGAATTGCTAGAAAGAAAAGAGGATGAGGCTGATGGGTAAAATGGGTTCTTTGGTTTAGAGAAAACATGGTGTATTACTCTATAAATAATAGTGGAAGTTGTTACTCTAGGACATTTCTAAAATAAGTTATTCTTCATAGACTTTCATATGTGATAAAAAATGAAAATCTAGATGATCATAAACTGAACAGCTAACACAGGAAAACAGAGATGGCTCTCTCTTGTCTCAATTTTGTATGTTTTAAAAGGCACAGTTTATGTGGCATGAGTTGTGCATCACACCCAAATTTTTATGGACGAAAATGAAAATAGCTGACAGATATAAATGGGCCCCAAAGAGGCAATCTAAATCAGCCTAATGTTCAATTAGATGAGACACAATTTTTTTTACTAATACAAAAATATCTGTAATGCATGTACTCTGCAAGCATAAAATTTCAAGAAAAAAAAACACATGTCAAGCACTTGCTATTTAGTAGATGATTGTTAGATGCCTTACATTCCTCACTGAATCTTTATGACAATCTTTAATGGTAATATTATAATTCTACTGGATAGATGCAAAAGGCAGTGTACACAGGGCATCTTAACAGTCATTAATGAAAGAATCGAAATCCACTCATTTCTCCATCCAAATCACAATGCACCAGCAAAGACCTTAGGAGCCAAGATTTGGAGGACAAAAAAATATTATCCCTTTATTCCTATCTAATGATCAGAAAGTGGATGTGTCTGTCAAATGAAGGGACTTTGCTCCTGGCAGGAAAATGGTAACAGAAAAGATTTCAAAATGGATAAAAGCAATCAGATAAAAAAAATAACTAGTTAAAGAAAAATAAATGAGATTGAGTTACAAATAGAACCAAGGAATGCTTTGCTCAAAATACTGAATCTTGACACAGAACATGAAGAAGTACAAACATATGTAATATGAAATAGGAGGAAACGCATGAGGGTTGTCTACCTCTACCACTATGTAACATAAACTCTTCTGTAGCCCTTGGTTTCTAAGAAATGCTAACATAGTTTCTTCATCTGCAGGACTGAAAACTTGAACTTGAAACCTAAGCACATCCAGCACAGATGCTCTTTGAATGATGATTATTAGAACAGCATGTTGCATGGTTTTCAATTCTGATTACTAAGTCATCCCACACTAATTTCTTTGACAAGTATTAGACCATGAATGTCTATTTTTAAATTTCTTTTTCCCTAAAATACCTGCTTCACAAATGAATCCAAAGAATGATTAAATTTCAGGAGAATACTTGAGACAGTTTATAAATTTCACTGTTTACACTTGTTTTTCTTCTAAGTAAAATTTTCTATTTCTATTCAGAAGTTTTATCACTACTCATACTAGCTAAGGTTTTTTTTTTTTTAAAAAAAAAAAAAAAAAAAAGGTAGGTGAAACTGAATTCTTTTTGTCTTAAAGTCTTTGAGGCAGGTTTCTTCCAAGATATTTTTAAGAAACTAAAGCCCAAGACATTATTTTAAACTGGAAGTATCCCTATCTCACTTTAATTCCAGTTGAATAAATTATACAATTTTTAGAACAAGAAGATTGCATTTTCTTAGCATAGGAATAATATTCATTATTATCAAGATAATATTTATTATCCTAGAGGATAAATATATATGTGTATACACACACACACACAATTTTATGGCACCTAAAGAGTTATTCTGTAGGTGTCAGTACTATAAAACTAGGAAGCATACTAAGGCAGGTAGAAAAATGGAAAACAGAAGTAATTGCACTATAGACAATAGTTAATAGTTTAGATTATGAATCTGAAGATACTGACAGAATAGATGTTTAGAGTGTGTGTGTGTGTGGTCTGAGAATCCATCTTAATCTATCAATATAGCTGAATATTGATAATTGGTACATTAAAGCTTTCTGGGACGTCTACAAATATCTCTTGACAAATGCTAATGTTCTTCTTAAGAACAGCAACAGTGATCCACTGATCTCAAATAATAGCAGTTTACCAGGATCAAGAAATGTGGCTGTCTTCTTTGTTCTGAGATTACCTGTAGTCCTCATCTATGCAGAATCATTGATTAATAGCCCAGACACAAAGTTAGGATTCAGTATCAAAAACCAATAGAAATTATCAATAAAGATTTTTGAAACCTGCCCAGCTTTTCTTGAACTTCCTGAGCTCTCTCTGCAATGTCTTTAAGAAATTATCACACTCTCTCTTATATATAGTCCTACACTTGGATCACGGCACTTGTATTAAAAATGAATAATGATAACCAACAATAACTTGTAATGTGTGGATAAAAATAAACACCAAGAACGCATCTTGGCCAGCTCAACCTTCAAAAGGAAATTAGGAAACACCTCTGCACTCCAAACCCTAGGAACTGGCATCTGATTGCCCACCCCTACCTAAGTGGGCAGAGGTGGCAGTCATCATTTATACATGTTTAAAAGCAGAGAGACGTAGAACACAGTGCCTTAGATAAATATAATCTCACAGCTTCACATTTGACTTCAAACGACAGGAAAATCCAAGTAGCCAGCTTCAGGCTTCAGGGAAAGTTCACAAGTTGCCTATAATTAGGATAATATTATCCTAATAATTGCCTGAATCTTTCTCTGATAGAGACCCATCACCCACTAACAGCCTTCTTTACTCCAATTTGTTTTGCTCCAATTGAATATTCTTAACACAGCTGACTTTTCCTTATGTAGATTTACACTTATATTTTCTTTTTGTAGCTGTAAGTCCAGAGAGACTATGATATTCATTGTAGAGCTTCCGGTATTATTACTTCCATAAGAGAAACCTTTCTGCTTCACCATCTCTCACATAGACAAATTAAACAAACATTTTGATTACAGACCAACCTGATCATAGATTTTATATTCAAGATGCATGCAATTAATTTTTCCATAGAAAGACTGATTTTTTTTCTCAAGGATAAAATCAATAAACTTGTTAGAAATTAGGCATTTATAAAAGAGCTGGAGCTAACTGAAGAACAGCTTTCGGCAAATAATGGGATAGTTCACAATCTCTTTACGTCAGATACTAATTTTCCTACTTTCTCTATAAATGAAATAGGCTCTAAATGTCCTTATCTTTTAGATGTTTTAAAATTAACATTTACTAATTGTATATATGTATCATATTTTAATGTCATATTTCAGCACATTCGTAGTGTGCACTGATCAAATCCAGCTACCCTTTGCTCACTTCTTCCTAACCTAGCAATTATTGCTGTCTGTGGTACTCTACAGAAATTCAATAGTACTTTTCTTTCTATGTTTGGCTTATTTCACTTAATTTATTGTCTTCCTTCCATTTCCATCACAATATTCTGCAAATAATATGATTTCATTTTTCTTTAGAGCTTAACAATATCCTCTCTCTCTCTCTCTCTCTCTCTCTCTCTGTGTGTGTGTGTGTGTGTGTGTGTGTGTGTGTGTGTGTGTACTGAGGGGCTCTAGGTGGTTTTGTACCTTGGTTATTGTGAATACTGCTACAATGAAGATGACTGTGCAGGAATCCCTCTGGTGTGCTGGCTTCCTTTATTGGATATACATTCAGAAATAGGACAAGCAAAACATATGGTAAAACTAGTTTTAGTCTTGTAAGGAGTACATACTGTTTCCCACAATAGTTCTAGTCTACACTCTACCAACACAATAGCAGCCTTCTTTTTCTCCACATTCTCCTCATCATTTGTGTTTCAGACTGTTTTGATAGTAGTCATTCTAAGTAGGATAAAATGACATGGCATAGTACTTCTGAATTTTCCTAGTGGCTAATTATATGTGGTTGTCTTTTAATGCCTTGGTTGTTCATTTTGTATATCTTTCTTTGTGAAGGCACTTATTCAGATCACATGTCCCTTTTCATTGGACTGTTTGGAGATATTGTTGCTGTTGTTAGATTTTCTTCTTTTAGTTTTTAGTTCTTTTACAGAAGAATAGTTGGCAAATGTTTCTTTCTTCTTGCCCTACAGGTTGTCTTCTCACTGTTGTTTATGTTTTATTCACCTATTTTACATCCAGGCCCCAGCTTCCCCCATCCTTCCCTCTCTCTACCCCCCCCCAACCCTGCTCCTGCTCCCCAAGTCCTTCCTCTTCAGTCTCTAGTCTCAATCCAGGAAAGGATAGGTCTCCCACGAGTATCAACAAAGCATGGTATATAAAGTCACTGTAAGGATAGGCACGTCCCCATGTATTAAGGCTGGGGAAGGTGACCCAATAATAGGAGTAGTGTCCCCAAAAGCCTGTAAAAGACTCAAACTTCTCCTATAATCAAATGAGAAACCACCCTAAGAGTCATCACAGAACCCACATCCAACAATGAATAGAGATGGAGGCAGAGATCCATGGCTGAGCACTGGGCCAGGCTCCTGGTCCCCCTGAGAGCAGGGGAGGAGAGTCCATATGAGCAAGGGAATAGGGATTCTGAGGAAAATTCACACAGTGATGGTTAGCTGGAGCTCTGAGGGGCTCAGTGAATCAAGAACAGCCACTGGAGATCATCGGGAAAAGGAGCTAGGCCCTCTAAGGCTAGGCAACTGTCGATTGGCATGGGCAGTATGTGGAGCCTCGAGGGGTGGGATCAGACTGTGTTCCCGTGCATGGGCTGGCACTTTGGAGTCCATTCCCTGCAGAGGAACACCTAACCCAGCCTTGACTTTGGGATGAGAAAATCGGACTTGTCTGGAGTGGATGTGCCACACTGAGCTGACCCACCCTGGGACTTCTTGCCATTTTGGAGGAGGTGATAGGGATAAGGAGGGGGGAGGCTGAAGGCTGACTGGGAAGGGTTGGGAGGAGGGGAAGGGAGGAGGAGCAGGAGGATACATAGATAAAAATGACATTTTTAATAAAAAATAAATAAAAATAGAAAGAAAGAAAAAAATAGTCAGAGACAGCCCCTGTTCCTGCTGTTAGGAGTCAAGAGGACCAAGATACACAGCTGCCAAAATGCCTCCATAAGAATACCGCCAGGGCAAAGTGTTACCACCACAGTTCAGTTATCCTACTGCAACAAGCCCTGAGTATTCCAACACAGCTAAAGCCCAATGAAAAGACACTACACTAACTTAAGGAAGATAATAGAAGTTCTTAAAGACAGAGTGAATAAAATACTTTTTAAAAGTCAAGAAAAACAAATAGTTGAAGGAAACAAAAGTGTTCAACACCTGAAAATAAAAATTGAAGCAATAAATAAAATACAAACTGAGGGAATTCTAGAAATAGAGTGTAGGTAAGCACACAGGAACTATGGACAAAAGCATCACCAGCAGAATGCGAGAGATGGAAGAACCAACCTCAGGCGTGGAAGACACAATAGAAAAAACAAATACATCAGCCAAAGAAAATGTTAAATCCAAAAAGTTTCTGGTGCAAAACATCCAGGAAATCTAGGACATTCTGAAAAAACCAATTCTGAGAATAATAGAAATAGAAAGAGAAGTTTCCTAAATCAAAGACTGAGAAAATATCTTCAACAGAAAATTTCTTAACCTAAATAGACCTAATAAAAAATATGTATACAGAACATCAAGTAGATTGGACCAGAAAAGAAAGTCTTTTCACCACATAATAATCAAACATTAAACATACATAACAAAAGATTAATATTAAAAGCTGCAAAGGAATAAAAGCAAGTAATGTATAAAGGTATACCTATTAGAATTACACCCGACTTTTCAACTGAGACCATAAAAGCCGGAGGTACCTGGAAAGATGTACTATAGACTCTAAAAGTCCACAGATGCCAGCCCAGATAACTATAACCAGAAAAACTTCCAATCAACATAGATGTACAAAACAAGATAATCCATGATAAAGTCAAATTCAAACAACATCTATCTACAAATCCAGCTCTAGACAAGATACTAGAAGGAAAATCAACCCCAAGAGGTTAGCTACACTCATGAAAACACAAGAAAATAAATAATCTCACACCAGCAAATCAAATCAAAGCACATGTGCACATACACACACCACGGCCACTGCCACTACCAACAACAGCAATAACACAATAAGAGGAATGTGTAATCATGTATATCTCTCTATGTCAGTGGACTCAGTTCCTCACCAAAAAAGACACAGACTAACAGAATGGATGCTTTATAGGGCACCATCTTTCTGCTGCATACAAAAGACACACCTCAACATCAAAGATTAAAATTACCTCAGATTAAAGGGCTGAAATTTTTTTCCAAGCAAATGAATAAGAAACAAGCTGGTGTAGTCATCCTAATATGTAACAAAAATATACCTCAAACCAAAATTAATCAAAAGAGATAGAGAAGGATATTTCATAGTCCTAAAGGGAAAAGCCACCAAAGTGACACTTTAGTTCTTAATATCCATGCTCCAAACACAAGGGTACGCTAACCTGATTTAGTAAAAGATACACTGCTAAAGCTTAAATCACACATCTACTCTCACACATTAACAGTGGGCTACTTCAGTACCCAACTCTCACCAATGGGCAGGTCATCCAGGCAAAAACTAAACAGAGAGATACTGGAGCCAACAGATGCTATGAACCAAATGGCCCTAATGGACATCTACAGAACATTTCACCCAAGCACAAAGTGTATCCCTTCACTTCAGCACCTCACGGAACTTTCTCCAAAATTGACCACATACTCAGTCACAAAGCAAATATCAACAGATACAAGAAAATTAAAATAATCTCTGCCCCTACAAACCACCACGGATTAAAGCTGGATTCCCACAACAGAAAGCTTACAAATTCATGGAAACTGAGCAACTCTCTACTGAATGACTACTGGATCAAGATAGAAATAAAGAGAAAAAAAAAGAGACTCAGGGAGTCTGGGACTGACCTAGACACTCTGCATATGTGTTGCAGTTGTGTAGCTTGGTCCCCTTGTGGGACAACAGTGACTGTCTCTGACTCTTTTACAGATTTGGGGGACCCTACTCCTTATATTGGGTCACCTTGTCCAGCCTTAACACACTGGGAGGTGAGGTGCTTAGTCTTGAAGCAACTTGATGAGCCATGTTATGTTGATATCCATTGGAGACCTGCCATTTCCTGGATGGAGGAGGAAGTGGATTGGAAGTGACAAACAAATGGCTGGATGGATGGACTTCAGTTCAACCTGAATGTAAAATAAATACATTTTTTTATTTTATAACATAATAAGAGGAATGTGTAATCATGTATATCTCTCTATGTCAGTGGACTCAGTTCCTCACCAAAAAAGACACAGACTAACAGAATGGATGCTTTATAGGGCACCATCTTTCTGCTGCATACAAAAGACACACCTCAAGTATTAAAAGAAAGGAACAAAGAAATTCAAGACCTCCTAGAATTCAATGAAAATGATGTACAATATACACAAATTTATGGGGCACAATAAAAGTGTGCTAAGAGGAAAGTTTATAGCACTAAGTGCGTACATAAAGAAATTGGAGAGGTCTCATACTAGAAACTTAACATCACAACTCAAAGCTCTGGAACAAAAAGCCACATGCCCAAGAGGGATAAATGTCAGGAAAGAATAAAACTGAGGCTTGAAATAAAACAAATAGAAACATAGTGAATACAAAGAATCAATAAAAACAAATCAACTAGATAGACAAACCCTTATCTAAACTAACTAAAAGGCAAAGAGAAAATAACAAAATCAGAAACAAAGAACAAAGGCATAATGACAGACACCAAGGAAATCTAAAAACTCATTAGATCAAACTTCAAAAACCTGCACTCCACAAAATTGGAAAACCTAAAAGAAATGGGCCGTTTTCTCAATAGATACCACTTTCCAAAGTTAAACCAAGATCAGATAATTCAAATAGATCTATAACCCCTAAGGAAGTAGAAGCAGTCATTAAAAAGTCACACCACACACACACACACACACACACACACACACACACACACACACACACACACACACACACACACACACACATATGCCCAGGGCCAGATGGTTTTAATGCAGAATTCTACCAGACTTCCAAAGAAGAGCTAACCCCAGTCTTCCTCAGATTATTTCACAAAATTGTCAAATTCATCTTATGAGACCACAGTTACCCTAATACCCAAACCACACAAAGACTCAACAAAGAAAGTTACAGACCAGTTTTCCTCTGGCCCATTGATGCAAAAGTAATCAATAAAATACTGGCAAACAGAATCCAAGAACACATCGAAAAGATCATCCACCATGCTCAAGTAGGCTTCATCCCAGAGATGAGGGGTGACAACAAGCATGGATAGGCTGTCACGTTTGTTACTGATCTTAGTCACTCTGACAGGTGTAAAATGGAATCTCAAAGTAGGTTTGATTTCCTCACCTCTCTTCCCTAATCGGTCTGGATAAAACCCTCAGGTTTATACTGAAGTAAGAATGGGAAAGTGAACACCCTTGTCTTGTTTCTCATTTTAGAATATTGTCAGCCTTCCCTTTAGTGGGATGTTCACTGAAAGGTTGACTACACTGTCTTTCCTATAATGAGGTGCACTTACTCTATACCTGACTTGTTTAAGGCTCTTATGAAGAAGTGATGGGTTTTATAGGAAGCTTTTTCTGCATCTGTTGAGACAAATGAATGGTATTTGCTCATTCTTCTATTATTGTGATGTATTGGATTTACTAATTTACATATGTTGAACAATCCTTGCACCCTTGTAAATGGTCTTGCATAGTAGATGAACTTTCTGATATGCTTTTTGATCTGCTAGCATTTTATGGGGAATTTCTGCATATATTTTCATCAGTGATATTGGTCTTAGACTTTATATGTGTGTAAATGTTCTTTCCTCTTTTTACTCCTCTTTAAAGATGTCCTGGGTATATAGATTATTCTTATTGCCTTTTACTCCTCTTCAAAAACAAATTTTTTTTGAAGCACTGTTCTTTAGAAAACAATCCAAACCCCATGATTTTGCCTTTAAACTTCAGCATAATCTACCCAGAAATTCCTTCCAATTCAACCCAAAGGAGACTTCATCCCTCAGTTTTTGTGCTATACTTATGTTGATCATTATATCACTAACTATGACTAGTTTTCTTATCTTGGGGTCTCTGAGGAAGAGCTAGAATGTAATTGGTAGAAACCTACTTATAATAAAGTATTAATATGGATAAATAAGAGAGAGTAATTATGTGTAGGCATTTAAAATACTTATCATTTCTCAATGGTTTAATAAGGACAATTATACATTCAAAATCCACACCTTTCCTTGTGTACTCATTTTAAATGCTTATATGTTACTTCAGATTATCAAAACCATAAACCCAATCTTCAAAGAGTTTATAGCCTGTCAAGCAACATATTTATTCACATGTAACCATCCACAGAAGCTAGTATGAATTAAGATTAAAATTATCTTTTAAATATTAAGATTTAAATTATTCCACATACTTGCAGAAACATAAGCCATTTTGATTGGTAATGTATGGGATTATAGAAGAAAGTTATTTGCAGTTCACTTGAAGAACAGGTAGGAGCCTAAAGTTATAGAGTGACAGTGGCTGATAAGGAATGCCTGTCAGGACCAAGACGAAGCATGGAAATTAGAAAATGCATGGTGTAAGTCAGTCAGGATGATGAAGTAGGATGACCCTCCCATAGTATGGGCGTTACCATTCCATAGGCCATGGTTAATCAAAGGCAAAACATATCTGAGTAGAACTTTCTATTGCCCTCTGCTCCCTGCTACTGTTATGATGTGACCAGTTTCTGCCACCATGGCTTCCCTGTTATGATGGACAAAACTTTTGAACAATGATGAACAAGAATAAATATTTCTTTAAAATGTCTTTGTTACATACTTTTTCTTGGTAACAATATAAAATTTAGCTAATATTCTGACTGAGGCAAAGAAAAGGGGAAAAATCAAAAATTGGTGAAACTCATTGCTATGATGGAATATTTGGCATCTACAGTTCATTCATCACATACTTAGTCAACATCCACTAGGCTCCACTCATTGTATGAGGTACCAGAATCATGAAAAGCACAGCCACATATTTATTCACTTGGATGGTCCTGATTCCAAACTGTAGCAATCCTTTACCTGAGTAAGGCAGATGCACCAGAGTTCAACTCCTCCAGAGCCAGGCTTCTCCCTTGCATCCAGAGGGTCTGAACTGGACCTTGTTTGAAAGCTTCTTCCTGGGGAGTTCCAATAGTCCTATCCAGCTGTCTATGGTCCACAATGAAGATAACCTTAAGGGTCCAACAGTGGCACTCATATCTTGATGGGAACCTACAGTTCTATAATTGAATTTAGGGCCTGTTCGACAGCAGAGTAATCATGCCTAGTACTGGAAACCTGGCCAATCACCCAGGACTAGTGAGGTCATGAATTAAGAGGATATCCTCCAAGCAACACTGCATTCTAAATATCTATCCCACAGATAGATGTAGCACCCACATTTCATCAAAGAAGCTTGTTGTGACAATGGAAGTACAGTCACAGAAAACAACTGGCCAAAAGATAGAAAACACCTAATTGTGGGCTGCCCAGCCCAAATTGAAATATCTACAATGCAACCCTGAATCTAAGACTTAGGAAGCATCCTGGAAGAGGAGACAGAAAAATTATAACCAGAGGACAGAGAATTATTTTATGTTCTAGAAATCACAGTGCTGTGATATTGCAACATTATGTTCACTTAAAAAAGACCTGAAGAGGTTCAATGCCCACAGACATTCTAACATGGTACCCCATCCATATGTAAGAAACTGTAGACAACTAAGGAATACTGTGAATGGGAGGCACAGTCCTTCCCAGAAATGAGTCCACAATTATCAATTATTTAATGCAGTATGATACATGGGTGTGTATATATATAAAAAGTATTATTAGTAGTATGATAATAGTATAATAGTAATACATAGTAGTATTATATATATAGTATATTATAGCAATAAGATCATAATATTAAACATATGCATTAAATAATGATTTAATGATATCATATTAATAATATATATATGCATATACATTAAAGAAAAAGATGCCACAGTTTTAAAGGGAAAGAAGAGACACCGAACATGAAGAAGTCAAGCTGGTGCCTATCTATAGCCTTCACCCTACTGGCTAGTATTCATGGTACTACAAGGTTCTCTGCATGCTACTAAAGGAGAAACATAACCGTAGACCCAACTACACCCCTTTGATCTATAGTTGTGACCTGCCTGAAATACCAGCAGGTGAGATGGTAGCATAAAGCTTGTGGGAGTAACCAAACAATACCTGATTTGATTTAAGGCCCACTCCATAAGACAGCCCATACCCAAAACTGCTCAGGTAGACAAAAACCTGAGCCTAGGGACCTCGAGAAAAACCAAATACTACTATTCTGCTAAAGGAATACAGCAATAAAATGACTCCTGGTAACATTATACTAGTAGATATATGTGTCATGCTCGGCCAGAGAATCTTCCCCCTCCAGTAAATGAAAATAAATACAGAGACTCAACAACTGGACAACATACAGAAAGTGAGAGACCTTGGAACACTCAGTCCTAAACGGGATGTCTCCATCAGATCCTTCTGCTCAGAGCTCAGGGAACTCTGTGGATGAGGAGGTCTAAAGACTGTAAGAGTCAGAGGGAATAAGGTCACCAGGGAAGTAAGGCCCTCTAAACACAGAAGTACTGATAGACATATGAACACATGGACTGTGACAGTTCCCACAGAAGCCTGATAGGGTCCCAGTACTGAGACGAAAGTCTACACAAACCCCCCATAGATAACCCAGAAGCTATCTCCAATGGACAACTACTCATAAAGGAAAACTTCATTTTTTTACAATGGAGTTTCTCTGGGTATACAAACCACCCTTAAGGACAGATCCCATTCTCAGCAGTGGATGGCCAACACAAAGCAAACTCAATGGTATTATTAAAGGTTCCTTGTCTCATAATGCTTTATGTTACATTATTTTTATTATTATTCCTTTTTCTCATATATCTTTTGCATAGTCATTATGGTTTCTGGTGTTAGATTTTTATTCTGTTTCTGTATGTACAGATGTGTGTGTCTCTTGTCTTTACATGTTTCTTGTGATTTGCTTGGTTCTTTTTCTTCTGCTTCATCCTGTCCCAGTACATTTGCTTTTATTCAGTCTTATTTTGCCATTTTCATACGCCTGTTTGTATTCCAATGCACGTAAGAAAGAAAGGGTATAGATTTGGGAGAGTAGGAGTTTGGGAGGCGGATCTGGAAGGAGTTGGGCAGGAGAAACTGTAATCACAATATATTGTAGGAAGAAAATCTTTTTTCAATAAAAGACAAAAGGGAAGCACCACTGCTTCTGATCAGCAATAACCCTTGGTAATTGATTTATAGTTTAACATGAGTTAAGACCCTACTAACTTGGGAAATGGGAATGGGTCCTCTGATGTGGGAATGTCTTTCTGTATTCTGTGAATGTCATTATTTAAATAAAGAAACTGTCTTGGCCCTTGACTGGCACTGTAGCAGTAAGCAGGAATCAACACACGTAGGGGAAGGGCAGAATCACACAGAGATCAATCCAGACACCCAAGAAAGCAATGTAAAAAAACAAATGTGAGCCTCAGGTGACATGGCAGGACAGATTAATGGAAATGGGTTGAGTTAAGATGAGAAAGCAAGCTAGCAATGTGCCTGAGACATAGGCCGAACAGTATGAAATTAATATAAGCGCCTGAGTCATTTTGGGGGGCCTAGCAGCGGGCGGCTAGGTACTCTGAGACCACAGGTCTGTGGGTCTGGATTTCTGGCCAGATGGGGACAGAGACCACATGTTACAGACCTCTATTCTGCATAGACCCTCGGGATTTTACAAAGGTATTACATCCCAGGGTAGGGAAGAGGATCACAAGGTAAAGTGCAGTAAGACAAAGCACAGGCTAAATTGTGAAAATAAAGGAGAAGCCAGAGATGAGACAAGATTTGAAGGGAAGAGACTCTTGGGTTGTTGCTTGAAGGACACACAGTAAGTCTGTTATTTGAGAGAAAGCAGTATGGAAGAAGGAAAAGCTTGTGCAAAAGCATGATAGCATGAATCCAAAGACCTCTTTAGAAAATTCAAGCCGTGTAGGCTAGATGGAAAGCAGGACAATTGTAGGAGAATGCTAGGAGCAGATAAGAGTAGAGAGGAGGTGAAATTGCCCATGGAGCCACTAGTCTGTATAAGCTCTTCAGAGGAGACTGGCTTCCTATGGCTAGCCCATGGGTCACAGTTCTTTCAAGATCTAAACAGCTAAGAGGAGAAAAATAGAAGTAGCTTCTCAACAAACATTCTGAAGATCAGACATGGGTTGAATTTCAGATTTAAAATCCTGCCATAACCAAAATACCTATCTTTTGCTTTTAAAAATAGGTGGAAGTGAGATAAAGAGGCTATGTGGTGATTTAAAAGCACTTGCTACTCTTACAGAGGATTTGAATTCAGTCCCTGCAATCACATCCAGAGCTCACAACCAACTATACCTCTAACTTCAAGGGATCTGATGCTCTCTCCTCTCCTTTGTGGCCCTACACACATTCACATACACAACAGAGGCACACATTTCATATATTGTATAAAACAATAATAAGAACATATTTGGAAGTGCATACAAAAAACAGAGAGTCATATTATCTAGTTTTGTGTTAGAACAATAGCTCAATCCAGATTGTTGTGAACGGATTGGAATCAGGCAAGGCTGGTGGGAGAATATGACGCCAAGTGACAGAAAGTGACAAAAGGCACGGACAAGATATTGTCAGAAGAGATAAGAGCAATGTCAGCTTCAAAACATTTAAATGCACAAACAGATTCTAGACAATGAAAGGTAGATACAGAGAGAGAGAGAATCTAGGCAAGAAATTTTGTGCTTATTTTTCAAGGTAGAACTTGGAAAGCAAAGATAAATTATTTAGAGAATCGTTATCAGGCTAAGTAGAAAACTATCTGGAAGTCACACACAATTAAACTGTTATGCTTTTAAACAACAGGGAAAAAAGTTCCAGAGGGGTTCAGATTTAAATGCAAAGAAATCCCAGAAAAAAAAATTGTAGAAAAAGTGTGTATATTCTTGTGATTAACAACAAAAGCCCAAGCTTCAAAAGGAAACAAGAAAAGTTCACCTACTACCTGGGGTCTGAGCAGAGTGGAGAAAATAGGAAGACACTTGTCAACTCCTGTCAAGTCCTGGTTGTGCAAAATGATGAAGCCACAGTTGTGTTGTCCAGTTCAATGTTCTACATACATGAATCTACACATATATCTTAGCACTCAGCATGGAGGGACACTCCTGTGACGACATACAGGAGTCAGAAGAAAGAAGGCAGAAAGCCCGCGATGAGCCTTCATAGTACTCTATCTCAAAAAAAACAGACGAAAATAATGTTTGCTTTTCGAGCAATTCATGGGGGGGGGGGGGGGGGTGCAGAGAGAGACTTGGCTGGTGAAGGCACCCGCCATGCAAACCTAATGACTTGAGTGTGATTCCCAAAATCCACATGAAAGTAGAAAGAGAATCAACTCCACAAAATTGTCCTGTGACCTTCACATGTGTGCTGCAGCACGGAAGTGCCCTTCTGTTGTATGCACATATAAAAATGATAAAGTGGTTTTTTTTTCCTTTAAAAAAAAACTGAAGAGGCTTAACTCCATTCAAATAGACTTCTCAGATAAATATGTGTTAAAGGAAAAATGCCCAAAAGTAAAGAGGAAAATATTCAATAATTGATAATCCATAAACAAATCAATTTCTACCTGTGTTATTTTTAAATGTCAGTAAACTTGACTATAAAATAAGTGTCCCAAGAATAAATTAAACAAAGAACATTAATAGGCAATTCTCAGGAGGCAAAAATTGCCCGGCCTCACTAGCAATTTAAAATATGCAAATAAAGCCACAGTAAGACACTATTTCTTCTGCATCAAGCTGACAGTGCCATTAACCAGTTGAGACATGGGAAAATAATCCCTTCCACATTCCTCTTGGGAAGATAAATGAAGAGGAGAAAGTGTCTGGAGAACAATTATATAAAATGCAAGGAACACATAAATAACCTTAGTCAAGCCTACAGGCTCTGTTTCTAGAAGTACGTCTAGTGAAAATAATCCCAATTCAACTGCCAGGGGCTATAAGATAATTTTAACACAGCTAGAAGATTACATTTGATTGGATAAATGGATGTTCTCTAATCATACAAACATCCTATTCTAAAATGTGTGCTGGTGAAAAATACTCAATGGTAAATAAGGACATTGAGAGGAGTTGGTTAAAAGAGAAAAATGAGTATGAAGTCATACCATCATCAACCAAGAAAACAGAAGTGGCTAGATATTAATTTGAATTCTCATTCACTTTCATGGACATAGTCATTAATAAGCATGGTCATCGGTAATGGTGACAGAATAACAACAGAGAAAACAGACAACAGCTAAGCAAGCAGTGTAGTCAATAGCACGGTAATAACCAAGTCCCAACAGCTGGGTTTCAGCCAACCTTCCACCGTTGGGACGTAGCATGCCATCACCCGTGTTGCACTTCCTCATACCAACGTCTTCCACCCAGTCTTGCTTTTTTCTTGCTAAACTCTGACTCGGAGGAGAACACGGGAAAACTGCATGTCCTTTGTCACAGAGAGAAGAAGGTAGAAAGAGGCTTGGGGTGTGACTATGCTTTCCTGAACACAACTCCGAGTTCCCCGGGAGTGACACAGATGAAGAGAGGGGGAAAATGTGAACCCAGACCTTGAGCTGAGAGCTCTGTTGTGAAAACCCCGATGTAACTTATCACAGGATACTAAAACACCTGTCAATGGCTCCTATCTCTCATGTATGCTAATTCCTATGGATACAGTTTGTACAGAGCAGGGAAAATGGCAAGTTTTTCATTCATATAATGTCTTATTTTCAACACATGGAGTCCCTGAAGATCTAAAAATAGCACAGAGATAAGCTTAGAGATCAATAAAGATCATATCTATAACAGTCTAGAACAGCAAAGCATCCCAGCCAACGTGCATTTTACTCTGACATTTTTGCCTGGCACTATAACCAATGACAGTTACATGTATCAATGGAAAAGGCCTGTTTATATTTAATTCATGCTTCCAGGTTAGTTAACTCCTTTGCTCCTGATGCTGTTGTTTCTAAACTGTACACGTGAGATCTCTGAGAACCACTAACTTTATACTGAAAGCAATTTAATAGGGTGGGGGTGAGAACAGCTTTCTAAAACAGGAAAGAAGAACACAAACACCCACACAAATGATTGTGTGTTTAACAAGGGAAGTTATCTCAAAGGTCACTGACTGGTGTAGGAACTATGCTGTTTACCAATGGTGGAGAAAGAAAAATCCCAAAGATACATAAAGCTCACTCTAAATATTTGACATTCTATTTTACTTAAGACCAGTGGGCATTATCAGGGGTGAGCTAAGTACACAGAAGCTCCAAGTTACAGGATCCAGTTTCATTAGTCAACAGTGGGCAGTTACGCTCAACAATGCCTTAGGGTTTCAGTGGAACTACAGGGCTCTGCTGTATCACTCGGAGATACCTATATTACTAAGCACAATTATTCAAGGATATTGCTTTTAATTTATTGCAGTCTATACTAGCACAATTATTTTAGATGGTTTTCAGCATGATTTTACTATCATTTGTTTGTGCTCTCATTTATAAAACTTACTTGATTCTATTTTGTTGACATTTATAGTCATTTCAAAGAGGAAAAAATTGTGAATGATATTTTGGAAAGAGAAAATGTAATTATTAGCTAATTTCAAAAGTTTATGTTTGATAAAGAAGGCATTAGGCATATTAATTACATTTAACTTTTCTTCATGTTCAGAAACTCCAAGAATGATCTTTTTAAAGTAAAATCATCATCTACTTATCGGAATAACACGGAATAAACCACGGTGTTATAAGACCCGACTGCATCTCTGGAAACAGAATTATTTGTTCATAAATTTAAGGCAATTAAATAGATGCCTATGCATTTTTCTACAGAAAAAAAATACTTTAGTCCTATTTTGGACACACACACAAGTACACACACATAGAAACACACACCCGACCACACACACACACATACACATCTTTATAATTACACCAGCAGAGGCTTAGTCTCTGTTGAGAAAATTTTCTATATTCAGACAAAAGTACACATGCATTCTGAGGATGCTCCTTTTGATTCTCCCTCCCTCCATCCTCAGACACACTACACCCATGAATTTCTTCTCTTGCTTACCTTGAGCAGAAAAAATTTGGAAGGGGAGATTTGCCTCTGTGAACCAGCATCAGCATATGGCCCAAGGGACATGAGATCTCAGTTCCTGCCAACAATAATCTTCAACATTCGATAGCAGGAAAATACATGGAGCTAACACCTTATCTAATCTCAGGGCTCTCATACCAGATATCTTAACAAAAAAAATTCAAGCCCCTGACGCAACAAAAAGTGGCCTTTGCATAATGTTTAGTTTCCAGTGTCTCCAAAACATATCTGATATTTATTTATGATCCAACTATATTAAGCCTGAAATGGAAAAGCGTCTAGAGTTTCCAAAGTGCTTACATAAAACTGCCTGCATCAATATTAGCAGACAAGTTAGCAGAAAATTCTTCAACTTAGGTGTCTGGTCACTGTTTGCTTTCCCTGTTCCTGCATCATAAAAGCTTCTTAAACCACGAATGTGTCTGTCAAAAGTCTCTCTGGAGCCAGCAAAAAAAAAAAAAAAAAAAGTCCAGAAAGAGTCCTAGGAAAATTTGTAAGATGTCTCAGATTCAAAAGCAGATATTCAAGATCAAAGATTCCATGTGGCAGTCAGTAAGGACCTTTATTGGTGTTCAAAAAGGCAAGCTTCTTGTAAATGGGATTGAAAATTGAGAAGCCATTATTAACACTAATTGTAATAAACAAATAAGGCTAAACAGTCCTCAGACAGGGTTATATCCAATTGAGCTGTTGACCAAAAGGGTCCCATAGAAATCCTTACACAACCCAGGTGGGTGCCAAGATAATAGGTCATACTACACAAATGGACACAGGTCTCGTTGAAGACAACACCCACGCAAACTCACTACACAGAGAATTGCCAAGCTGGTGCCTACATTGAGCCCTCAATTTTGTGTGTGTGTGTGTGTGTGTGTGTGTGTGTGTGTGTGTGTGTGTGTGTGTGTGTGTGTGTTTGGACTGGAAAAGTACTGTGCAGTCTACCAAGAGACAAATGTAAACACCAACCCAGCCATGAAAACTTTGATCTACAATGCAGCCCTTACAGAAAAATATACTAGGGCAACGGAGGCACAAAATTTGGGGATGTAACCAACCAATGTCTGATTTGACTTAAGACCCACTCAATGAGATAATGATAATGAGTCCCATACCTGACACTGCTTGGATGACCAAGAACCAGAGACCAGATAGCTCAGAGACCTAGGGTAAAACCAAATGCTACTGTTTAAAAAATAAATAAATAAATAAAAACTAAATAAATAAATAAATAAAATGACTCCTAATAATATTCTGCTATACTTATTGATCACTGTCTTATTCAGCCACCATCAGAGAAACTTCTTCCTGAAGCAGATACAGAGACCTACAGTCAGACATTACAGAGAGAGAAAGAGAGAGTAAACTTGAAATTCACGCTGTAAATGGGATGTTTCCATCAAATCCCTCCTCTTAGAGCTCAGGGAACCCTGCAGAAGAGGAGCTGCAAAGAATGTGAGAGCCAGAGGGGCTGGAGGACACAAGGAGAGCAAAGCTCCAATTCAACCGAGCAAAGCTCATATGGGCTCACAGAGACAGGAGCGGCACTCACAGGGCCTGCCTGGGTCTGCACCGGGTCCTCTGGATATATGGTGCATTTCAGCTTAGTGTGGCAGTGGGTCTCCGACTCTACGCCTTCTCTTGGGCTCTTTTCTTTCTGTTGATTTGCCTTGTCCAACTTTGATGGGATGGTTTTTGTTTTACCTGGTCATAATTAATGAGCAGAAACCTACTCTTTTCCCATGAGAGACAAAAAAGGAAGATAATCTGGATAGAAGGGAAGATGGAGAGGAACCAGGGGTAGGGGAAGCGGAAACTGTAATCAGAATATATTGTGTGAGGAAATAATCAAAATTTTTAATGAAAAAATATTCTGTTGAACTGGACACTAAACAATTGGTCCATATACCATAAAATTATCATAATCTGCTTATGAGAAAGAGGCAAAATGAGCATAAGGCTCATAGACATATTTTTAAAGGCGCAATCAGGGAACAAACAATGGCAATTTGACACCTTACTTTTGCATGTTCAAAACGATTCTGACATTGCCATCAGGCTGCTACAATAACATTAATATTAATTGCATTTTCATATTTTTCTAATTCTTTTTAAGGTATTTTTACCAAAATTTCATATACACTCTATACCAAGTTTGTTATGGCATATAATTATGTAATTAACCCGCCCAGCCTGTTTGGCACAAAGTGACTCTCATGACAAAGTAAAGAGGGTCACTAGTTTACATGACGGGGAAGGGGAGGACGAGATGCCTGACTGAGCCATGTAAAAGGATAGATGTAAAACGCAGCTGCTCTGTGGAATAAGATACAAATACAAGATTGGGGCCTGAAGGCTGCGTCTAAAACTGTGAGCACAAAAGAGAGAGAGGGTAAAAGAACCTCTAAAACTCCGATTTTCCCCAGTGTCTCTTTATGTTTATTTTATTTTCTACACTACAAAATTACAATGTCAGGATAAGGTTCACTGACCTGGTACAGTTGAGCTATGAAAAGGCAGTCATGTGCCTAGTAACCATCTTCATCCACAGATATTCTAAGTATTGACCTGATGTCATACAGACGCTGACTTCTAATATCCTTGAGTAACTAGAGAACTTCAGGAAGTCAGAATAACTACCTGAAATTATCAATCCATGGGAGAAATGAAAGGTTAATTTGACTAAAATCTTGGGTGTTTGTGATGTTGAAATCACTCTACACCTACATAAAAGGCAAAATTTCCGAAATGAATGGAATTCATCGCAGAAGCCAAAAGAAGTTCCATGTCCTCTCTAATTCTCCTGGACCCTTTACTGGACTCTCTCCAGAGCCAAAAGGAGGATGAAGCCAAATCAACTCTTAGTTCAGTAATGTTCTATAGTATTCCTGATAAGAGCATCTTTTTAAATAATGTTTCACTAATTCTTTGAGACTGTCATGCAATACATTTTGATCAAATTTATTCCCTCCCCAATTCCTTCCAAATCCACCCCTACCTCCTGTGCCCCTAACTTCCTGTGTCCTCCTTCCCTTCCTCCCTCCCTCACTCCTTCCCTCCCTCCCTCCCCCATTTATGTTGCCCTGAACCTTTCGGGAGTAGGGCCTGCCCTGGAGCGTGGTCAACTTACAAGGGTCACACTCTCAAAGAAATTAGTTCTAATTCTCTCAGTATTTCTCTAATACTCTAGTTCCATGCTCACATGTCTTCCTCCATGCCAGGATTTTGTCTAGCCTGAGCTCTCACGAGTCTTGTGTAGGCTGTCACCATGATTGTTAAGTTCATATTGCAGTGCTACCTTGCTGTATCGGGTGGGCAGTCTTCTTGTAGTCATCCATCACCACTACCTTGAACAATCTTTCTGTCCTCTCTTCCTTGAAGATCCCAGGACTTTGTTGGGAAGGGTGTGATAAAGACTTTCTATTTGAAACTTAGCACTCCACAGTTTCTTATTCTCTGCCTATTGACCAACTGTGACTCTCTATGTTAATTAGCATTTATTGCAAGAAGAAGCTTCTCTGATGGGGGGTGGAAATTACTCTGATCTATGGGTATAGCAATAAGTCATGAGGGGTAGTTTTATTGCTATGTCCACTTGGTAAACTAATAGTAGTAGGTTTTCTAAAGTCCATGGTCTATCTGAGGACAAGTTCTTGGCCTCATTGATAGCATATGATATAAGTTCCACCTCGTGGAATAGGCTTTAAATCCAACCAGAGAGTAGTTAGTAGCTTTCATAATATTCATGCCACTGTTGTGCCAGTGAGCATGTCTTGCCAGGGTAATCATTATTGTAGCTTATACAGTTAGTAGCTCAGTAAGACTAAAAATTACTTTTCTTCTCAAGTAACATACATAATACCTTCCAGCACCATGAATGCTATCTAATAGAGATAAAGCCTCCAGGCCCCACTTGATTTCTTTAGATTTTGACTCAAGAGTATGATGCCTTGTTTGCTGTGAGATTGTGTCTTCTAGTAACTTTGGAAGCTACACTCATAAAGTCTGACCAACATGATTTCCTAAGTAAGAGCTAAATAAGGAAGATACCAATCAACTCATCCAATTGGGTGAGGAAAAGCCCATGAGGCCTCAATGCTATACAAAGAACCCTAGAAAACGAAGGATAGCTGGGAGTGAAGAGATGGTCTCCTCCAAGGAAGAGCTAACCAGTTGGTTGTCCAATGCCAAATCACCAGCACTGAAAGCATCTGTACAAGTAACATTATATGGTGTGAACATATCACATTTAGAAAAAATAACATGCATGCAATAACAGTTAGTGCAAATAGGAGCCCATAGATTTGAAAAGAGCATGGAGGGGTATATTGAAGGGTTTGGAAAAGTGGGAGGGGAAAATACAATTTACATTATAATCTCAAAAATCAAAATGTAAAGAAAGCAGTGTCTTCAACCATACATTCTTAATGTCATGTTCTAGAGGGTAACCTAGAACAATGACAGTATCCTAAGATGCTAGGGTCTATGGGAACCTGCTGGCCAATAACTCAAAAAGAGGCCATAATGTGGGAATGCCTTTCTGTATGCTGTGAATATCAATCTTTAAATAAAGGAGCTGTTTTGGGCCATGACAGGCACCATAGAAGAAGTAGGAAGAGAAATCAGAATAGGTAGGAGAAGCAGGGCGGAGTCAGGCAGATGGAGCTGAAGCCCAAGGAGCAACATGTAAGGAACACAGGTGAGCCACGGGCCACATGGCAGACAGATTAATAGAAATGGGTTGATTTAAGATGTAAGAGCTAACTAGCAATGTGCCTGAGCCATAGGCCAAACAGCACAAAGTTAATATAAGCGTCTGAGTCATTTCTGGGGGGCCTAAGCAGCAGCGGTGGGCTGGTAAGGGGTCTGGTGCAGCAGGTCTGTGGGTCTGGGCCTCTGGCTGCTCAGGACCAAAAAACCCCATTGCAACAAGGCCATCTATTCCTGATGCTGGGTCTTCATTTGTTAGGATTTGGTGTCTAGTTTGAGCATTCTCTCCCCAATATTACTAACCAGTAGATAATTGTTTGCTTGTTGAAATTAATGTTGCACTACAGCAATCTGAAAAATATATGTGATTGTAAAATACAGGATATAATAACTAGGAATTCCTCTAAACAATATTGAAAGTCTAGAAAGTCTAGAAAACCAACTAGAGTTTGGGGAGAATACCTATTAAAGCCAAAAGAGAATTTAAACAATTTTATTGTAACGTTCAATAACAAAAATCATAGTTATACTTCTTATCCCTTCTCTTAAAAGGATTAGTGAGCAGTTAGATGAGAAAGAAGAAAGAATTGCCTCAGAACCTAGATGCTATACAAGGATGAATACTAAATACTAGAATTTTGTACATACTTAAGAACATACAAAATACTTCCTTGTCCAGAATTCTCTTCACCTTACCTATGTACCCTCTCATTTTCAATACAATCAGTCACACTGAGTAAAACATTCTCAACCAAACTGGAAAAAGAGAGGCTAGAACACAGATGCTTAACTACACTCCACCCGTACTCAAGGAACCAACAGAGTATGTAGAGAAGAGTGGGTGTAATATCTCTGTATCCATGGATGGGTGTGACCAGCTAATCCAGTATCAGCAATAGGCAGATGCATACCTGCTCATCCTCAGAGAATAGTGCATATTTTCCCTACATTATCTGAATCTGCAAATATCCTAGGTAAACAAGACTGACCGTATCCTTGAAGAAGACTTTAAAGTTTGGTGTGAAAGAAACATTTGCATGCCAAATTTCTATAACATAGGGGGGAAAATGTAATAACTATCATAAATAAGGAAAAAAATCACATATCCATGAAATTCCAGAGGCATCAGCTATGTCATGAAAGAAGGAATATTTCTGACATTTTAATGATCACTCTTGGAAGTATTACAAATTATTAAACACATCTGAGGGGGGGGAAGCATTATAGATAAAGGAAAAAAATCAACATTTAAAAATTGAATTTAAAGTAGCCTTGTTTTGTTTTACCTAACAACACATATCCCAGCAAGACACACACACACACACAGAGTCAAATTTCATCAATAAAACATTGTCTGTACTCTGGAAGAGAGGCAATTTCCAAAAACCAAAAACCTTTAGATTAAAAGAAGGGAAGGAATATCACTTTATCAGACATTCTCGAATTACCCTTAAGATTCAAAGTCACATTTTATTTTTTCTATTAACACTCTAAACATGCACAGTGAGATGTCTCTTACCTTTGATGTGTAATGATCCATCTCACTGCAGCTCAATTCTTTTACAGCCAAATTGGGAGAAAATGATGCATCTGTTCTTAAGCACATACGGCTTGTCTGTTCAAGCAGAAAGTTGACTAAATTCTGCTAGACTAGGAAGAGACTGGCATGTTTGTTCGGGCATATCAGAGGATTTAATTGCAAAACTGGGAATTATTCCACAGATGTGAATAGATATCTAATTTATGTCACAAAGGAGAGATTATACTCTCAGGAGTTGCTATTTACATAGTCATTTCCCTAACTAGATTTCCACACACATGAGAATTTCAAGTCAGGGAAGTATTGCCAAAAAAGCTTCACCATGCCGACCAAGGAAAGGACATAAATGTCTTGTTAGCTGTAAATAATGATAAAAAGAGATCTTTGGGAATATAATTACAGCTGGCTTATCCCGGGGTTGTAAATTTATATTAGCCTAAGTAAATGGCAGCATATTAATTTTGATTAATTACATAGAACAGGTTTGTTGTACTTGTTTTTATAAATTTCAAAATAAGAAGTGTCAAGGAAAAAGATCACTTCTATTTTTTCTTTCGAAACACTTTTTTCCTTTTATAAACTCCTGAAATGCTCCTCTTCTGTCGTGGGTTAATGTATGTACTTCTGTTCTCTCCGCACAAGTACAATCCTCCCTACAGTAACTTTTCAGAACTTCTTGAATAGAGTGTTCACCGGAAATATTTAGGCTGATATTTAGGGGAATGGCTCATCAGCACTTTTGTGACGTGATATTTTATTCTCACCCTCACCCCTCTGTAACTCATGGTGGCTTATTATAGTCACCTATAGTTATTTAAACGCTGTTCTAAAAGGAAAGATGACTGGAAAGTCAGAAATCTGAAAGTTGGTCATTCCCTGGCACTAGACAAATTTTGTCATTTACTGGCTTTATCTTCAGCACAAATGAGGACACTGCTACATGATCCATCACTCTCCGTGGTTCTAACAACCCTGAAACTGTAGCTTTTAATAGGAAGTGACAGATGTCGTGTGTCACCTTAAAAGGAGTTGATCTTTCTCTTGGTAGACAGAGAGTCAGAAAGCTACAAAGGGTACAGGCATGAAGAAAGAAATGAGGGTTGGAGAGCCGGATGCAGATGACAGACAAGAGGGGAAAGGATGGAGAGAAAACGGCAAATAGCCAGTGGAGTCAGAGTGCACCTCAGGGGAAGCCATTGAAAGAAGACGAGACAGACAGGTCAGGGGAAGAGGCTGCAACCGCACCTCTGCTTTGGAAATTGCTCTATCCAGTTTCACTTCCTCTCCTCTTGCCCCACAAAGCTGCATCTACATGGTTAATATGTAAACTGCCCTGTAATCTTTCTTTAGATTTATGGGCCTCAAAACATGTGGTGACCTTTGATTAATATCAGAATGTTACTATTTAATACTGTGCATCAACTGTCACAAAGCATAGAAATTGCTGTGGTGGTCAATCTGCAGGAAAGTTACTATGTTTGTAACAAGCCCAAAGAGGTCTGGATTGACATTGATGTTCTGTCCTGAAGAAGGTATACTGTATATACCTCACCCAGCATGTGGTCTGCCTGCCCTCTGCCCCATGAACTTCTTTTGTCTTTCCGAGTTCTGAAATATAGAGCTTTAAGGATCCCTTTCTACCTTCTTGAGCAGCCCCCTACTTTCCTTACTAGCTGATCTTATATATTAATGAAATTTCACATTGCTGGGATAAAATATCTGCTAGAAGCAACTTTTAGGTAGGGGGATTTTCACTCACAGACTCCTGGCACCAGAGCCATAGTATCTGAAACTATCATGTCGTGTTGGTGAGAGAGAGAACAGAGTAACCTCCACAACTCAGTGAAACAGGAAGCACAGACCTTGTTGAAATAAGAGCTAGGCCATAACTCTCTGGCATAGGCACTACGGTCCTACATCTTCCAGTTAGCCTCATGTCCAAGAGGTTCTACAGTCTCCCAAAATAGTATTATCATCTGGGAACCAATTTTTCAAAAGATGAGTTTGTGAAAAATGTTCCACTTCAAGCCTTTACATTATGCCCTAGCTCCTGTAGGTTCTAGATATCATAATACAAAATGTACTGAGTCCACAACCTCAAAGTCCCCATAGTTTTACAGTTCCAACCTTGTTTAAAAGTTCTAAATCTACTACTATGTCTTCTGAAACTCAGATAATCTCTTAACTGGGAGTCCCTACAAAATACTTTTAAAAGTACATTCTCCCAACATATGATGAAGAAACATTCCTGTTTCAAAAGAAAAAAATGGGAGCATCGCATGAAGACAGGACCAAATCAAGACTGAAACCCATCAGGGCAACATCAAACCCTGAAACTTGACATCCAACATCCAAGGCTTATGGTGCACTATCTGGGCTGTGATGATTTGGTTAGCCCTGCCACTCAGACTACGTCACTCAATGCCAACAGCTCTCTTAGTGGGCATCCATATTCCTAGCATTTACAGTACCCATGGATCTCCACCATAACTTAGCTTCCCCTTCACAGCATTACTCAATGGCCTCTCAGGGTTTCCTCAAGAAAAATCCATCCACTCTAAATATTCTGATTATCACTGACTTTCTGAAATCCAGGTATAAACCTATATGACTCCTACATCCAGTATGATCCTAATTCTTCCACATGCCTCCCAGCAAGCTAGTTCCAAAGACCTAAAATTCATGATCAGATTTACTGTAGCAGTAAAAAAACAGTCAACTAGACAGTACCAGTTTTCTGAATTCTTTAATTTTCTTATTGCTTGTACAAAATATGTGATGGAAGGAACTTAGAGAAGATTTCATTGGGTTCACTTATTCGTGAAAGGGAAGTGAGATGGCTAGGACTCCACTGGTTTCAGCAGGATCTTCCAGGGTAACTTGTTACATTTCAGTACAACTAGAAGCAGGGATGTCAGCTAGAACCTGATAGTCACACCCTGAATCTCCCAGGTACCAAGACTCCTTGTCCAAAAGTTTCCATAATCTCCAAATACAGCATCACCACCTCGGGACCAACTGTTTAAGTACATAGGTCTGTGGGGATGTTTCATATTCAGACTACAGCACCTTATCCCTTGAATGTAGACTTTTAAATAGTACTTGTAAGTTGCCAAGAAGAAAATTTAAAAATAATTCTTCTGTGTTAAAAAAAAAGAAGTCTAAAATGTATGATACAAAATTTAAAATTGTTTCAATTCAACTTTTGCAAACCAACAACTATAGGTATTTTGTTGCTGTGCTTTTCTGAAAAAAATGAAAAAAATATTTGTATAATAAAATGTTAATTTTAAAACCTCTGAGAATATTTACAAAGTAACAAAATGATTTTCTGTTATGGTTTACTAAACAGTAGATAATGACATTTTAGACAGTGATGTTTTTGTATCAAAAGTTGGGTCAAGAGAAAGTCTGCCACTGTTAGTAAGAATGTAGACAGATGGAGCAATAAAAGCTCTTTTTTTCCTTTTTTCTTTCTTTTTTTCCTTTTACTTTCTCTCCTCCTCCTCCTCCTCCTCCTCCTCCTCCTCCTCCTCCTCCTCCTCCTTCTTCTAAGACAGGGTCTCACCTTGGCTGATAGGGAACTTGCTATATAGACCAGACTGGCCTCCAATACATAGATATTAGCTTGCTTCTGCCTCCAAGCACTAGGGATTAAAGGAATGTGCCACCATACCTGGCCAAAAGCTACATTTCTAAAAAGGTATGTAAATCATCTTGAGTTTGACAATTCTTCACTATAAAGCAAGAGATGGAAATTCGGATAAAATACATACATGGGAAACCTCCTAAGCTTTGAACATTCAACAAGTATTAATTACAATAAGTTAAATAAGCATAATTTAGACAACTCAAATCCTTATTTTATTAGAATGCACTTACATACCTATGGGTTGGTAGTCAAGGAAAGGAAAAAATTATAAGAAAATAGAAAATTTAAGTCCATAAAAGAATAACAGAAACCACATGAAGAAGTACTATGAAAAACCATTATACTTTGTTCCTATGCTATTGGCATGTACAGAGCAATGGTAATTCACTATCTTTCTACATGTAGACTGGGGGAGGAGGGGTGGAGCACAGAGATCGGTGGAAGTCTCATTACTCTCCGCCATGTGCTTTAAAGTCCAGAAAAGAATCCATCTGGAAAATTTGAAATGTTAGCCCAGTGCTAAAATTTTAGAGCCAAGGTCTCCAGATGGCAGCTTGCTCCCTTACATATTTTTTCAATTTCAGATCTGCCCTGCAATATAAGTGGGCTTGCAGAAAGTCATGAACATAAAATACAAAGAACCACACAGCTACATCTTAAGAATAGCTGGCATAAACAGAGCTTGGAAGGCTGTTTGTGACTAAGGAAAGATGCTATCTCTACTTCTTCCCTTTTTTCAGGCTACAAGGCATTGTGGGTCAAAACTGAACTAAAGCCAAAACCACATTTAACAGTGACCCCTTCCCTTTCCTTTTCCCTTGTTGTAACACCTCACATGGAGAGGAACTTTTCTTGTAGCAACATAAATCTAGTCTATCACCAAAAGAGCCCCCTGTTTCTATTTCTCTCTCCAAACCACCAATGTTTGTCTTATATTTTTATACTTTCATCTAATGAGGATCAACTATCTAGTAGAATAAATGGTCTACTATTTACCAATAGATGAGTGAGAGCTATCAATGAAACTGATTATGTGTCCAAGTTAATAATTAACCCTGTAAACAGGCCCTCTTGAGAACACATCATTCCTTAACTTGTAGCAAGACCTTCAACAGAAGATATGATTTTGAAAACAGGGACCAGAACAATAAAGGTATTTAAGCTTCTTAGAACACGATGTGTGTGTGTGTGTGTGTGTGTGTGTGTGTGTGTGTGTGTGTGTGTGTGTGTGTGTGTGTGTGAGAGTGTTACAAAGATATTGGCTACCCCACTGAAAAGCCCCTATATGTGAACAAAGTACAAGAAATGTATAAGATCAAAAAAAAAAAAAGCTTAAGCTGAGAGGTCCCTACCATGGGTCAATGGACAATCTCTAAAGAGAAATAAAGCCGTATTACCAAGTAGTGCAAGGATTCAATAAGATAGCAGAATTTTTCCTACCTGGTTTCTATTACAGTTCCAGAAGTCTCATCCAACCACAAGCTTTCCTGGGAATATTAGTTAAGAGACAGAAGACTTGTCCTGAATGTCAAAAGAAATAGCTAGAAAGAAATAAGCTGCTACCCCATCATTCTCTGTTCCCTCAAGGACATGAGCCTCTTGAAGGCTGCTTAGAAGTGAATGAAGTGTCAGGTTTACCCTGTGATAACAATTCCTGGAGGCTCTTATTCAGTGTTTTCATATGCTTCTTTACATGATTCTGCTCTGTGAGGTTTTGTTTGTTAAAATGTACCCTGATGTTCAGTTGCCACGAGGAAATGGCTTAACTATCCTCTGTACCTCAATATCACCTGTAAAGCGGGATTTGTTTCAGAAATACCAAGTCAAAGTATGAATGGAAAGATGTGTTATATAGTGATGCTCGGCATTTAACAACTGCTGTGAGTATCCATGACAAAGAATTTCCTGCTTAGAATTTTTTCAGAATGATTCACATTCACTTGTTTATTCAGCCTACAAATATTTAATTGTACATTGACTATGTATCGGGACTCTCCACAGAACACCTAAGGAACTACCGAAGCCACACACCATCCAATCACCACTGGATATTTTTCCCTTCCAAATCACCTCTCTTCTAGTGCAGTTTCCTTTTTGGAAAATAGTTAAGAATGCATGTCATGTTTGCCTGCTTAAACTGTAACTATTTGGAGCGTTTTGGAATGAAGCCCATTGCTCTGTGAGCTTCCTTATGCATAAAAATTCCCACAGTTGGTGTTCTTTCAAATGCAGAAGTCAGCACAGTCTCTAAGAGATGCTCTCCTTAGCTTGATAAAACATAATTAAAATATATCTGGACTTCATCAAGTCTGGCTTCAGGCTGTCATGGCAGGCTGCGGTTGGTTGGAAGAAATTCAATTATTAGGAATGGAAGTTTCCGATAGTCAAAAGAGAGATGTAGTCATGAGCTTTACATAAAGATCATGAGTATAAACACACACCAAGACCCATATGATGTTTATTCTGCAATATACATGTACCCTTTCTTATTCTGTGGCCACAGCAAAGCAAAAATGTAAAGGAAAAAAATATCTGGATGACACTTCTGCTCAGCTGGGACTCTTCTTACAATGAAATAAAGGTAGTTTCTATAAAGCGTGTAAGACTACTTTACTTGTAGATAATCACTCTCAACTCATTTGGGTCGATACAAATTTTGTTGGTTACAAATGACCAATAACATGAGGATTTGAAGGATTTTATTTACACTACTAATCTTGGACAATCACATATTAAACTAACAACCAGAGCAGAAGAATCATAGCTTTTCAATGTAACCAGTTTTGGTATAAATATCAAATGTTCTCTTCCACAAAAAGGAAGCTCACTGACATTTTAAGACTGGGTCCCCAGCTGGTTGGTCCAATCTTCAAGAAGAGATTGGATCATAAGGGTTCTGACATGGTTAACAAACTAATTTTCTGGTGGATTTATAATTTGATGGCATTATTGAGAATGGTGGTGACTTTCAGGGTTTAAACCCACCTTCATAAAAATAGGTCACTGGGGACATGTCCTTGGGACATCTTATCCTGAGCCCACTCCACTCTGTCTTCTGACATAGGGTAAAATGCTTTCGTTCAGCATAATGTACATGAGCATGTACCTGCCTCACCACATACTTGGAAACACTAGGCAAAGTAACCGTGGACAGAAATCCTGAGCCAGAGGAAATCCATTGCCTTTTAGTTAAATTTCTTAGGCATTTTGTCACAGTGATAAAAATCTGACCAATAAAATTCCAATAACATAAATGGACCTGGTGTTTAAACTTGTTTGGTAAGCTCACTAGAAAGTCATTGGCTGCATGGCATTTGGTTCTATATGTCCATAGTGGCTTCTCCTCTTCATATCAGAAGAAGAATCAGCCCTCCCTTAAAGAAAAAGGCAGAAATTGTCGAAATAGCATGAGTTTCAACACTCTTATCAAGCACTCATCTTTTCCATATATGCGATTTATAGGAAGTATCAAAATTGCTGAGGAAGGATGTAGTTGAGGGAGGCCCCACATGCATATGCAGGGCTGCTGTCACTGTACATGATCCATGAATAAACTTTGCAAATTTTACCTTTAGGACTATACAGTGTCTAGTCTGTGTCCTGTACACCTCATAATTTTCTCTTCAGGGAAGTGTTCCTATCTGGGAAATATCTTGGTGCCTTTGAGCTAATTTAATACTAAAAAGTCATAGGAAAGAAAAAAAAGTATATGCCTGTCTTAATAATTATTTAAGAAGTGCTATAATTAGATGTAGACATTAAAAGATTTCATTCTGTAATCACAGACAAGGAAGTTTTTCCGTTTGGCTGATCTTCAGACAAACAAAGCCACAGTGGGAATAATTGACCAAACAGTTGTCCTGTCTTTATACCCACACATCTGGTGGAGCATATCAACAGGCAAAGAAAGCTTTAGCAAATTTCCATCAATAAGCTATCCTACAGAAAGGTGCTTCACCTAAGCGTGACTTTTAAAATATTAAAACATATTATTTGCTTTTCTTTCACTATTAGCAACGGGATGATAACCTAAAGTTGTCTTTTTATGGGCAAGATGCCTAGACATTACCAGATGGAGGGAAATCCCACGGACCTCAACTAGATGACCAACCACTATCTGTGGGTGAAGTACTCTTATCTAAACGCTTTTAAAGGGCATAGTAAGTCTGGGATGCTTGAGAATGTATTAGAAGCAGGATCTCTGAGAGGGAGGATTATAAAGAGCAGGACCACTCTGGGGCTAAGTAACCCTGAGAGCTGGTGCTTCCGGGCCTCCCTTTTCTCCTGAAGCCATGCCTCCACATGAGGACAGCACACTGTTTGTTATAAGGAAGGATGTTCCTGTAGTGACAACTTCCCTCCTGCACCATCATGACTTGGGAATCCTATGTTTCAAATGTCTAAAGCTTGCATCCAATAATGTATGAGTCTTTGCTCTCTGAGAATACCACTTCACATTCAGAATATGCATTCCAGTCATGCAGTATGGGCATGAAGGATTGTGGGTATGGGTAAAGCATAAATAATCAAGTTAGTACATCCATACAAACTCCTAGGAGACCTCCCTAAGAATATGGTAGCCGTATAGCAGGAAGAGGAATAATAAAGATGTGGAGAAAATGGAGAATTTTGCACTTATCTAAAGTATTAAGATAGGCCTTAATTTGCGTCAACCACACAATAAAATGAGTGGCATTCTCCTCTTTAAAAAAATGTCTTTTTTTTTTTCCTCTTTCTCTTTTGGACTGACAGTGACTGTTTACTTCACTAGGCTAACCAGGACACCATTTGGCATGAAAGAGCATAAACCAGAGGAAAGAACACCAATGAAGAAATTCCTGGAAATTGGAGTATAAGACCCATTTGTCTTACATCAAACTGTAGATATGTTTGAAAGGACCCCTCACTGACCCTGAGCCACAGCTCCCTGAAGAGCTGTCACACATTGCCAGCCAACATTTTCCTCCCCATTAGATTTTCTCCCTCATTAGAGAATATTATGCTTGATATACCCAAGCAGTAAATAAAACCACACTCTTTTCAAGTATAGCAGTTCTCGACCTACAACAGTAAGTATTACGTACCTACAGCTTCTGTGGGCTTCTACAAGGGTTAGCCTGTTAAAGTAGGTTGGCATCCCAAATAAAAGCAAAGAAAATGAGAAACGAGCAAACACTCAGGAAGCCTTACAAATACAGACAGAGCAGGAGGACGAATTCCCATAGGAGAAAGAAAATCAAAGGCAAATAGTAAGGAAAACATTGTAGATGGCATTCCTGGAGCCAAGCCTTCCCTGATCTCTGAATGTAGGATTTAATCAGAACCAGATGGAGCTTTCCAGAAGTTCACACCCTAAAGGAGGGAGTTTCTGGGAAGGCCTAAGGCCATATCCTTGGCACCTGGCTAATATGTCTTCCATGGTGCTCCTTGTTGAATCCCAGTAGACTGATTTCATCCCATAGAAGCTACACCGCACACCCCAGACAGACACACAAGGCTGACAAGCTGCCCACTGCTCACCACTATTGACCCCAGCCATTCTCCAATCCATTTAAACATCACAATTGCCCCCTGCAGGGGGATCATCTCCATAATACAGATTCCCAAACAGCTCCACATAGAGCCGGAATCACAGAGTCCCAAATGATAAGATAGTTCCACTCTGTGTAAACAATCACAATGAGTGTAAAGCAAAGACACTCAACCCCTAGAGAAGCTCAGCTAGAACAACACTTGCCTGGAAAACTCTGCCAGACCAGGATGCTATCACACCCTCACACACTGTTTATCCCAGTCTGTTTCCCAGTGGGGCCTTTCTAGAGACATTGGAAGATACTCTATGGCAATGAAGCAACACCAAAAGCAGCCCTTTCATGTCCTGACCAAGTTCCAACACACGCGTCCTGAGGTGTTTCTCTCCTCATTATCACAAAAACGAGTTGAGCTTTATTTTGAAATAATAAAAATAAGAGTAGAAAATAAAAGTAAATTACTTGATGTACAAGCATGAAGACCCATGTTCAGATCTCTAGCTCCACAGAAAATATCTGTAACCCAAGTGCTGGGGGTGAGGCAGACACAGGTGGATCTCAGGAGCTTGTTGGCAAGGCTGGCCAATTGGTGAATTCTGAGTTCAGTGAGATACTGTTTAAAAAATTAAGGTGGAGAACAATAGGGGGAAAAAATACCACCAAACATCAGCCCTTTATCCCCACATACAGATATGCAACACACACACATGTTTTTAAAACTAAAGTACATACGTGCAACAACTTCAGAAAACTTCAGGATGAACTCTTACTGACAGCTGTCATTCTAAATCTACTGACAGAAGCATTCTTTGAAATTGTTAACCCATTTTTCATCCTTCTTTGCCTCTTCATCCCACTAACAGACTATACTGTGACCCAGAGGATGAGTTTTTATAAAGTAATGATTATCAATGAATGGAAGCACTGTACATACATACATATATATATATATATATATATATATATATATATATGCTTCTAGAACATTATCTCTAGGAAACCATGTCGTTTTTGTTTTTGAAAACAAAATGTTTTCAAGGGTTAAATGTTTTCAATGGCTTTCCTTGCCATTGATTCCACCTGGAATACACACCGGAGGAAATTACAGTAATCAGTCAACTTAAATCATGTCGCATAATCATAAATAGCTTTAAATTTATGGATATTACTGTCTTAAGAGAATGACTGAAATAAGAACAATTTGAGAGGTGTGATCAGGTAGAAGTCCCTCCTGGTTTGTGAAAGGGTGGATCATGGAAGTCGGGTCTCACTCTAGATGTTGTTATCTTTGGCAAGCTGAAGATGAGTGAGCTGTTGAAGGCAGAAGTTAGAGGGCCCTACTCCCCCAGCTTCTTTCTGAGGTTCAGTGGTACCCTGTTTAGTAAGGCAATCAGCGCACTGATTGACACTTCCCCAGGAGCAACCACTACCTGTCTCCGGATCTACAGATCTCAGGGATGAAGCTTTTCCATGAAAGCCTTTTGATCTTGACAGTCTAAAAGCTCACCGCTGTGTGATAATGATTCCCCCTTCCTGATGGAACAAATCAATGCTAAGCATGCTATCCAGGTTTATATTCATCACACTGACATGGCTTCAGATGCCATGGAGCTGGCAAATTAAAACAAAATGACCAGATTCTAGTGTGGAAAATACACCCACTCACTTCATGAACTACAGTCCTCAGGTAACATCATGATCATAAGACTACCATCCTGCTAATGCATGGCTTCTTTCTCTTTATTGTTCTTTTGGACTAAGCTTTCCTCAATTTTCCAGATTAATTTTAAAAGTGAAGCTAAATGTTCACTTTTTGCAATTATATATAAGCTGTGTACAGCCCCATTAATGCACACATCAAGTTATCATGAAATCACTTGAAACAAGTTTTAACGAAAATGCATAATGACATTCACATTGATCAGTTTGAGGTGGTCAAATATTTTTGATCCTGCTATGCCCCATTCTGTCTTAAGCACTACTTATATGTTGTTCAATCTTTAAGAAAAGGTAGAAGCGGAAAATGTTAAAGTTGTTTACCAATGGGCCCAACCAACAGCAGCTAATATTTCAAAGCTTTAAGAGTAAATGACTAACATTGAGCTTTTGATCACATCACTTTTTTTTTTTTTTTTTTTTTTTTTTACTGGAGCTATCAAAATACTATCAACCGTTTATTTTCTATGTCATTGCTCAACTCCACCCACTAATTTAGACAGAATCATATATTTGCAACTTTAAACACAGAAACAAGATAGGTACAAATGATAGCTTACACTCTTGAAATAGCTACAAATTCCAAACATCATCTCCTTATTGTTGGAGACAGACATTTTTACAGCTAAAGTAAATAAAGACTTCTATCAATGAACTGAGAATGTGTTTTTAAAACCTCCTCAGTGACAGAGATGCCATTTCAATTCTATAGGTCCTCCCGTGTCTGTACTTAATGGATACTATATAGCAAATGGCAGACATTAGATCTATGCCCTAAGAGGATTTAAATTGGCTCTATTAATCTCTGCCTCTCACTTCAAGACAATGCTTAAAAATAAATGCCTGGCTTAACATCTTACAAATGCTTCCTTTGCAATATTAATTTTTTTTTCTCTGTTCCCCTCAAACGAGAAATTTGGCATTGAGGATCTAAAGCAAAACCAACTCAATGAGATTAAAATTACTCTAGCAGTCTCCTCTCCATCACTCCATCATTCCCATCTCCATCACTCACTGGCCCCCTCGGTGCTGCTCCTGAGCCTCTTGGTACCTGGAGCTGTCTCATTTTCAAGCTGACATGTTGACATCCTCCACATGTCCACTGTACCTTCTATTCCCTGCTCCTTCCCCTCCTTGTCTTCTCCCTGTTCTGTTATTGCTTTTCTCTCCTGGCTTTTTAAATCTGGAATATGGAACCCAACCCCCAGCCACACCCCCGTTTGTCCTTAACATGGAAAAACACTGTATGCATTTTTAGGTATCTATTTTATAAAGAGCCTAGTGTTTCATGTTAAATTGAAATAAAATAGATAATAACATTTTAAATCTTATAAAAGTAAAACTTAAGGCATCAGAATTTTCATGCTTCTAATATGCTACCTTGGGCCGTGTTTCCACACCTCAAAGATAAATTTTCTCTCTTTTCTCTGGCTATGAATATTTCGAAAGAAAAATTGAAAGAGCATTAACCTAGTCCACGCAGCCTCCTCTTGGCTTCCTACTGTTAACCATTTTCAATCAAATTCTCCATGACTTCCGGGTTTTCTCAGTATTATGGACTTTCTTTTCAAAGTTCTTAGTTGGACTGACTCAAACCATTTCTTCTGCTCAAATTCCAGGGTCACACTAAAGAATGGCCAGGAGCACCACACAGAAGACTTCCCAGTTTCCAAGCACAGGCCATACCTAAATTATCTTCACTCCATAGTCTCAAATATACCTATTTTACAGTAAACAACTTTATTGTTCACCTCTCAAAGATTGAGACAATTTTAAATAAATTGCAGTCAGTAGTGTTGGAAGGATGGATCCCTATTTTCTTCTGAGATTGCCCCCCCCGAAACCATTTTTTTTAACATTTTTATTTTAGTTTTTGAGAACTTCATACAATATATTTTGATCATGTTCTCTCCCTTTTGCCATTTTTCCCCTGGATTCTCCTGCTCTTCCCTACGACCACGTAGCTTCTTATTTTTTTTCTCTCTGTGTCTCTTAAAAAAAAAAATGGCAAAAACTGATATTTCCCTTTGCCAGCAATAATCATTTACAAATAGCTTCTTAGAGGCAGGATCCTGGGTATAGCAACCACATTCCACACATTCCAGGACAAGCCTCCTGCCTGGAGCAGTTGGCCAACACAAAATAAACTCTGTGTGTGTGTGTGTGTGTGTGTGTGTGTGTGTGTGTGTGTGTGTGTGTGTGTGTACTTTGTGTCATATCTAGGAATTTTAGTCTTATTGGGTTTTTGCTTGTACATTTTGATTTTCATTTTTGTGTGTTTTATGGGTTTTATTTGTATTTTATTTCTGTTTTGTTTTAAAAGAGACAGAAAGCAACATTAAGTTGACTTGATGTAAAGGGATGGGGGGGGGTCTGGGAAGAGTTGAAGGGAACATGAGCAAAATATATTGTATAAAAATAATTTTTAATTAAAATATAAATAAATAAATATTTAAAACAAAAACAAAGGCACAAAGCAATATGGAGTCCAGTTGCATTATTCATCTACTCCTCATCATGGTATCTGCCTTAGAGTGTGCTTGACATACCTAGTGTCACTCCCTTGAAGAAGAAGAATTTTCACTTTCCCAAAAGCTATCAATTGCAAATAGCTTCTTGGTTAGGGAAGACTGTCCGGCTTGCCCTTCTCCATGCTGGAATTCTGTACGACTTGAGCTAGAATAGGCTTCATGAATGCTTTCACAATTTCTGTGAGCTCATATATGCATCAGCCCTGTTATGACTGGAAAATTCTGTGTCCTTGAAGCTGTCTACTACCTTTGGCTTTTACAATCTCTCTTCCTCCTCCTCTATCTGGATCCCGGATTCTTGAAGGGAAGGGTATGATAAGGACATTCCATTTAGGGCTCAGTATTCCAATATCTCTCACTCTGAATGTTGCCCAGTTATAGATATCTATGTTAACTCCCATCTTTAGCAAAAAGAAACATGCTTTATGAGGATGCAAGATCTATGGGTATAGCAATAAGGCATTAAGAGTCATTATATTGATATGCTACTTTAGACAAATAATAAGTATCCCCTAGGGCAGGTGGCCTATCTGCTCTGAGGTTCTTGGCCTCATTAACAGGGTCAGGTATTGGTTCCACCTCATGGAGTAGCCCTAAAATCTAAAAAGTGGGGGCAGCTCCCCATAACATTTTGCCACTATTATATTAGTGTGCACATCTTGCAAGTAAGTCACTCTTATACTTCAAAAGCTCTGTAGTATGTGGTATTAATGATTGCTTTTTTCATCAAGTAGTATGTATAATACTTTCCAGTGTTATGAACACTATTCAGTAGGAGTGAAACTTGTAGTTGGGTACCAGCTCAATTTCTCATACATAAGTATGTAGAGTCTTCAACAATATCACATTACTATCAGATTATGGAGGAAAACCAATAATTTTCACAATAGCCTGTAGTGCTTGGGTGGAGGGTGTGGTCTATGGGATCCCATTGGCCAATGACTCAAAAAGATCATACTTGCCAGTCTCCCTGATATTTCCTGTGCCCTTGGGCCTTTACCTTTCCCTGATATGTGACAAAGGAAATCCTCTCTGCCAGATATGGATTCTCTTTTCACCATTTCTCTCAAAATTTTCCATACTTTTACTTTCAGGTGTCTTTAAAGAAGTGCTTACACTCAAGGAAGACCTTTCTCTTTCTATTCTCTTCCTGAAGAATAAAAATAGGCCTCTGCTTTCAGCAGTGGCAAGGTTCTCGTTAAGGTTACTAAGGAAGCCTACATCATTGCCATAGGTCTGGACTCCAAAAGGGTCTTCCTTCGGTTCCCAATAAGGATGCAAAGCCTACTGGCCCCTCTCATTCTGTCCTTCCTGTCATACTGTTTGGTCCCCCAGCTCCCTGGCTGCTCCTACTCAGCTTCATTTAACTAGTTCTTTTCTATATGCTTATCTCATGGGCAGCCATTCCCAGTACTCAGTCTCTTCTACAGCCTCTGCCTTAGCAAACACATACATTCCTACCTTCAATTATTTCTATGGAAAGGACATTCAACTCTGGAGCCTCTAGCCTCTAGCCTATTAAGGAGTTACTAGTTCATCACTATCACCTGGTGAATATCATCGTGTAGGAAGCCTGAGGAATAAAAGTATTTTTTATGCCAACAACTCCATGACTTTGGGCAAACCACTTGATATTTGATCCTCAACTAAGAATAATAATAATAACAGTGCTTACTTCCATAAAGTTAATGATAAAGATTCAGTATAGAAGAATAGAAAAGCCACTTACTTATATTGATTTGTCAAACACTATATATGTCACGGAGGATTGCATTGAAGCAGTTTGCCCATTAATACCTCCCTTAATCCTCACAAGAGCCTTTCAAGACAATCTATTTTATTGTCTTCATTTCAGACATGAAAAAACAAAAAATCACAGGTAACTTTCCCAAATTTTACAGTGAATAAAAAGCAAACCCCGATCCAAACCTATTTGGGTTGCTGTGCTCTGAACTGAAGATCCAAGATGCCTCCAACTGCCCTGCATTCCTTCCTATTAAAGTACTATAGAACCCTCATTACCATAATTAAATGAAGGATGCAGAACGTAAGAGCATCCTTTTGTTTCTGGTCTCTATCCTCATTATTGGCTTGACTTTGTCTTTTATCCTTGGAGTACTTGGTTGTCAAACCCTCTGAAAAGGCTGCCTTGTTCACTAGGTCGGTCCCAAGGTTATGTTCCCATGGCTGATATTTCTATCTGAGCCCTTATAGTGGTGTCAATAAAAAAAAAAAAAAAAAAGAGGAGGGACATATGGGCAGAAGCAGAGAGAGAAGCAGAAATGGATGGGGAGAAGGAAGGAATAAAGAGGATGAGCCTTCTGTCTTTGGGAAAAATTGATAAAATTTGAATAGGTCTTCAAATCAGATAACACTTGTATAACAATATAAAAGTTCTGATTTTTATAGTTGCATCCAAGTTACACAAATGAAAACCCTTGCTTGGAAGCTTTTTGGAAATATTTAGAGGTAAAAGAAATGTTGCATTTGGAATTCACTCTCAAACGCTTTGGGGCAGTGGTTCTCAACCTGTGGGTCACAATCTCTTTAGGGGCAAATGACCTTTTCATGGGAGTCATATATCAGATATTCTGCATATCAGATATTTACATATTCATGTCAGTAAAAAGATTGCAGTTAAGAAGCAGCAACATGATTTTACGGTTGGGGGGAGGGTGCCACAGCATGAGGAACTATATTAAAAGGTCACAGCATTAGGAAGATTGAGAACCACTAATCTAAAGAAAAAAAAAATCTTATATATGGGAGGAAGAGAGAAAGTTAGACAAAGAGAGACCAACAAAGGAACACAGAAAACATTAGCAAGTACTACAGCCAGATGAGAAATTCTGTAAAGTTACAATTCTTACAACTTCTTTTTCTACACACAAAATATTTCAGAATAAAATTGTTTCCAAGTTAACCAGCCTCCTTGCCCACAGACCCCTGCCGACATCATCATGGCCCTTGACTCCTATCACACTCTCCAGAACCAACTCATCACTTTCCTGCTACCACATGCTAGAGACAGTTTTCTGTTATCTGTGATGGTACCCACTTTCTCCCTGAAGACCAACACCAATTTCACATCTTTTTACCAAGATGTTCCTTGAATCTTACTTCTTCCAAATGGCTTCCAAGATCAATTTATGTGGAATTCTTTTTATTCAGTCAAAGTAAGAACCAACTTCCACATGTGGTTCACTACCTTAGTACTCAAGTTACTGTAACAAAACAGCCTATTGTAGATAATTTAAAAAAAAAGTTTACTGATCACAGTTCTGGAGGCTGGAAAGTTCCAGATCACTATTAAATTAAAAATCTACAACATAAACACATTCTTGCATTTCTGCTCTCTGTCTTAAATTCATTACTGGTTAATACCAATAGAGTAAATGCCTGGAAAGAGCCTGTTTCTAATGGTTATCACCACTTATGTGTTCCAATATATCATAAGAACAAAAATTATTGTGTATTATAGGCTTCTCTTGTTACTTTTAATCATCTATTGGTCATCTAACACATTCTAGACTCGGTGCCCATCGTATTTTATCTCATTTAAAAGCTTCGAAAGAACCACATGTGTCATCTCCATTCGACAAATCAAGAAATCCAAGCTCACACTCAAAGTGACTTGTCAAAGATTATCCAATGAATAAGCTCTGCCGTGGTGACTTCATAGCCCACACTTAAGTTACATAATGACGTGAGTTCTATAATTTTTTTAAAATATATGTTTTCCGTTGAAATTGAATTATAGCACTTCCCCTCTTCCCTTTCTTCCCTCCAGCACCTCCTAGGTACCCTTCCTCCAATCCTCCCATGCCCCTGCAACCCTCAATTTGATGCCTCCCCCCTTTTTAATTATTAAGGGTACTAATTCCATTCATGAGGGCTTTGCCCCACATGATCATGACCCCTCTGAGATCCCATTCCTAATTCCAGAAATCTGGGGACTAAATTTCAGCATATGATAAAAGGAATACGTCCTAGTTAGGGTTGCTATTTTGTGATGAAACACCATGATGTAAAGCAAGTCAGGAAGGAAGGGTTTGTTTGGCTTACCTGTTCACTTCACGGTATATCGTTGAAGGGAACCAGGATAGAACCTCAAACAGGCTGGGAATCTGGAAGCAGGAGCTGATGAGAAGCTCATGGAGGGGTACTTATTACCAGATTTCTCATCAGAACTTGCTCATCATGATTTCTTATAGACTCCAGGACCACCAGCCCAAGGATGACATCACCCACCAGCCCTCTCCATCAGTCACGAATGAAGAAAAGCTATAGGCTTGCCTACAGCCTCTTCTTATGGAGGCACTTCTCAATTAAGGTTCCCTCCTCTCTGATGACTTGTGTCAAGTTGACATGAAACTGTCTCTAGCACAGGATGCAAAATGTTTAGACCACAGAGCCTCCTATTGACATTTAGTCTCTGTATCTTTCATTCACCAAGTCAAGAAGTTTATGGGAATTCGAATTGGTATGTATTTTTACATTGATTTTGTAAAAATGAGCACAAACAACTTGTACCTCCAAGGCTGACGAGGCATTTGGAACAGCAGAAAGAGATAAGCAGAAGCCTACCGCTCCATGATTCCTGACTGTGATTGGGCCCTGGCCCTGCTCACCACAGCTCCTGTCTCAGCAAAGAAAGGCCAAGGAGAAACACCCAGGCTCACACCTACCCTACAACGGTGCTCTTTTAGGATGTTCCTGCTCCATTCCTGGAAACTCTTCTTCCAGTCACTCCAGTTTGTCTCACTTTGCCTCCTGTCATTCCCCAGCAGCCTCTGGGCATCAGAGTCTGTGTATCAAGATTCCCTACTGATTGGCAACACAAGGACTTGGCTGAGCTTTTAGAATTGGTCCTCTTTTTTTTATCTTTCTTCCTTCATTTTTCTTTGTGTCCTTCTCCTTTTCCTCCCCTCCTCTTCTCTCTGTCTGCCTCTCCTGGACAGATTTCTCTATCACTCTATCCCCCCCCTCTATCTGTCTCTTCCTGTCTCTCTGTGTATTTTTCTGTCTTTGTCTCTCTTTCTCTGTCACTCCTTGTCACTGTATGTCTCTCTCTATCTGGCTCTTGCTCTTCTCTCTCTCTCTCTCTCTCTCTCTCTCTCTCTCTCTCTCTCTCTCTCTCTCTCTCTCTCTCTCTCTGTGTGTGTGTGTGTGTGTGTGTGTGTGTGTGTGTGTGTGTGTGTGTCTGTATGTCTGTGTTTGTATGTGTATGTCTGATACCAGGAATAAAATCCAGGGCTTTGTACATGCTAAGTGTGAATTGAATCATTGAATTAGATCTCCAGGCTCCTTGGGAAAAAATATGTCTTTAAAAAAAAAAATAGAACAAACAAAAACCCTTAAAGGAGTGCTTTGGGATAATGCTCTTGTACACTGTAAAGAGTTGTCACTCGTATTGGTTTAATAAGACACTGATTGGCCAATAGCCAGGCAGAAAGTATTGGGGGAAGGGGGTAACCAGACTAGAAGAATTCTGGGAAGAGGGAAGGCAGAGACACAGTTGCCAGCCAGGCTCAGGAGAAGCAAAATGAGAATGCTGGACTGAATAAAAGTATCAAACCACTTGGATAAACACAGATAAGAATCATGGGTTAATTTAAGTATAGGAGCTAGATAGTAGTATGCTTGAGCTACTGGCCCCAGCAGCTACCATAATATTAAGCCTTCAAATCAATTATTGGAAAGGGGCTGCTGAGTGTTTGAGAGTTTCTGGTGGGACAGAAACTTCAACTACAAAAGAATCTGTCTGGTTGTTAGAAAGTTCCAGGTAGAAAAAGAGAACAGATGTGCCCACAAGGAAGGGACATCACTTCCATTGTGATCTTAGGTCCTCTTGGCCCTAATGCTGCTTCTCCCTGACACCTGGTCACTCAACCTCACATACACCTGGGGCGGGGGGCAGGCAGGGTAAATCAAATCTAGACTCCTATTCTTCTTCAGATTCTTTCCCTTGCACTGCCAGAGACTAATGTTCAAAGGAGGATCAGTCGCTTATCTGGGGTTAGCTCCCCTAAAATGGTTCCAGCACTGCTAGTGAGGTCATTCCTCTGCAGCTAGAGTTTAGGGTGCAAGTCAGGGGTTTGAATACTACACATCTAGACCTTTGCACACTTAACTTTAGAAGAGAGGCTAAATAGAACCAAGGCCTGGTCACCCCGGAAGCAAAGTAAGTCACTCCAGAGTCCCCAAATATGGTGCTTACACTGAAAGTCCAGATTACTGCTTCCCAAAACATCCTCATGTGAGAAAAGCAAAACCCAGGCACTCACAGAGGAAGAGATTTTTTTCTTCCCTAAGCAAGTTTGTCACATGCAGGAACTACGGAATCCAGGTCCTGATGAGTCACCACAGCTATGCGCCACTCTTAACATCTCCCCATGTCTGAGAAACCAGAGACTTTCTAGATTTTGATTATCAGTGAGAGTCACTTCCCTGATCTCAAATTAAACTGATAAAGGTTAACAACCCTCATCTCACAGGGCTAGAGTGAGACAGAATAAGATATCATCTAATATGGAGCCTGCAATTCAACAAATAACTGATAAAGTATAATATCTAATCATTATCATGTGGTATAAAAACCACCAGCGTTATTATCATTATTCCTCAAAAGTGAACATTATGAATGTTCTTATCACCATCCCCATTCTAGACATCCAATATTTCTCTGAATTTTCACTATCTCTACTATATAATCAATACTTTATTCTTACTCAAATAAAAACTGAAACCACAGTATTTACATGCAAGTTTTTGTTTCCTAAGGAGCAGCAGATTCATAAGTAGCTGCTAAAATGTAGAAATTCATTCATATGACAAAGAAACTAAAATAACTCAGATGTCACCGGATGTATGCTGGGTCTGCTTTGGGAAACACTCTCCATATGCTCAGCTTTGCAGAGCTGATCATGGTCTCTAAATTTAGATTAGTTAAATGAAATGCATTTTGAAGGATCTGCCCTTCTCTCATAGCCTCCTACTCACCTAACAGCCCCTCAGCATCTCTCTCCAACACAACTGTCAGAGGTTCCCAACTTCAAAGCTTGACTCCCTACAGTAGCCTATTCACACAGCATCCAGAGATATGATATCCAGATTCCATCTCTCCTTTACCCCCAAACAGACCAATAGATTGCCACTTAACTTAGGGTCTAGGTGCAAAGACTTCACTGTCCAAAAGGACCCTGTATGAACTGGCCCATGGTTGTCTCTTCATCTTATTTCCTAATCTTTCCATTGCAAATTCCAGCTGCTTTTGCACCTGCTAATTCCTCTACTGAAAACACTCTTTTCCCAGATAGTCCCTCCCTCACTTCAGAAGCCTTCCTTGAACACCCAACCTAAAAGCACCACCACTATCATTCCATTTATTCACTACTTTATTTACAGTAGGTATTGCTGCCAGGCATGAATTTACATATGCAAGCACTGGCTTAATATTGGTTAGACCAAGCAAATCGTAGGCTCCTAGAAGACCTACATTTTATCTATTTTTACATAACTGCATTATTCATAACTGAAATAGTATGAAAGCCACTCAACAGGCTCGCATTTGAGGGTGTTAGAAGCCAGGAAAAGACAATGAGTATCCTCTGCAATGTGATCATTTGAGGTTTCTCTAGGCACATACAGTGGGCAGTAATAAATGCAAACATGGAATTTTAAACAGAAGAAGTAACATGTGAAACCAAGAGTAAAACCCACAGATTTCCCCACCAAAGGCTGTTTAAATATAGGCCCCAAAATACTAGAACTACACGGAGTAGTCTAGAGCTCGGGGTCAGATACAGACAGAACAGAAACTCACATTGGAATTGGAGAATTGTACCATTTGGTACATTTAAATGGTGGTGGACCCACTAGTCAAAACTTTCATTTAATGACAAACTAAACTTCTTGGCAAGCATTAAGAATAGGTAGTGCGAAGTAACTAGGTTGAGGGGTTTTGTTGTTTAATTTTTATTTTACCAAGTCTTCAGAAATACCATCCAATAGGACAACTGGAGAAACAGAGGCTACAAAGAAAATAGCTAAATTGGCTTTTGTGTATAACACTAAGTGCATTAACGGCCTCAAATCACAACTGCCTTGGATACACATTGCGACTCATGGCTTTGTTCTTCTCTCCCAGGACTCTGAGATTCAGAATATCTTGTCTCAGCCTATGTAAATGTAATACCAAGCAAATGTAACACCAAGACCTTAAAAGTGTGTGTGTGTGTGTGCACGCGAGCGTGTGTGTGTGTGTGTGTTGTGTGTGTGTGTTGTGACCCAGCCTTTGATGTAATTGGACCTGCCTGCTTATAGACCTCAACACCCATTTTGAAAGCATATCTAGACCAGTCTGCTGGAGAGATATGAAAAATGTACAGAGCATTAAATTCCCCAAGCAAGGCCTCCTTACACTGCCAATTAATAACCACAGCCTGGTTTAGATAAGTAAGCGCACCCAAGCTGACTGGTAGACTGTGAAAACAATCCCCAGGTGACATTTTTAAGATACGAGGCTTTGGAAACTTTGTTATCAGCCACAGGAAAATAGCACAACTTGGATAATTACCCTCCAAATAATCAAGACATTAAAAAAACAGGTCTGGGTCTTTCTAAATTCAAATTCATGATTATAATTTGAAGCATTTCCTCTAAATGTCTGAAAATATTTAAATGACAAGTTACTTATAAAAAGAAGAGAAAATGTTCCCACTGGGGGTTTTCAAATGAAATGAAAACAATGTGAATACAAGGAAATGTATTTCTTGTGGTTACAATTCAAAGCGGTGATCTCTTACATGCATGAATGCCTCAACTGAGCAGAAGGTTGACTTTTCCTTGTGCAGTTCAGTAAAAACAAAATGGAGTCACATATGTTTTCTTCACCCCTCAGAAACTCTGCTCCTGTTCCATAGCAGGAGACTTCCTGTTTCTACCAACTAGAGTCTATTTTTGTTCAAAGGAAACATTCCTCCCTTTATCTTTAAGATGTTAGCACTTTGCTGACTATGTAACAGATCCACTTAAAGGCATTGCTTCTGAAATAGACAAGCAGGATTTACTTCTATTCTGTTTTTTTGCTGTGGCAGAAACACCACCTTCTTCCCTTCCAAGGTTACCATCTTTGCATATCTCCCGGGAGCACCACACTAAAGCAGAAGCTTCCACATTAAAGAAGTGAGGAGCAAAGCAGACACCACAGGTAGGTACACATATGCTCTCTCACATCCAGCTCCCTCACGCTTCTTACACATTCACCCTCACCCAAAACAATTGACAATTTTACTCCATGGAGAGTGAGTTTTCATTCTACTCCATACACACATGTACCCATTGCATGAGAAGCAACTGGGCCACTCTGAGAATATCATTACAAACACAAGAAAAAGCATGCACAGAGTCACTTCCTCTAGGATGGATGGTAAGCAGAGAAGGGATGTTCACCTCTATTTTACATGCTAGAAAACCAAGGATGTTGTTGTAAATACAATTTCTGGCAGCTTTCTCTTCAGTAAACCAATTGAGTATGAATGTAAATCCGTGTGTATTGTGTTCCTGAACAATACAGTGTTGGTGGGGACCTATTTCATGGCAAAGAACAGAAGCATGCTTGAGAAGAATAGAAAGATATGGAATAAAGTCAACTGAAGCATGTACATTTCCTTTGAATAATTATGTAAAATAATCAGCTACCAACTGGTAACAACATTCCACCGAACACAACAGAATGCTATATAAGTTGATAGGATGTTACGGATCGATAACAGTAAAGCTTTCTTATTCACTCTCAGGGAAGAATGACTACCTCAATGACACCTATTCTCTCATTTTATTCAAGAGTCTTAGAAACAAGGCTGTTGCGGGGGGGGGGGGGTCTGGTGATATGGATCAGTGGGTAAAAACACATGTGCAATATGAATACTTGAGTTTGATAAGGTAATTTTTGAGTAAGGTAAAGTTGAATGCATACACAGCTGTCTGTAACTCAAATGTCATTTGCATGAGAAGCAGAAACAGGAGAATTCCTAGATTATAAGACAGCTATTCTGGTTTGTGTAATAGAAAAGCAACTTTTTAAAAAGGACCCTATCTCAAACAAGGCAGAAAGTGAGCACATCCAATGTTGTCCTCTGACTTCCACGTGAATGCTATAACATGAAAAGGCCCACTTTTACACACATAAATGTGCATGCATATCCATATGCAAATACAATACACACATGTGTACAGGCAAGTATATACACACATAGACAAAGAAAAAAGAAACAAGACTTTTTTTTTTTTTTACTTACATAGAAGCAGGAATTTTAAATGAGTGTTGTTAGTGTAAACCACAGAGGTAAAAAGGCCAAAATCCTTCTGAATGTAATCAGAAGACTGGAACAGGAATCTGGGTTCATGTGTATAGGGAAAAGACTATGCCTGAGACTCTCAATGCCCCCTGAGGAACTCTGGGCTGCTGGAATAGGGAAATACAGTTGTCCTTGGGAGTGTGGTTCCTTGTAGTATTGCCCATGCTCTAGTGGGTAGCCTCACCATCATGTGCATATGGACGAAACCAACTGGACTCATTGGTGTGTTTTATTTTTTAAAGGGGTCACAGAGTTGGAACGGAGATGTGGTGAGAGTCTAGGGAGAGTTGGAGAGGGAGGTGGAGGTATATTGTATATATGTATGTATGCATAAAATTCTCAAAATATATATTTCAAAAGAAACATATGTATTTAAAATCTTTGTTAAATATAATCTACTATAATCTATTCTTTATATTCTCAAATTTAAATATTGAGACACATCAGTATTTTTCAGTACCTTGAGGTAAAGATTCTAAGTGTATATTGTTTTAGTTTTCTTTTTTAGCTCTAACAAAATAAAAAGATTGCTTGGATGGCAGACTGATATTTTACTCATTTGCAGTGGTGCATTTAAAATGTTTTTGGAATGAGCCAGGAAAATAAACAAGTAAATGGAGTTATGGGAAAGTTTTTTCAAGCATTCTCAGTTCAATCAGATAAATGTGAGGATGTTAAAACAAATCAGTGTTCATGTTTTCTAGGTCAGAATATAAAGCTTAAAAGAGATTTTTGTTTGTCATCCTTATTTCTTAAATAGCTTGATTGTAAATTTGCTTTATAGAGAAAGAAAGCAATTTGGTTTTTAAAAGAGCTGAAGTTATGATTGGCTTAACAGCTAACAAAAACTCTTAACCTGTTATATACAAGACAAGAACTCAATTCAATTTATGGTGCTTTATTAAAAGAAAAATAAAGGTTCATAGGAGGATTTTTTTAAAGCAGCTATTTGAAAATATCTTTTATTCACTGAGTAGATATCTGTGTTTGTTTGTGTTTGTAGTGTGAATATGTTTATTAGTCCCTGAAAATTGAGAGTAGAGACAAACTTTAGCTTCCAAAATATATAAAGGCTTTGAACCAACTTCCCACACTGGCTGAACCCTGTGCCAAAAAGGAGGAGTCCCCCAAAAGTTGTAAGATACTCCCCAGCAAAATTCAAGCAGTTTCTACTGGTAAGAATCCACAGAGTTTATAAAATACTCAGGAAAATGCAATGACTGGCTCCATCTTGAGTAAACCATTTCAACATCGTTGCCAGCTTTCTCCAAACTGTTTCCTTCAACAACAAAGCGAGACATTGAAATAACCGGACAAATGGGAAGGAACTTTAGGGAGAGAGAAACATTCCATAAACACTTTTCATACTAGGACAAGATCGTTACACTGTGGCAATCTCTGTGATCACAATGTTGAGGTATATCTTAGTGGATAAAAGGCATAGCATGTCGATTAAAAATTCAAAAGTTAAAGTATACCCCTGATTTTCTTCTGAAAGACAAATAGGATCTTACTAATTGTAAGAACTATGTTCTATAAAAATGTACTAAACAATCAGGAGAGAAGGAAATTTCAAATAGAAATGAAGGTATGACAGCAATTTGTTAGTCAATTCCCGTTGTGAGTCTAATGTTTATTTCTCCCAGAATTCATATGGTGCCATCTCATCCTAATGCAATGGTGTTTGGGGATAAGATTTTTAGGAGGTAATTACAGCATAGAACAGAACCCTCCTAAAGGGCATTGCTTTATAAGAAACCAGAGAGCTAGCTTTTTTCTATATAAAACAATATGCCATTCATCTGCAACTTAGAAGGTGGCCCTTGCCAGATCCCAACCATGCTAGCATCCCAGTTTTAGGCTTACAGTTTGCAGGAAAGTGAGAAACAAATTTCAGCTGCAGACAAGCCATCTAGTAGCTCGTGCATATGGGTGTCTTGCCATACACATTCCCAAATTAAAGAAAAAACCAAACCAACTTGCTTTTCCTTCCTGCCACAAATGAGTCTATGGCCTTAGCTCTCTATCCACTAGGTGACACATGCGACCAAGCTCAGGTGATTGCTCCTTTGCCCAAACACAGCCCGGTAGCAGAATGTGCTGAACATGGTATTACAAGAGCACCATTTGACTAAAGGAGAGGAGTCTGGTCAAGTAGCTGCATTTAATAGAGGAGTGGATAGTAGGGATAAGGGTTCAGATGAGAAGAGTAGGGAGTCGGGAAGTGTAGGTGTGATAGGGAGAGACAACTGAAGCAGGAATATATGGGAAAGCTATATGGGAACCTTCTGCTTCATAAGCTAATATAAAGACAAGGGGAAGGGTTGAGCAGAACTCTCTGGCATTCGATGATAAGCTTGCTTCCAAAAGCAGCAAGTCTTCAAATTAAAACACCATTGCCAAGTACAAGATATCTCCCTATGAGTTGTTGGTCAGGAACTCCCTAGAGGTTCCCAAGAGAATAGACTATTGCCGTTGCTTTTTATTGCCCACCAGAAGTAGACTGCTGGAAATAACACACACTTTAGATACTAGACACAGAATTTCAGCTGTAACTGAGCTGGAAGCTTCCTCTGTGCTGAGTGGCATTGATAGTGTTGCAAGCTTCGGGTAAGAAAGTCATCAATGATGTAATCAGATTTTGAACTGTAGTGGATTCATGATGTTACATTGTAAATAATTGTCCCGCCTACGAGTTTAATAAAGTTTAAAACGCTGATTGGCCAAAGGCAGACAGGAAGTGTGGGTGGGGCTACCAGACTAAGAAAACTCTGGAAACAGGAAGAACAGAGCGGAAATGCCACAAAGACTCCAGAGCTGCCAGACAAGCCAGAAAATGCAGAGGACAATTATGCTGCTCTGATACTACACTGGACCCTGTGTTCTACAGTCCTAATCTGCCAGTCAGGCTATGCCCAAGAAGTAATAGTGGAATGACTGATCCAGGAACAACCAAACACTTTCAGCTTAGATCTGAAGCCATGAGATGGAATACTTGTCTGTTACTGTAAACCTGGTCAAAACCTATGCATAGGAAGGTCACAAGGCCCAGTGGCAGATCCTACTACTGATATTTCACTAAATTGATATGTAATTAAACACTTATGCACCATACACTGGTGCACTCACAGCCTTAGAGAGATATCTGGTAGCAGTGTGCTGGAGGCAGAAGCTCAGAATTCATCAGTGTTCAGAATACACTGCTGAGTCTTGAATAGACAAAGCTAGACACCACAGAGGGGGTAGAGTGTCTATTATGTTATTATTATTTAGTATTAAAAACAATTTTTAAATTTAAATATATTTGATGGAGTGTCTTTAAGAACCAGAGAATAAGGAGTGCCACAAGGTAGAGTCTTCTGGAGAAAACTAGCCATTGCAGTCACAAAAACACAGTATTCGTGACAACCTGGATAAAACTTTTACACACATGCATACACACAAAAAGACACATGTACATACACATAGACATGAGTGTGCCCACACATGCACACACATGCATATGCATTTACACACACACATGCACACACTAATTCACCTCTATGCATATGCATACACACACATGTACTTTTGTACATGAATACATATAAGCATACACATATACATGTGTACTCACACACATGTGCATAAACACATGCACACACACACAAACATGCACACACATAAATGCAGGTGCATAAATATGAGTAAATATACACATGCACACATAGGTACATGCAGATGTACTCACACACCCACACTCACACACACTTACATAGGCACACACATATGCATGTATTCACACATGTGGAGATGCACATACGCCTGCACAAACACAAAAACACACACATGTATGTATGTGCACACACACACACACTCACACAAATGCACATACCACTCACATATGATCACACAAGTTAGTGCATACATGCACACACACATGCTCACATATACATTCATGTCCATACACACATACACACACTGGCACATACACTCACATATGCACATATACATGTGAGTGTACAAACATGTGCACACATGCATGATTATATACACATACAACACATAGAAGAAAGCAAGTTGAGATGAGAAAAGTTGACAAATGCGTGTGTAAGGAGGAATAACAAATGTTAATGGGGGGAAATATGACCGCAGTTCTCGGCACACAAGAAACTGTCAAAAAATTAAATCCTTACAAAAAGATACCATGTGGGGAGGAGAATGCTCACTTTGGACTTTGAAGGAGTGAGAAATTTCTAGACCAGTGAGATCATAAATGTTACAGCCACCAATATTATCGGAGCTGATGTGTAGAAACTAATGTAATTTTAAAAATAAAAATATTTTTCTGGAATGGTAACATTTTATTCCTTTCCTGTGGGTTTTTAGATCATTATTAAATATCTTAAATTTTACTCACTTATCTTCTATTAAATATCATGCTCACAAATGATTATCATAGCTACAAAATATGCAAATACAGTTTTATATAGTAAGTCTATTGTCTAATATATGAGATCCTAAAACAAGGCAAGAGATCAGGGTTCTATTCTCAGTTATAAAAAATAGTCCCTGTCTCCCCGGTCGATAAGAGATACGCTGTATCTCCATGACACCTGAATGACCTGAATGCCTGAAACTAAATCGATGCCAAGCCTTATTACTCACTCTTCTTTCCTCTAAACACACATGCAAAAGTATGACACCTTTTTAGCCTCTACTAAGCATGCACTATGCATAATGACCATAACTTTTTCAGTTTGAGATGTGACAACAAACAGCCCGATGTCACTTCTTTCTTTCATAATTTCACAGATGATGTGTTCATCGTTCTTTGTGCGGGCCATAGCAGCCTCAGCATGCCATTTGCTTATTTCACTACATCACAAACGTTCACCCTTTCACTGCAAGAAAGCGCTTGATGGCTTCTCTTTGGCTTATCAGAATTTTCCACAACACTGTTCTTCCACTTCCGGATCATCATTAAGTCAAATAGATTTCACTTGAACAGAAGCATTGTCATGTCTGCACAGACATCCTAGAAGCAGGCGGATTATTCGCCAGTGGCTAGTCAGGACACATGTGACATGGGTAACTGGACATAGGATAATCTCATCCTGGGGCAGAGCAGAGCATAGCACCATGCTATGTGGTATGTGTGCATTTTAAAATTTATGAACTGCTTATTTGTGGAATTTTCATTTAATGTTTTCACATGTTAGATCATCAGTAGTTGAAATCATGGAAACTGGAACCATGGGTAAGGAGAAAGCTATCATACTACAGGCTTCTTGATAAATTATACTATGTGTGAGAATTCAACAAACCCAGTAACATATTGGGGCCACCATTCCACAGTGACAGAACAACATAAGATCCCAGATGGTGGTGGCACCCGCCTTTGAGGCCAGAACTCAGGAGGCAGAGGTAGGGGGATCTCTGAGGGTTCAAGGCCTACCTGGTCTACAGAGTGAATTCCAGGACATCCAGAGCTACACTGAGTGACCCTGTCTCCAAAAACCAAAACCAAACAAACAAAGACTCCAGCTCAAAACATAATTTCATTAAATATTTTTACACATAATTTTGGTCATACTAAACACATCAGGCAAAGAACAATAAACCCAAAGGAATCACTTTCTGTGGAGTTACCTGAAAGTTAATGCTAACATAAAATAGTGGGTGAAGCTGCTTGAAGAAGCCATATTTTATTCATTTTTATGTTCCTGGTACATAATGGCTCATCAACAATAAGCTAAATGTTGCTAAAACGTTAGCACTTTTCTTAACTAAACTTTTTAGCTACTGAAGAAAGGCACAAGAAAGCCAAACAAAGTGATCTCAGGTCCATTTTCTGAACTACTATTAATAAAGTCTCTTTGTTTCTATAATGCTCCCTCATACCATTGACATGTAGGGCACAGCTACGGCTAGTGTTCCAAAAATGATGATAATCTTCCAAAGTAGAAGCAACTAGAAATTGGGGATTCCAGCCTGCTAAGTGAGCTTCAGAAATCAGAAAGTTACAATGGAAAGATCCAGAAACAAACATTTCCTTAAAACCTACAAGAACATTCTACTGGAGAAATTTAACGAAGATTCAAAACAGGAATAAAAAAAAAATCCAAGAACATTTGTCATTCTGAGTTTTCAAACTCCGTTTTCCTGTGAGGAAATGATGTCCTTTAAAACTACATCGTTAACAGTTCTAGACTCAGGCTCCATGGGGATGCTTACCTAAGCATTGACATAGTGTTTTGCCTAAGTGGAAGAAAAACCATCACACAAGCTTTCCAACTAAAGAAACCCACCTGTTTGAGAGAAATAGATACAGCCTAGAAAGTTAACTAATCAATAAGAAATGTATTTGAAAGCTTACATTTTAAAGGTGATAAATTATAAATAGCTTCTATTAACATACAGATAATCATTGCAATGGGTGACATTTATATGGCACCCAGTTAACTGATTTTGTTTGCACATTTGTTTCCCTGGTTACTTATTGCAGCCAAGCCGCTTGTGTTTTTCCAGGAAGGGACTGAGGCTTAGAAATATTTCATGACCCACATGATCCCAAGACTGATTCACTGGGAGGACTATGCTTCTTGAAAATATGGAAGCACAGTTGAGGCTGACCATCTATAACTGGAAACTGTGTCACCTGCTGACATCATAAAAATGAGCTAATTGATTTGTCTGGTGGCAAGTGGAGTGGGATGATTTAGGTCTGAAGTATTTAACATTTGATAACATGTGTTACATTGTAAAGTGGAGTTGTTTCCTGCTTTCATTAACACATGCTCATGGTGGGATAGCAACTCTTGGAAACATTCACTAGAAATCACTAAATCCTCAGGCAAGCGATCAGATTAGGCCCCCATACACCAGAGGGAAAATGTCGTAGGAAAGAGCAAGATTTTCCAAAAACAAAAGTTTAAATAATGCTGGAAATTGTAATTCAATCTAAAATATTTTTTTTCAATTTGGATTTATGTCATTGAACTAGTAGGTAGTGTTAATGGTTTCCAAATGCCACTTAGCAAGTTCATGATGTAATACATTCCTTCTTGGATACATCTTTTGTCAAATCCATCTGTCTATGGCAGACATGCATAGTTTTACAGAAACTTCTCTGCAACAGAAGTTCCACAGTCAGACAAAAAAAAAAAAAAAAAGAATTACTTTAGAAAATAGGAAGAGAAGAAAGATCAGCTGCTGCATTTGAAGAGACATTTTCTTTTTCCCACAGCCCACTGTCCCCTGGGCCCTCAGCCACCCTGATTTCCTTTTGTTAATTTCTTGGCCGATACAAAATGGGCTGGGTCCCAGACATGGGCAGGAAAACTGAAAGCGTGAAGGCCTGAGAAGTGTCAATACATGATGCAGACGTCCCCATATAGACCCTCCGATTCCTGGTTCCAAACACTCTGTAAGTTGTATAAGCAAATTAGTGTTTCAGAAATAATCGTAAGTTATTTTATTTATCCCAGTAAGAGCCCAATAAATAAAGAATAAAGGCATGAAAGGTAAGAATGTAAAACCTACCAAGACACTCTGTAATAGTGTCTGTCTGTTGTAAGCACCAGGGAAGAGCATACCAAATGATTATCCAACACCAAATGCTCAACCCTGAAAACAATCATACAAGTAACATTACACAGACTGAATAAGTGACATTTGGGAATATATATGTATATATGCATGTAACGACAATTAATTTTTCAAAAGCCATGAATTTGAAAAGACAAAGGAAGGGCATATGGGAGGGTTTGGGGTGAAGAAAGAGAAAAGGAAAATGACGCAACTATATTATAATCTCAAAGTAAAAGAAATATTTTTAAAAGCTGTAATAAAAGCTACACTGTGAACCTAGATACGAAAGATAGCCTATCAGGCTGTCAAAAGTCAGTCCCCCTTAAGGCAGCTTCCAGCCACCACTTCCCATTCTTAGACGGCCACAAACACCTGATCTCACTGTCACAGAAGACCTCTTACCTTTTTCCACTGGTAAAGCTGATTTAGGAATGAAAAAAAACATATTTCCTAGCATCCTTGGCCATTTTAATGAATGAACTTTTTGCTTTGCCCCAATAAAGAAACTCAATATAGCGTTTCTTTACAAAGTAAATGCATTTATATGGACCATATTAGATTTCCATTTTTTATACATCTGGTTGATACAGACAAGAATTCTATGTTGACAATATGTCTTTTAATAAATGTTGTTCTCTAGTATGATCTAAAAGGGGTGATAGTTCAGAAAGAAAACAATACCTTTCACAATAAATTTAATCTAAAATTAAAATGTTGTAAAACCATAGCAAGTCTTTCTCTCTTACAGACTAATCATGTCCACTGTTTAAATATGCACAACCCAAATTAAAGTGCTTTGAGTCCATAAATGCTATTTCTATGGGACTGGACAAGTAATTATGATATCTATTAGGAATTTATATTTGCCACAGGAATGCAGAGTGTTAAAAACTCTTCAAATTACTGATGCTTGAGACATACATAGCACAAATATGTAGATTTAAATTAACAAGTCTAAAGAGAAAAAATTGGATGAAAAGCAACCTGGAAAACCACCCAAAGCTACAAGAAATAGTCTCACTTTAAGCTGTACTCAGAAAAAAAAAAATATATATATATATATATATGCGTGTATATATATATATATATACATATATAAATAAATAAATTGAGAGGATAGAAAAATTATAGGTACCAACTCCATAAGCAAAGCCCCATTATTAGCACTGCTGTGTGTTAAAGGCATGGAGAGATCACCAATGATTCAAAAGTGAAACAGTTTGCTTGCCTTTACCAGTTTATACTCAGTTGCATACACAGTGTGAAATCATACACGGTGTGATTTCAGTGCTGAAGCATGTGCTAGAGAAGAGACCGAAGAGTCAAGTTTTCCCGCCAGTTTGCTCCAGCTTTGCCGTACACCTTGTTAACAACAGAAGTCACCCCAGTAATTACACAAACCCTAAGAAAAGTTTCCTGGGATAATTTGATCTTCTCCAACCACAGAATCCAATCCACAGACCTTCCACCTTTCCAGGTGTGTGTGTGTGTGTGTGTGTGTGTGTGTGTGTGTGTGTGTGTGTGTGTGTGAGTGTGTGTGTGTGTGTGAGAGAGTGTGTGTGTGTGTGTTATAATCTGCTTCTCACACAGCATTTGAAAATAAGCTCCTGGTTTCCCATTCAGCCCTCTACCAAATAAACAAATCTCCAAGAGAACATTTTTGCACCTAGAGTTCTGTTAGTTATTCGTGGTGTGCATGTTAAATTAAATTCAGATTCCAGGGAAGGACTGCTCCAGCAACTACCTCTCCTCAGCACTCAACTGTATGTATCTATGTCCCCAGAGGGTTGTTTTTGTTTTGCTTTGTTTTAATTGCTGTTCATTCTCAGTTTTGGACAGGCCGAATAGGAAACCCTGCAATTTACCTGACTCAGGTCTCTAATCGCCTGCTTTGAGATCACTGCATTCTGTTTCAATCTGCCGGTGTTGGACTTCATCACTTTATAGATCCCCATAAGACAAGCAGGGTTAACAAATGCCTCCAAAAGCTGCCTTCACATGCAGCTTGGCTCTGAATCACAGTGGAGAAAAAGCAGGAATAGCCCTGCCAGGTCCCAGGGGCTTTCAGATTCATCACATTGAACTTGATACATATAGCAAAGCACCTTGAAAATGAATCATCGGCTAGTTCAGTATTTTCTCCTTACAAACACTCCCTCCCAGGGCATGTAATTAATTTCCTGAGTTAAAAAAAAAAATCTGGATTACTCACACAGTCTTGAAGATGCAATGTCAGCTATTTAGGACAGAAACATCCAAGGCCGTGCGTGCTAGGACTCAGTGACAACGTATGCATTAAGACAGGAACTGGCAAGCCTCGGGGCTACAGCAACTATAGGGCTGGAGCTTCCGAACCGCCGGGCTATAATCTATGAAACTGATCCCGGATCCAGCCAATCAGTTAGCTCCTCATAACAAGTCTAACTGGCTCTGGACAAACTGAAGGGCTGTGCTGGAGCACAGCAGAGGAGATACTCCACACAATACTCTGCTTATCTAGACAGTCACTTTGCCTGGGAAGGCCAGAGGGGGGGAAAATCACAGCTTCTTTGTCTCAGGAAAGGAGGACAGGTGGTCTGGCACGAAAGTCTGAAGCTGGAACAAGATCTCCTGGTGTAGCAAGTGCCGGCATTAAAGGACCAGAGCCACCCCAGACACCAAAGGGCGAGCCGCAGACAAACCCTGAGGTAACCTTCAGCTTCCCGTTTATTGTTAGCAGGAATAACGCGGAGAGGAAATGATACCCACCAAATTGTTCGGGCAACTAAATAGGCTTCTATTTTATTTTATATGTCTCTGTCTCATACTTTTGTATGTCATTTGTTATGAAGCATGAGTCTGGGAGGTTTGTGTCCCTGATATAAGGTGCACTGGGGTAGGAGAATAGGTAATTTTCACAGCAACCTTTCTGAGAGAAGATGTTCATCTGCTCCTGAGAACGCAGGTCCCTGGGGCAGGCAAAGAGGAAAGGGGATGTCAGCATGCTTCTGTAAGAGGGAGGAAATAGCCACACTGGGGAAGCTGGGACATAAACTGCCCTTTGGCTCCTCTGGCTCTTGGGCCACAAGAACATTCCTCCATGGAGAGAGGGCTAACGTAATGAATCCTGAGGGTCAGAATCACCGGACTTTTCAACGCTCCTGGAGATGGAGTTTACTATTGCCCTCTATAATATCTACCTTATTTACCACTAAATTCCAACAACTAATTGCACTTAATATTTATGACACCACACTTCTATACTTATTTCCTTATACACACTTCCTTATATTTATTAAGGAACCTACGAAAATATTTGAAATCACTACACAGGTGAAGAAAAAAAAAAAAAAAAAACATAGCCCCAAACCCGTGAGATACTTTAACATCCATCCTTTCCCTGGTAACAATGCAAATGCCCAGCAGACAGGATATCTTCAACAAAATTTAGAGCAAATGTAATATAATTAGCAACAACAGAAGTTCTTGCAAAAAAAAAAAAAACACAACTTTCAAATAACTAAATCAAGTTATGTTTTCCAAGCGGCAAGAGAAGTCATAAAATGTCTGATTTGTGTTTTTGATTTTATAGCCTGCCAAAAGGAGGAAAAAAAAAATTGTTTCATTTGGTAGCCAGGTATAACGGGCAGTAATGGAAGAAACATCTGCACACTTTCAGTTTGTTAAAGATAATTGACTGAATTCGACTTGAGATGTGATACCAAGAGAAAAGTAGCAGAATATGAAGAATAGGGGAAAAAAATATCCATGGGGAGTTTCTTCCCAGGATTTGTTCTTTGACTTGTCCAGTTTTGGACAAGCCAGAAAAGAATATCTCCCTCTGTTTAAATACTTTTCAAAAATTTAATTAGGCTTTTTGACAGTGCTGCCGTCTAAGGTGACCATGTGAGAATAGAAATTTCTAAGTAATGGTGTTAAAATTGTTTTCCTTTTGCTCAAAGACAATATACATTAATTAGTTTGAAATGGAAAAAACCATACTCTTAATATTGTTGAATTTTCAATTCAAACTCGCTGATTGTAACTGGTCATAAAATCTTACTAAATCCCTCTTAAATGCTCATTTTAAACTCCATATTAACAGACAAGGCAAAGCCTCACCAGCAGGTGTGTTCAACCTTTTGACATTGCAACAGAACATTACTCAAAATTCATACTCAAAAACTACACAACTGACTTAGAAAATAAACTGCCAAGATTCTTAAACTATTTTAAGTACAATCCTGTGCTGGGCCACATTTGTAGCTATTCTGGTGTGCATGCAGCCCCACAGGCATCAAATGAACATACCTGGTGGTAAACTGAGGCATGGAAGTCACTGTATGTTTATTTTTATACAGAAATTTTCAATTGGAAAGATCTCACCACCTTCAGTTCTGCAGAACATTATCTCACCAGCCTAGACAGTATCCAACACCCATACAGCAAGTCCAGGAGTGGAGCTTTTATAGCTGATATACATTCTACCCTATCAACACATAACCAACCCCTGCTTCTTGACCCTCAGAGATACCCTAAGTTGTGACTGACTTAATTCCAAGTGGTTCACTGATTAATACTAACCATTCATCCCAAATACTAATGCTACAAACTTTCAAAAACATCGCCACAGCCTTCCTTTCCAGAACTGCAATAATCATGTTATCTTGAGATAACTCCTGCATCAGGACATTTTTCTGGGGATTTAAACTTATAGCCACCGGTGCTATAACACAGTTAGGGAACTCAACACTGAACAATGAAAGAGATGACTTGGTATGAAGTATGATTCAATTTGAGCAAATTTTATAATCATATTTTTCCTGTATCCTATTAAAAACAAATCAAGAAAGAAAATAAAATACATATACCAGTACAATAATTTTTCTCTTGCCTAAAATTGTTAGGCCAGCATGTCAGAATCAGTTACAGCAGACATTGCTCTTCAACTGTTGGTAGGCTCTAGCTTCAGAAACTATTCCCCATCCATTAATCTCTAACAGTGATTGCATTCAGTATTGAGAAGCTGTGGACACCAAGGGTCACCTAAACAGCTTTCTTGCTCATATTTCTTTGACCTCAACTCTAAGGACAGGGATTAAGACAATCCCAATAATGAAGAGTAGTTCAGGGATATAAATTATTTTCTGACCCAAGAGCATCAGCAAATTTCAAGTTATGAGAGCAGCTACGGTTGACCAAAAATGTCCCCAAACTTGGGCCAAGAATGATTTATGAGCCCATGAGCTAATTTGTCTGGCATTGCAGTTTATAGAGCCAAAGAAGTTACTCACAAGTGACTGATATACTGAGCTCCACCACATTGGTCCATCAGACCAATTAAAACTGGCAGAACATTAATCATTCTATATGATAGAAACAAGCAGCTGTATTGTTTTCACAACGCTAACTCATTACCAAGAACCTAAACATCAGAACCTGTTCCCTGGTAGAATTCATCTGGCAGTAATCACCTTATGAGAAATTTACTTAAAAACAAAATGTCAACAAGACTTGTCTTGCCATAACAAAAAGTGTTATCATTCAAATTAAAGATATGAATACTAAAGACACAAGTCTGTGGTCACTGTAGGAACTGACTTACGTTCTTGATTTATATAACAAAACCCTCCTAGGCACAGAGATTTCAAATCAAATTTACACTCACTGTATGGAGGGACTTTGAATGAGGGGGTTTGTTTTTATTGTAGTTTGTTTAAGTATTTATTTATTTTATAGAGAAGGTGATTGAATCAAGGGCCCCATGCTAGGCAAGCACTCTACTACTGAGCTACAATGCCAGCCCTAGTATTGGTTTTTCACTCAGTCTCTCCTAAGAACATGAGCATATGGAATCACATTAATAATCTATGTAATAAATTTCTAAAATTCACTAGAGTTCAGCTTGGCAAAATTATTTTTAACTTAGTCTTTTCTAAGAATATGAACATATGGAATTACACTAATAATGCCTGTGAGAAGAATTTCAAAATACATTACATGAGAGATCACACTAAGGCTTAGAGAAAACTGTTATCTTTTTCCACTTAAACAGGAATTCATGCTAAGTCTGCATTCTTTCTCTGCATAAGAAGACCTTACAATAACGAGAGAGATTCACTTGCTGTGGCCCTTCTTGTTCTTTATCTGTTTCTCTGAAGTGTTATGAAATGAGACATGGGATTCAGTAAGAGAAAATGGTGGGTGCATTACTAACATACGTAGCTCAAACCATGTCTGTGCTTCCAGCAAGGCTTCAAGCACTATCACACAGAAGGAACCAGACTGTCTAGTTTCAAATGCCAGCTCTGGTATTTCACTGACAGTTTGGGAACAATAAATACCTAATAACATTTTTTTAAAAAAAATAGTATTTTATTGTCTTAATTTTTAAGATACTAAGATATGTGGCACAATATACCAAATGAAGGTGAATTATTCAGCATCCAGATGTGCTGGTATACGTCTACTATTATCACATGCTGCACCTTATACATAAGATGTTTGTCTTGACACCTCTGAGACCAAAGGACAGCGAGATGGTAAGTCACTCTTGTCACTTTTCTACCTAATTGTCACATGGTTTGAAACCAAACCTTCACTTGATATATCATGTAAGGACACTCTCCTGGGATGTGACAAAGAAGGACTAATTGAAACAGACATGATTCATAGGGCAGTTGGTACAAAGTTCAGGCAAGTTAAAGTCTTGCATGAAGAGAAAATAATAATGGAGCTCTTAATCTTTATTCCTGGTATGGAACCAAAAAAGATTTGAATGGAAGGGGGGGTTATCTATTCCAACTGTGGTGATTATCCAAAACAAATGAACCATGTCTCAATTCATGCTGAATTCCCAGATTAAATATGAGAGAACATTGAAGATAATTATTCCTCTCTCCCCTCTAAAGAGAGTTTTCTCAAATCAAGAAACTACTAACTGAGGCTTTATGTGGTGATATATTGTATATTTAATAAAAAATAGTCTGGAATATCAGAGGACAGAGTCACAGAGTCAAGCCTTGAAGGTCAGAGAGTGGTGACCACACCTTTAATCCATTTGGGAGGCAGAGATCCCTCTGGATCTCTGTGAGTTCAAGGCCTAACAGCCAGGTGGTGGTAGCTCACACCTTTAATCCGAACTCTAGGAGTGTTAAATGAGAAAGTAAGGTAGCTGGGCTGAGGGAGAAAAGGGGGAGTGCAGCTTCCCTGCCACATCCCTGGTCAGCTGAGGAGAGAGAGGTTTGGGGTGGGAGGATCCCTGGAGACAGGCCTGAGGAGTTGGCTGGGTGAGAAGTGGCTGTGGTCTGTTTCTCTGCCACTCTGATAGCTCAGCTTTTCCCCAATATCTGGCTCCGGGTTTTTATTATAGTACCAAATAGAATTTGTGCACTAGTTTTAATAAATTCTTCAAGAAGCAAAACAGGTCAGTCAACTTGGTAAAGAGGATTTTGCAAGAGGCTAAAGATTTCTAAGAAATAGGTATACCAGCGAGGAACTGCTATGGGTTAGATGAGTTTTCCCCCACGGGTCCAGATAAACCACCTTAGCCCCCAACGTGGCAGTATTAGAAGATGCTAAGGGCATTTAAGAATGACAGTCAGGGAAAGGCTCTTGGATGCAGCCAACATGGATTGTGAATATTCTCTCTGGATTGCGAGATCTCGAACTCAAATATTAAAAATATAAATGAAAATTAGTGTCTCTTCACTTCCTTAATAACTTGTGTTATTAAGATACAAAACTAACTAGTACAGAAATCCCATGATTAGGACCAGAGTAACTTTTGTTTTAAACTCTTCCCTGATCAATTTACAAACACACCCCCCTAAACACAACCTCCCCTAACTCCCTCCACCAAAGGAGCCCATGAAAGAGTCTTTCTGCTCCTCTTCAGATGAACCAATTTATGTCCATCACTGAGCAGCAGATTGAGCCAGTCTATGAAAATGCAATGAAGTATTCCCACTAACTTCCAAGAGGCATTTCATTTTCATGACGGTAGCCATTACAAGAAGACCCAAAAAAGGCAGACAGGACTTTCTGGGCCTGGAAATCACACCACAATATCATAAACTTTCTCTTAGGAGCAAACCTTGACCAGGGAGAATGTCGTCTTGACCTCTCCATGTGTGAACACCACAGGGGACCCTCCTGTGCACTCTTGTCCTGTCCCTGGGACAACATCCAACAGGAGGGAATTCCTCACTTCCTTCTCACTCCTCTGATAAAATCAGCTACTGTTTTTATCTCCCAAAAGGTCACTTAGTTATAGAAACACATTTGCAACCATTAGTAACTGAAGGATATATGGTCTGCTCCCTTCCTAACATTTCATGAGATTTTTTGCTTCCAATACTTTGTGTGTTTTTGAAATGTGGACACAGAAATCAGAAAACTGGGGGAAAAAATTAATTTGACTCATATGTCACATGTACAATAGAAAACAATGGGAGCCTTCATGTTAAACTTCACATGCATAAGAATTACTGAAAGGCATTTGTTAAAAGATCCCTGGTTCCCACTGCAGGATGCCAATACCATGACTCTAGAGAACAGGGCCTGGGAATCTGCGTTTTTATTGCCCAGTTCCCCACCCACTCTTATAAAGCTGGCCGTTTTTGGACTACCCTGGAGAAATATCAAAACAGTGTGTGCAAACCATGTAACCCAAAGTCTGGAGTATTATTTGCTCTCAATACTCACTAATCATCACTACTAGGAACCAGAGTCAATTCTGTTCCACAGAATCACCTTAGATTTGGCTTTACCTCTAAATGAAAATTACACATCAGTATGGTGGTATGAGAATAAGCCAGGGGTTGTTTTGTGTGGAAGAGAGATGTAAGAGGAAGAATTATAGGACATCGGCAGCCTAATTCATGTTCTTCTAATGATCCTTTAACCAGAGAGAAGAATACCTAAACCCTGATTATCCCTCACTCTATACTGTCAACAGTTCCAAAAAGATTATGCAAAATTACCTAAGCTAATTATCCGTGGACCACAAGTTTTCAGGGTAAAAACCTAATAAATATTAGCATTTCACTTTTCAACCTCAGATACAGAAAGAAAAAAGGGGGTGCCATTTGTTTTTTTTTATTTAGAGCTAAATGGGCCCCACTGGGAGTTTCCAGGTGGCTAAGTCCATTGACTTAGGTGCAATACAGTAGAGCTAAGTCCTACCCCTGATTGGCTGCTGTACTCTGTGAGTCTACCCATCACCCTTTGTGAACTACATAGGTCCTCTGCAGGTGGCTTAAGGCTCTTTGAACAGCTTCTCCCATTAGGTAGGATGGCCCAAGGAATTCTTTGTTTTATGTATTCCTGGGCATAGGACAAAGCTCTGTTGTGTAAGAGCAGAGCTAACAAAAGCTTTGTTCTTCCAGACCAAGAGGAGGACTGTAGATCTATGCAAAATCATTTGGTCTGAAAGTGCCTAAGGATGACAACAATAAGATATTATTTTAGACTCGACATCAGCACCAGTCACTCAATCTCCTCTCCTGGCTTCAGAAAACAATGAGTCAATATGGCTATTTTCTGGCGGGCTGTAGCCTTAGGAAAATACTAGTTCACATACTTGGAAGGAGGGCTCTTCCTGCATTAAAATAAGTGGAAGCTATTCAAAGCCCACTTAGCTGTCTCCCTTTGAATCTTAAGCATAAGAACACAGCTGTTTGTACTTATATAATGAAAAGAAAATTGAAACTCTGAATGGACATGAAATCAAAGCACTTTTTATTCATTCCATCCCAGGTGCTTGACATATGGTTTATTGCTTGATTTGCTCAGTAACCTCAAAGAGGTTGGTTTTATTATCTTCATCCTTACTAAGAATAAGAAATTTTATGTAAGTTTCCCTAAGGAAGGAGTGGATACTGCCCACAGCTGGGAGTTCAATTGGAAAGGAAGTACATGGCACTCCAATTGTTCCTGTTAAGATTTGAGTGGACATGTCACATTTCTATTAGCATTGCCTTAGAGGAACAGATGGATGTAAGCCTATTTAACACTCTGATTTGCATCACTGAATAATTTCCCATGGCAATATCTAAAGTGCTACATGATAGGTTCTGTTGACTCCATGGGATTTTAAAGTGGATATTGGCCATATTTTATTATACCAATCCCCTAACATTGTATCTGCTCTTCATCCATGAATATGCTTCTGCAAACACATCACATACTCTGCTTTTTGTGAATATATTGTATAGATAAGTCCTGAACTAGGAACTATTGAATGAAGAAGCTCTATATTTTACATGGTTGTCCCTATGAGAAAGGCTGTACCTGGGAGCTTCCAAAGCATGCCGATTTCTCAGACAAAGAGAAACACCATGTTTGGCCAACCATTTGCATTCCTGGAAATATGATTGAGGGGGTGGTAATAACATTTAGTATTGTTAACTTTTATTTGTACTTCTTTGATTACTAAGAAAGTTGGGAACCTTTTCCCTTGCATTGGGTACTTGCAATTCTTCCCCCATGTTCATTTCTCCTGTTCTTTTTCTCCCTTTATAGCAGAAGCTAAAGCCAAAATTCTTTACACATACTTTCTCTGTTCTCTCAGCGCCTGGTTCTCAGAGTCTGTGTGCTGCAATAGTAGAGACTTTGATCTATAGCCAAAAAGACTTTGGTAACGTATTGCCAGGGTGATTAGTCAGGTTCCATAAAATACATTCCAAGAAGAAAAACTGGTTAAGTCTAAAGAGCACAAAGCTATAAACCCCTTCTTGCTTGTCGCTTCAGAAGTAGGTCATTGCCTGCCTTTATCGACTCTTGTTTATAAGAAACAATGACCCATTCAAACTTAATCTTCTTTCTCAGCACAGAGAAGTTTGGATAGGAAGAGAGGCCAGCAAAAGTTTAGACAAATATTTCTAGAAAGGGAGAGCTGGAGAAGGGCAGGCGCACACACACACCATACATACATACTCTTACTCTTATGCCCAAGACAGAGGTAGACAAGAAATTTACCTGATGCCCTCACTCACAGGAAGATGAAGACAGCACACAGTAAGCAACCTAAGATCAGCTGCCAGAGTGAGCCGCAGACTTCCTAATGCTACCAGAAGAACCTGGCCAAAGGTAAAGCAGAGCACTTAAAACATTAGTAGTATCCCCACTCCCCCAAAGTGCAAGGGTTTATAATAAAAAGTGTTCTAATAGGCCTCAAAATCTGTACAAAATCTGTACAAGTCATCTGGTTGACAAGCAGCTTCATTTCTAAGGTGTGGCATGATTCCGGCTAGCTCTAGAGAGAAAGCCTTAAAGACAGTGTAAGGTTATCCCTTCCATCTTCTATTCAAAATCAAGGACCAAATACACATTACAAAATGGGGCAGGTACCCATCATTTTCCTTGTAAATATCACTTACACAATTAATTTTCTTTAGTCTAACATGTCTCTTAAGGTTGAACCAAATTCAAGCTTTGGATGAAGGAAAGCTGAGCCCGGTTATACAGTGGGGCCTTCCAGAGAACCTCATGCCTTCACTCACACACCAAAATGTGGCCAAATCCCTGACAGAAAAACCAGACAGAGCTATGCAATCCCATCTCACCTACAATTTTTTAAAAATAAAATCTATGAATGAGTGGCCCCAATATTCACACTTCTAAAGAGACCCAAAAGAAGTAACAAGTTACTTATCCAATGGTCTTTTTTCTCATTCTGTTAGACTCATTCTGGACCCCAGCATGTATCTTGTACCAAACCTACACAAAACTACATTCTACCCATCAAAGCCTTGAAGATTCTCCAAATTTTCTGATTTGAATACAGTTTTCTTTTGAACTCTTTAGGTAGTATCTACATGGGCCAGTAGGATAGAAGAACTGGAAGGTATATTTAGGAAAACAGGATTGAATTTAGTAGTGGGAATGAGTGTATGATTCATTCAAGAACAACTGGAGGGTATATTTAGGAAAATGAGAATGGATTCAGTAGTGGGAATGGGTCTATGCCAGAAGATGCACAAGTGTTAATGTGTGTGGTTTTAATGTCACAATCCCTTTCTATGGTGGAGCTTTTTATCTGAACCTTAAGCACAAGGAAGCAGAAGCAGCAGCTCACTTCCTGCTAGGCTGGTTCCTTGGCAAAGCTTTCTTGACTTTCATTGAGATGTTAACAGTTCTGGTAAGTGTCAAGGGAAAAGCCTTTCCTGAATGTTAACCTGTCATGGAGATTAACTGGACACCTGATAGCCTGACTCCCAAAGCTCCTTCCTTGGCAGGAAAAACTGAGAGTTATCTCATGCTAGTCTCTCTCCATGGAAAAAGGATGCTTCCCTACAAGAGAAAAACTTTTTCCAAAACTCAGTGCTTATTTTAGGGAAGTTCTATGAATCCCCACCCATCTTCTCACAGGAAATTGATGCCTCTGAATCAAGGGTAAATTTTTCAAGAAAGTTTTAAAAATCCTGCTGGCCGTTATTGACTCTAAAAATAAACATTCAAGAGCCAGATGGGGAAGTTAAACTGTTGGTCAGTAGGATAGATGGTGCATGAATCTTCAGCAGAGATACACTGGTCCTTTAGGATATTTATCTCTTCTTCTCCGATGTTTTTATAACATTGTTCATATTTTGGAGAGTGTTCCATGAAGGCTGTGCTCTATGCAATTGGTTTTTATTAAAATAAAAGCCACTCATTTTTTATTAGTAAATTTGATTCATTATTCTTTTTCTCTAAAAACAATGAAATAGAAAGAAACACCTGATCCTAAGAATGGCAAAGACTTCTACTTGGGTATACTTAAGATTTTCTTATAATATACTTTATACAGTATATATTAGGAAGAATCCCTAATTTCATAGATTAGTTAAAACCTGAATCAAAGTTACATATTTGTTATAGGGAGCTCAATAAATACAGAATAACTTACACCCATCAGAATGGGGATAACAATAACATGCATTTTCAGAAAAGTTTGAAGTTTTCAAAATGTTTCCATGTGGATTTTTTTTAAATGACTTTCAAAGTTCTGAGGAGCACCCGGAAGGGACATTTTGAACATATATATAAAGTTTTATGATCTGCTATGGGTCTAGAGAGATGACTCAGTGAGTAAAAGTACTTAATGCTAAGCCTGACAACCTGAATTCAATCCCCAAGTCCTACAGGATGAAAGGAGAGAACCTCCTCCCCCAAGTGCCCTCTGACCTCCACATGCCTTTCCTCCCACACCCCACCAGAAATAGTATGTGCTTTTTTAAATCTGCTGTAGCCACATGTTAGCCTTGTGAACGTGAGAAGCTTACTGAAGAAATCTGAGCTACAGCTTTCACAGCTGTAAAACATGAATGATAATATTATTCCTGCCATGCAGAACAGATGAGAAACTTATGATAATGTATGCCATAGGTGCAGCAAGTAGCTGACATGGGTCACGCATTTAGAAATGAAAATGATCACCATTATAAGATATGACTGATAACATTTCTTCTTTCCAACAGTTGCAGTAACTGGGGCTGGAAAAAATAAAGTGATTTGCCCCATAACTAAAAATCTCTATTGTTTTAGGGGCTGGAATATTGTCTCCACTCTCACACAGGAAAGAGTTCCCTGCACTACATATGTGCAAAGGTACAGTGTAAAAAGCAGTTACTACAGATCAGTGATTAATTTCTAGCTCTTGAAAAAATGATCATGTTTTCAACATCAAAGGCTACTAAATTAAAACTGTGCTTCTAGAATATTATTTTCAATGGGAACACAATTTAATTAGGAAGAAACTCTCTTCTCACTAGGTGCCAGAAAAAGACTTCTAATGATTTCATGTGTTTTACCTTGCATGCTATCACTCACACTTTGTGATCTGCTTTCAATTCTTGCTAATACTGACGTTTCTAAGTAGGTGGTTCATCTACCCTTCAACTGAGATATCGTTTCTAACAAAAACAGGTCCTGAACAACAGCTCTGAGATGAATGGGACCCTCTCCCTGGGGTGTCAGGTGGGAATTAAAAAATGTTAAAAGCCACTGTTAACGATATCTATATTTAAATATCTTGGTGAATTTTTTTCCTTAACGTAAGCTAAGATTCTGAAGGAGGGGCAACTTGACATCCTGACAGCCAGCCCTTAAACCCTTCTCTGGCACCAAGACGTCATTGAGTAAGGACTTGCACTGAATTTCACTACCAGCTGAATTACCTTCATGCCAGGACCAGTCACTTAAACACTCCTCCACAGATGCCTCGAGGGAGCTACATGATGGCCACAGCTGTTTGCTACTAAAAGCTCTGGTTCCTAAGTTGGACACTGCCCCAATCACAATTCTCTCAAATATATTGATCTGGACTTGTCACCTTCACAAGTCTCAGTGAAAGCTGGAGGATCATGCAACTGTTTCCACACCGCCAGAATGTAGGACTTCCCCTTCTGACCTCTCAGAAGACGTCTGTGACTAGTGCAGAGGGGACAACACCATGATTGGTGTGAGCACAATCCTTCATTTGAATGAATGTCTTCTGTGAGTGGTACAAACACCCCTTGCCCAGCTATAAATGTAGGTTCACTATGAGCATATTAGGAGACATCCTATACTAAACACCATCCACCCCCAGATACTATAACACGGAGGATTAATGATGATGATGATAATAAACTTCTCTTGTGTCATCTTTTATTGCCTCCTTTGATCGAGAATCTAACAATGGCTGTAGAATTGACAGTGGTAGTGACATCCATGGTGTCTGTAGTGGAAACTATAGCAACAACAGTCATAGAGGCATCGGAAGCAGTGAGACAGAAACAAAGGTGGTTCGAGAGAGGCAGCCTTGAACCAACAGCACCACTAGGGCAGCAGTGGTGACAGGGGAAACAGGGAATGGAGGCAGCTGGAGAGTTCCAAGTGATATCCAGTGCAGAAACGAAACAGGGGAGACATCCTCAGTCCAAAAGCTGTAATTGTGTCTTCTGTCAAAGTCTAGGAATCCCAACTTCATAGACCTGTGTAAGAGCTTGTTGCAACAGAGCTAAGAATTTAGCACCCTGAGGCCTGCACCACTAGAGAAGCAGCGAGCTATCGGCCACTGCCCATCTGCTGCCAGAAATTAATGGTAAAGAGACTAGTAGGTATCAGCACCAGAAAAACAACTCTTTGTCTACCCATAATTCCCAGTTGAATCAATTAAGAGATTTCCCAGGTGACCGGTAACAAATTCAGATGTAGCAGAGGTCACAATTCAAGTGTCAGACCAAATCAGCAGTCCATTACCCCAAAGCAGTGATTTGAATATTTGAGGACTTTTGATGTCTTCTGACCTAGAATGGGTAAAATATTTTCATTTGAATTTTTCTAGTTCTACATAAAATATGAATTCTGTAACATGGGATATTCTCTTTAGAACTTTAAACATATTGTACTTAATATTCACACACACACACACACACACACACACACACACACACACACACACACACACACACACACACACATATATATATATATATATACATAATGAGTTTTGCTAGGATCTACCACTATTCTTCACCTTACCTTCCCCTACCACTCACCCCTCTGTGTACCTGAGTATGGACCATTTACTGGAGCACTGGTAGCCTATCAGGGTTTGATCCCTGAAGAAAACCAACTCTCCCTCCCCTAACAGCTATCAAGTTCCAGTAGCTGCTCAGATAGGGGTGAAACTTAACCTTTCCCGTCCACGCTGGAATTTAGGGTTAGCTTGATCTTGTATCAGTCTTGTACATGCAGTCCTGGCTATGATTTGAGTTCATGTATGTAACTGGAACTTGCTTATAAGTTACTAAACCTTAGGGCAGGGTCTTAGACAGGCACAATTTAATGGTACTTTCCACAACAAGTATCTTGTGATTTTCTGAAATCCTGAGCTTGAGTCTCACACTTCCATACCTTTTGTTCATATAGATACAGCATGGGAACAAAGGCATTCATAGTAGTATCAACCGTTCTGGTGAATGAAAATGGAAGAGCATGAAAAAACCCAGGACACTTTTTCCCCAACTTGGTAGAAAACAAATCAAAACATGCCACATGGCCTATAGATGACTACAAGTACTCCAATACCATAAATATGCATTTGATTCTCTGCCCTGTGTGCTATTTAGTCAGTCACCATTTCCACTTATCCACTCTCTTTCCTTTTCTTTAATCAATTTTATTGCCTTTCCTTGTAACTTCTGCTTTTATATCTACATTCCTTTGCTATTCTCTGTGTAATTTCTATCTCTCCCTTTATCTGTCTGACCTTTGTTATATGGCAAAAAATAAGGAATCTATAGAAATGTAAAGCTATGGTATCATTACTGTTATCAACTGTGCTATTCATGTCAAGACACAGCTAAATGCCTTCCTCATTCATCCTCATATCTACACATTTTCCTCCTGTTTCTTGTCTTATCTGGGCTTCCACAGCCTTCTCAGAATATAGCACATAAATATTAATCATAGAAGCAGAGCTGAAATTTTTCCCATTAAATCTTTTGTAAGTTTTTGAGAACTTTATCCTGAACACTGTATCTAGATCACTCTTCTCTGCCTCAAACGCCTCCTGTCTCCCTTCCAAAATGAGCTCATTGTCAATAATTCTTGTTACATGTGTGCACACCCCCTCTCTCCTCTTTAACATTGCCCATATGCACGAGTGGCCAGGGCTGGCCACTTGAGATGAAACTCCTGTGTGGGAGCTTCTTCCTGAAGGAATCTAATCCTCCTTCACTCAGTAACACTGACCACTTGTCACTCTTTCTCTAGGAGTCAGACCCTGTCCTCATGAGCAGGCCAACTGATATTGTCTTTATGCTGGTCTTGTTTGTGCAATCACGCCATTGAAGATATCGTGGGCACATTTTTCTTGTCATGTCTATAAGACACTATCAAGCAGCAGGCATTCTGGGCCTCTGGCTCTCACAAGCTTTCCGCCCCCTCTTCTGTAATTTTCCCTGAACCTTTAGTATTAGTTATATCACAGATGTATTAGTTGGAGTTGGACGCCTACTTCTTCTTATTCTCTGTGTTTTGACTAGCTGTGGGTCTCTCTCATGGTCTCCACCTGTTGCAAAAAGGAAACCTTTCTAAAGAAGAGTAAGAGCTTCCATTATCAGTATATAAGTTAATCTTCAGAATACAGGTAACATGTTTTTATTCTGGAAACATCCAATACGCCAAATAATATTCATTAAACAGCATTTGTAAATACAATGATTATGGTGAAACTAGAGAAGAAATTCTAAAGATGTGTTTCTTGACCTGAGAAAGCTTAATATCTAGTCAGAGCGACAAGCCACACAATGAACAATCAACATGATACAGAAATAATCTTAGTTCAGAAAGAACAAATCTGAGCCAACTAGGTAAGGATTTCTGAAAGTGAATTTAAAAAGACAGAGATAGTTTTGAAAAGTCAGAGAGAATAGGGCCATTTTAGCTACCCCATCAATGTTAGCCAATCATTTCCTACAGCTTTCCACATTACTCTGGGGACTACTAAACTCTCTAGCTGTCTTTTGTTTCTGTTTTCAATACATTATTGTAAGCACCCTTAAGAAAGATCTGCTAGCTTCCTTTAAGCATTACTATAAATTTTTTTTTGCTTCTATGATCTTGCAAGTTGATTTGATAACATCACATCTTCTCTAATTCTTTCAGACATTTGGAGGGATTTGCAGGGGTTCTTTTGATTGGTTTGTTTGGTTGGTTTCTGTTTTGGTTTGGGTTTTGGTCTTTTTGGGTCTGTGTTTTTATCAAGGTATATGGAAAGCAACTTTTTAAAGGTGGTTCTACGGTATGTACCCTTGAGACTTTGTCTCATTTCTGGGAAATATGCTATACTGTCTCCCAGGCAGTTCATTCTCTCCGCGGAGTACAATCAGTCATAAAGCAGCCTCCTCCATGCAGAAGGGAAGAAGCTAAACTACTGGACACTTAATCAATAAGCTCCAAACCTAAAATACAATCATTCTTACTATTCTTACTATCTTTTTCAGCAGGCTTGCATCTTCATTTTTCAAATTTGTTTGAAATTAAATTTGATGAAATGACTGTTACTCAAAAATTAAAATTCATCTTTGAAAGATTAAGAAGGAATAATATTTTAAACAAGAAGCCAGATTTCCAATACCAGAAAAGATTCTATTTAACCTTGCTGATTTTTTTTTATGCCCGTTACTGTGTGAAGAACAGGCTACATATGCAAGAGAACCCCCAATCCTGCCCTACCCATACAGTGTTCCACACAGCTGCCTGCTGAAGACACACAATGCCAAATTAAACTGTAAATAGAATGATTAAATGTTATATTGCACTAAAGATTTCTTAGGAAAGGCACTGGTGATAACTGGAAGGAGAAAAAGAGGGTGCACTGGAGGATGGTGAAGAAAAGAGAGGGTGGGACATCAAGCCCAGCTCAATGGGAGAAAGATCATCAGTGGTCTCACAGTATTTTAGCAGCCAATCATGGCCAGGACCAGTCTTTTGTTGGTTTGGTTTGGCTTTGAGATGGGGTTTCTCTGTGCAATCATCCTGGCTGTCCTGGAACCAGCTCTGTAGACCAGGTTGGTCTTGAACTCACAGAGATCTGCCTGTCTCTGCCTCTAGAGTGCTGGGATTTAAGGAGCGCACCATCATCGCCTAGCCAGGACTACTCTCAGAGCATTGGCACTGTGCTCCAGCAACTTGAGAGCGCCAGAAGCCACTGTGGTCCCTTTACCTGCTTGCTTCTGACATGGAAAGCTTTATGAAGCACATACTTCATCCATATCACTTTGAGTTTTAAGAAAATAACAGCGGGTGATGCTGTCATCTACTTGGTTATATTTCTGTCTGCTCATTTTCATGTTCTGGGTGGTGAATGAAGAACTCTCAGCCACAAAAAAGGCCCTCAGTGTCCATTTTTCTTCACTGTAAGCCACTGAGCCTAGCACCATAACACAGACATGGGTGTCTGCACATCGCCACTAGTGTCACATTTGTTTTGTACTTTTCATCGTGGCTTTGATTCAGCAGGCAGGCAGAATTCAAGGCTCCGTGCTGATGGATATGCCCTGGAGCCAACTTCAAAGCCAGGCCTTAGATTTATGGAAATAAAGCAAGCTTGGAACTTCAATTACACATACCTACTTCAAATTCCAGTGAACACTCAGAAATATGCATCCTATAAATCCTGCTATTGATTTTTTTTTTTTTTGATCCAGAGAGTCACCTGATCTGGCCTTCAGCACTTTCCTCAAGGTGGCATTTTAATGCAGTATGAATTCATACATATGGACTTCCACCATCATCTAATATATGTATCTGTTTGTTCACTGGCAGGCTTTGGGAAATCTCTGGCCCAGCTGGAAAGCTCACAGTACCTGCTGCACTTACAACACATTCACCGAGATTTCAAAGTGCAGTTGCTACCTTGTAGATTAGTCATCTGTGATGCAGTCTGAGGCCCGGACAGCATCCACTGTAAGTGGAATAAAAAGGATAAGCAGGAGCGGTTAGCATCACTGAGTGCCTGTTCCTGCAGAGTATATAGGATATGAAGTGCCTAGCTTAAAAGAATCAGACCATGTATTTACATATGTGTGTGTGTGTACACTTATACATGTACACAAACATTAACACATGTGTGTACATACTCATGTGCATACGTAGGTGGACATTCACTCATGTTCCTGATGTAGGTGAATATAATGGAGAAATATTAGTGAAATCCCATAGGGGATAAAAATTATGAAAATAATACATGTGTATGACCAAGGCTCTGAATTTTGAAAAAGATTGTTTTATGAATACTTCCTCTACAAAAAGGAAAATAAAAAGCTGAGTACCAAGGTTTAAGCTAAATGATACTATGGGAAGAAAAAGAACATTATAACAAGTGTGAAATAGCACATTTCATCTTAATATTAAGCCTATATGAATAACAGGACATTATGAAATGTAGATATTAAGACATGGAGCAACCCATAATGGGGGAAAGAGGGTCCCAATGAGAATCTTGTGCTACCACATAAAATCTCTAGTGCCAGAGATGGGTCACATCATTTTGGATTGTTGACCAAAGTGGTCCCATAGATGCTCCCCCAAAACATCACAGACTATTGTCAAGGCTATTGGTTACTCTCCACAAATTGAGAGTTGTGTACTTCTTCTGAAGATGTACGTTATTGGCCATGAAGAATGGAACCAGAGCCCAACTAGAAGATTTATACCTATTTCCACATTTAAGGTGCTGGAAGGTCATTTGAATGCTACTGTAGAAAAAAATAATCTCCAATATCATCCAGCTTCAAACCTTACTATCTATAACAGTGACCTACCTGCAAGATACACTGAAGCACTAGTTGCCCAAGTGGTGTGATGGTAACCAATCGCCTTCTTGTTTGGATTTAAGGGACACTCCATGAGAAGGAAGCTATATCTGACTTTGCTAAAGAGGCCAAGAACTTGAGACTAGATAGGCCATTGGCCCTAGGAGAAACTTACTATATTATTCTACTAATGGAACATAGCAATAAAATGACTTCTACTGACATTGCTCTAACCATGGATCAGTACATTGCTCAGCCTTCTGATTTCAACAGATGGGAATTTAACCAGAGATCCACAACTGGACAGTGTGCAGAGATGAGAAACTTTGGAGTACTCAGCCCTAATGAGATATCATTATCAAACCCTTCCCATAAAGGTTTAGAAAGATGAAAAGATGTGGAGCAGGAGAAAGAAAAATTATGAAAGCCAAAGATGGTGGATAACTTAAAAAAAAAAAAAAAACTGTTTGTTCCAAATGCATGACTGATGCACATATACCTCACAGAGACTGTGACAGCGTGCATAAGGCCTGTAAAAGCTCAAGCCATTCAGAATCCCAACAAGTAGAAGGGAAAGTGGGAGCAAAATACCATCCCTAACCATAAGTTACTTGTAACTGCAGGAAGAAGAAAAAAAATCACTTTTCTTCAATGACGCAAACTGGGTATATCCACTCTACTCCAGAGCAGCCCATGCTCAGGAATTCTATTTTCATGCTTCTGTCACATGGAGTTTTTTAAAAAACTTTTGTTGCTTTATTTTACAGATAGAGAGAGTTAAATCTGAGAGGAGCTGGGGGAGAGAAAGAATATAATGAAAATACATTACATGAAAAATTAATAAAAAGACTATAGGAAATACTAAGAACAAATGTTCCTTTAGGTAAGTCATAAGTCCAGGGAGATACAATAAAACTTACCATTTTTCTGATTACAAAAATATATTGTCCCATCCTTGTTCCAACAGTGTTTAGGCTGTACTGTTGAGAAGGCTTTATGGGTGTAGCTGCTGACACTGTGGGAGACACAGTTTCAGAGCAAAGTCCCTAATCCTCAGGCTCTTACAGTCTTTCTGCCCACTCATCCGCAATGATCCCTGAGCCTTAGGTGCAGGGGTTGTGTTGGAGATGCATTAGTTGGGACAGGGCTCTCACAACTCTGCATTTTAATAGGTGGTGGTTTTCTGTAGCGGCCTTTGTCTGCAGTAAAGAGAAGCTTCCTCAATGAGAAGTGAGAATTATACTTACCTCTCAGCCTTGGAACAGGCAGCTAGGACACAGTTACAGATTGTGTTGGTTTTAGTAACAGGGCAGTTGTGCTAACAGACAGGCCAGTGTAGAAGTGGGAAAGTTCAGGGGCCTCTACTGTAGACAAAGAAACACTGGAAACTTAAAGAGTCCTGAGAACAGAGAAATAGTCTTCCCCATGGAAAATCACACCAATTGGGAATCCAAAACCAAATGGATGGTCAGCCCTGAAAACATACATACAAGCAACATAGTAACATGAAATGTACTGAGCAGGCTGGATTTATATATTTAGGAATGTGAACACATACACAAATATGCATGCCCAACAATTTTTTTTTTTAAAAAAAAAAGGAAGCCATGAATTTAAAATGGGTGGTAACATGGAAGGTTTTAGAGGGAGAAAATGATGTAATTATATTATATCTTAAAAAATAAAAAGTTATTTTAAAATCTATATGGTCACTTGATTTAAAATTAAAAGAAGAACAAGAAAAGAAAAAGAAATATCCATGGTCTCATTAGTAAAAACTAAGCAATCATTGAAAACTACATTTTTAGAGGTTTACATTAATTCCTAATTTTTACATTAAAATGAAAGCTCTATGTCTTTCTATAAAATATTCATTACTTTCTATTCCTAATTACTTTGTAATCATCTCTTTGGAATATGTCATTAAAGGGCAAATTCATATCTGGTTTTCAAAATAACTTTTCTTTCAACACTCCTTAGGCTACATGTTTTTGAAGTCTAGATAAGGCACAAAATACAATGTCAAATACATCATTAGCCTGAATCCTCTCCACAACATGTAATACAAAGTCACCTTCTGAACATGCACAGATGTTCTTTTACTTCTTAGAGCTATGAGTCCCTTTGAGAATCACATAAAATGTTTGAACATATTTCTATTAAAATATACATAAATGGAAAAATATACTGCTGGATCCCACCGTGGAGCAATGCAGACTGACAGTTCTACATTCAACAGGCTTAGTACTTGAACTCTGAAAGCCCTTCGTTCTGCAAATCTCTGGAGTTCCTAGAGAACCCAGTCTTCATTGCCATGGTACAGCTCCCTGTCCTATGGAAAGTGTATTCATATTTCCTTTATCCATGCTTGGTGTCTGAATGTGCAGGAGTAATAAGAGCCTTTACCAACTCTGTTTGATATCTGCTATCTGCTCCAGAGCACAAATGACCTTTAACATAGTTGACTAAGTACATCTCCCATTTTATATCATTGATTAGAAATGCTTTAAGAGCATAAACTGTCTAACTTAAATATGTGTAATGTATTCATCACATTTATCAGAAAATATCTGCGAAAATGGACTGAAAGAATTCTAAACAAAAAGAACTTTATTTAGAATGTTGTTCTAAACAAAAGAGAACAGTGTCTCTTTAATTAAGTAAAAAGTAAGCATTGTTTCGGTTGATTATAACTCCATAAACTGTCTACACATAGATATCTGTTGGCCATAATTTAGCTTAAATAAAACATTTACACAGTTGATTCATGTTCACAATGGTTTGTATATTCTATAAAGTTGCTGAGAATTCTAAATTAGTTAACACTGGACTGCTGTGGAACAGTATTATTGTATACTGTGAATACTTGTTGTTCTTATTGGTTTAATAAAGGGCTAGCTGGCCAACAACTAGACAGAAAGAGGTTAAGAGGGAGAGCCATACTGAAAGGATGCTAGAAAGAAGGTGGAGTCACAGGAGTCACCAGGAGATACTGAAAGAAGCAAGATGAATGTGCCCTGCTAAAAAAAGAGTTACCACCACATGGAAAAGTGTGGATAAAAAATATAGAGTAACTTAAGTTGTAAGAGCTAGTTAGTAACAAGCCTAAGCTATGGGATTTATAATTAATAATAAGTCTCTGTGTGGTTATTTGGGAGCCAGCTGATGGGACAATACTAATTGGTGGGACCAAGAAAGTCTGCCTACACAGATTCATGTTCCCAAGAGAAACATAAAGTTAGGTTTATGTGAGCCTCTTATCACAACACTTTCATCAACCACACTCTACAAATAATGCTTGATTCCTATGTGTTTCTGTTTAAAGATACTTCATTTAACATGCATCGATAATTTCTTGATGCTAAACACACTATCAACAGTTCTGTAACTCACACCTGGAAGAAACTTGTCTAGCACACACATTCTTCTACTGCAGTAATTCTCAACCTGTGAGTCATGACCTCTTTGGGGTCAGATAAGCCTTTCACAGGGGTCACCTAATGTCATCAGAAAATATGGATATTTAAACTACAACCCATAACAGTAGCAAAATTACGGTTATGAAGTAGCAATTTTATGCTGGAGGTCACCACAACATAAGTAACTGTAATAAAGGGTCACACAATTAGGAAGGTTGAGAAGCGCTGTTCTAAGGAACACACCAGCCTTCTTGTGCCTAAGAGTGCTTCAGAGCTGTGCGTGAAAGCCATGTGATGGAGTCAATCACCAACAACAAACACAGAAATTCAAAGACACAGTACCAACCATACCATAGAAATTATACTCACTCTTACCTGATAGGAGAACAGAGCCAGAATGGGCGCATCACCTTATTTAACCATGGCTGAGGGTGTGTTTTACATCCCAAAGCTTTCATGACTCTTATCCACGAATGACTGTAAAGGCCTACCAGTGATCAGTGCTATAAACAAACTAGCAAATACGGAATCTAGAAGTAAGGAATGGCTAGAGCTCTGAGGTAAGGTAGCAAGTTTAGAAGTTTCCGTATATCTCGGCCAGTCAGAAAAGTTGTAGGGATGGAACACAATTTCATTCTAAACACAGAGAGGAAGAAAACTGGGAATAAAGAAAAAGGTGAAGAAAGCTAAATAAATAAATAAATACATAAATAAATAAATAAATAAATAAATAAATAAATAAATGAATGAATGAATGAATGAATGAATGAATAAATAACAAATGAGTGAGTGAGTGAATGAATGAATGAATAAATAAATAAATAAGCAAATAAATAAATAACAAATGAGTGAGTGAGTGAGTGAATGAATGAATAAATAAATAAATAAGCAAATAAATAAATAAATAATAAATAAATAAATATGACGAGAAAACAGTGCAGAGAAAAAAAGCAAGACACAGTCTTCAGGCTAATCCTGGCTGTCTAGGGACCAAAAGCTGCAACGACAAGGCATGTGGATAGAACTGGAGATCATCACGCTGAGTGAAACAAGCCAGAATTCAAAAACTCAAGAGCTGTGTGTGTTGATTCTCTGACATGTGCAATGTTAGGGGAATAAAAAGAGATCTGAGAATAGGAGAGTATTAGGGAAAAAGATGGGAAGGAAGAGGGATGGGGAGGATAACGGGGTAAACAGGACCCACAGACGTTATATGAACTTATGAAAAGTTTATCACGTGAATATATAAAGTGTCACAATACACAGAATACAGTAATATAATACTTTACTTTTTATCTCCATTTAGCCATTATTACACCATCTTAGCCTCTGAATCCACCTTGCAATGCTAACATTCTCCGAAGTTCTCATTCAATTTCTTCTCTTTCTCTGTGTTAGGAATAAACGTAGTTATGAATTAGCCTCTTCAGTTCCTTCAAGCCTCCTCCAGCTACAGTTTTGCTTTTTGGCTACACTTGAGCCTGATTTTCTGCCTTTTTCCCTTTCCCAGCCTGCCTGGCCTTTTCTGGTAATCTCCTTTCACACGCCGCCCTGCTCCCTGTCACCTTCTCTTACATCCTCAGACTTGTGCATGAAGTCCCAGATGCCATAAGTTCGTGTGTGCATCAGCCTGTCACATCCTGCAAATCCTGGCTAGATGTAGATAGCCACCAGCTCTAGCTCTTAAAATCCTCCAACCCCACATCTGCAATGATGCTGAGCCTTGGGTAAGGGGTGGGGCCATGATACAGTTGTCTCCTTTTGACTTGGGCACAGCATAGTCTCCTATTCTCTACTTCTGTCTATAATGTTAGAAATCATCAAACTGCCTTATTTTGAAATACTGAGAGTTAACCTTTATTAGGAAAGAATATTATGCTCTGTAGATTATGTGGTGGTTCTGGCCTGAGATTTCTTTTTTGTTCAGTTCTTTTATTTCTAAATAAAGAGGTTGGAAAACAATCCCTCAAAATACAATTAGAATGGCCACAACAAATTAGCTTGTATAATGTGTCTGGTTTGCAGACAGTACACAACATTTCAAGAGACATATATACCTCTAGGTGATAAATTTTTTCAAACTACAGGTCATGTGCTTATTGAGTTGTTAACATATTTTCAATAAAATATAATAAAAACTTTTTCAAGTGCACCTAGTATAATAAAGCATTGTTTCATGAGAGTTTTCGCATGCTATACATATGTACATACACAAATATATGTGCATATATATAAACTATAATGTGGAATACATTTCTTTTTAGTGAAGACAAAAACATTGGATAAACTATGCTGACAACTACCAACAGAATCATAAATGTTATAACTTTCAACAATAACACATGGTAGTTACTGTTTATTGTGGTTTATATATGAAGCTCCTCCCCCCACATAAAGTTCATGTGTTAAGTGCTTGTTTTCAGCTGAAGGGCCTATGGGAAATGATTGGATCATGGAAGTTCAAACCCCATCAGTGTATTAATCTGGTGAAATTCATGATTTGGTGATGTTATTGGAAACTGATGCTTACTAGGAGATGCATCTGGGTTAAAAGATGTAGGTCACTGGAAAGAGTCTTGGAGGAATCTCTCTTGCCCTCCTTCCTCTCTCTTCCCCTTCATCCTTCATGCCTGCTAGGATGAGATTACTCTCTATGACCCTCCCTGCTAGGACACTCTACCTGGCCTGAGGCTCAAAGCAATAGAGCCAAAAAATATGGAAGTAGGAATAAAAATAATTTTTTATTTCCTCAGTTTTGCTGATCGTTTACAATAATGACAAAATCAATTGACTCACGCACATAAATGAGTATTTTGTATCAATAGCATTTTATTTAGCTCAGATGTAAATGCTAGTTTGTGAGTATTGATGATAAAATAGAATTTGAATGAAAATCAATCAATGATGAAAGATTCATAATTAAAGCATCAAATTAAGAAAGAACTGTGGGTCATGTGTGGTAATTAGAGTAGAATGTGAAATGTAATAAAGATAAGCAGAGGCCAGAACATTTGAAAGAGTGTGTTTAGGAGTTTAGGAGTATCCAGTAGGGTACTGGACAGTACACACATTGAGAGAGGCCAGTAGGCCTTGCAGAAGCAAGGAGCAAAGATGGAGGGCAGCTGTCCTTCATCCACATCTCTTGGCTTCCGTGGATGGGATCCTTCCTATACCCCATGCTGAGCTGTATTTCTTTGCATCGCTCACTCTAGTCTCCTAGATTGTTTAAGTGGGCTGATGGTCACTTGACACCAGTTAAAAGGGGACATTGACATTTTGACTTTCAACTACCGCCTTGGCCAGTGCTCTCTTTACTATCTAGATTAGGACCTCAATATCACATATGTTTTTCAGCCAGTCTCATCTAGTTTTCCATGGGAAAAAAAGAAGTATGGAATTTTAAGACATGAGAAGGGGAGGAACTTTAAGCCAAATTCATAGGGTCAGGTAGCTTCACCAAGAGGAAACCTTGCAGGCCAAATATATGGTATGCAATTTGGAAGTAATTTAAAAATTATTTTAAAAAACGGTTTTTAAGTGAGAGTTCACATTTATTGATCAATTACTTTGTACAAGGTACCTTACAAGCATCAGATCATTTGTTCTTCATAACAATATTCACCTGAGTAATGTCAACTCACTTTTTCAGATGAAGTTAATGAGGTACAAGATTTTTTAAAAAGCAACTAATTTAATTAAAGAACATTTAATTAAGAACGTTAGATAAAATTTGTGAGGAATGTGGGAAGAAAGGGACTAAGAACAGACTATGAAGTAACAAAAAAGGGGAGAGAGCTTCACCGTCAGCTTGTTAAAATCTAATGTGTAAGTTTCTAGCTTGTGTTTACTTAGAACCACAAGGATTCACACACACACACACACACACACACACACACACACACACACTCACACACACACACACACACACACTCACACACACACACACACACACACTCACACACACACACACACACACACACATACACACACTCACACACACACACACACACTCACACACACACACACACACACTCACACACACACACACACACACACACATACACACACTCACACACACACACACACACACACTCACACACACACTCACACACACACACACACTCACACACACACACACACACACACACTCACACACACACACACACTCACACACACACACACACACACACACACACACACACACACACACACACACTCAGGGTAGAATTTTTCTGATCCACCTGCCTTCTTTTTCTGTTGATTTTTGTGCCACATTTATGGGTCTGCCCAATGTCAGACCTCAAGCTTTTCCTCAAGAAAGACAGTATGTTTGGAGCTTCCAAACAAGTTCTCATAATGCTGGCCAATGTGTAGGGGCTTATTAGGACACTAACCCAAAGCACCAGGAACTGATTCATCAGCCAGTTTGAGATGGGAGACATTCTGGAGACCAATAACATGAGCTATTGACCCTGGCATCCCATCAGTGGGGTTAGAAAAAGCATCAAAACCCCACCCTCAGGGAGCCAACACCCCCAAAGCTAGTGTCAAACATCTGGGTTTGATACTGAACACATGATGAAAGTTTCTCATCAAAATATTTAAGGAATGTAAAAGGTTGTTCAAAGGTAGAAAAACAAAGAAGAAAGAGACATGGCTAGATTTGCTTTTGTTTTTGATTTTTTTCTAAGCAGCTTGAAGCTCTTCTAAAAATGAGGTAGGACTTCAATCCCATGATACCCATATGATGACCACAATAACATTAGCGCCCATCCAAATGTATTAACTATGAAAGTACCTGGTCGCTGTTGTTCCTACTCATTTCTAAAAGCCAGCAGAGAACTTGTTTCTCAGATCCTTTGTAGCCAAGGGGAGCTGGGAGAACTTCACGAAAACATTTCAAGAGCAAAACACTCCAAAAGTTGGCAATGTGGGGCACACTGCCCCTTCCTAACATGGCCATTTGATTCAAGTCCATGAGAATGAATGAGTTAAAAGCTCTGCAGTTTCAGAACAACCAGTTGACCTTTAAATGTGCTGGTTTGAGTCCAATCACCTTTCAACAAGCATGAAATCTGGCACAAGGCAAACTAAAATACACCAATTACTTTCATGGTGTACATGACTGAGCCCACAGCGTTACGTCTAGCAAAAAGAATAATGTTCATTTTCCAAAAGTCAGGCTTGGTGGCTAAGCACCTCTGTTGGAAAGATTTTCCTTTGCTAACCATCTCCAAAAGTGTTATTAGACAAGCCTTGCCTTGAAAAAACACAGAACTTTGAAGAAAATAACTGTGACTGTGCCTAAAAATTTTTTTAATTCTACATATAAAATAATATCCCTGACTTTTGATATATCTGAAATAAAAATAACTTGAAAATAATTACTAACTTTAGTTATGAATTTTGCAACCAAACACTTAGCAGGAGAAAAAATCTGAAGTTAAGTGTAATCTCAGCAGTCTGGAGGCTAAGGCAGAAGAACTGTTAAATTCAAGTCCTGTTATATAGTGTAGGACCTTGTCTCTAAAAGGGAAAACATTCCAGAATCAGTAAAGGGATAAAATGTTGCCCCCTACTGTGAGTAAATTTCTTAAAATCCAGAAGTTCAAAGCCAAACACTGAATAAAATAATTCTTTGCTCTTAAAGGGTAATTCTCATGTGAGTCTTTTAAGTGGTGAGGTTTGCTTGTGTTCTAAAAAATAAAATCTCAGTTTACAAACATTCCAACACCAGCCCCTAAAAATAATAAAATACAATAAACACTGCATAGTTTATTTGGGGGCCATGTGCAGAGATGCACATCCTAAATGGGTGCTAGACCATGATACCTCTCATCACTGCAAATACATGTCCTTTCTTGCCTCTGTTTTTTTATCCTTGACCTCCAAGTTAGCCTTCTATTTCCATCAGTGTTTGCTCCCAGGTTGGCCAGTTACATGGAATCTTAACCTCCATATCTAGACCAAAGTCAAATCCAAATCTAAGTTTCCTTGGGTTGTGTTTGTTTATTATTTTGAAATTTGAAAGTCACGAGTTTCTAGGTCAGCAACATATTCAGACATTGCTTTCCCCATATGAACTGTTTATATGAACCCCATATAACAAAATTTGACTTCCAAATGTACATTTCCAGGACTGACTAGATCTACAATAATAACGCCAATGAGAACTATCTAATGTTCAATCTTTTTCCCTCGGACTGCAGCTTTGGAGATGACAAATCTCAAAATCCCCTGTGTGGCACACCCTAGAGTGAGACTTCTGCTAACCATGCCCATGTCTGCCAAACCCTCCCTTCCCTAAGACTCCATCTCCCCTCCCCCATCTACTGTTCTACTCTAAGTCCAGAACTAAGAAGGTCAGACTCTAATAAAGAGGAGACTAGCAGCCTGTGGGTTGTGGCCTAAGTCCAGCAACCAGCTCACCATCCACCTCCCAGGAACTTCTGCTTTGGGGCAGGAGAGGGAGTGGCTTGATTCAGGAAAAATATCCACTACATGGCTGGAAACTACTCACAGACATCAGGAAACCACCTGTCAGCCTTGGGCCCTGACAGAGAAGGACCATTGGAGTTTATTATCAGGACAGTATGATTGTATGTCTGGTCCTGAGCCCAGCTCTAGAGTCTCAGAGCTCTCTTCAGAGTCCAGACAGAGCAGACCATTTCATAAGCTTGTGAAACAAGGCAGCAGACAGGGTTTCTACAGCCTCCCTCCTGGATTCCTAATAAGCGGAGTTCCACCATTGATTGTAGGCAGCCACTAATTCTGACTCTTTCCCTGACTACATACTCATTGACACTGACTCACAGCTGATTCCTCCACCTGTATTTGTCTTACCAAGACCAGGATAATATGAACGTGTCTTGACCTCTAGCAGAATGTGTGCCACCAAAAATATTTCACCCCATAATTGCAATTAATGCCAAAAAGAAAGGCTTTTATGCCAAAAGATCTGCATGCCAATTTGATTTTATTCATCTGGATACAAAATTCAACTGCATAAGAATCTGCCTGAGCTTTCCAGCCCAACAACTATTTCCTTGCTTCATGATGACAACATCTCACCAGAAAATCCACATGGTATGGAAAGGAGAAAGCAAAAGTTGTCTAAAGACAGAATACTGGATGAAACATCTCATGGTGCTATTAATTAAATGATCTTGGCTAAGTTACTAAAACCCCAGTTTCACCTTCTATAAAGGGAGAATTAGAACATTCACCTCTCAGTGGTCTGGGAAGGAAGCAAATGGCAGCAAGAATCTCAAGATACTTTATAGAGAAAAGGGGACAGGGTGGAGAAAAGCATTAAAGAGATCTCCCCTCCCTCATCCTTCTCATGGGCAAACACAGTAAAATTTTAGACAAGAAGCCTACAGATGATGGCTTACTATAACATCCCTAGCAACTGTCCAAGAGAGCCACTGTGATCTCAAAATCTGGCTAAGATCTTAACTGGAGAAGTAAATTTTGAAATTCAGGTGCACAGAAATATGTACTAAAGACTTGGGACTTGGACCTGAAGCATAATAGTAAGAGTTTTTCTCATTTCACTCCTATTGAAATATATATCTGTATAAAAACCTGAAAGGCACACACTCTGGGACAGATACCCCCAACCATGAACTTACTTTATCCCCATGGCAAATCAAGTCCCCGAGAATTGTCAGCTTTGTGTGTTCTGCTGGATCTCACTGAAATGGGAAGTGACACTCAGAACTCTGAAACAGAAATCAGGAAGTGGACAGAACTGATTTTTCTAACTTCCAAAATGCCAATCATCACCACACTTGGTCATGAATGAGAAATACAGTAAGGTGTAGCCCTCCCCTTAAAGTGTGCACAGAAAACACCCTACCCTGGGGTTGGGGGTGAGGTGGAGCATGCAATCACCTTCTACAATAAAGAGTGACAGAGCGAGACTGACTACAAAGCAAAGCCAAACTGCACTCTACCTAACAATGGCCCTCTCTAGTGCTTAGATGCTGCTCTCTAAGAAAAATGGCAGTGCCACCAAAGGCACTTTTCTTGAAGGGAACAATGACAAGCCCTCTTTCCAACTTCCTGTTGTGTCTGCAGAGTGCTTGCTTTGACCTGAGTGGAATCCCTGAGATCCGTCCTGTATATATGCTGATTATGCATCAGTCACACGATCAATTGCTCCTCCAATCTGATTTGCAAACCCAGCCCCTCTGGGGTCGATTCTCCACTACCCTGCCCTTTCCCAAGGCTGCCAGCTGAAGTTTTTCAGCAGGTATATTGTTCCAGAGTTGCCTTCCTGCCACAACCCTTAGTACCTACAGATCATCTCTAACTTGCTCAGCAAGTGGTCTCACCCTGTGCACTTGGGGGTGATGTGTTATAGTGGAAAGTGCATATGCCTGGGGCCAAATGGATGGGGTAAGACTCTATCTTAGGGTATGCTTCATCTCTTAGTAGCTATGGAACTCCAATAAGTTAAAAATCTCTCTGTGTGTCAGTTTTCTTTCCTGGAATGAAGGCAATACCCATCTACACACTTGCTAAGTAATAGGACTAATCTAGCCTCATTGATTTGAATAAGAATTAATGCTTACTACATTAAGGTCTTACTACACTCAAGCTCTGCATGTATAATTGTATATGCAATTATTTATTGTGACTATTATAAACCTTATTTTACACTTGGAGAAACTGAGGCAAGACAGGAAACCACAAGCCAACCTTTCGCTAGTTTGTGCTATTTCCCTCTCTAGCCTTTTGTTTGCTTTGAGAGATGTCTCACTATGAAACCCACGTTGGCCTTGAACTCCCAACCTGTCTTTCTCAGCCCTCCAAATGCTGATACTATAGCCCTGTACCATCATGCCTGGTTCTCTTGGCTTCCAAAATCAAACCCAGTCCTTCCCAGTCTTTGAGGACTTGCTTGGTATCACAGTGTCTCCTGATAGGTGTGAGGAAGATATTTTTTTTTCTAATCCCACCTGATACCTTGAGGGATAGAGTGCCTGAGTTCTCTTTGTATCCAACCTAACTACTTCTACTCATCAGCACCCCTTCGCTTACACATCAAACCATAATTATTCTCCAGATTTTCCTGTAATTTTTCCCTTGAAATATCCTTATAAATGTATAAAGTCACATCCCCAAATTCCAGCAGGTCCAAAGAGAAACACTCGTGTTCCCCGATGGCCCAGGTATTATTACCCTCCTGCCTCTGCCAACATGTCGTCACTCTAACACTCATTAGCCAAGCATCTGCCATGACTTTTGTGCAGATGTAAATAAGTCCTGTCTTCTAGGGGCTCACAGATGACCAGAATATGAGAATTTGAATAGGCTTTAAAAAGCACAAAATGTGTGTTACTGATGGACTGTCTTTGGCTCTACTCTGTCTTGTACTTCCTGGGTCATGTATTCACCAACACAGTCCCTCTGTGCCACATTTCCATGTCTACTACCATCCTGTGATTGACTGGTTGCCTTCCTTGTGGCTGAGCTGTTAAACATCTCCTTGAGGCAAGCCTTACCATTGATTTCCCTTCATGAGAAACTACCTTATCTTGACATAGAAGACCGTCACTACTAACGATCAAGCTAATGAACTCTGATGAACTAACTACCAGGTCCTGAACTTGAGCAGACAAAACTGCCCGAGAACCTGACTTTCCAGTCATACTTTGTTCCACCCACCCACCTACACACACTTCACTGCAGTTGCCACAGCTAAGAGAGACATTTTGAAGGTTCCTAAAGGTGACTTACCTTCCTATTACCTACTCTTCCTCATTTTACCTCTAAAATTTAGATTCTGCACTAATGTACAAGCCAAAAATCACCTCATCTACAGAGCTAACTTCCATTCTCTGATTTTGTTCAATCAATATTTTGTCTCCATGGAAACATTTACATCCTGCTTGTAATATAGTCATCAAGATCTTATGCTCTCAGTCTTCAGGATATGTGCTTTCTCTTAATCATATTGAACCAGTAACACTTTTTTATTGTGGGTTTTATTTGTTTTATTTCATTTGAGACAGGGTGTTCTCTGGATGTCCTGGAACTCACTCTGTAGACATATTCCAAGATCTGTCTGCCTCTGTCTCCCAAGTTCTTGGATTAAAGATGTTTGCCACCACCACCTATTTAATCATATTTAATATAGTACCTAGCAGAGTAACTCAAACACAACTCAAACATATATATGTGTTCCATATATAACAAAAACATTTTATTCTATATTATATATTATTCTATATTATAATATAGGAAAAAATTCCTATGGATCCAAGTGGGTTTCTCAGGTCTGAGGCATCAGTCTGGGAGTCACAACATCCCTCCTCTGGTTCCTAAGGCCTTCAGACTCTGACTAGATCTCACCACAGCTTCTTGGCTTTTCAACTTGCAGACAACGTATTGTGAGAATTCTCAACCTTCAGAAGCACATGAGTGAATTCTCACAATAAATCTTCTTTTGCACATCTGTATATTTCCCATTGGTTCTGTTTCTCTGGAAACTCTGCTAATATCTCATCTAACTATTTATCCAACAGATCTTTCCATCCCTAAGCAATATTATTCGTTAGAGGTCAAAAATAAAGACATGAATGTCTACACTCATTAAATTTACATTCTCTATCAGAAAGATTGGCAGAAGATACAAATAAAATAATTATACACATAATATTAGGCATTTCAAAATCATGGCAATTATACCATCAACTAGGTATTTGAACTCAGGAAAATCATACTGTGAGCTAGGTGTCAGGAAGTATAAATAATGTGAACTCCCATGGATTCTGTGAATTCAATGCTAACTACGCTAGTGTATAACCTCCCTTTGCTAAGGGATGATGAAAGGTACTTCCCTGTTGGTGAGTGGTTATGAATTTGCAAAAATTAATCTGTTACTGATGCTAATTAATTCTAGAGAAATCAAGAAAATAGCAGCTAAAGAGAGTGAAAAAAAAAAGCAGCTGAAATTAATGATTACAAAAGAAGAAAAATGAATTACATGTGCTTCATCAGCACCTCCAGATAAATAGATCAGTGAAATCAAGGCTGTGAGCTGCAAGGCAGGCTTAGTGAGAAACCAGTCCCCAGGACACTTGAATGAGGAGCTCCTTAGGCACCTGCATTCTGCCCTAGAGATCCATAAATTTGCATGTGCAATTCAGCCCCCTCTGGTGTGGGCAGGAACTTCTTCTCAATCTTAGATATGGTTCCTTCTTCTTAACAAGCATTCAATAAATGCTTGTGAGTGATGATAATATATTATCATCAAGAATTGTATATGTAGCTAGGTATGGTGGCACATGCCTTTGATCCCACCAGCATTTGGGAGGTAGAGGCAGGTGAATCCCGTGAGTTTAAGACCACCCTCGTCTTCCACCATGGTCTACAAAGCAAGTTCCAGGACAGCCAGGGCTGTTGCACAAAGAAATCCTGTCTCAAAATAAATAAATACATAAACAAACATAAATAAATAAATTAAACAAGAATTGTATCTGTGAGGCTGGCAAGATGACTCCGTGATTAAAGATGTCTGGTGCCAAACCCACTGCATGCATGCACACACACCCTTAGGTTTTGGAATTTTTAGATCTTCAGTGGGAGAAGGGGTACATGCTAATGAGAACTGAACCCAAAACTTTGCACATGCTAAGCATACTCTCTACAACCCTTATTATCAAAAAGGTATCGAAGACCTATGCATGCTAACTCTAGACCTGTATTATCAAATAAAATCAACAAAAAACTTAAACCTAAGCTGTGAACCACAATTTGTTCTTAGAGATTTTTATCAAAGCAAAAGAAGTCCACAAGCAAGGAGTGATTTGAAAGTGGCAAATCCTCTCTGACAGTTCTCGGCCACTGTGACAGGAGCCTTTGTCCACCGTGGCAATCCATGAAGCTGCTCTCCTTCATGTGACTGTGTCACATCATAAGTACTTTCATGCTCCCACCATTCACCAAAATATCCTTTTCCCAACCCTGCTCCTTACACTTCAGTCTCCAGGTGCCTGGGTCTTTCACTCTGATTCTGCATCACAAAAGTCTCCAAAACTGGCAAGGTCCAGCCTGGCCTCAGATGTGGGGAAGACACACTCAGACAGGCAGGCAGACACACACACACAGTCACTTTCACACACAAAACAAGACCTACCTATTAGTTTCTAAAGCCACGCCCTCCTATGAGCTCTGACATCAAGCCCCATTTAAAAGATTCCCACCTCTAAATCTCTCTGCCACTGCCTCCACTGTGTCCACATGAAGCCTCTACACTTAGAGAAATCTGCCACCAGACAACCTGGCAATTTGTACCAAATTCACACAAAATCCTAACACTAGGCCTGTAAAGAGAATCTCAAAGCTGGTATTCATGACATGTATTAGCCTGATTTAGGTCCAGCATACAGGCGCCAAATAAAAATAAAATAGTAAAAGAAGCAGAAGTCTACAAATGCATTAAGTGCCTATGCTGTTTGGGAAGCTCTTGAAATTCAAACACAAAATATTTATTGAGAAGCTCCTCTAAGAACTGTTTAGGAAGGGATGTTGTGTGCTTGATTCCCCACTCCCAACACACATACACACACACATACACACACACACACACATACACACACATACACACACATACACACACACATACCCAAGGCCTTCATTTGCAACCCCAGTAAGGACTCAGTCAGGGTTGGACTTAGCTGAGATTCACTACAGTGATAAAGTAAGCAGATCCCAATGAGGAAGACCATGGGCAGGATATGAAGGGTGGCATGTGCAGACTTCTCACTGCTTTCTCCTCCTGTGAAGGATCACAAAGATTCTAGCCACTAAAACGTAGTGACTTGTGTATGACGTTTCAGTGTTTCGGTCACAGGCTTTTAACGGAGCTGCTCACATACCCACCTTCTGTCCAGCATTTAAAACAGACTTACAAGAAGAAATCAGCTGTCTAAGCCCAACTGTGGTTTATGTAATAGTTGATGCACAGTGAACCACACAGTTGCTAACTATTGACTGAGAGCACTCCAGGGACCAAGTCTCCAGTTACCAGCCCTGACCGAGTCTTGCAAATGAATATTTCAAAGAACAAGAGCTTCTAGCCTCATGTACTAACTCTTCTAGGTGTGCATGCACAATTCAATTTTCACCTCAAGGCAACTCAGATTTAGAGAAATAACTATACTAACTATACATGTTATGCCTGCAATAGGTGTAGGATGCTAGACAATACTAAAGCAGCATTCTCCAAATGTCCTCTGGATACCTTTATCAAAACCACGAGGGTGCTTGTTGGCCTAGTGGCTACATTCCAATGGGCAGTCAACACCAGAAGAAAGGGGCATCCATCCAAACCTTGAACACAAACATGAGAGATTTGATTTTAATTTCAGGCTTCAGAGCTACTGGAGGTTTCCTTTTATCTTTGCCAAATAAATTAACACATTAAAAACAGCATTGGGTGACACTAAGTCTAGTCATCTTATGGAGACTATGTTTAAAGAAGTGGGGACCAGAAGCTAAAAAGCCTGGATGTCAAAAAAGAAACTGGTCAGACCTTCCTCAAAGGGCAATTACTTAAAGATAGACTCTGCTCAGGGTAGTTCTGTGCCCTCTCCAAGGGCAGTTCTGGCATCCCCACTCTCAGGATAAGCCTGCTCCGTGTCACCTACGCTAGGACAGAGGCAGCAAGGGAGTGATGAGCAGCTGTTTGTAGCAAGAAACAGGAAAATTTCACCAGTAACTCCCACTTGTATCCTGTGTTTTTCTCCTTTTGACGCATTCACTGTAAGAGACAGAGAAAGTCATCTTCCAAAAAATCAAGAAGGTGAAAAGAGAGAGAGCAAGAAGAGGAAGTCATGTGGTCTCAAAGAGAGAGGAGGAACAGGGAAGGAATGGGACATCATCACTCTCTTCTTCCTGGCCCAGAGAAAAAAGAAGCCAAATGTGTAACAGTGCCTTGATCACAACAGTGGATACCTGCTGGCCACCTGTGTCTTCCTCACATGAGAGAGATTTACAATAATGAAAATCCTCTATCCAGCATCACTCAAAATGGAACTAATTACTCTTGAGAATGTAATTATTGAGGTGTCGAAAACTAATACTCCAGAAGCATCAATGGTGCCATCATTAAGACATATTTATTGCTCGCTGGACTGCATTAAAAGTGTTAGTGAGGGCTGGAGGGATGGCTCACTACTTAAGAGCACAGCTGCTCTTGCAGAGACCTGGGACTTGATTCTGAGCACCCAGATGTCAGCTCACCACTATCTGGACAGGGAACCTCTCCTGGCCCCTGCCTGCATATGATACACATGCATACACTCAAGTACACACACACACACACACACACACACACACACACACACACACACACACACACATAAAATAAGTAAACCTTGCTGGAAATAGTAAATCACTAAAAATCAAGTCTTGGTGAGACTAGCCTAAGTTACTGACCCAAGAGCTTAAAAGGACACCTGAGAGTAATTTGCTTCATAAGCATCTTTCACTATAAAGCCCAGAATTAAGCAATAAGACATAAACCACTCTTACGGAAAATTAATCACTTGCTTTTTTGGCACTAGGCAGGAAACCAAAGATCATTAGATAAATTAAAACCAACTTGTATATCCAAATAGGGCAACCTCGGGATGCTGCTTATCTTTCTGGACATCACTCCAAAATCTTTATCAGCCGTTACCATGAAATAAAAGGTTTGGATCTTTCTGATTCAGAATTCCTATTAGTCAATTGAAGTACTCAAAAATACAACCAGGATGCATGAATCTCACTGTGAAGGGAAAACCGAATTGACATTCTCAGTGTACTGGACTGGACGGGGTGGGAAGGCTTAGAAGGGGAATAGGAACAAGGAAGATCAGGTAGGGGAGTGAGGAGGAAGAGGGTTCTGGGAGAGATAACTGGAGTCCGGAGTCCGGGGACATCTCTGAGATGAGCTAGAAACTAAGAGAAATTCCCAGGAATCTATGAGGGTGACCTAGCAATAGGGGATCAGGAGCCTGAACTGGCCATCTCTTATAAGATAGGCAACATTTCCAGTAGAGGGACTGGGACACCAACCTAGCCACAAAACCTTTTTGACCTATAATATTTCCTGCCTATAGATGTGCTGGGTAAAGATGGCACAGATACTGTGGGAGTGACCAACTAATGATTGTCACAGCTAGAACCCATCCTGAGAGGGAGCTTCCCACTGAGGGTTAGGACCCAGAGGCAGTATACCACAGAGACCTAGGCTAGAACAAAGCATAAATAGCAAAAACGTCAATGAAAAGATTCCTAATGATATTCTGCTATAATCATAGATGGATGCCTAGTCCAACTATCATCAGAGAGGCTTCACCCAGCAACTGATGGAAACAGATGCTGAGAACCACAGCCAAACATGCCTAATCATTCAGAGAATCCTGCAGGAGAGGGGGAGGAAAGATTGTAGGAGCCCATAGTGTCAAGAGCACCACAGAAAACCCACAAAGTCAGCAAAACCAGGCTCTTAGGGGCTCACAGAGACTGAACTGACAAGCAGGGAGCCTGCGTAGAACTGAGCTAGGCCCTCCACATATATTTCAATGCTATAGCATGGTCTTCTTGTGGGCCTCCAACAGTGGGAGCAGGGGCTCTCTGACTCTGTTGCCTGCTTCTGAGACCCATTCCTCACACTGAATTGCTTCATGTAGCCTTAACAGAAGAGGATGCCCCTAGTCTCACTGTGACCTGGTATACCAGGGCTGGCTGATACTCATGGGATGCCTGCCATGGGGAGGAATGGATGGGGGAGGGGTGGGGAGATAGAGGATTTAGGGGAGGAACAGGGAAGAGGTGAGTGAGCAGAAACTTCGGTTGGGATGTAACAACAACAAAAAATTTAAATACAAACAGAATGTGATAAGTGGGAAACATAAAACTTTTAAACCTTGGGCATGAAACTGGGGAGATGGCACAATGGGTAACAGTGTTTGCCACATGAGCATAAAGACCTGAGTTTGAATTCTGAGAACCGAAGTAAAAGCTGTATAGAGCAGTCATCTATAATCTCAGAGCTCCTGTGAAGAGATGAGAAACAGAGACAGAGCAATCTCTGGAAACTCCTGGAAACCCATGTTGTGGAAACACAACAAAGACGCCTCGTCTCCACTAAGGTGGACGTGAGGACTAACATCCAAGATTGACCTCTGACCTCCACATGCACCATGAGGTATGTATGTACCAACAATCACACACACAAATGTGCATGCGTGCTCATACATTGTATGAATAACAGCAGCAGCAATAATAATAATAAGGAAAATCCTTCACCACCACTGTCATGGTCTGTCCACTGACCCATCTGGCTGGGAAGATTCAGACTGTGCTCTGGTTAGAATAACCATATCAGTTACAAAATACATGATAATATTGATTAGAAATTATATGGAAGGCTTTTCTCTTCTTTGGGGCTTACACATTACTGCCTCTATTCAGCCTGTCTTATAGTTCACACATATTATGACAGGGTGAATAGAATCTCAGTCTGCTTTTCTTTGAGAAAGGTGGGCAGGTGCAGATAACAGCAATGCTGGAATACACGGCTGTCTTTACAAGCAGTGGTTAGAAGTGTATGGTATACAAGTCCAGCAGCCGAGATCTCAATCCCAGCTTTAATAGCTACCACTTTGAACAAGCTTTATGACCCTCTCCAAGCCTCAGTTTCCCTTTAGGGAAATCTGAATTAATAATTCTAACACCCATTCACTAGGGCTGTGCTGAAGCATTACTAAGATAGTGAAGTAAAATCCTTAAAACAAAGCAGCTTAACTACTGTTAGCCACTGAGATCATCAGAAAATAATATCTTTCTTTTTACTGCACCTACCACCCTGTTACTGTCAATGGTATTTTTGCCCCATACCTTATGGATAACGTAGATTCCATGCTGCTTGAGGCTGTCCAGTCCAGATGGAATAATTCATCCTGGCAGGGAGGCAAGGAGGCCCCTCTCATCAGATGTCAGAGGACAGGATTCCAGAGAGAGAGATTGGTACAGAAGGAAGTAAGCCTGGCCTGGACAAAGCAGATAAGTAAGTTTGTTCTAAATGGCTTCCTGGGCTGAGGAGGGCCACATGCTCACGGTCATATGATGAACTGGAGCATGCCTTAGAAATGCTTAACTTACTCTGGAGAAAAAGCTGCAGCATGTGAATAGTCACTAAAATCGTGTGCCTTCCTCTAATGCTATTTGAAATTGTGAAATAAATTTAGTACCATGAAGGGGGGAAAAATGTTGGATGCAATGGTAACTTTGAAAAGAATTTTATTTAGCTCCTTCAGGATACATATTTCTTCCCCTGATCATGTGGTAACAATGTGAGTACTGAATGTGCTTGCTCACCACAGCTCTTCATCCCTCGGGGGGGGGGGGGGGGGGGGGTGAAACCAGTCTGGATCAGGTTACTCTCAACGTCATGTTTATTTGCTGATTAATTTCAAAATTTGTGACCCCTCAAATCCAAGACTGATATGCTCCAAATGAGCCAAAACCCTGCTTACTCCACACCCCTAATTTACCAAGGCACAGAATGAGACTCAAGTGACTTTTTCTTAAACACATCTAATTGGCAAAGGTGAGGAGCACAAAGTTGCTGATGGAGAAAAGATGGTGTGGGGAGGAAGACACGACAGCATGGGCTTGAAATATCTTGCTGTGGGGAATCAAATGATGTGGGCAGCTTTTAAGATTTCAACAAGAAAGGCGCTTAAGTAAAATACTTTTTTTGAGGTGAAGCATTCCTGCTGCTATATATAATATATAATAAATTAACTATGTCAGATTCTTATCACTGCACTTTTTGCTACTGAAGGCTAAATTGTGTGTGTGTGTGTGTGTGTGTGTGTGTGTGTGTGTGTGTGTGTGTGTGTGTGTTCAATAGTGAAATCCAGTTGTAATGTTGCTTTCTTTTTAACAAATTTCTATTTATAATCAGGACTTCACCCATTGTAGGAGTGAGGCCATATTACTTTTGCTCTGTGGTTAGAATAAAGTTAAAGTCTCTACAAGCATTTAAGAGCTTGTCATCCTTAGGATGCTTCTGACGTCAATAGCCAGGCTTTAGTCACACATCCCTAGGAGTGTCCTTGTGGTCTGGAGTGTCCTCCACAATTTAGGTTTTAATCCAGGGACTGCAACAAGACATTTTGGCAGGTAGAGTCCAACCTTCTGTACCCCAGGCTCCTTCCTAGCACAAGCAGGGGTGCTTGGACATGTCTCAAACCTATGCTCTTGGTGGGCACTCAGCACACAATTCATAACAACCCTGGTTTCCAAAATTCAGCCTTCATAACATTTTTCCAAAGGCATCTCTCTCAAAAAGGAACTTCAAGGTTGGGATTTATTCTGCTTAGTATTTCTCCTGTTCCGTGTCAAAGACTTTGCCAGTGGGAAAACTTGTAAAGAGCAACGTAAAAATGTAAACACATCCGTGTTTGAGTTGCCCTCTGAAACAGAAGTTAAACATACTCGTGATATTGCCCGTGCTAACCAATAAACCAAGCTGTTCTCCTGAAGAAGGAATCCTAGAACCCTGTGAGAAAGACTGGGTGTGGACCATAGAACTTGGAGGTTTCTACATATGATTGGGATGGAGAAAATTGACATAATTCCCCATCTCACAATGGTGTGTGTGTTGGGGGGGTGGGGGGTGGGTGTTGGCAAAAGTACATTCAATCCACTATCTTGGGAGATTTCTGATATAAAGTAATGCTATTAACTCTAGTCTTCACACTGTGCATTGGCTCTCAGAGCTTACTTCTTCCACGTGACTAAAATTTATATCCTTCAGTTCCTGTCTTCACATTTCCTCTACTCCTTCCAACCCAACTCACCAATTTTCTGTGTTTCTATGTATTTATGAGTTTGTTTTGCTTAGATTCCACATGGGTTATCATCCAGTATTTCTTCTCTGTCTAGCTTAACTCACCTATAATAGTTATATTGATACATTCATGCTCTTATAAATAATAACGCTTCTTTTATGAGGCTAAATTATATGAGAATAGGTAAGTGTGGGTATACGCATTTTACAATATCTTTGTACATCCACTTATTGGCAGATGTATCTTATCTACTGTGGTGAGCATGAGGACATAAATCTCTCCATGGGAGGTGAATCTCTTCGGATGTATAACTCAGAAGATGGGTGGCTGGTTCCTATAGTTCTAATATTCACTTCTTTAGGAAACCCCACAATGGCCGGACCAATCTATTCACGCATCAGCAGCACACAGGAGTTCGCTTGGCTCTGTATCCTTGCCAACATTTTCTATTGCTTACCTGTTTTATGTGTTAACCATTCTAACAAGCAGCATGTACTGATCTACAACTCCCCGATGATCTGTGATGTTGGATATATTTTCATATGCCTTTTGTAAGGAAATTTTCATGCAGCTGTATTTTCAAGCATATGCTACTCGTCCAAACCTCAAGTTGGTTGGCAACCTCTTGGATTTCATCAGGAAAATGTCAACTTCAGCCAAGTGGAGCTGGCATGGTTAAAGCCTCCACCTCCAGCCCCATCCTGCTCCATCTACTGGAGGCTGAATGAAGAAAGTGCCATACAGGCCAAATCATGGGAAATAGTGAATGCTTTGAACCTGCAGAGTCTTCCTAAGGTATTTCAGTGCTGGGTGCTTGCAAGCCAGCAGCAAAGCACTTGGGTCCCATGCTGTGATCCAGGCAAACCATTACACTCGTCCTCATTATCTTTGTTACTTTATAACCTTGTTTATACCTTAAACCGGATTTACTTTTTTTAAAAAAAATGACTTGTTTTTCTAAAGAGACAAAACCACAATGATGTGAAACCTGCAAATGCTACAAGTAACTACAGTGGCAAATAGCATTGGTGACTATCTCCCAATGATGGTGGGCCTCCTGAGCGCTTCCAAAGCAGTCCCACGCATGCGCAACAGTAGATGTGCAGCTTGTTTATGACCTACCCAACTTTTCTGTTATGGACGTCAAGAACTGTGTCTTCTCTGCATGGGAATACCTCTCTGTACCAGTATAAGGCTGTGGTAGCAATTCAGCCCAAACAGTACGTCATTGCTTCTCTGAGTGCGAGCCTTTTATCCTGCCTGTTTTATTGCTCCATAGGAACATCAGCCACAGCTTCTTGGCCATGTGGTCCTTTTCTGCGTTATCTCGTGTACTGAGTGTCTGTGTGTGTAAGACTGCTGATTTTTGTATATAGCCAACCTTCTCTTTTCTATTGTTTATGGTATGAGCAATGCTCTCCCAAGTAGTTCTCTGGAATCATCTAAGCACAGTTACAACATTTTCCTATGTGCTTATTTTTACCTCTTCCTTTCCTATTTGTTCTCTTATCTAAATGAAAATTGGCCAGCACCTAACTCGATGTTAAATTATGTTAGTGCTGCGTTTTGCCTCATTAGCTGTGAAGGTTTCCATTGTCTGCCCCACCCGCATGAGCGACTTGGCATAAGACAAAAAATATTTTAATCGTGAAATTACAAATTCAGTCTGCTTTGTGGGCTTCTCTTTTTTTCCCTTCACCAATAGTGGACTTTTTGTTTCTCAGAAACATTATCTGAAACCATGATGTAACCAAGTGTCTTCACTCTTTTGATGTCAGTACCGTGAAGTATCTGAGTACACTTCCTCAAATTGAGCAATCTCACCTTTCTTCATATTAGCCTTGCTTGACTAGGTCCTGCTGAAGAGACAACACCACAATGGTACAAACTTTGCAAATTACACAAGAAATCACTCTTTGACCTCTGCTCTGAGACCTAAGTGCTAGTGGACATTTTATAGAAGAGTATTAATCTGTGCTTTTCTCTCTTTAGGGGATTTATTTGTTCTTTGGTAGACTCTATCAACAACATAATTTCAATTTCATATGAAGAAGACAGTGCTCAATATGGTTGACTTATTAAAGTTTAGAAGAGCACATCTATACAAACATCTGTGCCTGGTAGTAGGGGGAACTTACTTTACAATCTCTTTCTTTCTTTCTTTCTTTCTTTCTTTCTTTCTTCCTCTATCTCCTCTTTCTTTTAATTAATATTTTTATTTTCAAGATCTCCTGTGACCAGCCCTATAATCTTATCCTACCTAAGAACTACATATTTTAATCCATATTTTTACAATTATCTACATATTGTTGAACAAATAATAACATTTTGTTTCTTTTATCTGTGTATTTCTTCCTTAGTTTGCTTCATCTACTTCTGCTTTTTTTCTTTTAAAAACTAATGTGTCTCACAACTATTCCCAGTAACCAAAGAGTGGGTGAAATCCAGATGTCTATACAAGATGGATGTGTATGACAGGGACAGGACTGGGCATATGCTTTGTGATAGAACTTTTGCAAAAGGCTGTAGGTTCAATCTTCAGCACAGCACGCATGCACAAAAGCACACACACACATACACACACATATACACACACAGTGGCATATACATACAATGGAATATTGTTCAGCTAGTAGAATAAGTAAATATCTGATGTAATCTATGTATGTAATCTATGACATGGGATAATTTTGAAACCACACTAAATAAAATAATCAGAAACAAAAGGACAAATATTATATTAGAACAATGCAAAACACCAGTGTCAGCAAATTCATAGAGAAAAACAGTAAGTTGGAAGTTCCTAAGCTCAGGGATAGATAGATAGAGAGGTGCTATGCCAAGGCACAGACTGTCTCTTCCCACATGGTGACAGCTTCATAAAACTGCACATATAACCAATGTCACCAAAGTGCACACATGATGATAAATGTTTTTAAACACATACACACAAAGTAATATTCTAAAAACTAAGTGTAGCAAATGTCTTCCTTAAATTATTCTTTGGATATAACCATTAGTCGAGATCCACCATTTTAATGGCTTTCTGTTTTTTTTCTATCTGTAGTAGTCATATTATCTTCCCAGACACCTGCTTCGATCTTCCCTGATCATTTTTAATATTTCACAATCATTAATTTTGCCATAATTTTCAACTTCTTGATGGCAGCCTTTAAAAAAAAAAAACTAGTGAGCATTTAATTCAAGAGGGTTCTTTTTGTCTATACCTCTTGTCATTTTGTGTCATGGTGTCTTACATAAAACCTGCACTCACTCCCTCTTCACTGCTTGGATTTAAGCTCAGTGTGTTCTTCCTACCCTTAGAGATGTGTTCCAGGCCAGCAGTTCTCTCGGCTTCTGGGAGAAACTAATGGGACAAAATCAACATACACTGTTGTGGTTTCTACTCTCCAGCCAATGGGCATGAGCTGTCATGGACACACCATCCTCCATACTACCTCACTAGAAGGCAGGCTAAAAGGAGCAGTCCTTCATGTTTTCAGTTCTGTTGTTCCACTTTTCTATGGGACAAATGAAGCCCAGGAACACTGCACATGCATGTTTTTCCTAGAGTTCCAAAGAAATGGTTGGTTTGCTCTCTCCAGACCCAGAATGGAAATCTGCAAAAGTCCCAGATGACTCACGGGCATATTGAATTGCAGCCTATGCTGCTTAAGGAAATAGTTCTCTATCACCTATGTCTGAGATGTCCACACACAAATACATCTTCTGTGGATCTCTCTGCATCCATATTTCATATATATAATATATTACTATATATAATATTATATATAGTAATTATATATAGTTTTATATATATACATATATATATATATATATATATAACTTCTTCATCTATGCTGGCAAAATTTTTGAAGAAAGATAGAAGATCTTCAGTCTCTTTACTCTGCTTTCTTAAATAGTGAGTTTGGGAAATGTCTTGTCAGGGGAATCTACATATCTGAAAGTTATCTGTGAGACAGGTAGGGCAATCATTTTGCCTCTTCCTGGTGGTTGGGAATTAGAAATGCAGACTGTGTGAACATATGGTCATCTCTCCTAAAAACCGTGCTTCACTTTATGCATGTCCAATAGTATCCATTGGTACCCACAGTGTGATCCAGCATCACATGGGAGCTGTTTAGACATACAGTGTAAAGTCCCTCCCAGCTCCAGACCCAGAATGGGAATATGCATTTCAGCAAAAGCCCCAGATGATTCATGACCATATTAAACTGCAGAAGTACCACTTCTCATCGATTCACTCACTCACCCAATCATACCCAATTCTGTTGTTCCTTATATCCACACAACTTTCCTGTGCTAGTGAGATCTTATCATTCTATGATTAGGAACTTATTGGGTAATTCTTTTCTACTCATGAATACCTCTCCCTACTAAACACCCACCAAGCTCCATGATTATTCTTCAATCAATCAATAAGCCTTTGCTGAATAGTCACATGAATGTGTATGATAGAATTTCTAACTCAGTGCATGTTTAGTGGCACTTAGCACTTTCCCAGTCTCCCACCAGCAGACTAAGGCATGTCACAACTTTGAAATATGCCCCCCCACCCCCCAGCAGAAGGGAAGGAGTAAAGAACGAAATGGCAGCATTACCAAAACCTTAGGAAATTTCATCACACCTAGTCCCCAAGCATCATATATTCCTGGTAAAGATACCAAGAGATTCTGTTTCCTGAGTGTTATTTCAGAAAGTATGCATGATTTCTGTATGGAAAGGAAAGGCACAGCATCCAGACGTTAGGGCAATTACATCACTCCATCCTGTCCCCGCCTCCAGAAGCCATGTTGCAAGAGTCAGGTGTCTGGCTGATGTTGAAGTCCAGTTTCACCAGCTCCTATGCTCAGACTATGCTCAGGCCATGGGACTTGCCGACTGCCCTCACTGAGTGCAGCTAAAACTGCCTTTCTCAGTCTTTGGGGTATTTTTATGAAGCAAGAATGAAAGTTGATCATTTAAAACTAGTTTTCCTGCGTGGGTCATCAAACCTTCACTAAATGCAGTAAGTTTAAAATGAATGTTTGCAACATTGAAACAGAACATGGTAATTCTAAAAATAGACACTTCCTTGCTGTGAGATTCCTCTCTAGAAACTCATAACACAGAGACAAAGTAATGATTTCAGCTTTTCCAGTCATATCCTGTGAAATGATCCCCCCCCCCCAAGGTACAAGGTTCACCACACAGCAGGGAAGCAGACAGTTGGTTAGCAGGACTTCCTTGGATTCTCAGGAAGCTAACTGTAGGAGGTCAAGGGAATTTTGGCTATAGGATGGACACATTTTCTCTGTGGGCTCATGTTCTGCAGCAATCTAAACAAATGATACTTGTTAAATCTTCTGATACATACAGGACTCAAAGCAGGGGAAGACGGACATGTCAGAGGTCATACTAGATTGCAGCCTATGATGCATCCTATTAGAAATGAGAAATACACAAGAAAACAGCCAAGGAGGGGATGGATATGCCATAGCTGTGACCTGATATTACACACTATGTATGGAAATAACATGCTATGCTCCAGAAACAAGCATAATTACATGTCATCTTAAAGCTTAAGAGTTGTTGTTAGTTTGGTTTTCTTTAAGATGGTAAAATTAATGGGAAAAAAATCAACCTCCTTTGGAATATAAACTTACAAGGAAGTTGTTGTCCTGAATGAGCCTTCACTCTCTAAGGGTTTAGAATCCCTAATCCAAACATCAGGATCTACAGTGCTTCAAAATCTCAACTGGTCTTAGCATTAACACCATGTCACACATAGGAAATTCTACATCTGACATCGTGTGTCATAATTTCTTAAATTTAGGTTCTATGTGTATGCATATATTCCAAAATATAAAACTGCAAACACTTGTGGTTCAAAGTATTTCAGATGAGGGATGTTCAACTTGGACAGCCTGGAAAGCAATTATACCCTGTTCCCCAACCAAAGTCTCCCTAGTCACAGAGTCCACTCTGAAATGCACTTGGTTAATCACAGATGGTCAGATCTTCTGAAGTTGTCAGCTCTTCCTAAATCTTCTCTACTTTTTCCTTTTGAATTTACTTCTCTCTCTCTCTCTCTCTCTCTCTCTCTCTCTCTCTCTCTCTCTCTCTCTCTCTCTCTCTCTCTCTCTCTCTCTCTCTCTCTCTCTCTCTCCATATTAAGGCCAGAGCTTCCTTCATGTTTCTCAATCCAGTGGTCAATCCTGTCATGGAAACAACTGATGATTGCATTCTTGAAAATCTTTTCTTTTCATTCAGTTTATTGTTGTTGTTAATTTACATTTTATTTATTTATAACAAACTTCACATTTTTACTTATGCATTGACTAACTTTGATCAGATTCACAACCCCCACTAATTCCACTAATTCCTATGGAGTCCAACTCCCAAGCCTTCTTCCAATGTCATGTCAATTTTACTGGTTCTAATTAGTGCTTACCATATCTGCATGAGTACAAGGCCATCCACTTGGTTGACCTACCATGGAAACTGACTCTCACTCTTCCAAGAAGGTAAGAGCTACTAAGAGCTCTTCAACGAGGGCCAGAAACTTGCGAGCCCTTTGAGCTTCCATGCTAGAATGTTGATTGCCTCAGTACTGCACAGGTCTGGTGCAAGCAACCATGTCTCCTGTGGGGTTGGGAGTACAATAGCCTTGTCCTGATCCTCTGCAACCTCTGCTCTTAGAATCTTCCCATAATTTTAAAATCTTCCTCTTCCTTGTTCCCTGAGCCTTGTGGGGAATGAATGGGATACAGTGTCCCATTAATGACGGAGATCTTCACAGACATATATTCTCTGCACCTTGACCAGTTGTGAGTTTCCACGTGAACTGCCATATAGTCCACAAAGGAAATTTTCTAATGAGAACTGTTAGCTTCAATATTCTGTATGTTATTGAGATTTGAGTTTTGAAGGCATTTTGATGCTAGGCCAGTTTGGCAAAATAACAGTATAAGATTAATTGCTGGGCCCTACGAGCTCGCAAGTCAAGGGTTCTTGTTTATAGTACCAGGCAAGTACTTTCTTTAATGGAATGGGTCTTACAGTCAGTTTAGTTTTAAGCCATCATTCTTCCTTAATTCTCTGTTCACCTCGGTCGAGCCTTGATGACTAGCACAGAAAATCAGAATTGACTTGTGTGCCCAAAACTCCTTAATTTTCTATTTACCTCAGTAGTGACTTGCTTAGCACAGAAAACCAGAATTTGCTTGTGCACTATCATGTGTGCTCAACTCTCCTCTGGTTCTCTTCTATTTTAAGGAAACTTGGGTTTTCCATTATCTTTATAGTGAAGCTGTGCACGTGAGGATGACAGAATAACACTTTCTCTTTTCCCAAGATAATATGTGCATCTTCGATAATTACTGCAGGCAAATTCTCTTCTCCTGTTTTCTAAAAATAGTAATTAGATCTGAAGATGTGTTGCTATAAAAATCCCATGAGGCATTTCTGCTTGTTTTTCTTGTCTTTTCCAGAAAATATGGCCTGTGTGGCTGTTGAATAACTGGACAAAATGCAATCATGCAAAGGAAGGCACTTTGAGTGTTTCTAAGGCTCTCAGGATGGTTCAGAAATCAGAAGCACCATCCTCTAGTCTCTCAGAACATCCTCTCTCTGCACACCCTGGTACTCTGACACAACCGACACATACAAATATGTGTCGACACATACCTGGTGCAGACATTTTAAATGGGCTTCTGCACCTTCTGGCTAAGAGTCACATGGAATAACCAATGGACCGTGTCACTCTGAATCCTTCAAATGATTCTATTTTCTCTTTCTGAATTCCAACTCTTCTTGAATTGTCATTAGGACAATGAGACTTCCTGTTACTGAATGAATACACGCCTGCTTTTGAGTTTTAAAGGTCTTTATCCAATAGCCCTGAATGCAGGTGATGAAAGGCAATCCTACAAAAATGGCGAACTGCCTCTGACCTCCAAGTGGGCAGGGCAGCAACTGTACATCAGGCACCAAAGTATCTTTGCTCCCTACATGCTACTTGATTTCTGGGATTCGGTCTTCTGTCAGGGTCGGCATTGCATGGCGACCTCTCTGATGTGTTCTTTGTCCCAGTACGGTAAAGGTGTCATCTGATGATTCTTAAACACAATATAGAGTCTTTTAGCCACAAATGCTGGTATGCCTGTCATCCCAGTAATGAAGGGTTGAGGAGGATTTATCAAAAGTTTGAGGCTAACATGAGCTCCATAATGAGATCTTGTTTTAATTTTTCTCAATCTAATAAGAGGGGAAGTTTTAACATGGTGGCTTAAATTGTAGTTCTTTATTTTTCACTGAAAATAATCAGAATTATTGCCTTGGGAAGACTCATGGGCAATTATTGACTTCTTAGCCCAAAGCACATCTCTGTTCTCAACGGAGAGGAGACAAAAGTAAGTTTGTTTTCTTCAGGGAAGACCACAAGATGTCTGATGCTTTCTTCTGTTGTCCCTCCCTGCCCCCCAGTAATGCTCTTTAGGTTATTTTCTAACAGAATAACAAACTCCCTGAGCTTTGGCATATAAAAATTGTCTATACCTAAGTCTTCAGATTATTATCATGAACAGTTATACAGAATTATTGCCTATCAAACAAAGTTAAAGAAACATACACATGTCTAATAAAAGAGAAACTCACACTTCAGACAATAATATATCTGGATTATCCCAATGTTCTAGGCATAAGCCTGTCCTTCCCCCCCCCCATAAGATATGGTTAAACACTAATTTTTTTTCATTAATGCTTTACTGACTTAACTTATAAGTTCTTTCCATTTCTCTTGCTTCCTCAAGGGCAGAAACCATTTCTAACCCTATCCCACCCATATGCACAGAAAATAGCAGATCAGTGAGCCTTTATTATGCTTTCTTAACATTTTTCAGAATTTAATCTTCTGGACCCAGAAGAAAGCCCTAGTGCCTTAGTTTGGCCTGATTTCACCATTCCATGCTCAGTCTACAGTAGAAAGAAAGGGCATCTATCTATCTTTTGAAGCACATATGAGGATGAATCTGTCTCACAATCAGTAGGCACATGGAATCCCATGGCCTGTACTTTAAAAATTTTTTAAATCTAATTTCAATTATATGAACTACTTTTCCATTGTGGTTTACAGAAAATACAATCCCAGTCATTTCCAGGCTACCATCTACCCCATCCACCAATAAGTAGCACACAGGGGATCATAGAATACATTTGATATTGAATCTCTAGTCTGGCACTTGGTCTATCATGATCTCAAAACATTGAATTATATTGCCTAACCCATGTGATTTGCCATATAATGGATGATTGTCTCTCATAGAGTAGCTTACTCTTCTAGAACCTCTGCCCCACCTCCAAGGTGCTGCATACATATCCAATGCACAGGCACCAACCTCAGGAGTCACAGCCTTCTCAGGTCTCTGTCTAGCATCTCTCTCCCACTTCCTTACCTTCCTTCAGGTCAGTTGTTCCAAAAACACAGATCTATGTAACAAACGACGAGGCACCGCTCTTTCTACATAAAACCTCCTGGCCATCCTCAGCAGGTAAAGATATGAAATGAAGCTGGGAGGGAAAGAAAGAAAAGAATTCCATGCTGCCACAAAATAGCTATTTTTACTGATCACCATAATCACATTTAAAAACAAGTACAACTATAAAATTGTTCCACTAAAAACTATAGAATTTTTTTTTTCGCTCTTGTAAAGAATTCGGGCCAGGGAATAAGGAAGATGTGGGGCCAGGAAGATTCTATTTTAGTAGTATAAAACACTGATCTTCTCCCACTTCACAATTCTCAAAATAACATAAACTGTCTTCCTTCTCTGAAGTGGGAAGCAGTCATGTTCACAATAAACCCTGCCATGCCTTCCCTCTGCCTCTGCGCTGTTAACTTCCTGGACCTGGCCTGCCAGTCACCATACTAAACTAGAATGACTGTCAACATTCAGAATGGTTTCACACATTGTGAGAGACCCTTCATGCCCAACAATTTGGGAGTTTTCCAAATATATGATTAAGAAACTTAGAGTTGAGGGGAGATGCACGTCAGTGCAAGAAGCTTTTCTTCCACCATTGTGTCTAAATTCTTAACTTGCCAATTGTTCAATTGTCATCCTTACATGATCATAAGTTATTGGAACCTGAAAGGTTATACAGCTTGAGAATTTTCTTAGCATAAAGTCAATAAAAACACATTCTTAACCTCTAAAGTGTAATGGGTACTTTATATTGTGTGTACTTTTTCCATGGGAGCCAAGAAAGAAATCTAGCATGTCTGACACTTTTAAGAGATGAGCTTGTTTCATATTCTGAATCCAATTCAAACATCCAAAGTTCAAGAGAAAATGCTTAAGGAATTGGCTACAGTGTATTCTCATATTGCAGATAATAGAGTTTAATATATGACACGCAATATGGCATGTGATAAATATGTAATTTATAATTGGTAGAATTTTAGTTAGTGAACTTTTCAAATAGACAGCTACCTTAATATTTATCACTCTTAAAGGGTAAAAAAATAAAATAAAACTGCTGTGGTAGAATTTTTCTTTGGATTTATTTTTCTCTGTAATTGCTTTAAACTTCATTTTTTTATTCACTGTCTTCAAGGAAGGGGAAATATAAGTATATAGTAGACCAGGCCTATTAATTTTCTTGGCATTCATTTCTGGAGCATTGTAATGGGTAAGGACTAAACTTTGAAAGACATTTACAAAAAGTCTCAAGACAAACAGTGTACCCCGCCTACAGAGAGAGACATTCCCTGGGGCAGAGGAGAGCAGAGATGGGACTATAGTGATACTGTTGTAGGAGGTTTGTGGCCCAGACTTTATGATTTATAGACCCACAGGAACACACAGACACTTATATTAATTGTATGCTGATTCACCTGGGGCCCAGGCATATAACTTGCTAACTCTTTGCCCTTAAACTAACCCATGATTCTTATCCTATTCAGCCACGCAGCTTGGTACCTTTCTCAGAGCAGCATAGGCATCCTCTGCATCTTCTGGCTTCTCTGTGGCATTTCTGTTTTGTTCTTCTTGTTCCCAGAGTTTTCTTAGTCTGGTGGCCCCACCCACACTTCATGTCTGCTTTTGATCAATCAGCATTTTTATTAAATCAGTAGGCAGGACAATTATATGCAATGTAACAACATAATTCTACTACATGATACTCTGTACTGTCTACCAAGGCACAGAAACAGGAGACCTTAAAGACACAGCCCCATACATGGGGTATGCACACCATGAGAAAAGCCACCCAAGAGAAACATGCTAAGCGGAGGGAAATCAGAAATGGATCAGCAGCAGTATAGGAGAACTAAGGACCAAGACCAGCGGCATGGTCAGTCATCTTACAGATACTAACTACCTGCATAGTATCACATATGGGCCATGCCCATCATTAACTACTTGTCTAGTAGTTTTGCTCAAAGTGTAAAATAAGAGAAAAGACAGAGCCAAGCCCAACCAAGTATTTCTACTATTCATTCAATGGAATGGGGGTTGCACTAGTGATTTTGTTGTCATTGCTGTCTTTGTTTTTTGATACTGAGTTCTCTGTGTGGTTTTGAAGCCTGTCTGGAACTCACTTTGTAGACCAGGCTGGCCTTGAACTCACAGAGATCCATCTGCCTCTGCTTCCTGAGTGTTGGGACTAAAGGCACCACAATTCAGCAGAAATAGTGAATGTTTTCTAAAGGCCAATATTTGTGTACTGAGATTTATACCCACTATGAAGAAACTATAGCATTTCTTCTCAAAGAGAGAATTGACTTTACTCAGAGCCTGCGTACTTCAGAGATATGCAATGACAATGTCCACCACATTGGAAAGTTTACTACCTAGCAAATTAATACACAAGCACATAAAAACCTGAATGTTCCTCTATATGATGAAGTATGTTAGTAATAACAGTTTTGATTTGCTTCAGGCTATAATAGAGCCTATGGTTCTGATTCAGGCTTGTCTCCAGTACACCATAGAAGGAGATAACATCAAGGTCAATGTGGTATTTAATAAGTGTCATTCTTTGCCTTGAGTTAGTTTCATTTCCTTATCAATCAGTTGGGGGCAAATCTGCCTTGCATTCAGCAGAAAATCATATGTCTTGTTCAAAGTCAAACTAGATGGAAAGGTAACAGCCCTAAAGTGGCCAGGTTTATGAAGGAATGCTCCCAAAGGTGACCAATGTCAATAGGACTTGACACTCAGCTCTTTAGAATCACCTACATAGTGAGGAGAGGAGTGTGTTTTGCTGTCTATGGCATGTATTTTCTTTGACTCCTATGATGTAGTCACTGGGATGTGGGGGACATGCAAAGACACCCATCTTACTGAGACTTCAGTAAGGCTCCAGAAAGTGAACCTTCATCAAACACTTCCCTCTGCACTCTAATGACTGGCTCCAGCTGTTTTCAGCAACACACCAGGGTTCAATTCTGATAAATACCCGGCAGTATAGAATGTCAGTTTATCATACCTCTCTGTTTCTCAATGAATTAGACCTAAGCTCTCTGAAGAGTTCCGATCTAACCAGGTACGGTGGCACCAGGCTATATTGTAAGTTCAAGGCCAGCCTGGACTCTATAGCAAGACCCTGACTCCAAAATATAAGATAAGCCATATTCATTCAGATAAATTGGTAGCTACTCTCTACACATTATGTTACATTTTTCCTGGTCATATTATAAATGAGATTACAGTTCCTGACTGATAAGGAATAGGTATATCTCAAAACATGTGGGTTGTGAACTCATATTGAGTTCCTTACTAGTGAAAAATGGGATGTATATCAGAGTTCATCAGAGAAAGAAAACAAAAAAATATATTTTTGTATGTACTGGTAGATGTGAGTATAGTTAGAGAGAAGGGAAGCAGTTTAGAACAATTGCCTCAGACAGCGGAGAAGAGTTAGACAGTTTGGAATCTGTAAATATACCAGCAGGTTGGAAACTCATTAGCTGAAATTTTAGTCTTGATCCAGGCTAGAAAGTGACCACACATGTTATGCAGGCTAATAACTTCCTCTCAGAATCAATTAATTATAGATGCTGACCACATCTACAAGAAGAATGTCATTGCAACATTTTGACCAGTATTTTTTTTAAAATCACTAAGGCACTGCAGCCTTACTTGACACAGAAAACTAATAACTGCAGGATACTAGTAACCATGGTATGCACTAGCAACCCAATTAATTACAGTGCCACACATGCTTAAGTTCAAAATTTTATGTTGTTAAAAAAAAAATAAATGTTGCAAATGGGAGGTACTAACCATACATAGTGTTTAACTATCATGGCTGTAGTGGTGATCACAAGAAAGATGGGGTAGATGGATTTCATTGAGTGCCTTTGAGGTCTAACAAAAACAAATGGACAAGCCTCTGTTCTTAACTCTGCTTTGTCCACATCACAAATAATCCTAGAAGAATTTCTCATTTTGTATAGCCAAGGTGTATATTTTGTCAAAAATCAAAGATAAAATTTAGCAGTATAGCATAGTTAACTTTCAATTCACTTTACTTCTCCCCAAAGTCTCTGTATAGAGTCCGTTATTTGGCGAGAATGGAGCCCTGATATGTTGGATGAGAATGTCCTATTGTATTTAAAACACACCATCATGTGCCCACAAGTAACTCTGTGTCATCCTTACCAAAAGACATAGGCTTCTCTCTCTATTTGCCCAAGAAGAACGGAATTTCCTTGCAAAAACAAAGCAAAACAAACACCGTGGCTGGGATATCATACAGGGAAACTGGTTTGAGAAGGGTAGCCACACATTCTCTTTAAGATCTGCCACCACTGTAACTTTTGTAGCCACTCAGCTACAACACTGAGCTAAAAAATTGGAATCCAGAGACTCTAATACATATTACACACAGGAAGAAAAAAAATGAATTCATCAAATGAATCTCAAAATGTACTATAAATGTTGATGGAAAGTTGGAAAATGTTGATGCAACTAGTCTCAAAGTATATTAGAACAAGGTTAGAGCAAGACCAAAAGACTGGACTATGGCATTAGGTTAGACAGTTACATCAATTAGGTATTAATGTGCTATATTAGTCATCTTCCAAAGAGTCTTACAGCTTATGGTTGCTTGAGAAAATAATCATAGCCTACAAAAGCTTAGAGGTAGAAATGGTAGAAAAGAATTATGTATGATCTATATACCTATATGCTCAGTTGTATGCCTCAAGAACACCTACACATTTCATTTATAATTCATTATTAAGAGAAACTCTTTTAGCCCACATACTTAGTTTTCACAGTTTCTCAATAACAAATATCTATGGAACTCAACTCAAAGAAATTATTAACATTCCAAACATTTTGTTATATAAAAGACACAAGTCTTCTAAATCATGAAACTTTTTATAGAGGCCCTGAGAGAAAGTTCAGTAGTAAAGAGCTTTTGATGATCTTGCAAAGGACCAGAGTTTTGTTTCCAGCTCCCATGTCAGATAGCTCACATATAACTATAACCCTAACTCTAACTCTAGGAGATACAATTCCCTGCTCTGGTCTCATGGACATTCTTACACAGCACACATAACCGCAAAGTGGGACACACACAATACACATACATACAACACAAATATACATACATACAACACAAATACACATACATACACACAAATATGCATACTTACATACACATAAAAAACAGCTTTAAGAAAATTTTCATAGATGTTTTAAAGTTCCTATTGTTATGCTAAAACACTATGACCAAAAGCAACTTGGGAAAGGGTTTATTTCAGCTTTCAATTTCAGGTAACAGTCTATGTCTTAGTCTATTTTGTTACTGCTGTGAAGAGACACCATGACCATAGCAACTCTTAGAAAAGAAAACGTTTAATTGGGGCTGGCTTACAGTTTCAGAAGTTGTACATACAGACAGAGTGCTGAGAGAGAGAGATCATTCTACAGTTTGATCCACAGGCAACAGGAAATGAACTGCCTTACTGGGTATTGCTGGAACATATATTAAGCCTCAAAGCCTGCCCCAACAGTGACACACTTCCTCCAACAAGATGCTCCTAATAGTGTTGTACCCAATGGGCCAAGAACTTAACCCATGAGTCTATGAGATCCATACCTATTCAAACCAACCACCACAGTCTATTCACTGAGGGAAATCAGGCAGGAATCTGGAGTCAGGGACTGAAGCAGAATCCAGAGAAGAATGCTGTTTATCAGTTTGCTCCTTGTGGCTTACTCAGCTGGCTCTCTTATACCCTTTAGGACCATGTCTCAGGGGTGGTGCCACCCCCATTAGTCAGGGTCCTCCTACATCAATCATTAATCAAGAAAATGCTTGTAGTGGTTTTCAATGTCAACTTGCTACAATGTAGAACCATCTGGGAAGACGGTCTCGGTTGAAGGAATGGATCAGATTGGATGGCTAGTCTGTCTATGGATGACTGTCTTGGTTGAGGTGGGTGAAAGATTTACATTGAATGTGGCCAGTACCATTTCACATGAGTGAAGAAAGCTCATTGAGAGTAAGCATGCAGGTAGCAGGGGTACATGTGTTTCTCTTTGCCTTTCACTATAGATATGATTGTGACTAGATGCTTATATTCCTGCCTTGACTTCCCCAAAATGATAAACTATAACTTGGAGTTGCAATTCAAATAGACTTCTTTCACTCTCAAAAAATAAAAATAAATAAATGAAGAAGAGAAGGAGGACAAGAATGAATGAGGGAGGGAAGAAAGAAAAATGCCCCCCACAGACTTGCCCACATGCCAATCTGATGGAGGCATTTCCTCAATTGAATTCCTCCTTCCATATAACTCTAACTGTATCTAATTGACAAAATACTAGCCATAAATCTTCATTTGTTTTGAAACCTATATGTGCCCCATTTCTTGGTTCAAACCTAATAAAGTTAGAGAAGGCTGCAACCTTAAAGAGCAAGACAACAGAAACCACAACAGTGTGAGATCTCAAAAGACTCTGTTTCTCCCTGAAAGCCACTGTAATTATTGTCCTCAAAACCAACATTGTTTCCAGTAGATGCAGAAACAATTCACTGTGCTTCACAGAACTCAGTTTATCTTTCTTGGAGTTAGTCATATTTTAATAGTTAATATTCTTTTGTGTTAAATCTTCCTTGGCAAGTTACCAGTATGGCTCTGTCCCCTCACCAGACACTAACTGATGTTGAAAACAATCCTCTTTAGAAAGTTCAAATTTGTCCCACAAGTGTATTACATATTGACAAGTTAAATAACCTCACAGGCCTTCTTACCAAGCAGGTGGCTAGTACATAATGGTCCACTGAATTTTGCTGAGAAATGATTATAAACTGTACCTCTTGTGAGGCTGACACTAAGTAGGAACCTTAGTGTTATGTGGCTGATGAGATTGTAAAATATTTTAACCATAGATCTACCCTACCACCCTGAAATTCTGCTTCCAGATATATATACCCATACATGGGAAGCACGAAAATGTATTAATTAATTCATGAATGTTTACAGCAGCATTATTTATAAGCCAAAACGTGATACATACTCAAGTGATGAACAGATACATAAATTGTGGTTGTATGCATACAATGAAGTGGGCAGCCATAGAAAGACAGACTTTAAAAACATTATGGTAAGTGAAAGAACCCAGAACCATCACATATCACAGGCATTCCCTTACATGATGGGTCAAGAGCATGCAGGTCTACAGAAAGTCAATATGTGACTGCCCAAGGCTGAGATGAGAATTAAAAAAGGAAGGAGTAGGAATAGAGTGTGCTTCTAATGGATACAGAGTCTCTTTTAGGGTGATAGATGTCCTAGAATCAGATTGCCATGGTGTTTGCACAATGCTATGAGTATACTACACAGTGAAAGTATACTTTGAAAATAAACAAGTGTATGTAGATTACAACTCCATAAAATTGCCTTTTAAGAGTGTTTTGGTTTTAGTTTGTCTTACTCCAGTTTGTGAAATGTTCCTAACTGGTGTTAAAAATATAACCAAGATTTCAGCCCAATGATTCACAAATCTTTATGAAAAAAAATTGCTGCATGTTTGAGCTGCACTGTATTTTGCTCTTAATAAAATTTGTTGAGAGAAACATAAGAGGTTAGTGGACCATTTTTCTCAGATGCCCTATAATTAGCTAGCTAGCTGTTATATGAGAGTATCTGCAGGGCACTCCTTGTTGGGTGGCATTTACTGTCAATGATTGTAAATCAATGATAAAGACAAGCTGATAGGAGGTCATCCTCATCACTGTGTGATGGGAAATACCAAGGGCTGTCCTGATTCCCTATCTGGACTCCATCACACCTCCTTCTTCCTAGTCCTCTGTCCTCAGGGGTTAGGATGAGAGTGCTGAAGCCAATGGTCTCTGCAGGTCTTTCTGACACCAACGTCTGTGAACCAGAGACTCCTCCATCATGTATGTGTTACTAGTCTTCCATCAGTGTTAGGAGTAAAGATAAGCATGGATGAGATCTGAGCAAATTTTGCACGTGGGTATACATTTTTTTAAGCAAAATGCTGAAGTCTGATGGTTAACGGCCATCAAGTGCGGCCAGGAGCACAGGCCCTCAGCAGTCACCAGTGCGCCATTCTTTAAGAAAGAGAAAAAGTAAAATCAGAGGCTAGATGGAAATCAAACAATAGTGAACTCTGCAAGATAAGGACCTTTGAGTGAGGTCATAACATCATTATCATAATCATTAACTGAATGTATTGCCATTCTTTACTAAGAATAGTAAGAAGCCTTCTGTTGTAACACAGGCTTCCTATAACTATTCCTGTTTAGAAAAGAAAAAAAAAAAAAAAAAAACCAGAAACCTGAAAATAATTAAACCTTTATACACTTTTCTTCCACATTGCTCATCTATTTTTTTCCTCCCTGAGGACACTGTGAAATATTGTAGCTCAGGAGAAGTGCAAGAGAGGCCTTCACTTCCTTTCTCATACAATGACAGTCCCCAGAAGGGTTTTGCATGTTGACTCCAAATGTACAAGCTAAATCTAATTCTAATTGCTACTTACATTAGCTAATCTCACATTTAAATCACGTTGATAACATTTTATTGAGGCTGGGGAAATTGCTTAAGCAATTTCTGTTTACTTAAATGAATTGTAGCCTAGATGCTACGCAAGGTTGTTAAGGCTGAATTGTATCCTCAGAAATTTTACCTCATTTATTTTAGATTGTATGTAAAATGATTGGGTGGCCAGTAAATTAAAAGCTTTGGTTTTTATCTGAATAATATAAAATATTAAATATTAAATGAATATAAATATATCAGTATATATAAATACATTACTATGGAATTCCTATAAGTATATATATACATATACACACACACACACATATATATATATATTTGTTAGAAGTAGAACATTTTAGATGTTGACATAAAATAATAGATACAGTGAATACTTTTTTAAAATAAAAAAAGATTTTAAAAAATGTAGCCTTTCAGAAGGTGACAAAGACCACAGCCATCTAAAGCTAAACTAAGAAACAATAAACATTTTTCATAGATTAGCTGCTGGACAGGTCTAGAAGCTTCTCCCCTGTAGCTGACGCTGAGTACTCTGTGATCACCATGTCAAATGATGATATTTTTGTCCAAATTAGAAAGCCTCTCTTTTGTTTACTATATAATCTATTTGATTCTCAGGAAATAATACAAGGTCATGACTGTGGGAAAAAGTCACTAAACATAACTGAATGGAATAAATCTCATTGTCACAAGTTGTAACAAAAGATGACACTAATTATCAAAATAAATGACTTGGTAGGAATTCAGTTATGACTGGCCTTACGGCCCTTCTGTTGACTGCACAAATTAAGGGTGTTTTTCTTCTCTGTCATATTTTTAAGATAAAAGTTAATATAATTTTAATGTTATATTGGAATATAGGTTCTTTTATAGAGCAATGCTTCTCAAACTTTGCTATCAAGTAACAGTTTAAAATTTTAATTTCCTGGAATTTCATTCATAAATATTATATTTGCATTGTTTTCACCTTCTTACTCTTCCAACTCCATTCATGTCTCAAAGTCATGACCACTTAATTACTGATAGATATATGTGTACATGTACACACACAGAGTGCAAACCCTGATGGGTGCATTGTGTTGCTCTACATACTTGTGTCCAAGGCTGAGCACTTGGAATTAGCTAATCTACCAGGACTTTCCCCTGAGAAGTACAGCAGCCTCTGAATACCTGTATCTTCTTATCTAAGGGTGGCATTTTCTTTATTAGTCTGTTTTTGTTCCATGTCCTGTTAAAGGGAGTTTTGTTTCTCATAAAAATATGTCTCCTGTCTGATTTTATTATGATACACCCTAGTGATCTTGATCCTTATTCCTAACTCCATTGTTTCTAACACCAGGTCTTAGCACCTGTCCTAACAGAAGCAAAGGATTTTGATGATTTGAAGCTTCTGCAAGTTTCTTTGTATTGACAGTTATAACCACTTTTTTTAAAAAAACTATGGTGAATACTGTAATCACTGCATTTGTGTTTGAGTTCCTGTTTTTAATTTGTATGGGCATAGAATTGAAAATATAGTTACTGTGTGTAACTACTTAGGGGAATTCTCAAAGACTTTTGTAGATTAACATTTGTTTCTTTTAAAATGGTCATGGGGACAAGTGTTGAAGGAGCAAGTATCCAAGAAAGTGAGGGGTGTGAAGATGAAATATCCTAGATCAGTTCCTCAAGGACTCTCAATCCTGTCTGCCATGCAATCATCCGGGGAACCATACAAATGACAGTGACATAGTTTTGAGAGAACTTATTTATAGCAAAACTTGGAATGTACATTAGTAAACATCTTCCCCCAAACATTCTACTATAATTTCACATTGTGCATTGCATTATTGTACCCATGCAACACACCTGAAGTCTTCACGCAAGACAAAGTCAAGCCTAACCTATATAATATTATCTACTGAGGCTTTGGTGGGACTAGATGAGAAAGTTTTACTTACTGAACCATTTGAATGACTTAATTACATGTTATAAATCAAGTCATATTTCATCAGGAAATATAATTTATTGTTTCTTCATGTCCAAGTGCCCCGATCCGCGGGACTCGTAATTTTGTGGGTCTCGAGGGGGTTCCACCTGAAATATCAATGGGGGGGGGTGAGAGAGAGACGAAGACCAAGCGCGCAAAGAATGACAGAGTCAGTCTGAATCGTGTCAAGGTCTCGTTTATTGAACAAAAGGCAGCATTATTTATAGGCATGCCCATGCAAATTAGGTGTAAATGTGCACGGACCAATAGGGATTAAAGCTCTAACCTCATAGGTTCAGTAAAATATGTAAGCAAGGCATCATCTAACAAGTCTTACCCGCGGGACTTTTACCTAGCATCCTATCATCGCGTGAGGCTTCAGAGCAGCTGATGGCAAGGCAGGGAAGGGAAACAAGGAAAAGAAGAGAAAAAATAGGGAAAGGGGGGGCGACCTTTTGGCCGTTGTGCTTGGCAATACACTTTATGGTTCTTTATGGAACATTTGTTTTTGCATAAATAAGAAAGAATAGGCTGCGGTTAGAACATCTTGTAACATGTCAAAAGCTGCTGCTTAAGTTAATATTAGAGCACCCTGTAGGTACCTGTTATGAGGCAGAAAAGGGTCTTTGTCTCAAATATGCTCCCAACATCCAAGTTTCATAAGATAAAAGAATACCACAGTTGATATACAGAAGTGTGTTGTTTTAAAATAAAAAGTAATGATTACTATCTGAAACATTAGGATATAAGGTCATTTAGATATAAATTGAAATCAAACTTTCTTGTGGTTGGTGCTGTATTGCTGAAGCAGTAGAAAAAGTGAGCCGTAAATTAAAGAATAGATTCACAAGCCTGAAGACAGCCCTGGTTTAGCAGGAAGGTGAGAACTTACAGGTGCCTCATGACTGCTGAAAATAGGAACAGACTTTCCCAGACTACACTGCTGTCAATGAAAGGTAAGCTATGTGTTTTGTCTTGTTTTAACTTTTGGATCCCTGAAATAAACAAAAGTGAAATAGCAAAGGCTATTATTATCAGACACTGGTAGATGTGTCTACGAACTTGGTTGTGTTAGCTTATTTAGTTCTGCCATTCACTCTTTTATTTAGAAAAGAAAACCGAGTAGAGAGACTGGATCCATGATAAAGCACTTGCCTAGCATGCGCAGAGAGCCCTGGATTTGATCCACATCCTCGTGTGAGGATGACAAGGAAGAGCAGGAGAGCTAGTAAAAAAGGAGAGAAGAATCCAAACCTTCAAAACATTAGCCCTCACCAGGCAAAAACCCACAGGTTAAAAATAAACTAAAGGGAAATAGAAGGTTTCAAGCTGGCTTATGAGAAAGACACACATGGAGCTCATTGGAGGTTCTATTGCTATTCGAAGAGGAGTATGCGTAGCCTGATAAACACACTAGCAAACATAGAACTGATAAATAAGATTGGCACATTTATTTCATGATGCACAGAGAGAATTAACAAATGGATGTCAAAGAAAAGAGAATGCAGGAAATAAAGACACAGGAATAAAATTAGAATAGGAACACCAGTGAAATCTAACACTGGGTCCTCATAGCCGATGGATAATTGCCTAAATGACAGAGCTGAGATATATGTCCAAAAATGACTCCCTAAACCATGAAGCTCATGGTCTTAAGAAAAGCAACTCTGACCATTTATATAAAATGACCTGCTTCATATGGAATTCAATAGTGAATTTCTTCTTGTTATTGCAACACAGAACTGTTTTTGAAACCCTAAAAAAATTCTATCTTAAAGATATCTCCCTCTCTCTTTGGTTTAATAATTACTAAAGACTTATATGAAGCTCGTTGTTACAGTCAACAAAAACTATTAGATATTTTACACAAAAGAGGGAATTTTGTTAAAACTACACTGAGTGGGATCGGGAAAATTACCCTGAAACCAAATATTGTCATATAATAAGATTCTAGGTGACCTTAAATGCCTTATAAATAAATAAACATATATATATATATATATATATATATATATATATGTAACCTGTGATATTTAACAAGTATTAATTCAGCAAATTCAGCCCCGGTTTCTCCATTTGCTCTGGGGTTTTTACATACCCCTTGGAGCCTAAATCCCAGGATCTTCGGAATAGAGGATCTCTGGATACATTCCCAGACCAGAAACTCATCAACTCATGTTTTAGTTGGCTTTGGGTTGTGGTGATGCCTTTCTGGAAGCCAACTTAGAGTGAAGGGTTAGTGCACCTCATAGCTTCAGAGGCTTCAGTGTAGTTCTTGACTATTGATTCTGAGCCTGTGGTAAAGCAAAGCATCATGAAAGAGCATGGGAGAAAGAGACTACAGCATCCACAATTTAAGGACACACACTAATGGCCCCTTTTCTCCAGGCAGGTCCCACCTCTCAGAGTTCTCACCGCATCCCCCAGAAATATGAACCCATTTGTAGTCACTGCTCTAGAGATGGTGGGATCTGGGATAATGGGGGCAAACTAAAGTCTCATGCAATAGCTAATTTTATTCAGAGCCTCAGACAATTTATACTTTGATGATTAAGAGGAGTCACCTGAGTAAAAAGAAAAGCATGTGGCAAAAACGTGTTTTTCCAGAGAGACATATAAATAAATAACAACCAGTTGTAATGAATAATCTGAAGTAAACTCACTCCTATCTGATACACCTGAATGAGCACAAAACACATTCCTATGTTTTGAAGAAATTGGAATCACAAGACTCTTGTCTTACTTGTATTTATTTCATGAGCACTCAGAATTCTCCTCACAGGACTCTACTCTTGGACCATGTTCTGACTCACTTCTTTGGTTATATTCAACATGATCATCACCCAAAGTCCCATTACAGCCCCAACAGGGCCACCGGGCGGAGGAGGGAACAGGGCACCGAGGACCCAGCTTCCAAAGTCCTTTTCAGACCCAAACCCTAACACCAGAATGGCTGGATAAACATGTAGAATCTCAGGCTCCTCCTCAGGCCCACTGACTCTGCTTCTAATGGTAGAGGGTCTCAGAGACTTGCATTTTAACAAGCCCAGGTGATTTTAGTGAATCTAAGGTAAAAACAATCCAGAAGCAGCTATGGCAGCTCCTCAGGACAAGTGCTCTACTTATCACATCCACAAGGTGTTGGCAACTTCTACTGAGTTTTAATGGCTCTGACCAAAGTAGGAGACTAATTATCAAAGAAAGAACTTCTCACAGAAGAGTTCTACATTTGCAAAATTGGTCCGAAATCAGCACTTCCAAGCACACAGCAAGAAATGGCAAGAAATGTAATGAGCTGATAATGGTAAGATATACTTGCCAGTGCGTTTGATCACTCTCCTGGGCAGACTTGCCCTGCCCCTAAAAAAGGATATTAATAAGAAAAAAAGCAAAGAAGTGAGCCCTGAGCTCAAGGACACCCAATTAGAAAGTGACTTGCTAGAATAAAAAATAAGATGTACCCACACTTTATCACCAATTATCCCAGGATGATGATGACTAGATTTGTTTAGTACCTTCCCTGTCATATTCCTGCGCCTATGTGGAGAAGAAAATGAAGAAAAATGTGTCCCCAGAGTTTCTGTCAGTAGTATGGTGTCAGCAGATAAAAGTTCGTCATAGCCAAGGAACATTGGTCCCTTGGCAAAATGGGTAGAACATTTGCTTTCTCAATTTTGTTTTGATTTTGCTTTTTAATTTTAAATAATGTCGGGTGTGTTGGTTTTTTCCCCTTTTCCAAGTCAAACAAAAGATTACACTTGAGATGGGCACTGAGGAGAGCTGTCTAATTGGCTGGAAGGGGAAAGTAGAGGAAAGGATGGGTTTTCAGCTCTTCTCCCCCTGGAGTACACAGGAAATGGAATTTCCCTGGGAGCCAGGTTCTCTCCCTTGCTGGGATGTTCTGGAGCAGGGGACTAGAGGGCAACACTCAGAAATTGATCCCCCATATCTGATGCACATTCTTTTTACCTGGAACTCAGAAGAAAGGCCTATTTTTAAATTGTGTCTTTTAAGTTGTATCTATTATATAGACAATATATGCTCATTTTAAGTGAAACTGGAATCCAGAGATTATCTCCACAGTGTCAATATTTAATATAATAAATTTGTAAGAGGCATTTCAGGAGAAGCCCCTAGTTTTTTTTTTTTCATTTCTGTGTGGATCTTCACTGGGGATAATAGACAGGAGAAAAAAGATGAAACACTTACCACAAGTGTTTATTTGTACTTCAAAGGTAGAAAAAAATCTGCAGCTACACACTGTCCATCTACATACTGTCCATTTACACACTGTCTACCTATACAATGCACATCTGCACACTACACATCTGCACACTGCACATCTACACACTGCACATCTGCACACTACACACCTACACACTGCACATCTGCACACTGTCCATCTACACACTGCACATCTACACACTGCACACCTACACACTGCACACCTTTACACTACACACCTACACACTGCATATCTGCACACTGTCCATCTGCACACTGCACATCTGCACACTGTTAACTGCACTCTTACTTGCTCTTTGATCCTAGTGGTACTACAGAGGAATTCCAGGCTCTGCAGAGCCTGAGAGGATGGGCATCTGCCTGCACCAAGATAATGGTAACAAGGGAAGAGTGCTGATGACCGTACAGAGGACAGAAGAAAGCACCAGCAATCACAGACCTGCCCATGGGGATAAAACTAAACTCTGAATGCCTCGATGCTTTTCTTTCCACTTGTTATAAAGCCACGTGGTTGGAGATGGTGGTTGGGGGTGTAAATTTGGGAATGTCAACCCTTGGCCTTCCCAGATTGCTAGATTTTTAAATAAAATGCAGTTCAAAGATGCAAATGCACTCTCTTTTGGTATTTGTGCTTATGAGCAGACTCAGCTTTGGGACTGAGTTATATTGATTCATACATCTCCATACACTGGAGTCAGGTACATGGCCTATGGCTTGGCTGCACAAGCATTCATGACTGGGAAGATGCATCCCAAGAACATGACCAAGAATAATGTAACCAAGCTGGTGGGAACATTCAGAAGCAAGTTGCCTGTGTTGTGACCGCAATTGTGCCCTCCTCTGCCAAGGTTTCCACCAAATTCTCAAGCCTCATTCTCTAGTCTTAGTCTTGCAACTAAGTTCTATGTGCCTCACTGAGACCATTCTTTAGAATATTCTCTATAGTGATGGGGTTTTTTTTAACCTTTGAAAAATTGGAGAGATGAAGGAATTTGAAATAAACAATGGCACTAATTAATATTATTCTTGGACACACACTATATTATATAAAGAAGAAAGTTTTAATCTTTTTTGAAAAAGAAAGCATATTTTTACAACATGTGCATGTGTGCATGCATGAGTGCATGTGTGCGTGTGTGTGTGCATGTGTGTGTATGTGTGTGCATGAGTGTGTGTGTGTGTGTGTGTGTGTGTGTGTGTGTGTATTTCTGAGGACAAGTGACAGGAATCAGTTTTCTCCTCCTACCACATTAACGTTGGGAATCAAACTCTGGTAACCCAGTTTGGCAACAAGTGACTTTACTGGTTGAACCATCTATCTGGCCCCAAATTTAAATATCCAGATGCTTTTCTCATCTGATATTTGATTTTAAAATCAGGTAAAATGAGAAACCATAAAATGTGTATGGCACATCTACTATTAATCACTGTTATTTAAGCCACAAGTCACATTTAATGAAAATCGTTCTTTGAAGCAATTAAATCACTATTTCTCAGGGAACAATCATTCTACTTGCTCACGGTTATGCTACTGTTGACTATTGGTTCAGCCTCAGGCCCAACATGTGATCAAATATAGGGCTTTGCTCACCACTATTGGCTGTGGATTCAAATTCTGGCTCTTCATTTATTTCCTCTTTTAAAGTTAAGATCAATCCACTTAATTTAGACTATATGTGATTTATACATTATTCATAATTTATTTTCTAATAACTCACCTGTTGTATGAAGTTTCTGACCTGGACTTTTCAACTTAACCTCACGGCCTAGACTTTCAGACACACAGTCCCATAGTCCCACTGAAACACACAGACACGTATATTAATTGTATGCTGATTGACCTGGGGCCCAGGTATATAACTTCCTATCTCTTGCTCTTAAACTAACCCATGACTCTTATCCTGTTCAGCCATGCAGCTCGGTACCTTCCCTCAGAGCAGCACAGTTGTCCTCTGCATCATCTGGCTTCTCTGAAACTTCTGTGGCATCTCTGCCCTTTTCTTCCTGTTCCCAGAGTTTTCTTAGTCTGGTAACCCCACCCATACTTCCTGTCTGCCTTTGGCCAATCAGCATTTTTATTAAACCAGTAGGTGGGACAATTATTTACAACATAACAACATAATCCCACTACACTTGCCATACTAAATATCCCACTACTCTGTCTTTTTATAAATGATAATGTTTTCAATTCTATGAGAAATGACTGATAAGCTATATTCATGAATATTTTTAAGACTCAAGATTTCCTATAGCAGAAGGTTTTCTATAAAGAAACAAATAGTGAATATTCTGGGTATGTGTTTATATGGTTTTACACGTAAGTGTTCAGTTCTATGCTATAATCACATCAACACCTTGCTGTAAAGATAGGGAGTTGCAGCCACGAAACTTCAAAAATGTGGTTGCCTATATAAGGCCTGCACAAAGGTAACACCAGTTGACATGCAAGTGTGGATTGGAAAATTCCACAGGTCCTACCTCCAGATGCAGAGCTACCAGCAGCCAATGGCTACCGAGAGAGGAAGGATCAGTTTTCTCCAGGGATGAGCTCCTTAATGTTATCCAAGTGGTCAGCCTTAAAGACAAGTGTACTGCGCCGTTTAACAACACTAAATGGACTCAGAAGGTAAGATGTGTGTGTGCGCGCATATAAGTACAATTATTATTACATATATTAAATATATATCCAATAAAAAGGGCATAAATTTGATAGAGGAGGTAATTAAAACATAACAAAGTTTGATTTTTAAACCTGACTGCGATCTAAATATGAAGTAAACACATATGAAAGATTCATTTGATTCATTAATGTGGGAAGCATTAGAAGATTGCAAAAGTGGGTGAAAGGTTGAGGAGATGGAGGAATGTTATCACTGATGAAGAGTTTGTAAAAACAAATGTCAAACTACATACTAAGCTTGCTGGTGTCCCACACTAATTGTAACAACTGGAGTTTCCCTTTCCACTAAACAGAATTTACCAAATCATGGCCGGTTTTGTGTTGGCCACCATCCACCTACAAAGTTAAAAATACACCCATCATTAGCATCTATTGAGTTAACAAGTGAGAACCTCGGGGAATTGGGTAATCCTGTGTGAGTCTCTTGCATATTTCTTCAGCATAGCTAGTTCCAAGTTTGGGCTATCTTCCTCTTGACACATGTCACTCCAGTACTCTAAGCTGTAAACTGATTTTTCTATGAAAAAAATAATTTAAATTATATAAGATATGACCTTATATTTTACCTTTCCAAAATGAGTTTAAACACTTTACTATTAAGTTCTGTGGTAAAAGCATGACTCTCCATAATTAAGACTCATAGCATTCGGAAGTCAGAGTACACTGCACACAAGTATGGGTGTACACATAAGAGTGAACTGCACAGTCCAGGGTAGCTGTACTATCTCTCAATCTGCCTGACCTTCTTCCATAGTGCTTTGCATATTATCTCCCATCATAAGTTGGAGTGAGTGGTTCCTTTCCTTAATCAGAACAACCATGTAGCTACATAGGAAGTAAGGACTTATGACTTCCAAAAGTTAGAGACAGAAGAGCCATTTAGTTTTTTTTTTTTTTTGTTTCCTTGGTGCTAAGGAGTGTGTAAACCATCCAATAGGCTGTAAGGAAACACTAATTAACAAGGACCAGGCAGAGGGACCTCACACAAGTGTTTTAGCTCAGTCCACAACTTCAAATAGCATACACACAAAGAAAAAAGGGGAAAAAAAACCCTGAATATCATAGACCATCCCTGTAATCCCATCACTAAAAAAGCTGCAACAGGAGGATTGTTGAGAGTTAGAGGCAAGCTTGGGCTACAAGAGTGAGATACTCTCTTAAAATAACAAAAGATCTTTCCAGGTGTTTCAATTCTCAGCCTGGGAATGATACTGAGCCCACCTACCTTCCCAGACAAAGACCATGACTTGGTAGAATTCCATCAGACATATCTATTGTTCCCTGTCCAAATTCATGACCCACACAGTATGGATGCTTGTGAGACAATAATAGTAACTGTGACTGTTTGAAATCATTTTTTTTTTAGCAACAGTGTGGCATTATAGACCCAAATTCCAAAAATCATCCAAGTTGATTTGGGGTAAAAACTTCTTTTAAAAATCTTTGATTTCTCAATATTAAAAGTACCTTTCTATTCCAGCTGCACTCTTATAGATACTATTATATATTATATATTATATATATTATATTATATATATATAAATACTATTGTGACTTTAAATATATATATATATTTCTTGGTTTTTATGTTTGCTGGTAGAAACTGCACTGCTTCTAATAAATGCTTTCCTGAGGCTAGTGGCTGTGGCCCAGAACCCAGAGGAATTGTCCTCTCTGTGGATGTGAAGGAGCTCAGCTCAAGCCTGACCAGGACAGTGAATAGGACGGAGTTGGATTGGCCATTGTTGCCATAGGATGTATAGGCCTTCTAAGATTTAATCTCAAATGACAAAAGACAGCAACAATTACCCTATTGCTGAAGAGAAGAAACTATAGGAAGCTCATGGATGGATTCTACTATTAAATAAGCCAAAGAGGGAAGAGCATTCAGTTCCTGTCAGTGCATGCACAAGCATTGGCTTTTTGCAATAAAATGCCTCTGAGCTATTAAAGAAAATCTCACCTATGTTCCTCTTTCTGAAGGCACTTTTGCAGAAAATATCCAATGATAGAGTACTACGGGATGTCCTCCCACCCGATGTTACTGCCATTAACTCTCATTACCTTTGAAGACAGCAAGCAGGTTGTCCCCAACAGTGCTCAGCACTCTACCTCACGCTGGAATAAAGTCCCCTCATTCTCCTCACACTTAAAGCTGCTATTAGGCCAAAGCTGCTCTGCATTACCCATTTTTTTGTTAAACTGAAATTAAAAGTTTATGCTTAGGAAGTGATCTGGCAGCAGAGCCCACCAGACTTTTACAAAATGGCCATCATCTCTTACTGTAGCCCTTACCCTCAGCTCCTCCAACAGCTCTTTTCACATTCATTCACCTTACCAAGTTTTTCAACTAAGTTTTGAATCTTAATTTTGAAAGAAAATATATTTTTGCACTCATATCCCATAGGGAATTTTATAGTCTCTGGTTGAATTTTGTGAAACAATACTAGGTATGACTATTATTGTAACTAGATTTTATAAGTCTCTCCTGAAGTAGACTCACCTTAATATAGTCCTCTTAAGTAGGGCTGGATTGTATAACTAACAGAACATCTCAGAAATAACCAGACATGGCTTATGACACTGTCATAGAACATATTATGGCTTTTATCTTGTTCTATCTAGGATGACTCACTTTGGGATGAGCCAACTGTCATGTCATAAGGACACTCAGCCCATTTATGGAGATGACTCCATAGCAATAAATGAAGGCCTCCTGCTGACAGCCACCATCAGTTTATTAACTTCAAGCAGGAGTCATATTAGAATGACATCTATTAGCCCCAGTCAAGCCCTCGGAGGACTGCAAACCCTCCCAGGAACTTGGTCACAACCCCTGAGAGATCTCCAAGACACAGTTACCCTAATTAAACTGAACAGAATCCCAGATCCATAGACACTTGGAATAAACAAAAAAAAAAAATTGTTTTTGTTTTGTTTTCTCTTTTCAAGCCAGGGTTTCTCTTTGTAATTGCTCTGGCTGTCTTGGAACTCACTTTGTAGACTACCTGGCCTCAGACTCATAGAGATTCACCTGTCTCTGCCTCCCAAGTGCTGAGGCTAAAGGCATGTGCCATCATGCTTAGCAACTCACTGTTGTTTTTTTTTAATCATTAAGTTTTAATCTATTATAAACTTAAAAACTAATGTAAGTAGTACAAACGGGCTTAGGAATGGATGCCCAATACAACTATATGACTAGATTTGGGGTTAAATAAAATTAGCAAATGGCATAGAACATAAAGCTCAATGATACACTAGAAGACAGCCAACTGGCTCTGGTCCCTCGACACTAAGCAGTGGGCATGCATCTGTGTGCTTTTATGAGGGATACAGACAGTACTTATTTACCCAAGAAAAACTTCGTTAATCAGCAGGCCATGAAGAGAATGTCAACACATCAGTATATCATTGGAATGATGTTTCATTGTTGTTGGATTGTTTTTGTTTTCCAGAGCAAATACTTAAGCAGTTTTCTTCTTAGTTCCAATTTTCCCTTCCCTGCACTTTTCCTGACAATGGGTGGAATGCCTTTGTTTGCTCTTCTAATGTTTATGATAAAGATCTCAAAAGTATTCAGTCAAGGCTGCTGACCAAACTACCCACCAGCCACACGGTGCAATAGAGAACATGTCCTAAACCTCAGTCATGCTCTTCTCTACCTCAGATGCCTGGGACACCATTTTTGGGAGGAGAGAAGGATGAAGAAACAACTCTGGAACATCAACATCCTGATCCCGATTTAATCAGGAGGGGAAGCCCACACTAAGACTTGAACAGAAACATTTTACTATGCAGACTTATCCATGAAAAAAAAAGTAACTATAACATGCAGTAAAATGTTTCATGGTATCTAAGACTGTGGGAATTCAAGAAAAGTTGTATGTCACAGGACCCCCAAAGCTGGGTTCAGTCCTTAGTGCAGGGTATGAGGTACCAGATCACCAGAGACTGGAGGAGTTCCCTGTCTCATTCATCCTAAAGCTTCTCTATAAGCAGGGAGTGGGAAAGAGTGTCTGTGAATCATGCAGTGGGGCAGGGTTGTAGCTCGTGCCTGGGAAAGAAGTGTGTAGAGAGGCTGGAAGCACCAGTGACAATTCTGTAGAGGTTGATAGTTGGCAGGTGAAACCCATGCAATAGCTCACATGGGGGGTTGGGGGAGTTGGAAATACTGGAGCAGACAAAAGGCCCAGAGTGTGCTACATCCAGGTGGCTAAAGTGTGGGAACAGGGACATCTGGTCTACCCTTGGCTATGAGGGCACCATGGGACTTCACTTTTTGGACCACTGGCAGGGGCAGGACACTTTCAGAGTTCTCACACTCACACACTGTGCAATAGAAATAGGAGTCTCTTCTGTCTGTGGTGTCCTCACAGGATCTTTGAGACTGTAGGAACAGACTGGACATAGAAAAATTGGGAGCATAGTTAATGTCTCCTCCTGGCTCTTCTCCAGACATTGGGTGCTTTTTTTTCTCTACAGGGATCATGGCCCAGATCTGAACAGACCACTAAATCAAGTATTCAATATTTTTCTGATGTTTCTGCTATCTGTATTTGAGAAAGCAAGAACTGTATAAAAAAGGCAAGCCCCTTTTCCCATGAGACCAAAAATGACCTCTGCTTGCTCTAATCCAGCTCATCATCCCAGAACAACCAAACTCTCCACACTCTGAGAAAAATTTTACATTGTTTTGAAACAGGGCTTCCTATAGCTCAGGCTAGCCTCTTTTTGTTATGAAGCCAAGACTGAAACAAATTTGTCTTTTACTCAATTTTCAAATATACAAAAATTGAGAGAATCCTTGCTTCTTTTGATCAAATTGAGCTATACACACTGCCAGAAATGTTTAAAGCATAAAACTCAAACACTGGCAGTTTATTTCATGCTAGTTATAAAAGCCCTGAATCTACTCCTGGTCCCTCAATTTCTCATTCTCCAGATTTGGCTACCAAAAGGTGTCTTGGTCCAATGAGGTATAAAATTATGTATATAAAATTTCAGGAGAAGGGGGATACATATTTCAAAACCACTTATATTCTAGTTAGAACTTCAGTTCTCACTAGTAAATGAGAATGAATAGATAGATGAATGAATGAATGAGTTAGAAGATGGGATAGCACAGAAAAGATACAAGTTTAGAATGTTCAGGAGTGCTTATGTCATAAAATACTCAAGGACACCGACTCCAGAAACAACTTTCTATTATCTGTCCTTAGAAGATAAGAAAGAAATGATTCACTTTATGAAAACTAGGGCACCAATAACTTTTGCAACACTAAAAAAAAAAAAAAAAGAAAAGAAGGAAGGAAGAAAGGGAGGTAGATTAAACTGCTGCAAATGAACTCCAATACAGTCATTGAGTTATGAATCTTAGTTTGAGATATACTAAAATATGATTTTTAAAAACCAAGTCTTAAAAGGAAGGAGATATGGTGGATTACATGGCTAAATCCTTCAAATGAGATCTAAATTATGCTGGAAGGCTGAGATTGTGGTTTAATGTGAAGAGCATTTGCCTAGCATGCACAAAGTCCTGGGTTAGGTCCCAAGCACAAAATAAACTGTGCACGGTAGCACTCAGGAGGAGGAGGCAGAAAGATCAGGAAAGAGTTCAAAGTCATCTTTGGCTACACCATGAGTTTAAGATCAACCTTAGTTATGTAAAACGTTGTCTCACAATGAAGAAAGAAACTGAAGAACACATCAGAACACAGAAAGATCTCCAATGCCCATGGATTGTTAAAAATAATATTATAAAAATAGCCATTCTACCAAAAGCAACTAAATGTAATTCCCAACAAAATTCCAGCATAATTCTTCACAGAAACTGAAAAAAAAAAAAGTCTTAAAATTCGTATGGAAGCACAAAAGACCTGGGTAGCTGACACAATCCTGAGAAACAACAATCCTAAGTAATCATGAAGCCAGATTTAAAGTTGTACTAAAAACCATTATAATACAACAGCATTGTCTCAGCATAAAACGTACAAACAAATAGAACTGAGGGCATTGATGGAGGTCCATGTACCCACAGCCACCTAATCTTTTTGAAGGATAAAAAAACATACATTAGAGAAAACAGCATCTTTTCCCTATAGTAGGAGAAACTACATATAAGAAAGTGGAACTTGATCTTTCTCTCTTGCCCTGCACACAGATACATTCCAAATAGATCAAAAATATCAATGTCACTCCTGAAACTCTGAAACTTTTAAAAGCAAGAGTAGGAAGAGGCTGAGATAAGAACTTTCTAAACAGGTTCTGCTCTCCCTGGAAATAAGACAGACAACCAATAAGTTGACCTTTATGAAATCACAAAGCTTCTTACTGCAAAGGAAAGTTCATACATTGAAGCAGCAGCCTATAGGATGGGGGAAGGAAACTTTTACCAGCTATATATCTGACCTAGGAAGATAAGAGTCTAGAATATACAAGGAACTCAAAACACTAAGCATCAAGAAAGCAAACTAGGTTCAAAGGTGGGCTGTGGAACTCAGCAGTTTGCTCAGAAGAACAATCTCAAATGGCTAAAAAGTATTTTTTTTAAGTGTTGACCCTTGGTAAAATACAAACAAAACTACTCTGAGATTTTGTGTTATCCCATTCAGGAAAGCCAAGAGGAAGAAAATGTGAGTCAATAATGTGGTAAGGATGTGTAGAAGGGGCAACCCTCATAAACTGTTGGTGGGGGGACAAACTGCTACATCCACTGTGGCTGTTCCTCAGAAAAGTAAAAATAGATCTATGGCATGACCCTATGTGCTCATCCATAGAACTCCGTGTCCTACTACAGAGACACATGCTATGCTGGTTGTCAACTTGACAAAAGCTGAAGTCATCTAGAAAGAAATTACAACTGAGAAATTGCCTCCAAAAGATTAGCCTGTTGGGCATCTCTTTGTGGGAAGGCCCAGACAACTATGGGTAGAGACACTATGGACAGATGGCCTTGGGTTGTATTTTTTAAAAAAAATCAAGTTTAGCAAGCCATGAATAGCTACCCGATAAGAACCATGTCTCTTTGGCCTCTGTACCTCTCATGCCTCTAGGGTCCTGCCTGAGCTCCTTTTCTGACTTCCCTTGATGCTGGACTGTGATATAGAAGTGTAAGCCAAATAAATCTATTCTTTCTTAGGTTACTTTTGGTCAGGGTGTTTACCACAGCAGTAAAAGCAAGCACCTAAGATGCATGCTTATCCATGTTCATAGATCCTCTATTCACAATAGTTAGGATATGAATCAGCCTAGATGCCCATCAACTGAAGAATAGATCATAAAAATATGGTACCTATATATAATGGAATTTTATTCAGCTGTAAAGAAATACATTCTCAGGATGGAGCTGAAAAACATACAGAGTGAGATAATCAAGATCCAGAAAGACAACTGTGACATTTTCTCACTCAAATAAGATTGGTCCTAAATGGAGACAAACATTTTGAGTGGCAAGTAGAACATAGGTTAGATATGAAGGGAGAAAAGGAATGTTTTAGTGGGGAGAGGGATTGGAGAGTAGGGCAGAGAAAGGGGTTGGGAGAGGAATAGTAAGCTCTTAGGCTGTTTGGGAATGTCATATGAAAATCTAGTACTGTATACACTTCCCAAATAATGATGATGAAGATAGATAGATAGATAGATAGATAGATAGATAGATAGATAGATAGATAGATACATAGATAGATACATAGATAGATAGATAGATAGATAGATAGATAGATAGATAGATAGATAGATAGATAGATAGATAGATAGATAGATTTGGAGTTAGTCTACATACAAAATTATGCTCATCCCAGAAACCGTAAGTCACCAAATAAAAAGTCCAGTACCAGGTGTCAGATGTCTCCCCTTAAGTTGTTGGTCAGAGGTGCCTCATAGATCACCAAAACAATACAAGATATTGCCACAGCTCTTGGTAACCCACTAAAACTTGGTGTGTGTATGTGTGTGTGTGTGTGTGTGTGTGTGTGTGTGTGTGTGTGTGTGTGTGTGCAACAGAAGGTATTTAACACAGAAACTTACAACTGGTCAAAGTTTAGAAAGTGTGACTGAAGACTTTCTAGCCACAAATGGGACATCTATAACACAATCCTACCCAAGGTTCAGAGACCATTGGAGAAGATGGTAGTAGGGAGACTGTAAGAACTAGAAGTTCAGGAGAACTGAAGCAAAACAGTGTCTTCGGGACATAATGGGACCACTGTACTCAAACTCACAGCAGCTGCAGTACCCTACACAAGATCAATTCTACATAAGATCAATCCAGCCAAAATTCTAACATGAAGGGAAAATGAGTTCGTGAGCCACACCCCTATCTAAGAAGCTATAGACAGAGGATGGCTGCTGGGGAGGGAGAGTTAGTTTTCATTTACATACTTGGTAGGTCAATAATGTTCCAGTGGATGGTCCTACACCAGAAGTATATGGACAGAACAAATAGAGTCAATGAGTAATTAAAATTTAAAAACAAGAAGGCATGAAGTACGAGAGAGGTATGTCTGGGAGGATTTGAGGAATAGGTGAGAGTGAGTATGATCAAAATACATTATACAAAATTCTCAAAGAATTATTAATAAGAATAGTTTTTTAAAGGCCCTCCTGCCTCACTTGATGAATAAACGAATAAGCCCAGGCTTCAAATTATACTAGAGATACCAAAAATAATTCACAAGCAAAAGCATTGAAACAGCTTCTGAGATGATTTCTATAAAACCATTTCTAACTTCCAGAATTCACTACAGAAAAAAAAAGACACAAAACTTTGACTTCTGAAGCAAGTGTGCAAGTGTTCCCAAATGTCACAGCGTCTAGTAGGGCAGTATAAAAATGAGAAAGCGTGTACAACTGGAATCCTGGAAATGTCACATGTCACTGGTGTCTGCAAAGGCTGAGCAACATGAATGGGCAGTGATGGGCAAAGATAACACTGTGTACTGTGGCAAAGAGATTGTGTCCAGTTGTCTTAGAAGCACAGACCACAGGGTACTGCCAAAAGCTGTCTTGTGAGAAATCTCCAAACTTTAAAAAAAAAAAAAAAAAAAAAAAAAAAAAAGTGGTGGTCTCTGGGCCCCAATTTTTTTTTAAGTTTTTTTTTTTTAACATACCAACCACAGTTTCCTCTCCCTCCTACTCACTACCCCTTCTCTTCCCCCTCCCCATCCACTCTTCAGAGAGGATAAGGCCTCCCATGAGAAGTCAACAAAGTCCTGCATGTCAAGTTGAGGCAGGACCAAGCTTCTCCCCCCTGTATCAAGCTGAGCAAGGCATCCCTCTATAGGGAATGGGCTCCAAAAAATAAGCTCATGCCCTAGGAATAAATCCTGGTCCTGCTGCCAGAGGCCTCACCAACTGCCCAAGCTCTGGACCCAGTTGAATTTTACCTAAAGAACAGAAACACATACCTATCTTATCCTTTCTCTGCTCCCTGCAAACTGATGGCACACACTGAGGCAAAGAAAAAAAATCTACACATGAAAAAAATATAAAGCATGAATATGAATATTAAAATATTTGTCCTTAGTCTGTTATACAGAGGAACTGGAACACAATAGAGGTGCTCATATCCGTGTGTTTCAGGATTGGATAACCTATTAAACAGCCTGAGTCTAGAGATAGCAGATTCTCCTTGTCAGCAGCCTTTGATTGACAAGAGCGCTTGACCCAGGGGTGTCAGCTTGTAGAATTTCCTGTCTATATTGGTACATCAGTAGTTATGCGGTGTGTGCGTGCGTGCATATGTGCGTGTGTGTGTGTGTGTAACAATGATAACCAGAGAAAAGACAATGAATTTGAAAAGGAGTAATGGGGAACAAAGGAGAAGGGGAAGAAAAATGGACCAAAAGTTTAAATGAAAAAAATAAAACAATAGCATCTATGTATATGACCATCATGAACAAGCAATACTTTATCTCCTGTGTATGCATACTCAAAACCATATATGTTCATAAAGTTAGATTCTACTTATTAAAAAATACCCTGTAATAAATCCCAGAACCCCTGGGACATGAGAGGATCACTGTGAAATCAAGCCAAGCCCACGCTACAGTAAGAGACCTTGCCTTGATTTTTTTAATCAAAAATATCAGAGAATTTGAAGTAATTTAGAAATGCTTGCTTAACATTATCATTTTATATGGAGACAGCTCAGAAAATGTGCCTGTGTGTGCACATATGCACACGGGCGCACACGCATTTTTTAAAAGGCTCCTGGTTCTGTCTCACTGATTAAAATTTGAAAGCATCATGACACAAGTCATTCAGTCTAATGGGACAACTTGTTGCTTTGTGACAGCTCTTAAAGCTCAGCTTCCCAAGTCCTGAAAATTGTCATTAACACCAATAATGAGACAAAATGAGAGAGTGTTTTATTATAAATGTACTCAATACAATTGGTGAAAGGCTATTTCTTATGATTGATGTATTCATTGAATTCAAAAGGAAAATCACTGAAAATGCAGGCTTTCTGCAGGAGTAGGAGATTAACTACATGGAAATCAAAGAAAAGCTAAGGGAAACACCGAGTTCACATGTGGAGAAAATATTAAAAGCATCTCACTGCAGGCAATAAGCTCAGGCAATGCATTTGTGGAGCCGATTCTAACATTCATTAAGTGTTATGAAAAAAAGCAGTACAGACCCAGAGGCATGGGATAGCAAATTGGTGGCAGCAAAATGAAAACCAATAATAAAAGGACCACTCTTGAAACAGCACAGGAACCCTTCATCAACACCAGCAATCCAGCAATGCCCTGGACCCACTGTAAGTACATGGGTGCAAATGACCATAAATGAGCCATGTGAAACTATAAGGAGCATTGGGATCCTGAAGGACTGGGTGGAATATGCAAGTAGGGTGGCCATCCTGATGATGCTATTAGAGAGATTTCAAAAACATTTGCACTTAAAAAGAATCTTCTTGCACTGTCACAATTCATGGAGACCCTTGCTGTCCATTCCTGTAAAGGCTTTTTAGACTTTAAAGTGTTTCTATTAGCCAGAAAATGTGAAATGTCAAATCATTTCTAGTGGGCACCAGAGCCTGTTCCTTCAAAGGGTGCCATAATGCTATCTTCCTTACTGATGAAAACATCTTCAGGGGTCATCTTAAATGGTAGCTTCCAGTGTCATCTCCCTCCAACTTCCCTGGGAAACTTACTCTCCTCATCAGATCTGTACTATATGTGACACTGATTGCCCCGTCTATAGTTACATGTAGACACGGCTGCATTTCTCCTGAGCTGAGGTCCTTTAAGAGTTAAATAGCCTTTGGTATCAGACATTAGGCTCCACAATCAGCTGAGTAAATAAAAGGGCACTAACTAGAGAGGGAGCTAATTAGTCTTTAGGAGATGTTCTATAACCTGAATGCACTCCGTTAAGGGTGCTGAAGTCACAGTAGTGATCCTGAAGCAAAGGTGCAGCACCAGTGTTGGCACTGGACTGTTTGACCAGATCCTGAAAGTGTCTAGACAAAAGCAATTCTCAAGAAGTATATGAGCACACACATACGGAGGTGGGGAGTAAAGGTACGGGGACGACAATGAGAAAGAAGGGAAGTGAGGATAATTTAAACAATTTTAAGTCTCTTAAGCCATAAACATGTGAGGTCTCTCCATCTCTTAAAGTCGTTAATGTTTTGTTTTTCAGTGTTTTTTACTGTAGAGACTGCTCCTATCATATATGTATATATATAGTGTGTGTGTATGTTATACTGTAAATGGAATTGCCTCCTTGGTTCTGTCATAATTGGCATATTGAAAAACTATATTTTCTTGTGATTTTTGCATCTCACTACTTTGCAGATTTCGTTAGTCTTAATGGTCTCTTGACGGACTCTCTAGGTTTTCCTGTCTAACGATACACCATTAGAAACGGGGGGGGGGGGGGAACATGACTTTTTCTTTTCCTGCTTGTATGAATTTCATCTCTGTGTCTTGGCTTATTACTAAAGCTACACGTTCTTATCCTATATATTGAGTAAGAACAGAGAGATTGGACATCCTTATTGTGTTCCTGGTCTTACTGTGTTCCTATTCCTCAAAGCACAACATAGTCAATCTTATTTCCACCAGCATTTATTCACAGAATTAGAAATAAAATCAAAATTTATATAGAAGCACAGAATTCACAGAGCAGCCAAAACAAGTGAGTAAAAAAAAGCAAAATTACTGACATTACAATACCAACTTCTAGATAATAGTACCATATGTCCAAACATCAGAAACTGCATGCAGACTGATAGACTAGAATAGAGAATCCAGAAATAAACCCATAAATCCACAGCCGACTGATTCTCCACTAAAGTGCCAAAAGCATACATTGATGAAAGACTAGATTCTTCAAAAACTGTTGGGACAAAGACTGCACATCCACATATAAATTGTTAAAATGTGATCCTCATCCCTAACCCTCTAGAAAAATCAGCCTAAGAAAGGGGACCAGTGGGGGGGGGGGGGGGCAAGAGCAAAATACAGTGTATGCACGCATGAAGTGTCAAGGAATTTCTAATTCTAATTTCTAATTGGCATCCAACTTTGAGGCACAAATTCCTACCCTCTCTACCCAAAAAACCACACTTGCCAGACAGAACAACATGTGGCCAGAGGAGTAATTACTAGCAGCTAGGCTTTCTGTTTCAGGTTAGCCTCCAGCCTTACACAGACCGGCCACATGTGTTTCTGTTTCACTCTCATCTGGGTAAGTCTTTCAGACAGTGGCCTCTTTCTCCTGGTGGGTTGTTTCCTTTTCCTTTTTGGACCCCTCCTTGGGTTGCTATCACACTAGGTAGCTGCCCCACTTCGCAATCATCAACAGACAACAATCGGTAAGTAAATCATTTTTTTTAAAAAAAGAGGGAATTTGTTTAAAGCAGTGGAGGGTGATTGGTCATATTGTAACCTCTCGTTAGATGATTTGATATTAAAACCAGTGAAGGAAAACATAAATAAGGTAGATGGAAATATCATAATGTTTATCATACTCTTTACTATGAATATTTTTTGTTTGATATCACATAAGAAGTTGACTAATATAAATCCAAAGAAAAAAGTCTTTAAAAAGCCTGTTGAGAGAGAACACAAAGATGCTCAGATTCAAACAGAGGAATATGAAGAACCAATTTCAGCAAGGTCATCTAAAATTAGACAAAAACAGGCAACATTAATACACCCAGTAACCTTTAAAAAAACAAAGAATGATAGAGATGAAAGAGAAGCTAGTTGGGCTCCAGTACAAATGTTAGAATTGCGGAGAGTAAAGGAAGCAATTGTATCATATGGGATGCATTCACCATTTGTCAAACAAATGCTGAACTCCTGGTCCTGCTGTAACCCGGTCACCCCTAAAGATTGGTTAGATATGGTTACAGCCATGCTTTAGGCAGGGCCACTTATACAATGGAAATCATGGTAAACGGAGGAGGCTAAAACAATAGAACAAAGAAACAGGGCCAGAGGCATATAAGTCTCCCAAGACCAACTTCTTGGGGAGGGAGATTATGCTGATATTGACAGGCAGTCATTATACAATGAACATATTCTGGATTTATGTCGCATGGCAGCTTTAAATGCCTGAAACTGAATTGAAGAAATTGGGAAAAAAAGTGAAACATTCACAAAAGTAATTCAAAGTCTCAAAGAAACTTTTACAGACTTTTTGCACAGATTAACTGCAGCAGTAAACAGAATGGTACCAGACTCAGAAGCCAGGCGTATAACCATTGAATCACTGGCTTTTGAGAATGTCAATACACAATGTAGAAAAATACTTAGACCTTTAAAAGCAAGGTCAGCACCTTTGGAAGATTGGATTCATGAGACAATTAGTATGGAGTCTTATGACAGAGATGATAACTGGGTAGGAGAGCTTATTTCAAGAGGTATGAGAAAAAGTCAAAATGTCAAAAGCCCCTATATCAAATCCAATCTGGACTTACCTTGCCATTGTGGAGGAAACACCTTCCCAGAACAATTAAAGAGGTTAAAACCTATTTTAAAAAGACATACTACATGGGATGATAGAAAATTTGCAGAAAAGAAAACAAATTTAAGAAAAATTATAAAGTGAATATTTTGGCAAACTTCTATCAATTAACAAAGGCCAAAATTAAAAATACAAATAAATTATGTTATTATTGAAGGCTTATTAGACACGGGTGTGGATGTATTCATAATTTCACCAGAGTCATGGCATCCAAGTTGGCCCCTTCAGGAGGCAAATGTTCAGTTTTTGGGTATTGGGTTGGTCGATATCCCAGGTAAAACAGAGTGCAAGATGGCTTGAATGGATAGGACCAGAAGGACAGAGAGGAATAGTAAAGCTATATGTGGCTGATATTGCTATAAATTTATGGAGATAAGATTTACTGCAACAGTGGAACACACAAATTAATATTCCTCCAAACACAGAAATAAGCCATAAACTAGCACATGGTTCCAGAAGAGATATTAGAAGGTATTATGAGAAACAGTCACAGACCATTCAAGTTATAGAGAAACAAGGCAAAACAGCTGCTGATCTTTCAAAGACACCCACAGCACTACCTTTAAAATGGCTAACAGAGAAGCCTATATGGGTTCATCAATGGCCCCTATTAGAGCAGCTGGTACAGGAGCAGTTAAATGCTCAGCATATAGAAGAATCAACCAACCCTTGGAATTCTCCTGTATTTGTTATTAAGAAATCTGGAAAGTGGAGAATGGTAACAGACCTAAGGGCACTAAACAAGGTGATCCAGCCAAAGGGCTCTCTACAATCTGGGATTCCTTTGCCTTCTCTGTTACCTAAAGAATGGCCTATTATAGTTATTGGTTTAAAAGACTGTTTTTAGACAATACCTTTATAAGAACAAGACAAAGAAAAATTTGCCTTTACAGTGCCCACTTATAATAATTCTCAGCCTGTAAAGAGATTCCAGTGGAGGGTCCTCCCTCAACGAATGCTGAATAGACCTACTCCGTGCCAGTATTTTGTACAAAAGCCAATAGAACAAATACACAAGAAATTCCCACAATCTATAATTTATCATTACATGGACTACATCTTGTTGGCTGATTCAAATATTGATACCTTGGGAAAACGTTTTGAAGTAGTGAAAAGAATTTTGCCTGCTTGGAGATTACAAATTACCCCAGAAAAAAATACAAAGAGGGGATTCCATTAATTATTTGGGATATAAAATAGGCCAACAAAAAATTAGACCCAAAAGGTACAGATCAGGAGAGATAGATTGAAGACACTTAATGATTTTTCAAAGACTACTAGGAGACATTGCCAACTTACGACCCACTACAGGAATTAAAAATGATGAACTAGATAATCTGTTCAAAACCTTAAATGATGACAAGGACTTAAATAGTCCGAGAGAATTGTCATCTGAAGCTGAGAAAGAATTGGCTTTGGTGGAAAAGAAATTACAGGAGACACATGTGGATCGTGTGGATCCAGACCTTAATTGCATTCTGGTTATCTTGCTCTCTAAGCATTCTCCTACAGGAATTTTAATGCAAAGGGAAAATGTTATATTGGAATGGGTATTTCTTCCACATAAACCGAATAAGAAGTTAAAGACATATGTGGAAAAGATTTCTGAACTTATTTTTAAAGGAAAATTAAGACTTCGTCAATTGACAGGAATGGACCCAGCAGAAATTGTCGTACCTTTAACTAATGAAGTAATTGACCAATTATGGGTAGAAAGTGAACCTTGGCAAAGAGCCTGCAATATTTTTTGGGGAGATATTAACAACAAATATCCTCAAAGCAAAAGAATTGAATTTCTAAAGAAAACTAATTGTATTCTCCCTCATACTGTATGAGATAAACCAATTTCCAGAGCCCCAACATTTTATACTGATGCAAACAAATCAGGAAAGGCAGGTTACAAATCAGAACATATAAATAAAGTGGCTCAAAGCCCTTATAATTCTGTTCAAAAGTCAGAATTATATGTTACCATGATGGTATTAATGGACTTTACTGAACCTCTTAACATAGTCACTGACTCTCAGTATGCAGAAAGAGTTGTTCTATACATTGAGACAGCTGATTTTATTAATGATGAATCAGAATTAACTTCATTATTTATTCAGTTACAAGAAATAATCAGGACTAGAAATCATCCCTTCTATATAACACACATTCAATCCCATACGGGTCTTCCAGGTCCTTTAGCACAAGGTAATGATGAAATTGATAAATTATTAATAGAAAATGTACTAGAGGCCTCAGAATTTCATAAAAAGCATCATGTCAATAGCAAAGGATTAAAAAAATATTTCTCTATCACTTGGCAACAAGCCACAGAAATTCTAAAAAGGTGTCCCACCTGTTCTTTCTATAACAAAACTCCACTGCCAGCAGGAAGTAATCCTAAAGGCATACATAGAAACGAAATCTGGCAGATGGATGTATTTCATTTTATAGAATTTGGGAAATTAAGATATGTCCATCATACAATGGATACGTTTTCAGGATTTCAATGGGCAACTGCTATGAGTTCAGAAAAGGCTGATTCTGTAATCACACATTTGCTAGAAGAAGTTATGGCCATCATGGGAATACCTATACAAATAAAGACTGACAATGCTCTGGCATATGTCTCTAGTAAAATGAAACAATTTTTTTGCTTATTATAACATAAAGCATATTACAGGAATACCACACAATCCTACAGGGCAAGCAGTCATAGAGAGATCAAATCAAACTCTAAAGGATATGCTAAATAAACAGAAAGGAATAACAAAGAACCCCAGAGATAGACTGCATAATACTTTATTAACTTTGAATTTTCTCAGTGCTAATGAGAAAGGAACAACAGCTGCTGAAAGGCATTGGACTATACAAAAAACAGCTGAACTAAATCAGCCTGTTTTCTTCAAAGATGTACTAACCTCTGAATGGAAGCCAGGATATGTGCTACATTGGGGAAGGGATTTTGCTTTTGTTTCCACAGGTGAAGAAGAGTTATGGATACCATCAAAATTAATAAAGACTTGAATTGAACCAGAGAAACTTCATGAAACTAAGAACTGATAGATAGCTCATCCACCCATTTTACAATTCTTTCCGTTGTAAGAAAAAACAAAGGGTCGGGGCAGGTTTCTGTTTTTGTCTTTACAGGAAAATGGAAATACCCATCTTCAAGAAGTTAAAAGACCTTAACATCTAGACATCTAAAGCAAAAGGGAGGCTATCCAGAAAATCTTACAAGCAAAAGAATATGGTAACTATTGGTACCAATATACTTCATAGGGTAAAATCTCATTACTTAACCTCTACAAATTTTTTTTGTTAGTTGAAGTCCCAGTTTATATATAATTTAAAGCTGGTTTTAGAGTTGGATTGTGGCTCTCTCCTTCTCCAAACTCAAGCATACTTGTTAAAGGAAAATAAAATTAAAAAATCTCTGTATCATATCAGAAGAACCACCTGATATGGGACAGAAGAATAACAAAAAATAAGGGACTATTCTATTGTTACTAATTCTATTCTTTATAAATTGTTATATCTTTAGTTTCCTGTACATTGTGTTGGCTTTTAGTCTCATATCAGTTTTCTGTAGTGATCCAGGACAAGGCTAATTGTGAACTTGAAGTATCCAAAAGGAAGATGGGGCCCCAACAATGATGGTTTCACATGAACTCTGACAAAGCCACTAGGCTGACAAACACCAATCAAAGATCAGATTTGGACTACAAACTGCTCAGGACAATTTTGTGGCAGCTCGCTGAGATGAACCAGCTTCACAGACTACTATAGCCAGGACTTGAGTAAGCTGTGCACTTTCTTGTTAGCTGGAAACTGGACAACAAATGACATAGCTACTTATTTCAGGACTTGAAATTTAACAAAACTTTTTTTTTCAGGATCCCCAAAAGATGCTGTTGCCCTGAGTCAGCAGGAAGTAAATTTAAGAACACAGCACCCACATTCCCAAGTGGTGTGGTTGTTCAATGGGTTATGGATGATTGTCATTGTTTAGGTTAATTGGTTAAAAATTTTTCATAGTTATGGTTAGAAAAAAGTTCAACAAGAACAATTAGATTCAAGATTTGTGCTTAAAAAATAGAAAGAAAAGGGAGATACAGATATATGGGATATAAGAATAGATTATGGAATCTTCTTTTGAAAGGATTTACTAGCTTTAAATATTTTACATTGCATTGGTTTTCTGTATGTTGTATATAAGTTGTGTATATTGAGACTGATTGTGTCACTGTATAAATATTTCTATGCTTGTTCAAGGTAGTATACTTAATCAGTTCATCTAACATTGTAATACAAGTTGCTAGTCCATGAAAGTTTTTATTACCAATTAATTAGAATATAAAGCAATGCAGGTTAGTAGTTAGACATTACATTCAGTCATAGTCATGTTATATATGTTTTCAGGATCAAACAAATATATTTTAGATGAACAGGTCTTCTTCAAACACTTCAGAGATCCATAGAATATGGCATTCAAAATATTTTTAGAACTTAGACTTTTCTGGACAGTGAGATAGGTCTGCTCCTGGCAGCCCCAATCTACTTCAAGAGAAAAATGGGCATTGAAGAAACTCCATATGGAGTCTACTTTCTTTGTGGCAACGGTCAGCCATTGGACAAGAACCTGTCCCTGTATTGACTGCTTGATGGTATGTTGTTTAAACTAGACATGCAGGTTCCCTAGGAAAGTGACCTTTGAACTTTTACAGAACAAGCTGAGATGGTCCTGCAGGTTCCTGCTTTCCAGAGAAAACTGTCAGAGATGGCCCATGGATGATGTGAGGCTGGTAGCAGCCCCTGGCACACCTGGCCTGGATCTTCCCGGAGTTGGGTTGCTTGGGAATGCAGCCCAAAGCAGGTGGTAAACGCCATCTAAGGCTAAATACTGGCACGAGACCGATAGCCAACAAGTACCACAAGGGAAAGTTGAAAAGAACTTTGAAGAGAGACTTTAATCTTCAGGACACAAGGAGAAGTGACTGAACTACACCAAAATGGGCAAAGCAGATTTCTTGCTTCAATGAAATGAAAAGAGACTCTGGGTCTGTAGGCTGAAGATGGATGCCCCAACTTTATAAAGGAACTTTGGGTGACTGTCCAGGCAGATAGGTGTCATCTCTGCCATTTCTAGTTTTTGGAAGTTGCTTGTACTTCCTGGTTATTTGGGTAAATATTATTTTCTTCTTGGGTCTCTGAGGTAGTTGAAGATGAGATAGTTATAGTTTTCTAATGACAGTTTTAGAAAAGAAACATTGAAGTTAAAGTTTATAAGTTTAAGAGACATCAAAATAATAGCTTTTAGTTAGAAAGGAAATGAATTAGGTATAATCCTTTGGACTCATCAAAATAGGATAATTAATGAAATTTTCTTTGAATTGTCAATTGTTAACAGACCAGACATTACTTATTTATTGTTTGTACATATTGTATATAATTGTTGTACTTATTGTATATGGTTTTTCTGTTAGCTATCACCTTTTTCTTAATTTGACACAAAAGGGGATATGTGGGAATTCAATATACAAGCTTCAGAAGTTTCAGAGATATCAGAGAGAATCTACCCACAGTCTATATGGGGAATTAATAAAAGCTCCAGAAGTTCCGGAGCTCTAACCACAGTCAGTCTAGGAGAATCAGAGTTGATTCAGAGCACAGGGAGTATCCTGTGAGTGGTGACCTACGCCCTTAATCCCAACTGAGTCAGGTCATGTTAGATTATAGAAGGAATTCCAGGCTCCAAAGTAGGCAGTGGTGGGGCCATGCCTTAATTTACCATAAGAGTATTTAAGGCAGGATAGAAAGCCCAGGAGAGGAAGCCAAGCCAAGGGAAGCGAGGCTATGGAAGCTGGAAGACAGCTGGGCAAGATCTGACTGTAGTGTTTATTCTCTCTAATATCTCCAACTTCCTCAGAGATCTATCCCCAAGTCTCATTTATTCATGCAACAAACCAAACAGAAACTCAACAGAGAAATGAGGGATCTAACAGATCCAGCAATACCACTTTTGGGCGTATACCCAAAGGATGCACATTCGTACCCCAAAGGCATTAGCTCAACTATGGTCTTAGCAGCATTATTTCTAATAGCAAGAACCTGTAAACAACCTAGATGACCCTCAACTGAAGACTGGATTAACAAATTGTGGCACATCTACACAATGGAGTACTACTCAGCAGAAAAAAAAAGACATCCTAAAATTTGCAGGCAAATGGATGGATTTGTAGAATATCCTCCTGAGCGAGGTATCACAAGCCCAGAAAGATAGACATGGGGGTGTACTCACTCATAAGTGGATTTTAGACAAAAAGCAAAGAATACCCACGCTGAAAACCACAACCCCTGAACAGCTTGGGAGTAGAAGGAACTTAAGAAAGACATCCAGAGATTCCCCTAGGAAGATAAAATAAAGAAGATCACCTCAGCAAATTGGGATCATAACAGGTTGCAACAAAGAAGACGTGGGAACAAATCATGAGAGGAGATGGTTGAGTGAGAGGAGCAACAAAGAGGGAGAAAAAAGAGATGGATATCTCGATAGAGGAAGACAATGTGGAGTTGGAAAGAGACTGGGTACTAGGGAAACCTCCAAAAACTCACAAAATGTCCCTGGCTAGGTCTCCAACCAATAATGGAGGGGGTGCCTAAACATGACTCCCCATAGAATCAAATTAATAACCACCCTAAGTGTCATCACAGAACCCACATGCACCAATGAATGTAGGTGGAGACAGAGATTCATGACTGAGTACTGGGCAGAGCTCCTGGTCCAGCTTAGAGCAGGGGAGGAGAGTCTGTATGAGCAAGGGGATAGGGATTATAAGGAGAGTTCCCACAGTGAAGGCTGGCTGGAGCTCTGGGGAGATCACTGAATCAAGAACATCCACTGGAGAACCATTGGGAAAAGGAGCTAGGCCCTCCAGGGTTGGCAACTGTCCATTGGCATGGGCTGTATGTGAAGCTTTGAGGGATGAGATCAGACTGTTCCTATGGGCACCTTGGAGCCCATTCCCTGCAGGGGAACACCTAACCCAATCTTGATTTTGGGATGAGGGAATCGGACTTGCCTGGAGTGGATGTGCCATGCTGAGCTGACCCATATTGCCCTTTCGGAGGAGGGGATAGGTGGATGGGGAGGGGTGAGGCTGAAGGCTGACTGGGAGGGATTGGGAGAAGGGAAGGGAGGGGAAGCAGGGAGATCCATGGATAAAAAGGACTTTTTATATAAATAAAAAAAATTTAAAAAGGAAACACAGATAAGCCACATGGCAATAGACAGATTAATGAAAATGGGTTAAGTTGAAAGAGCTAGTAGGTAATGAGCATAAGCCATAAGCCAAAGAGCTTGTAATTAATATAAGCATTTGAGTGATTATTGGGGCTGAGTAGCTGCGGAATTGCAGGTCTGGACCTTGGGCCAGACAGACCAGAAACATCTGACTAAAGTATTTTAGCACCACAAACTTCAAAAGAATTACTTGGAGGATTATACTTTGTCCCAGATGGCCATCTCTACATTTATTACAACATGCTTGGTTTAGAGATTAAAACATTGATTTTTGTCAGAGGACTCAAATAAACTTATCCCAACAAAAGAGAGCAAGCTTAGCTACCCCAGACTGCAGAGACAATGAGCTGAAACAAGGGGCTGGCTTGTACAGAATTATCCTACCTCATAGTGTTTCTGCTCAAATTGAATTTGCTGACAAAATTTTTCACTTTAAAGTTTAGTAATCAGACACTTATTCCAAATTATTTGCTGCTGAATATAAGCAATGGTTCTTTTTCTCCCACTTGTAAAGAGGATTTAGTGAATGTGTTCTCGTTACTATAAAGAGGGATGCTTTTTTAAGCTATCATTTTCACACAATTAAAGACTTACTGAAATACATTGGACAAATTGCTGCTTTTTCCCAGATGATACAATCATTATTAGCACTAGAAAGAACTCCACTTTGAAAGCCATCCTTGTTGGATGCATCATGACTTGTGAAAAGTCAAATAAGCTACACAGTACGCCACCAAGACCTTAATACATCACGCAAAGCACTCTAGAAAAAAGCAAAAGAGAGAGACATTCTGAATTTAAAAACCATCATCTGCAGACAGTAATTGTTTCTTGTTATACCTGACATTTTGATTAGGAAAATAGAAAGAAATTAGATGGTTACCAGAGACAGAATGCTTAGATAACTTGACTCAGCCAGGTTTGACCACTCTATGTATTTCACTTAGAGATCTTATTTTATATTCCCTTTGGCTTTTCAAGATAGGGTCTTTCTGCATTTTTTGGCTGCCCTGGAACTCACTCTGTAGACCAGGCTAGCCTCAAACTCACAGAGATCCATCTGCCTCTGCCTACTGATTACTGGGATTAAAAACATGGGCCACCACCAACTGGTTTTTCTAAGTATTTTAAAGATTTATTTATTATCTATTTTCTCCTCACAGGGAGATCCATGGGGCCTCCTTATTACCTAACCTCTCTGGGTCTGTGAATGGTAGCGCATGGTTATCTTTTACTTTACAACTAATCCACTTGTAAGTACGTACCATGCTTGTCCTTTTGGGTCTTGGCTACTTCACTCAGGGTTTTTTTTTTCTTTCTAGTTTTATTCATTTGTCTTCAAAATCCTGATGTCTTTGCTTTTAACAGCTGAGTAATACTCCATTGTGTAAATATAACACATTTTCTTTATCTATTCTTCAGTTGAGAGGCATCTAGATTGTTCCTAGTTTCTGGTTCTTATAAATGAAGCTGTTATGAATATAGTTGAGCAAGTGTCCTTGTGGCATAACTGAGCACCCTTTGGAAATATGTCCAAGAATGTTATCACTGGACCTTGAGATAGATTGATCCACAATTTTCTGAGAAACCAGAATATTAGAGATGGGAACTTGAGGGGCTGGGTGATGGGTGAAGGGGAAGAGTACTGAAAGAGATGACTAGAAAGGGGGGGTCAAGTAGAAACCTTATGCAAAGAAAACTCCCATGAATCTACAAGGATAACCACAACCAAGTGGATGACCCTAGCAATAGTGGATACACAGCCTGACCTGGCCACCTCCTGTGATCACCCCGATTGTCATCAGACTTCATCCAGTAACTGACGGAAACAGATGTAGAGACCCACCACCAAACAATAGGCCAAGCTTGGGAATCCTGCTGAAGAGAGGAAGGAGGCAAAGGGGTCAAAGACATCATAAGAAAACCCACAGAAATAGCTAACCTGGATCATAGTAACCTCACAGTGTCTGAACCAACCAGAGAGACTGCGTGGGACTGACCTAGCCCCTCTATATATGTGACAGTTGTGTAGCTTGGGCCTCTTGTGGGGCTCCTAAGAGTGGGAGCAGGGGTTGTCCCTAATACTTCAGCTGGCTCTTGGGAACCTGTTCCTCATCCTGGGTCACCTTGCCCAGCCTTAATGAAAGTAGAGGTGCTTCGTCTTACGGCAACTTGATATACTGTATTTTTGTTCAAATCCATGAGAGGCTTGCCCTTTTCTGAACAGAAACAGAGGGAGAATGAATGGGGGAGGGTGGAGGAAAGGGAAATGGGAGAAGAGGAAGGGGAAACTGAGGTTGGGACGTAAAATAAATAAATTAAATGATTCATTTATTTGATGTGTATGAGTGTTTTGCCTGCACATATATATGTATGTGAACCATGTGTAGAGTTCAGAAGAGGTTAGATCCTCTAGAACTGAAGCTGCAGGTTACCATGAATCACATCGTGGGTGCCAGGAACCAAATCCAAGTCTTATGCAAGAGCAAGTGCTCTTAACCATGGGGCCATACCTCCAGCTCAGTACCAAAGGCCTTTCCAAAGGTCAGCCAGCCACTCAGAATGCCGAAGCAAGAGGGTCACTTGAGTCCAAGAGCTTGAGAGCAGCCTGGGCTAGGTAGTAAAGCGTTGTCTTTAGAATAAATGGTGAAGTAGAAATCACGATTTTTTTTTTTTAATCATGTAATCAACAGGCAAGAAGGCTGATGACATGTGCTAGGCTTCTTCTGTGACTCTCATCACTAAGATCTCAGATGACGTAGCTTTCAGCCATATGATTCTAATTTTGAAAAATCTCTCCCAACAGTTTGAGCTTACTATCTGCTAAGTCTAATAGAACTGAGCTTAAAATATAGATACTGGTATCCATAGCTACAGATATACTAGAACCATGAGATCTCACAGAGTTAGCCAGCATGTTACTCTATACAAATATTTTCAGCAGACAACAGTTTTGCTATCTTAGTAAATTAACACTGAGCTCTTTCTCGCCAGGCCTCTTCAAAGGTCATGTATGAGTCCCTTGTGGAAACAGTGAGTAAAAGGCCTCTACATTCCCATGTTGGATTTGTCTACAGAATTCAAAATAAAAACAGTTCAAGATGCCAATTGCAGCTTACTTACTCCCACAAAAACAATCTTTAGGCCTCTTTTTAAATAAAGCTTTATTTGTTTTTCTAAACCTAGAGCAATAGTACATTCCACTCCAGAAGACTTGCTCATTCTGACTGGTCGAGGGACACTGGCTGCAGTCTGTAGCTTGAGATAGGTGGAGGAAGGGAAAAGCCATCCTTCTATTTTTTAGACAAAGTTCTCAATACCATTTGCTTCCTCATTGGAACCGAAAAGCAGAAAAGGCTTTATGGAGGACACAGTTTGCTCAAGACAATCAGCTCAAACAATGGGCCCAACAATCTCCAGCATGGAATCTGCAATATTAGTTTAGGGATTTTAAGTGAAATTTTAGATTTGCTAGAAAATCGTGGCATTTATATAACAGATATGCACTCAACAACTTACATGGCATTTTATTGGCCCAGCACCCTGTCATTCTCTGAACTGGGAGGTAGGATGTCAATTTAGCCAAATTTGCAACATAAAAAGTTTGCAGTAAAGAACTGCAAATGTTAAATATCAAAACCCAAATCATCTCATCAAAAACTGGACTGATAAACTGAATACACACTTCTCAAAGGGTAAAACACAAAGAACCAATGACAGAGATGCTAAGAGGGGCAGGGGTGGAGGAAGAGAAGCTTGTGAGCAAAGGGGGTGAGCCCATAAACCAGTGCTACTGTGAAAAGCAGTGCTGGGGGTCCCAAAGGAGCCTAAAGGAGCTGCAACATGATCCAGCTCCCCAATACAGGCCCAGAGGATTCTGAGTCAGCAGACTTCCTGTATATCCATGTTTACAGGCATCATTATGCTTACAATATGTATGATACTATAGAACTGGCCGAGATGTCTTTCAACATACAGATGCATAAAGAAAATGTGGTATGTGTGTATGTGCAGTGGAATTTTATTTCACTCTAAAGAAAAATGAAATTATAGTATTGAAAGGAAAACAGATGAGACTGGAGATTATTATGTTAAACAAAAGAGAGAAGACTCTGAAAGATAAAAAGTGTGTTTTCTCTCACATGGATGTATGTGTCTCTGTATGTGTCTCTCTTTGTGTGTCTATGTGTGTGTATGTGCCTCTGTGTGTGTATATGTGTGTGTGTGTCTCTCTCTGTGTCTCTCTGTCTCTCTCTCTGGGTGTGTGTGTGTGTGTGTCTCTGGGTCTGTGTGTGTGTGTGTGTGTGTGTGTGTGTGTGTGTGTGTGTGTGTGTGATATGTGTAAAGCATTAAAGTAGAAAGAGAAAATGTCCAAACAGGAACCAGGGGTCAAGAGGAAGTAATGAAATATAAGTCATGAAGGGGAGCAACTTCGGGAGGAAAAGGGACAGAAAGAGGGGGAGAGTGAACATAAGGGGAGGGAGGGAAGGGAGTAAGATCAAAGCGGAATGACGCACACATGAAAAGGCCATAACAAACCATTACTTCTCATATTAGCACAAAGGAAAGTAAGGTCAAGGGATAAGAGCAAATGCTGATTAGAAAAAGAAGAGAAAGGAAGACGAGGAGAAGACAGAGTTTATAAAGTTACCAGTGTTTAGAAGGTGATCACAGCAGTTATTAGGTGATCCGTGTTTATACAGTGATCACAGTGTTTATAAGGGGACCACAGTGTTTATAAAGTGATCATAGTGTTTACAAGGTCACATCCGTGTTTATAGGGGACCACAGTTTTATAAGGGACTACAGTGTTTATAGGTGACCACAGTCTTTATAGAGGACCATAGTATTTGTAAGGGAACTACAGTGTTATAAGGGACTACAGTGTTTATAAGGGGACTACAGTGTTTATAAGGTCACATCCGTGTTTATAAGAAGACCACAGTGTTTATAAGGTGACCACAGTGTTTATAAGAGGGCTACAATGTTATAAGGGAGCACTATGTTACTTCTACTTTTAGAGTCTTGAATGGTAACTGTGATAGACATGCAAGAAGTAAAATATTTGCATAACAAAAAGTAACTTAAAGGCAAGAGGGTCTCAAACTCAAGGCTAGCCTTGGCTACTAGAAAGATATTGTCTCTCTCTCATACACACACACACACACACACACACACACACACACACACACATTAGCAACAGAATCTAGATATGTATTAAATCATGTATTAAAATAATCATGACTTGAACTTATACTACTCTCCACCTAATCCAATGTCGGATTTGTATTAGAAATCAATTACTACCCCATGTACAATACAAAGTAAATTCATGGAGCTGGAGAGATGGGTTAAAGACCTCTTCAGACTTGAGGATCCAGGTTTAGATTCCACAACCCATATAAAAAGCTGTGCTTGCTTGTAACCTCAGTAGTGTGGGAGGCAGAGCCAGGAGGAATCCTGGGCTTGCTGGCCACCAGCCCATCTCCAGATTCAGAGAGAGACCCTACCTCAAAGGAACAAAGGAGAGGGCAATAGAGCAGAGCAGCTCATGGCTTCCTGCTATTTCCGCAAGAAAGCACATATGATAATACACATGTGCATATCCTAGGACTCCAAAATACACAAAAAGGTAATAAAAATTAAAATACTTTCATTTTCCATGATAAGACGTAATATACAAATACTCTAAAATATCAAAAAATTTTCCCTTTAAAATCAAGAATAGTGACAGTTTGTTATCTCTGTTCAGTATTATATGGAGGGTCTCCAGTGCTGTGAGAAATCCATATGCCAGGGAAAGGGGAAGAATTTAAACAGTATCTCATCTCAATTACTGCAGTAAAGAAATTACATGGTAAATTATTTATTATAAAACTGTAAGTTTTTATGAAGTAGTTTCGCTGTGTCTAAAAACCTAGCTTAGTTGATTCTTGTTGGCTCTGAGTTTTTCAAAGACAGAAATTCAGAGCATCAGCTGGAGATAGTCACTTCGAACCAACCTAAGGCAGGACCCACTTCCAGGGGGCTCAAGAGCTATGCCAGTTCTCCCATCTCCACCAGCTGCTAACTGATTAAAAGAGGAGGAGGTGGAGGAGTGGGGAGGGGGGGGAGGAAGGGAGGAGAAAAAAAGGAAGAGAGAAGAGGAAGGAGGGAAGGAAGGAAGAGAGAAGGAGGAGGGAAGGGAGGGAGGGAGGGAGGAAGGAACAAATGAATGAACGAACGAATGAATGAACGAATGAAGGACTGCACCTAGGCATTGTAGAAGAGGTTTATTATAGATAAAGGAGAAAGCATAGCCAGAGGAGAGTCCAGAGTGGACACGACCCTGAGCCAGATGTGGGGAAAGCAGAAAGCAGGGAGTGGAGAAGGGGCAGCCAGACCAAGAGGCCAGAAGGCAAAAAAAAAAAAAAAAAAAAAGGCTGGATTATATAAAGGAGGGCAGCTGTGGGCAGAACAGCCCAGCCCTAGGGCCCTGGGCTGGAGAGGTTTAGGGTAGGAGGCAGGATATGCCAGTCATGTACTGGAACAGATAGGGACTGAGGGATGTTGGGAGAAGCTGGCAGCTTGGACACATTAATTAGACAACTCAGTCATTTGTTCCAGGTTTGAAACCTAACGTGATAAGAAGCAACAGTTCCCACACCATGAGCCTCTCCTTATCCCATATTCAAGGGATGTAAATTACATGAAGCATTAAATATCAGCAATGGCCAGAGAGAAGGCTTGGCAAGGACAGGTACTACTCCAGTCTGAGCTCTCCCATCTCCAAGATTCAAGACCCCACAGGGTAGGAGAACACTGATTCCTGCAAGCTATACCCTGACAGAAACACACACACACATACACACACACACACACACAGAGAGAGAGAGAGAGAGAGAGAGAGAGAGAGAGAGAGAGAGAGAGAGAGAGAGAAGAGGCAGAGGCAGAGAGATAGAGAAATGTACACACACAGAGACACACACACAGAGACACACACAGACATACACACATACCCACACACACACACACACGTACACACAGAGATACACAGATACACACACGTACACACAGAGACAAACGTAAGTGCTTTCAAAGTGAAGTATCACAAAGCAAGGACTGGGAATAGTTCAGATACAGGAAAGAAAACAAAAAGTCATGTTTGCTGATATGTAGGAAATGTAGAAAATCAAAGATGTCACACTAAATATTTAGAAACAGTAAAAAAGTATAGAAAGTTACCAACCACAACAGTAGTAAACAAAGCTTGACTTTGTAATCCATACAGTAGGAAAGAAAGCTTTGAGACATTTATGACAGAATCAAAAGAAATGTTTGTACTAACATTTTTTAAAGAATTGAATACTTAGAAACAAAACACATGAACCTTTTAAAAAGCTAACCATTTTCACCAATCAAGAATTAGTGGAGGGCTTGTGACTCTTATTATCAATGTGATCTTTTACTTCTCATGATAAATACTATGACTAAAAAAAAACTTGCAGAGGAATGCTTCTCTTACACTTCCTAGAAACAGTCTACCAGGAAGGGAAGTCAAGGCAGGAACTGACACAGCCCACTGCCTTCTGGCTTCCTCTCTGTGGCTTGTTCTATTTGGTTTCTCACAGAACCACCTGTTGGTGGGGGGGGGGGGGGCGGCAGGAGCACCTATAGCTACTGGGCCCTCCCACATCAATTGTCAATCAAGAATATACCCTCACAGGAAAATTTGTTGACGGCAAATCCTCAACTCAAGTTTCCTCTCCCCAGGTAAGTCAAGATTATATCAAGCTAACAAAAGCTAACCAGCACAATTAGAAATATAGTGATAATCATCAAACTGATTTATAGGTTCAATAATCTAAATCATAATGTGTATATGTATATAAATGAGCAGTCAGATTTTTACAAAAATATAAGCACTAAATATATATGGCAAAAAATATACAGCTATATTAAACCTAGAGTGAAACCATAATCAGACACCAGTATTCACCTACACATTGACAATTCAAATCCAACAAGGCAAGCTTTGGTGAAAATGTTAAGTAAAAGAAACTCACTAACACTGATGATGCATGTGTTAATTGGTATAACCAGTTAGGAAAACTGTTGTTACCTAGTATCAGTTGTCTACTTGGTTTATGCTGCTTATATAACAATTTTACACATAAGACAAAAAGCAAATAAACACATACACATACACTCACACATACATGCACACACACATGCACACACAAGAGCAGCCGACAAAGGGGTTCGCCACTGTACTTTGCTTCAATAAAATGTCAAAGTCTAAGAAGACTGAATGTCTAAAAATCCCCCTTCACATTAAATACTCACTACTCAGACCAACAGGGACACCTCTCTCCATATTTAAATCTCTATTGACCACAAGAGATAATTCTGCCACGGGAGAAAGGGGGTGTAATAGGCGGGTGCCCCTAGAGCACCCCAAGATACCCCAAGACCACGGCTAACGACCACTGTTAACTTTAAAGAAAAAGAGAGTTTAATGAATATGAATATACCGGTACACACATGTGTGGGCTCCAGGCACTGTAGAAGCCTAGAGCCCCGAATATTTCGGGGTAGAATTCTTATACCGTACTCTGGGTAGGGGAGGGGGTGCAGGGGGGCGGGCTCAGCGGATAACAGGGCGGGGCCAAAGGTCAGCTTAGGACAGAGTTTAGGAATGCAGGCAGGCAGGCAGGCAGGCAAGCTATTTTTCTGTGAAACAATAGGACCACCTTAAGACATTCATTTCCTGGAATGGGCACATTGTGCAAGCTTCAGAAAGTTCCTGCCTCTGTAAAACAGCACATGGTTAACAGTTCTCATGGTAGGGGTTTCCTGGGTGGTCCCACCCAGATTGTTATATCAGGAATGAGGAATGCAGTCCCAGCCAGGCAATGGGCTCTGAAGGGGGTTAGTGAACAAGTAACTTCTTAGCTTAGCAAACAGAAAGTTAGCATGACAGCACAAGAGGTCAAATCTTAGGTTAGGCCAGGAAAATCTCATCAGGGGCAGAACTCAAGAACACAAAAATCAGTTCAGGGTAATTATTCTATAAATATTTCAGATGCTCCACTATTTTGCAGAAGAAACAAGAGATGAGAGAAGAGGAAGAAGAGGATGGAAGAGGAAAGGGGGGGGGACAGAGACCTGACAGAAGCGGGGGGGGGGGGGGGGCACTCTCTTGAAACCGATTCTAAAGCCAAAATAAACTTTGTGAAGATAGAAAAATCCTGTTTGATTCTTTTTCCTCGACTACCTTCCTGAGGTCCCTGAAACTAGCCAAAGTTGACAGAGTTTCGGTTCCATTGTTAAATGGCAGCTTGCTCAGAACAGAGTTTCGGCTCCATTGTACCACTAACTTAGTTTGTTCAGGGCTCAGATTCTCGGAAAAGCTTTGTTCACAGGATTTATGGCAGCAGCTTGCTCAACTGCTCAGGATACACTTCCTGAGTTCTTGGGACCCACTTGGTCAGCAGCTTGACCTTCTGGACTTCACTCAAGATAAGGCCCTGGGACCGCATTCCTGATATAACAACCTGGGTGGGACCACCCAGGGACGCCCTACCTTGAGAACTGCTAACCATGTGCTGTTTTGCCGAGCCAGGAACTTACTGAAGCTTGTACAATGTGCCCCTACCCAGAGTGCGGTATAAGAATTCTACCCCGAAAATATTCGGGACTCTAGGCTTCTACAGTGTCTGGAGCCCGCACATGTGTGTACCGGTATTCATATTCATTAAACTCTCTTTTTCTTTAAAGTTAACAGTGGCCACTAGCTGTGGCCTTGGGGTGTCTTGGGGTGCTCTAGGGGCGTCCGCCTATTATACTTCACTTACTTTCTGATAGAGTGATGTGAAAATATTGGCAAAGGCATTTGAGGAGGCTCCCTAACTTATCTTAGAAAGAAGGAAGGAAGGAAGGAAGGAAGGAAGGAAGGAAGGAAGGAAGGAAGGAAGGAAGGAAGGAAGGAAGGAAGGAAGGATGGAGGGAGGGAAATCTTAGGCATAGTATTTTAAAAAAGAAAAAGACTAGGCATATTTAAAAAATTCAGTATTTATTTACAATCCATTTACTTTCAAAAGGATGAAGAAGCTGAGAAACACATTCAAGAAGGAAGTAATTTCATCTTACCCATTTGTACTTTTCATAAAGCCAAACAAAGATTTAATTTAGATTTACAGGTCTAAGGGAATCCAAAAAATTCATGCATCAACTGTCCATCCTTAGCTAAGACTTGAATTACATGACTGTGGGCAGACATCCACTCCACATCTAGGCACATGCAGACTGATAATCCTGGTGATCAAAGAGCCTGCGTTAGCCAGTCTCACAGCAACCGAAAAGTCTGCAATAAACAGCAGAGCCATCACAATGCAAGACATCAAGGACATTTGCACAGTAACAACAACAATAAAATTTACACAGGAGAAATCACAGTTGGCAGCTAATCCAATGCCGCTGTGCACAGTAATGGCACCCAGTGTTGTTCTTATTCAAGTATGTACATCATTCTTAGGCTTGGTTTTCACAGAGGTGTCAGTGAACAGACAACACACACGAGAACTTGACACACTATGGAAAACAACAAAGAGGAGGGGACCACTTTGATTTTGTAACAATCCCAAGCCAGTTACACACCTCTACACATAATCGTTCACTGATTTGTACATCTCTAAAAACAGCATTTGAGACTTATAAAAATACTGACACAGGCTCAACCCTTTAAGATCAGATAATCTGACAGATTCTCTGAAACTCCGTCGTTGATAATTTAGCATTCTTGAATCTCTACTGACTCAAAACTATCTCTACCACTGAGTCTCTAAAGCTCACATCCGGAAACTTCTTGTTCTCTGAAATGGCTGGAAAGGTTTCCTCAGTGCCCACAGGAACAGCTGCGGTTTGGGCTTGGGTTTTTCAGGAAAGAGACGTGCTTCACTTTCTGGTGTAGGAAATCGCTCCTTGTAGACTTCAGGGTAAGATTTCTGAAACTAAACAGAAGTCCAGAATGAGTCAAAAAAGACACCAAAGAGCCACCAAAATTGTACAGTCAAATTGTAAGAGTTCTTGACCCGCTTTCCTTCATTTGTGTTAAATATTTGACGAGGATGCCTACAACTCTACCTTATCCTTCCTTAGGTCCAGTCTTCAGCCGAAATTGTCCTTGTAACCCGATCCCTCAGAATGCTCTCAATGTTAGCAATATCCAGACTTCACTGTGAATACCAGTCACAAGTAAGTTTGAATTGAAAATGAAATTTGTTCTACACAATTAAAGAAGAGTGTGGCCCAACTATGTTTTATAGTCTCCCTCCTTCTCCAATTCAGGCGGGCCAGATTCTACCTAACAAAGAAGAGTAACATGCTATGGTATGATTCTTGGGATAAAGGATGGTAATGTATTCTTCCTTCAATATTCACACTCAACATGTCTCTAACATTAGCAGAATTAAAATGAGAAAGAAGCCCAGAACCCCAGTGCTCAGGGAATGGTCCTATGCATACTGTGGCCAGAAATCCAGCAATGCAGTAAGGGTTGAAAACCAGGAGTGGGAGGCACCACTTCCAATCCCAGCACTCCAAAGGCAGGGAAGAAAGGATGGCTAGGTCAAGGCTGGCCTGGGCTACAGAGTGAGACTCTGTCGGAAAAAATGAAAAACAAAAAGGAGAGATCTAAGTACCATCCACCTGAGTGAAGACCAGTCTTTATGATGGCCAAGTACACATAAGGCTGGGATGGGAAATGTCCTCCTAATGCCTTGTTTCCAGTACTTGGTTCTCAACACACGACTTTGGGAGGTCTTGAAAAGCAGAGCCTGGCTAAAGGAAATGAATCACTGGAAAGTCCCTGCAGGTATATTGCACTATCCATTTCCACAGATGCTCTCTGGCCCAGGGTGACATGACTAGCCTCTACACATGCTTCTGCTACCACACCTCAATTGTTCCATCATCCCTTACCTGCCACAATGAATGTATTCTCTGATACTTGGAGTCAACGAAACCTTTCCCACCTCTCAAGTTGCTTCTATCCATTCACAGCAACAAAACCTAAGTGATGTAGTGAAATGATGCAGTGAAGTGATGCAGAGAAGTGATGCAGTAAAGTGATGCAGTGAAGTGATGCAGTGAAGTGATGCAGTGAAGTGATGTAGTAAAGTGACGCAGTGAAGTGATATAGTGAAGTGATGCAGTGAAGTGATGCAGTGAAGTGATGCAGTGCACCTTTTCTGTTCTCTAAGATCCTTGGCTGTGCTGCCTCACTGAAGAGGAACTGAGTCTGGCTGATTGGAACACCTAGTGGGGTCAGAGACGAGAAACCACACTGACAGTGCCTATCTAAAAATAACAGCTTCTGGGAGGTGGTTCAGTGGGCTGAAGTGCCTTTGCAGAGGTTGAACACTAAGGTGTACTGGAGAACTGACTCCTAACAGGTACCCTGACCTCTACCTCTACGTGCACACACACACACACCCAAAATATTTTTCTTACAGTTAACTTCTTTGAAGTAATTGTTTCGCTGATTCATATCATGTCAGGTGCCAAATTAAATGACAAATATTAGAACCTAACTCTACAAGAGTAGTACTCAATAATGAACAAAAGATGGAACCTGGGTAAAGACTACAGTGGACCGAGCAACCACGTTTCTGCGACACCGAGCGTAAGTGAGGAACACAAGTGCTCTTATGAGATTTACACAAAGCCCATGATCAGAGGGAAAAAGGAAGAAACAACCCAAGAACGGAGAAGAGAGCGAGGCCTCCTGAAGAACAGCTTCATCACCTGCTTCAGCTTCTTTCTCTTCTCCTTGTGGGAGAGTTTGGCATCTGCTATGACTTCTTCCAACAAGGCTGCCAGGGGCTCCTGAGAGCCATAGGCCCTTTGGTATTCAAATTCCTCAGGGCTAATTTGACGGCAAAATGAAGGCACAGACAATGTGATATCCATATCAGCTCCAGGGTATTTTATCTGAGGCAAAAACACAGAATTAGATTAAGCCAAAACCACCATGTCTCCGGGCAGGAACAGGATATTGTCTTCAATTTGCTTAACCATATTGAAAAGGAAAGTGTTTTCATGCTTTCAAAACAATAGCACTTAAAGCTACAGCCTTAAATTTAAAATGTAAGGTTGTTTTATTTTTCTGAACTTGAGACTCACTCTAAAAAACAAAAGCAAAACCCAGTAAGCAACAAAGAACCCTTATATGTGTCCTTCAATAAGACCTGAAGTTTAAATAGAAATCAGGGGCTGGTGACTGGGTAGAGGCACTCTAGAAAAGCCTGGAGACATGAAAAGTCTTTACAGATTGATTCAGCCACAGCACAAGTCCATCTTTACAAGACCAAGCTCATCTGTGGGCAGATTAATCAGCATTGCCCACCCTTGATCCTCAGAAGCTCGGGCTCGCAGGCTAAGGCCTGCTATGTATGTGAGCACACACACCCAGCAAGTACCCACAGCACGGTACCTGCTCTAACCCATCCTCCATCTTTACTCTTCAAAGTCTGAGCCACAAAAATATCAGGAGAGGAAAAAAATGTTAAAACTAAAACACTAGTAAGATTATGTGTTTTAGCAATGCAAATGGCAAGGGCGCGCGCGCATGTGTATGTGTGTGTGTGTGTGTGTGTGTGTACATATATAATATACATACATATACTACATACACATTATATCCAAAGCAGAGGCAAAGGTGAAATGAACACTTATTTTCTTATGCCACTGACATAAATTAAATTTAAACAATCAAACTAAAAGGAAATTTGGAATATGCTGTCAATACTTAAAATATACTGTCTTTGACCCAGCAATGTTGCACCTGGGAATTTACTCATAGAAAATAGTTGTAGATTAGCTCCCTCCCCCCAAAATCTACCTATAAAAACATTTACTAATACATCACTTGAAAATAGAGAGAAATAAAGAGACATTCTAAATATCAACCAAAGCAGGACACGGTAGCTCATGTCTATAAACCCAAGACTCAGGAAGCTGAGGCGGGAAGACTGTCCCCAAATTTGAGGCCAACCTGGGCTACATAATAAGTTCCAGGTCACCTTAGTCTTCAGTATGAGACCCTGTCCTAAAACTATGAAGTAAAATCAAACTAAAAATTTGAGAAAAAAATTAAACTAAGAGCACCATGCTTAGTTATGTTTATATTCCTATTATGGAATACGGATGTTATCAATAATAACAAGAGTGCCAACAGCAGTTTGCTGTATAACGAACATGAAGTCATTACGTAAGCACTTTCTGTATGTAGTAGCCAAACAAAACAGTAACTATCCTTCCAAATTTACAGGAAAGGAAAAGAGGGACTGAGAGAAAAGTAAAGCACAGTGCCATTGCTTCATTTGCCCAACAAGAAGGCAGAGCAAAGAAAATGCACACCATCAGTACAAACACCATTTACATGCAAAGTGCGCTCTGGGTACAAGTGGCAACCAAGACTATTTGAAGATAGGGATAATGTTCCATTGTATTGATAAGTAGGAAAAACTAAGTTGCTAAGCAAGACAAAAAAAGCATGGAGAAAGGAGAGAGAAATGAAATTGATAAATAGATATTACACACATTTTAGTGAACTGCTATGTTCTATTTTCTGTATGTATAATCTATATTTCCAAGCTTGTTCAATGTATTAGATTGATCTCCATATAGCGGGGATTGATATCATAAACCAAACATGCATCCCATGGTAACCCATGGTAACAGCAAACTCTGACAGTGTTTAGTACATGCCAAGACCTACTATACACACTTTGCTCATATCAATTCATTTAATCCTTATTAAAGATGGCAGAGGAGGCTGGCAAACTTACTTGGCTTCCCCGTCAATCCTACAGAACTAACAGGGTCTCATCTTTACCTGGACTCTTCGCAGATGAGCCACACGCTCTTCTATGGAGGTCTGCAGGGCCAAAGGAACTTTCAGAATCTCCTGGTGATTGTCCATCAGAAATGTCACCAACCGAGCAGCTAGCAACTCATCTAAGTCTACTTCATCCTTAGAGCACAAGATGCACCGGGAAAATGTCTGAACCATCTAAAACGAAGGGCAAGAGAGGGTGGAGATAGCAGAAATGTGTGACCTTGTTGTCTTTCTAGAAGATAAATGTGAAGAATTGGGAAGAAGTGACCCAAGGGACAAGGCACACATCTCACCGGGCACGTAGTCACATGTGGACAACTCAAATGGTAATCTTCCCTAAGAGACTTAGCAGGAAGAAACTTGTCTGAGGAATTGTTAAAACTCCATGTTATACAAGGTTTTATATGCATATACATTTGCATGCATGAATACATACACATATGCATATATATTCTGAAAATCCCATGAATTTAGGACTTTAAAGTTCAAGCTTCTTATAGCCGCTTGGCCAAGCAATACCCCAGTTCCGCTGCTTGTTTTGTGCTGTTTCTCAGTCTTTCCCTGGCTAACTTAGTCTGTCTACAATTTGAGATACACACTTGAGAACTGTCTTTGAACAAAGCTATATCAAGTGGCAAGACTCTTTTTAAGGTAACAGTAGATATAAATCTATAACTAATGTAAGAATACAGTTTCCATAGAATTCATATCATAACTTCCTTCAAAGCTATGCTCTGGATTAACCTCCTTTTCCTTCTAATTTATTTGCCAACCATCTCACATCAAAACCTACAAGCACAAAGTCACATTGTATTTATTAAGTCATATTAAAACTATCTTTCCTCAACACTGTGTCACGTTATCTTCATGTACATATATAAAGAGAGGCAGAAATTTTTGCTGGGAAACAATAAATTTTATAGACTTAAGAATGCTTTGAAATCATGTTTAAAATTTTATACTTACATCCATACACACACACACACACACACACACACACACATATATATATATATATATATACATACACACATAGTGTGTGTGTGTGTGTGTGTGTGTGTGTGTGTGTGTGTGTGTGTGTGTTATAGGGAAGATGTACAAGGTTTCTTTGACTTTTCAGAAAGGTCTCTTTAACCTCCTTTAACCTGAGAAAGGGCTGTGCATGCTCCTCTAAAGCTGGACCGGGTGATCCCCAGGAAGTGAGCAGTGGTTTCTAGGGCATAAGGAGGACACACATGGTATTAAAGAAACAATCTCTCCACAAGACTCTTTTCGAGGAAAACAGAGAAGCAGAGTATAATATGCAGTAGGAACTGTCAGGAAGAAGTAGGGAGCAGAGATCCTGGCTAAAGCATACAAAGTTCCAATTAAGAGAAAGTTCTAGAAATCTACCCATAGCATCACAGCCATAGCTACTAATAACAATACATGGAATGTCTCAAAACTGCTAGAAAAATAATAAGTGATGTGACAGGCATATTAATTAGTTTTAATTAAATATTTCTACAGTGAGTTCATATGCAGAAAAACTTGGTTGTCATTGGCACTCAGTGGCTGACTTACCTTGATTATCTATAGTTAAATTTTAAATGTAGAGAATAGATGGTAACTGATCTTTGGTGGTCTTATACTCCCCCTTCTTTATTTTATGAAGATATGTTTTTAGGGTATGATGTGTTCTTCTATTAATAGCTCGAATTTGAGGATTATAGGGTATACTCGTCTTATGAACAATAGAATAGTCATTGTAAAATTTTTGGAACTTGATGTTAGGACATGTAGTCTATTATTAGTTTTAACTATTTTGGCATGCCCAAATAGACAATGATTTTTTTATATTTTTAACTTTTTTGGTATGGGTGGAGGCAAAAAAAATTTTAGAAAGGGTATTCAAAGTAATATGAACAAATTGTAATTTTTTAAAAGAAGCAACATGAGTAACATCTATTTGCCAAATATGATTGGGTGATAAGCTTTTGGGATTAACTCCATAGTGGGTACAGAAAGAAACTACACAAGATGGGCAACTCTTGACAATGACAACAGCTTATCTTTAGAAAGTTTGTATTTAAATGTTAAAGCTTTAGTATTAAGATGAAATTTTTTGATGAGCTTGTTGTGCAGCTTTTAAGTGTGATTTACAATAGGACTAATTTAGTGGCCTCATCGGCTAGCTGGTTATCATAGCTTAGAGGACTTACAAGGTCTGAATGTATTCTAAGACGGCACACAAAAAGGGCATGTTTGTGATGCCAGAGCAAAGTTTGTATCTGAAAGAGACAACTCTTTCCTGCAGAAACAGTAGTAATGTTTCTGGCTGCTTTTTAAGGGTCCCAAAACCTTATTAACATAGACATTATTTGTATATAAATTAACAGGAACATCTAAAAATTACTGTAAAGCTACAAATACTATAGCCAATTCGGCAACTTGTGTAGCTGAGTGTTAATTTTTTCCTTTAAAATGATACCATTAGCAAAGACTGCAGACATCCCATTAGAAAACTCATCTGTAAACACATCCACCACCTCAGCTATAGGGTGCTGAAAAACAACTTTAGGAAAACACACAGGGAGATTAAGAAAGAACTGTAACAATTTACAACTGGGATAGCAGTCTCTACAGTCTTAACAAATTCATGAGCAGGTTTGGGTTTTATTCCTGTCTCTTTTTTTTTTTTTTTTTTTTTTTTTAAATAATTTTGTCAATGTTTAGTTAAATTTTGTCGGGACTTTGTAGTTTTTATGTTTTAATTTATCTTTTTTTAAATTAACATTTTATTTGTTGGCCAGCCTTTTGAGGGTGGTCTTTTTGAGGATCTTTATTTTTTGATTTAAGTCGGGAAAGGGTTTGGAGATTAAGCTGCTAACTGCTTAGTTAAAATTTGTCGGGATATTGCAGCGCCCATGTTTTAATTTACCCTTTCTTTAAATTAATTTTTTATTTGTTGACTAGTTTTTTGAGGGTGGTCTTTTAGAGAATCTCTAGTTTTCAATCTCACTGGGGCCTCCACCTATGACGCCTGTGTTACCTAAATGAACCGCAAGTCGGGCAAGGGCCTGGAGATTAGGAGACACAAGGAGACACCAGTCATTCTTGAACAGAGAATGTCGTTTATTGAAGCTTAGGGGAAGCCTTATATATTGAGGTTGCTTTTCTTTTTTTTTTACCTCTAGTAACTTTTGTAGTTTACACACAACTTGACCTTAGTCAGCTTTTTTGTTTTGTGCTGACTTCTTGATTCCTTAACCGCAGCACCTGCTTGGGCAATGTTCTGAGAATGGAACAGATCAGCTGGCTCCAGTAAACACCGTAGGATATAAATAGTGCTGAGCCCTGGGGGTTGCAAGCCAGCCTCCACTGACCACCCTTCCTTTTATACAAAAAAGGACATTTAGTCTAGGCCTCTCTTAGGTGGCACAGGACATCAGATTGTATCTCATTTGTCATTAGAGAATTTTGTAGTACAAGGCAGAACATTTTATTTTAAGTTGATTATAATTTTTCTATACCTTACCCATCATTGGCTTATTAGCTGGTTTTTAGTATGTTAATTTATACTTTGTTAAGTGTTGAATTATGAGCAATAGCACGGAGCACATTTTGGGTGGCCATGTTGACTTGGGCTTGCTGCCAGCTCTGTCTTCTTAGGAACATGATGAGAAGCAATGTTCTTCTCAGCATTAAAGCTGCTAATGAAATTGAACTTGTCCATTTTTTAATTATTTTTACGTTATGATATATATTTGTAACTAATTGATTAATGTTATTGGGAGGCACTCTGATCTTATTTATTGTAATAATCTTTTTAGACAGGTATTATAATTATCAAAAGCAGAGTTTTAGGGTTTTTATAAGAATTTAATGTCTGTATGTGTTTAGTTTTAACTTTTAAAATATGGGGAGCAAGAGGCCATATATGTTTTTTAAAACTAATATATTTGCTCTTGTAACAAGGAAATCTGTAAGTTAGCAGATCCAGACCCTGGGGCTAGTCAGGGTCAAAAACCTCATGTTACATATAGCAGAACAGCACATGAATCCATAAATTAATGAAATTGTCAATTAAAAAACATCTCCTCTCCTCCCACATTGTCTAGTGTCTAGGCCAGCTGGGTATTCTACTCCTATACACCTGAATCCACTATCTCTGCTACTTCTCCCGCCACAGCCGAGCTCTCGCTGTCTCCTGTGCTGGAACAAGGGAATGTGGTTTTCCTATGCTATCTGCGCACATTCATTGTCTTCCTGTTGACTGTAGGCAGCCATTCAGAAAATGGTAAGCAAGGACATACTAAAGGGAGTGCCTGTTCCCTGATCCCTCTTCACTTTGTGCTGTGTCCTTCAAGGTCCTTAAGCTGGAAAGCACAATACGTCTGGGTGGACAGCCTCCCTCCTGCTTTCATCTGGCTGCTCAGAGCAGGGATTCAAAAACATAGGTCACAGTAGATGTTAACAATCAACCTACCAGAGTTCGGGTGCCAAAGCCATCACACAACGGTGGCATCTCTTTGTTTAAGCAGATCCTTGCCATCATCCTCATCAAGAGCTGTAACTTTCTCCTGTTTTCAGGAGGCAGAAGGAGACAACAAATCTGAAATGCCTCAATTGCCATTTTTTCTTTCTGTAGCAAACCTGATTCCAAAAAGAAGTTCCATCTTTTAGTACACAGCCTCCTTCCTCATACTTTTATAATTTAAATTATACAAAATGTTTTCACATAGTCAATTACACCTGGCAAGTTCTACAATATGCATGCTCTGTGACTTACAAATTGGCACAGAAAATACAAACCACTAAGCAGGGATGAGATAGGGGACAAACACAGCCATTTTCCCTCCCAGCTACAACCACATAGACAGAACAAGTTCACAGCACTCTTTCTACTACACCAGGAGCAGTCCGGCTATCACTGAAACATTTAAAATGATCAAGAATACAAGCTATAGAATGTATTCTTTAACACAAAGAAAACCATGGTCACCTTGAGAGCTGCAGAAAAGGCATCTAATAAGTTCAACATCCTTTCATGATAAAAATCCTGACCAAATTCAATATAGAGGACTGTACCAAGGGGCTGGAGAGGTGTCTCAGTGGTTAAGAGCACTGGATGCTCTTCCAGAGGACCTGAGTTCAATTCCCAGCCCCAATATGGCAGTTCACAACTGTTTGTAGCTCTGGTTGCAGAGGATCCGACACCCTCATGCAGACATACATGCAGGAGAAAACACCACTGCGCATAAAATAAAAATAATTTGTTTAAATATTTTTTAGCTTTTAAAAAATATTTATTTTTAACATTAAAATCTAATTACAACATTTCCTCCTTCCAATATGTTTAAATATTTTTTAAAATCCATGTTCAAAAACAAAAACACAATGGATCATAACTTAAACACAATAAAATCCATTTACAGTAATAAGTAGTTGGGACCAAGAAATGGCTCAGCAGGTAAAAATGCTGTCCGAACAGACCTGATGGCCTGAATCTGATCCTTGCAATCACTGCAAAAAGCCCAATGCAGTGGCACATATGTAAGCATGCCTACAGTAAAATGGAAGACAGAGAAGGAACTGCCCAGAAGCACAGACAAACAGACGGGCTGCCTCAGAAATGAGGTAGAAGGGAGCAACCAATACCCAAAAGTTGCCTTCTGATCACACACGTGTCCCAACACAAGTGCCCACATTCTCTTACACAGACACACAGAAGAAAGAGGGAGACATTAAAACAAAAGAAAGTTTTGTTTGAGAGAAAAACTGAGGCAGAGAGACAGAAAGAGAGGGAGATACGATTTGTATTATACTGATGGAGGAAATCTGAAAGCTTTCTCTAAGTATGCCTATGCTCCTCACATTTTATTCAATACAGCTGTGTTTAATTGCACACAGCTGGAGAAATTACACCACCTGACTTCAAAATACTATACAAGGGGTGGAGGGATGGTCCAGCGGTTGAGAGCACTTATTGTTCTTCTAGAGGATATTGTTTGTATCCCAACACTCATGCCAGGCAACTCAAACTCCAGTTTCAGGGGACCCAATGCCCTCTTCCAGCCCCTGTTGAGCAGCAATACAGAGGCGCATACAAAGCTACACAGTACAAACGAAAGGAACAGAATAGACCCTCAAAGTAAACCCATGCCCTTACAGCCAAATGATTGTCAACAGTGGTGCTAAGGACTCACATAAGACAGCCACCCCAACAATACTGAAAGCTATCCCCATAAAGAGTGAAGCTAGCTCCCTACTCCTTCCTTACTCTCACAAAATACAACCTCAAAATGGATAAAAACTTCAGTGTAAAACTTGACATTATGAAACCTCTAGGACATCAGACAGGCTGACTTCAAACCCACAGCATGCCTCCTGCTTCGGCTTCCCGGTTCTAGAGTTACAGGCATGAGGCACTAAGTCTTAAATGGAATGATTGTGTTACAAGACGTAAGCTAGGAACAGAAAGACAAGGGAAGTGCCTCAGGACCTCAGTCACATGCAGAATCTAAGAGCTGACCTCAAAGAACTCAGGAGTACACAAAGTGAACTGGTAAGGAGCAGCCAAAGACGACCAGAGGCTCTGGTACACTGTTTCATAGTCAAGTGGCAGCAGACGACAGTAACACCAAAGCTGTATGAATATGAAAGTATTTTTCATAGTTTCACGAAGAGGAGGAGGAAGGGCAGTGATTCTAGGCCAGCAAGATGGTTCAGCAGGTGAAAGAAGGTACTGCCATCAAGTCTGGTGATCTGAGTCTGAACTGTGGGACCTACACAGTAGAAAGTGAAAACTGATGGTCCCGAGTTGTCTTCTGACTTCCACATGACATGTACATGCTCATACACACATATGCATACCCACACACACACAGAAATGTGGCTTAAAAATTGTAAATGGCTGCACTTCATCACTAAGACGTGGCCTCGTACTCATGTACCAATACTTTACTAGGGCTTTAATCCATGTGTTCTGAATAAGCAACGATATGGTATTCTTCTTATTGTGTATTTCTTAGGAAATCATCTCTCTTTTATAAATGTCTATTAAAAAGTCATGCCCTTTTTATTATATTGTCTTATTTCTTCTGAATATATTCTAATGTGTTAGCGACCTGACATGTTGCTGTGACAAAATAATTGAAAAGGGGCAACTTAAGGAAGAACTTCTGGCCCCCAAGTTCGAGGGTATCGTCCCTAATGGGGAGGGGCCACAGCAGCAGGAGCTGGGGTGGCTGGCCAGTAGAGAAGCAGAGAGGGATAAACACCTACACTCAGTCCACTGTCTCCTTCATATTCAGTCTGGGGCTAGACCATCACTGCTCACAGGAGGGATCTTCCCAACTCAATTGCCTAACCCAGACACTTTCAGAGACCGAACTGTTTCCATGGGGACTCCATTCTACTATTTTATGTGTATGGCTGCTTTCGGTATACCACATGTGTGCCTGGTGCCAATGGAGGCCAAAAGAGGACACTGGATCAGCCACATGTGGGTACTTGAAATCAAAGAGTCCTAGAAGAGTAGCAAGCACCATTGACCACTGAGCCATCTCTCCAGCCCCTCCAACAGTGATTCTAAATCCCACCAACTTTACACTTAATATTAACCATAAAGTCTGGCTTCAGGTATGTTCTAAGAGATATAATAAGCATATGCTATTAGTCTCTTCTCTTTGCAACTTAATGGCATATTCCTTTTTGGGTGTATTTTTATGGCCCAGAATATTTTTATTGTCTGGTATTTTATTGTTTTTTGTTTATCTTTCAATAACTCTTAACTCAAACTAAAGAACCATCTTTGTCTTGAAAACAAAAACTACACAACAGAGCTTTCATGGTTCCATTTGCCAATCGGACATTATTGGTGAGCAAGATGGCAGTAAAACAGACAGTCTGGAAGCCATGGGTATAAAAGGAAATGTTGACAAATGATAAATATTGTTGGCGTTCGTGAGAGAGTAAGTGCTAATAAAAAATTCTAAAGTGACTCATGGGCCAGAAGAGAGGGTTAGCTAAATGCCTCAACCGTGTTTGGCGAAAACACAGACTTCAGAAGTTACTGGAAACAAAGACAAGGCTGGATCACCTCAGTGTCAAAGCTCACAACTGTAACAACACCCACAGGCCACACACACTGCTGAGGGCCTTTCCTTCCATCAGGAAGCATTGGAGAAGGCTCACTTAGTCCTTTTCTAACACAGAAGCCAAGAGTCAAAGCCAGATGAGCAAAGGGAAGAGGCGGGAAGAGCACTTTCAGAAGTCCTACACATAGCCCTGTGGCCCCCGTTTCTTCACAGCGACAGAGCACATCTGAACCACAGATGAGCTAAAGCTGAACATTTTCAGGCTTGCTGGGAGGGCCACTGGTTTGGCCCAGTCTGCACTTCTCTATGCCTCAATGTCTTTCTTTCTATTACTTCTGACTGAGAGCCAACATCACACCTGATCTTTCCATCCAGGTGTGGAGAAGAGCTCTTACGCTGGGAACTGCCCTTCAGGTAGCCGGTCCTGGATCATACTGGACATGTCTCCATCTTGGATATTGTATCAGCCTCATGTCATTATTGTTGCTACTGCTGCTATTTATGGGAAATTCTGTCTAGAAGCTGGTCATGCCAGCCAGCAGGGGCCATAGGCCATAGTTTTCCTCAAAGTGGTGGCTGTTCTGGTGCAGGGGCACCAGAAACAAAATTACACAACATTGCTGGTAGATGAACATTACGGGGTGCACAGCAAGAGATCTATCATTCTCAGATCCCCCCCCCAAAAAAAGTCTCCCTGACTCCTTTTTTCTACATTTCCGGATGGTATATTCCAAACAGGAGACACTTCTAATTTGAATAAAGCCAATTTTATTGAATTTTTATTGTTTAAGCTTTCTGTATGTATGTCTTTATCTACCCAAGATTGCAAGCTTCTCCTACATCTTCTTCTGGTGGACTTTAGTTTGATTTGCTATTTTTTGAGTCTATGATCCACTCTAATATAAAGTTTGGATAACTATGAAAAAAATACAGAGGCTCACCTTTGCCAGTTGTTCTAACATCATTTACTGAAAACATTATCCTTTCTCTTAGTTTCTCCTGAAAAATCCTCTTGACTAATGGTATATGAAGGTTTGAAATGAAATACGAAAGCAATGAAATATGAAAACTCTTAGGAGGGTCTGGAAGTCCCAGAAAAGCCAACAGAGTCATGTCTGTTAAAAGGAAAGGAGGTCAAAGTTTCATTTTTAAAAAGAAGAAAAAAGATCATGTTGAAATGAAAAGATTAAAATACACACCAACTGGCAAGATTTCTTTTTCTTAAAGAAAGACGCAGCAGGAGATTTTAAGGAAAGGCAGGCAAGCAGGTTACCATGGGGAATTATTCAAAAGTAGATATAGGCTCTCCTGTGCTCAAGATGATATTCTTTCTCGCATGAATCTCAAATTCAGCACTAATAATTCCTTGGGCTTTTAGGCTCAGAAAGTTCTTTACTCATCCAAATACTGGATAAGGATGAATTACATTTCACATTACATCTTAAAATATTTTTTATCTTTACATTGCTGAAATGGTATGGAAAGAATCTTAGGCTTTCCTCCCAAAAGTCCTGTCAATTGTCTTAATGATCACTGATATATTACATCCAAGGAAAATTGAGACATTTCCCTAAATTGCTACCTTTAGGAAATATATGGCTCCACTTTTCTTCAACAATCGTTGGAAATATTTGAGGGTGAGTGGACATCTCTATTCTGGCCCAGCTGCATCTTCAAAAGCTCCAGTCACAAAATTGGAACCCAGAATGCAGATGACGTCACCACCAAGAACAAGAAATAGACAGAAACTAGAGCCCTCTGTCTGGGCAAGCACACAAGTCACTCTCTGAGCAAAGAGCTAATAAGGATCAAGGACCTTGAGGTGGCCTGAAGAACATAAAGGCAGGCAGAGACGGCATACTGTTCTCAAATCACCTGAGAAAAAACAGTGAACAGCACCCGTCATCTGGATGCTCTACACTATATGTACATGCGCGCGTGTGCGCGCGCGTGCGCGCGCACACACACACACACACACACACACACACATAGGGGGATTAAGTTGTTTTATTGTAAATAATTGTCTTTGTCTATGAGTTTAATAAAAAGCGCTGATTGGCCAAAGGCAGACAGGAAGTGTGGGCAGGGCTACCAGAAAACTCTGGGAATAGGAAGAACAGAGCAAAATGCCAGAGAGAAGCCAGAAGAAGCAGAGGACAACCATGCTGCTCTGAGAAAAGGTACCGAGCCACATGGCTGAACGGGATAAGAGTCACAGGTTAGATTAAGGGTAAAGAGTTAGCAAGGTATATGCCTGGGCCTTAGGCCAATCAGCCTAAAACTATTGTAAGCATCTCTATGTGTCTCTGCAGGTCTGTGGGTCTGCGGGTCTAAACCTTGAGGTTAGTCCCAAAAGTCAGGGACAGAAACCTCTTACTACACACACGCATGCACGCACGCATGCACCCATGCATGCATGCATGCATGTACCTAAGACTACCGAGTCAGAAGACCCAGGTCATAATGACTCTAATGAGTGACAATGACATTTTCAAGATTCAAATAAGGAGGAAATGATAAATAACAAAGAGCTATCATCTCAGCCTTCCAGTCATTAGCAAGTAAACCAGACACCACACCTGAAATGGAATAAAGAAATGGGAACTGAGTGAACTTGGTCCATGCAGCAGCAAGCTGGAGTCCATATTCCCAAACACTTGCTCCATCTACTGGAAGCACTCATATAACATCAACTTGAATCATCAAAACCCCGAGCCCCAGACTACCAGATCCTTCCATTTTTCTTTCTTAAAAGCCATAAAGATAAATTCGTACATGAGTCTCCTGTTTCCTAAAATATGTAAATTAATCAAGTTTCTTTTAAAAGCTCACACACACAGTTCAAACCAGAGATACTTAGAAGATATTTATAGCAGCAAGGTTAGCACAAACCAACAGTAGGATCACTCAGGTTCTAAACACCCCACCTGACTCCCATCTCATATGCTTATCCACCTTCATCTACCCTCAATACGTAAATTACCTAACACTCCACAAGTCAATGGACTGTGTGGTGTGGAATGCAGAATAAAAGTTGATGCTCATCTTGGAAAATAAAGAACAGCTGAGGCAGCTGCTGGCTTGGTTAGACTCCGAACATTTTGAATATTTTGCAATTATTGGTAAAGAATACGTGTTGTCTGATTTCTAACAGAGTCTTGCTATATAGCCCAGCCTGGCCTCAAATGTGTGATCCTCCTGTCTCAACTTCCTAAGTGCTAAGATTACAGGCAAGGGCTACCACAGCTGTGTCCTTCCTTTGAACACTATTAAAATGGACTTGAGATACGCAATCCTATACATCGGTAATGACTAACAGCTCTTGGGGCCACATCTCTGGTCACAAGGTTTACCATGTTCAATCAAGCAAAGGCATGAACCTCTAAGAAGAATATAAGCTAAAGTGAAAATCACATCCATTGAAAAATGCTATGCAATTTCAGCTTCCACATAAAGCAGACTGATTGCTCACTTTAAAAGACAACATCCTGCTTCAATCGAGGCACATGTGACTTCAATCAAGGCAACATCCTATTTTAGTCAAAGTCAAGAAGTTTAAGAGATGAATCAACTCTATGAAATTCAACCTACATATCTAGGTATTTTATTTTATCCACAGACCATATTAGATACTCTTTGTTAATCATGCAAATAAATTATTATTATAATCTTCCACAGTCTAGGTTTTCTTTTTTACTACAGGAAGATACTTAATTTAAAAAATAAAAAAGCAATTTCCAATGCAGGTGTCTCAGTCATGTTCACTTTGGAAGGATTAATAAAAGAGCAGGTTAGCACATTTTACCAGACACATTCGATAGTTGTGATGGATTGAATGTTGGAATAGGTGTGGCCTTGCTAGAGGGAGTGTGTCACCCTGAAAGCAGGCTTTGAGGTCTCATATATGCTCAAGATATTCCCCAGTGTCTCAGTTTATCTTCCTATCGCCTATGAATCAAAGATGTAGAAGTTTCCAGCACCATGTCTGCCTGTGCACTGCCATATTCCCAGCCACCATGCTCCCCACTATGATGGTAATGGACTAAACCTCTAAAACTGTAAGCTGCCCTCTCAATGAAAAGTTTTCCTTTATATGAGTTACCATGTTCATGGTGTCTCTTCACAGCAAAAGAAACCCTAAGACAATGGTCTATTCTGGCTAGTAGCTAAAGATAATAAATCTCCTAAGACCCATCACTCTCTACCTCAAATCTTTTATATTTTATGTGATAACGAATTCTGATATCGACTTGGAATGAAGCCAGCTTTAATTCCTAGCTCAGCTCAAAATGAATAAGTATGAAGGGCTAATGATATAAAAACAGATTCAAATTGGAATTTGTATTTAAAAAATGCTCCAAGTCATTCTGTTTCCAAATCAAATAATTTTACTATAATATCATAAAAATGGAAAGTGAGAAGAAACTATAAGAAATGATTTTTCAATCCACTCTTTAGAACTCTAGTCTAACCAACACTAATTGCAGTAGGTAAAAATAATGAGACTGTATTCATTTATTCTCAAGCATCCTCAATAGCAGCAAGAGGTCATTAGTCATGAGATGCAATCATAAGCCCTCAATCAAACTCAGCTGAAAACAAAATACCAAAAACACTCAATAGTCTCAAGACTCTACAACAGAACTGGGTTGGTGGTACATGCCTGTAAACCAGTACTCATATAGAAGAGGAGGGTTAGGAGTTCAAGGCCAGCCTCAGCTACATAGTGAGTCTGAGGCCAGCTGGGTCTGCATGAGAATCTATCTAAAAATCAAATCAAAACCAAAATATCCATAAAAGATTAACTGGGCTTAAATAAAAAGCCCAAAAGACTTACTAGTCTTACACTGTCATAATAAATTAAAAAGGTCCTCCATTTATCCCCAATGGTAACTTATAAAAATAATCACTCCTAAGACAAGGTGGCTCGGTGGGTGAAACATTTGCTATGGAACCTGTATAAATCTGGAAAGAGAAAACCAACTGCACAAAGTTGTCCTCTGAGCTTGACATGTGCATCATGGCATATTCACAAACATACATCGCACACACACACACTCACATTGCATACACGCCACATACATGCATAGTTAGTATTACACACATAATTTATAATGACTGTATCTGTTACTCTCAGAGAACTTATGGAAGCATGAATCTAGAGTATACTGCTGAGTTCAGGTAACTCATTCACATAAGGCTGACATTTCATTCAGATGCTATGGAAGGGATGTAAAGAAAAATAAGACAAGTAAAAATAGAAGGGAAAAGATTGCTAATGCCCAGGATGCTGAGGAACAAGGATATGCTAATTCCTCTCACATCTATGCAAATGACGATATTCACACAGCATGCATCTGACAAGAAAAAAATACAGCCCATAGGGAAATCTGATTTCCAAAAAGAAAGGAACAATAGCAATAATGGACGTCCCCTTTCTACCATGTTTCTTTCATGGTGTAAATTCTAAGGTATAAATCTATATAAAGAATAAAAACAAGTCTTATGTGAACAATGTTACTGCATTTATTTTGCATATTTCAAGTATCAAATAGTCCTATGAAAATGTTTCATCTAACAAAAATAAATTACTTTCTAAATGACATACCTTCTACATTGGCTGCTCATAAGTCATACCTCGAGTCATACTATGATGTAGTCGTGAAGAGTAAATGTCAAATTTATACTCTTCTCTACCGACAATCTCATACTCTTCTACAACATCCTGGTCCTTCCTTTAGAGATAAAACCTGCTGGTCTTTGTTTCGGGTTTTCCCATCAGGTTAACTATTTTCTTTTACTCTTTTCTGGATCAAGAATTAAGCAATCTACCACTTTTTATTTCAAAAATGCATATAAGACTAGTTTTTACTGTGCAGGAAAGGTACTATACAGGCCGCTGGAGGCAAAAGTTACCAACAGTTTTATCTGTGGATCCTGAACTGGAGCAACATTGTCATGGTTGCTATGGAGGTAACCAACCACTTACTGATTGGCTGTGGAGCCCTGCTCTGCGGGAAGGAATTAAGACACTAGTGGAGAAGCTCCCACTACTGTTTTGGTCAATGTTAGACGCATCATCGGCCTTCTGAATATTCTTGCTTATGGCCATAGTGTTGCCATCCGCTTTGGTCAAAGATGTTTGTCCTTCGTAGATGATGGTCACTGCAAAGACTTACAGCTGCTCAAAGTACTGAGAGTAAGTGACAACTGAATGTTGTCCCATAAATGAGACATTTTATCACCCCCTCCAAGACTCAGGGAGCATCACAGAGAAGAAGAAGAAAGAATAGAAGCCAGAGGAAGGGGGTGGTGCTGTCTTCCAGGTGTGACATGGCTGTTGTCCCCGAGAGCTCACAGCACCTATGATTACCTGCATAAGATTGGGCACAGCACCATTGAATCGTGAATAAAAATCTATATAGTCAGGCAAAGATCACTGAGGGAAGGTCAAGAGTCCTCAGCCCACCCTGAGGAACTATTGTTGGCAGTTAGGGGTAGCTGGGGAAGAGGAAAACGTTCTCTTCAGTGGTGTAATGACTGAAAGGTGCATTTATCTTATAAATAGCTCTTACTAATGCTTAGATAAGGAAACCTAGTATAACTATTTGGGTCACAAAAAGAAGGAAGGAAGGAGGGAAGGAGGGAAGGAAGGAAGGAGGGAGAGAGGAGGAAGAAAGGGGTAAGAAGAATGATGTTTTTGTAAAGAGAAAAGGAATCAGTAGGAGTGGGAAGAAGGAAGGATACCGCATTACACACACGTATGAAAATGTCTTCATGAGACTCACTATTCTATATAATTAATATATGTTAATAAAAAGAAAACACTCAAGTATGAAACTCTTAAAAAGTTATAAATAATTCATATAAATATTAAAAATAAAAAGATGTCAAAACTAAATTTAAAATGGGATTTTTTTTTTTAAAGAAAAAATGTTCTGCGCTTTTGATAATGAAGCACTCATGACAGTGATATCAGAAAAGATTCTGGACCAATATGCAAATGCGTTGGTTGTATCCTCACCTAGGACACTGACGAAAGCATCGAACAGATGAAACGTGAGCAGCGGCTCCTTCAGGTGACCATAGTAATCTGCTATAGTTTTAAAGACATCTTTTTCAAATCCCGAGTACATCGGCTGCTTCCAATCTGAACAGTTAGGCCCTTTATAAAAAGAAAGAGTGATTAATGAGGCAGCTATTTTTAAGTACCATAGTCTGACAGTGTGTGAGCTATGCACAGACAAGCTTTCATGTGGAAATGGCATATACCTTTGCTCAAATATGATTAATGTTTAATTGAATATATTATAAAAATAAAGATCACTAATATATCTCCATTTTTAAAGAAAAACATACTTTTCTCTTTATGTCACGACAAACAACATTCATGTAAATAATTTTTTGAAATAGTCTGTTTTTCTAGTCTTAATAAAGTTAATAAAATAATAATTTGTTGATATGTAATAGATGAGTTATCAAGAAATTTTTATAGCTTCTTGAGTTCATTAGCTACACTATAATATCCTACAATCATACGTTGAATGAAATAATCAGTTTCTCCTAACAAACTATTTCAGACAAATGAAATTTTAAGTACTTTTTAAAAAGGTAAGGAGAAAGAACTTACATTCTATCTTGTCATTTTATTCTAAACTCTAACCAGTCACTGTCCAGCTCTAAAAGAAAACTAACACACTGCATTGCTGGAGCAACCATGGAAACTCGGGAGCAACCTGGACCTGACCATGTCCTATGCCAACAGAGGACAGAGAAAAGTTCACAATCCAGATCCCGTAAGAAATAAAAGATGATCCTCACAATCTGGCAGTAAATGCTCTCAGTGCACCACACGAAGAACACAGGTTTACACTGCTATGTTGACAGGCAAACTGGAGGTGCCAGAGCCTTGAGGAAAACAGCTTGTCCCCAAGAGGACCATAGGAGAAAAGGAGTGTAATTATGGTGACCAACTCCAGGCCAGCAGAGGATTAAGCCATCAAACCCAGATAGACCGATATGCCCAAGAGAATGGACACGGTGCAAAAATGAATTCAAGGAAACTATTCCCACAGATCTGCAGGAGCTAAGAGATTCTAGCTGTAACACAGGAAACCATTCTGGACCATGATATTCAATGCCCTAGGACATCATGAAATGGCTCCTTACGGTGTCCCTAAAAGCTCCCTTACTGGGAACTGCAAAGATGGCTCAGAGGTTAAAAGATCAGTTCCCGGCACCCACATCAGATGATCACAACCATTTATAACTGAAGCTCCATGGGATCCACTGCCCTCTTCTGATCTCTAAGGGCACCCCACTCACATGCACATACACATAGTTAAAAATAAAATCTTTAGATGAAAACAAAACTTCTTTTACCCTTCACAATCTGCTCTCTTCTTTAAAAAATTATCTTTATTGGCTAAAATAATGTTGTAGTACAAAAACCTAGCAGCAAAGGCATAAGCCCATGTTGTTTAATTGCTCTTCACATAGAAAGCTTAGTCAAATAAGTCTGATGTGTCTTAACAAGCAAGACCCATTGCCAGAATTAGTGCTTAGTAGGGTAAGTGATTCATTCCAAACAATTATATGCTTTGAGAACATGTCATCATCTTTGTTAAAAATATTGGGGGGAAATCCCAAAAAGAAAACACGGATCTTCTCTTTCTTAATTACCTTGAGTTTTAACGACATTTATTTTTCTTAGTCTAGCTTTTTATAAGTATTATTCCCGACAGACTCTGGAGTAAAATGCTGGCTACTTTAAGTCCATTTTCCATTGGCTCTTCTGATGCATACACACAAAGAAGCAAAAGAAATCAGTTAATCCAACTTTGTACGACTTAGTGTCAACCTTCCTCCTGTGAACATCAACGAAAGGGTCCGGCCCACAGCTAAACATGAGACGCGCATGCGCATGCTCTACAATGACTAAAGCAAAGGGTCCGGCCCACAGCTAAACATGAGACGCGCGTGCGCATGCTCTACAATGACTAAAGCAGGGATCAAAAGAAGAGGAAGGATAGCAGGCTTGTAGAAAACACAACAAGCATCCCTTAATACACCAGATGGCCAGCCTATCCCCTTCTAGATGACTCAGTAGGAATCTGTACTTATTAAAGATGATGACAGAGAGCAGGTCCTAACACTGACAGACTCTCAACGTAAATTCTGATGGATAGGGAAAGGTTAGAAATTTTATAAAACTATCCTACCCAACAAGCTGGCCACCTTTTATATTTGATACATAATCAAGCCTCTGTGATAAGTAAAAGTTGCTCTCAATTCATGTGAGCATGTGTCTTCTCCCGAAACTCTGTGTCTCATACCCCTGGTGATTATGAAGTCACACGACATCTTTCCTCTACTCAATGGGAGTCATGCCAACCTTGCTTCAGGTGTTTGTGGCATTCTGCGTCAAATGGGGAACTGATTATATACGTCCGTGCATTCCAGTCTTCACAGAAAGCCAAACACAATAAACACACCTTTAGCATTTTAGCACATATTGAAGCTTCATATTCCCAACTGGCAACTTTCAAATCTTTGCTTCTCCGGGAGCTCAGAATGATGTTGGAGCTTCCTAATTACATATGCATATTCAGAAGGAGAGGGAACAACCATCTCTACATGGGGTCAGTAAGACAGCCACACAAGGCTCCACAGTTAGTGTCCTTCTATAATCAAACAAAAGTGACTCCGGTTTAACCGATAATCCATTTTAGTAATTTATACACTTGTCTGCATATTCTGATCCCACACAAAAATAAGAGAGTAGCTATTTCCTGAAACAGCTGTGAGACTGGAGAGCTTGTCTAAGAGCAAATATTACCATTATTAATCAGCTAAAATAATAAGGATTTTCACTGAAGTCACATTTGGGGCAGATTAGACAGTTCCTCAGTTCAAAGTGCTAGCCATATGACCTGATAATCTGAGTGAAGAACCCCAGAGTCCACAGTAGAAAGTGACTCCCTCAGATCATCTTCTGACATCCATATACATACCACAGCATGGGCACAACATCTGTATGCACACATACATATCACACACTCAATAATAATAAGTGTTTTTTTCTTTTAAGTTAGAATCTATTCTTTGGGTTAAGCTTCCTGAAAATTCCAAGAAAATGGCAGTGTTCATACGCTCTCATACTGTTCCTTCAAAGGGCTGCTGATAGTCAATGAAATGCATGCCATGTGTTTGTAAAAAGATTTTATATGCCCATAAAAAAATCCCTCAAGCCCACCCTGGTCCAGGCCTCCAGACCTTACATGGCTTAGACTCTGAAACGTTTCTCTGCATGCAGGCTCCTCTGGCCCTAAGCCATCCTGTAGATCAGTCAGCTTGGTCCCTCTAAAACACTCTGTCCCTCTTAAGACACTGCCCTCTGGACCTAGGAAAGGACAGATGCTGCCCTGCAAATAAGGTGTGAACATGGCAGATACTAACAAACACTTTTTAGAAATAATAGCAAATAGACCATTAGCAGGTAGCTGCTACTATGTTACATACACCATCACCCATTTCTTTCACCCCTAAGATGTGATCCTAGGAGTGGCAAGGACTTGATTTTATGATTACATCCATGAGATCAAGGGAAAACTAAATGCCTTTAAAAACTGCAGCATAACAATGCGCTCACTAAGTCAGGAACCTACCAGTAAAGCACAGTGGTCGCCAAACAATCCCCTGCCAGCCTCACAGGTGTCAAATCAATGCCCAGCCCATTGAGCAGGAATGCTTTCTAATTTCAGGCACTAATTTCTGTTAATTTTATAAAACTGGCAGATAATTAGTACTTACAATTTGCCAAACACTTCATAGCTGACAAGACCCAATGAGGAAGTTCTTCTGTAGAAAAAGACAAAAATACAAAAGATATTTTATTCATCTCTTTATAACGCAGTTAGATACACACACACACACACACACACACACACACACACACACACACAGTATTATAAGACTGTATCATTTACCCAGGTAATATGAGACATTTCACCAATTTTTGTATGAACATTTAAAAGATAGAAGTCTCTATTTTCTGTAGCACTAATGTTAGAACATGTACTTAAGTCAGACATAGCATTTTCTCTAACGATAGAATGCACCTTTAGAAGCCGTAATACAAAGACAGAATTCTTGTTATTAGAATTGGATGGTTGGTTCAGAAGAAAACAGGACATACGTGGGACCCTGGGCTCAATCCTCAGCACCAAAATGGAAGATGGAGGTGGGATACTCTGTAGGTTCAATATGATTTTACTTGTTACCATTTTCAAAATGTTTCAGGTCAAGAAAATTCTACTGATGTATTAATCACAGGCTGCTGTTAGGAGGTCAGCCTTACAGTAATAGTAGCATTACTAAGATACACCCAGCCCAGAGGCTGGAGAGACTCCCCAGTGAAAGCACATGATGCTGTCCACAGGACCAGAATTCAGTTTCCACCACCCATATCAGGTGGCTCACAATAACAGGCAACTGCAGCTCCAGAGGATGACTCCTTTTTCTGAAGTCTCTGTAGGTATTGCACTTATAAACCTACACACATACCACACCAGTAAAACTAAAACCTAAAAAATAAATAAAATAAAAAGAATAAAATAAAAATCCTGGAATCACTTGACACAAGCCTCCTCCCTCTGGCTCTGCAGCAGTGAGGAGCCTGTGTATGAATCTACAGTGTAGGAAGCCTCTTGTGTCGTTTAACCTGACAAATCTGAAAACTGTAAAGCCAATTCCTACTTCTCAAAAAACTTAGCAAAATAAAAAATTGACTGGTTGTCAACTCAAGGTGTGACTCGTCTACACTAGCGAATTTGGGACAGGTTTAGGAATCCCAAAGAATTCCACTCCTCCATGCACGGGAACCTACTGTTACAGTTTGAGATTAGCCCAACAAGTTTCCATACACCAGTCTCTGTCTGCGGCTGTTCCCATTCCCGATGGCTATGATGGGGAAGTGCTCCCGGTTTCCAGAAACACAGCTCACACACTGTGATCCTTTTTTATCCATGAGACTGGTTAAGAGCTTCAGCCTGAACTTAGAAACAGTTTACAATGGCCCCCAAAGTACTGCACCATGTTCTCACACCCAAAGGTCACCTAGTTCCTGCCAATTCTCAGCATCAAGAATTTAACTTAAAAGATCAACTCAAAGAACCCATCTAATTCCAGTGCAATCTTTACCTATAAGAAAGGGTTTTTAATATTGGTTCTGGGTCAAGTATGACACATATCTGTCAGCTGAGGCAAGTTTCTGAGCTACAGAGTAAAACCTTGACACAAATAAATAAACCAGAAAATAAAATCAGTCTGATGATTGTGGCCCACTACAGACACTATGGGTAACATGACTGTCTTGTTCCTAATTTTAAAAAATAAAGGTTTTCTTTGTTTGTTTGTTTGGTTATTTTGGGCCCTGATTTATAAGCCAGCTTAGAATATCAGGTAGTTAAAAAAAAGAAAAAGAGGGGAAAAGGACTTTCAACATTTAAAATTATCTCATTTAAAAAAGTAAATTAATAAATAGTAAGGACTACCCCAGCAAACCTAACTCATTGACACCACTGTGAAAGGTTAAGTCAGAAACCTAACGTGGGGCTGAGAATGTACCTGCCTGTATGCACAAGGCCCTGGGTTCAAGGGCTAGCACCATATAACTGGTTACCACATGGTAATACATGCCAATGACCTCAGTGGTGGAGGCAGGAGGTGATCCTTAACCATAGAACTTTGGCTGTGTAACATCCTAACTTCAAAACAGAAAAGAAGAAACCTAAATGCAATCAGACCTAAAACTGACTCGGGCACTCTCTCAGGACTTAAACATTCTCAAGTGTCTGGGGGTCTTCCTAGGGACAATGTGGGAACACTTAGCATCCTGGCAGCTAACTAGAGTCCGGGTGCACTGTGCTGAGTGTTCATGCCTGGACACTTGTCTATAACCAAATAGATAAAAGGTGCTGATAGGAAATAGGATTCATAGGGATGGAGAGGACACATGGAGGGAGGGGCAAACTTAGCTGAGGCTTAGGAAAGGACCAAAGGGGAATTGTGTGGCCAGTGTGTGGTCAAACCAGGGCACATGGCTGCCACGCACTTACTTGACTTGTCATCCAAGATGACGACTCCCTGCTTGCTGACGCCATACACGTTATGGATGATGAACTTGGAGTTGACAAGCTTGATGTTTAAAACTTCTTCCAAGGAATCCAGGCCAAGTATTTTCTGTAAACTAAAAGGCTAAATTATTTATTCTTAAAATAACTTTCAAAGTTTCAAAGTATTGTAATAATTATTTCAGTAGTGCTATATACTAGGCAATAAAAAAGTTCTCTCTCTCCTCTCTCTCTCCTCTCTGTCTGTGTGTGTGTGTGTGTGTGTGTGTGTGTGTGTGTGTGTGTGTTGTATGTATACATGTGAACCAGCATGTGTGTCCATGCATGCTCATCTCCAGGTCAGTAAAGGACATCACATATCTTCTCTGTAGCCTTCCACCCAGTTTTATGAGACAGAGTCTCACTAAACTCAGAACTCACTGTTTTGGCTAGCTGGCCAGCAAGCTCCCAGAATCTACCTGTCTCTACTCTTGCTACAGTTAAGGCATGGGCAAGCATATCAGTCTTTACATGGTTGCTGGGGATTTGAACTCAGGTCCTCTTTGCTTTCATAGCAAGCACTCTTACCCACTGAGCATCCCCTCAGTATCTCAAACAACCAATCTTTAAAGTGCATTGTCTTCATGTACTGCACCCAAACTTTCTAGACAACGGTTTAGAAATGGAATATGTTTAAAAGAACCTAAATTATCCTTTTCCAATACTTCTGTAATTACCTAATGACACAGCAACCTGAATTCCAATAAACCACTTTTAACTAAAATTACTGAAGGCCAAACTTCCCATTATGTATTTATTAAACTTAAGATGTCAGTAACGCTAAGTTTGGAAATAGTAGTATATACATACAATCCCAGCACTCCAAAGGTTGAGCAGAGTGATAGAGAATTCAAGATAAGCTTGGGTTATAAAGCAAAAGCATGTCCCAAAGGGTAAAAAAATAAAGTAACAATTAAAAAAAAACTTAAACTAGTATTTTAACTATTACATATCAAACAATAGAAAATTCTCAAAATTCAGTTAAATTATATTTGTAAGAGAGTGTAAATACAGATTACGCAAAGTTGAGACTTTTTTAAAACATAATTTCAGAAAACTAAATATGCAACGTATTAAAGAGATAAAATAAAAAGAAGATTTCTAGAATTCCTCAAATGTCAAACATGCATACTGTGATAACGTCATGGACTTCCAGATCTCTTCCACATTAGCCTCGGTCAACTGCCTTCGGTGGACTAGGCGGCAGGCCGGCACCTCTCCTATAGCGATGCTATGGCGCTTGAACCACATCTCAGAATTCTAATTCGGCAGAAGAGGGATGGGGAGGAAGAAATGAAAGAGGGTGGGATAGAAAGAGAGAGAATACATATTTCAGTATAAAATGATAGGTTATGGGAAACGTCTTTGACTCACCTTTTGTAATTTGACTGAAATTAATGGGTAGAGTTATAAACTAACCTTCTTTGCATGGACCTCAGAGTAATGAATGACTCTCAAGATGAGGTCATATTCTGGCTGATGGCAACAGTCAAGGCTGTAAGTACAACACTAGCCTCCCGCTATTTCCTGTGGGAGTTCCAACTAACCAGTAAAATACATTCTCATGAATTCAACACCAAGTGCAGAAATGCTTGTCTTGATTCACATTGTGCCAGCTGAGTCATTTAAAACGTATATGCCTTCTAGAATTCTCTTTTATAAGCAAATATCAAATGTTTACTATTGGAAAGCAACCCAACTCTAGGCAATTGCTGAGGGCAGAAAAGTGAGCACCCTGCAAAGCTAGCTCAGGATGGCTAAGACCTGAGGGAAGCCTTTTTGAGGACAGGCGACAGGGCTCGGCAGGCCCAGGCTGCCCAAGCCACACAGCTCTCTACATCCGTGTCCCTGGTAGTTCAAATACCACAGTTAGGCTATTAGACAAATGTCAAATTCTTTTCTTTTTTATCACAGAGAAGAATTTTGGTCTGTAAACAGCAAAATATGTTAGAAAACATTCACAATGAGTTTCTAGAATATATTTTTGCAAATGTAATGTTACAAAAAATCTTATTAATTTAAATAAAAAAGCAGAAATGTTGTAACATTTTTGTATGATTTTTGTTTTGCTTTTCAAAAAGTGTGTGTGTAGAGCTGGGGGAGGGGTGTTCAGGTGCCCATGAAAGCCAGCAGCATTGGGTTTACCCAGTAAACATGGGTGCTGGGCGAAGTGCTGTTAATTGAACTACTAAGCCATCTCTCTAGCCCCTGGCTTTGCTTTGACAGAATTAACAAATTACAAATGAAATTCAAAGGCCAGGTGGAGGTGTGAATTTCTTAAGCATGCAAATTAAGTGTTTGGACTTGAAGGTAAATGGACTGTTATTATATTTTCACTGAAAACGCATTCCAAAAGTACCCTAAAAAGTACTCCTGAATACATTTATGATTATCATTATATCTGGAAAGGTATTGTTTAGAATGTTATATGTTGAAAAGCTGGAAAACATATCTACCAATAAAGGACTAAACAAATAAAATATATCAAATTAATGCAGATACTAAAATGATGTCAGATGTTTAATAATGTGAAAAATGAGCATAACTATTCCACATGAGGGAACATGAGGTTCAAAAACAGCCCAGTGTCATCTCATTGTGTTAAAACACACATGCAGCAAATAAATGCGTGCACAATACAAATGTTAGCCGGAGTACTTCTCCGTAGACATCATAAAAAATAACTTAGTCATAAAAGCTATACTTGACCGTTACTGAGAATCCTTGTGTAGAACCCTGCTCTTAGCATTTTATGGGCGTGAACTCGGCCGACTCTCACAGCATACCACCTCACAAGGTGCCAGCACCTGCTTCACTGGTCAGAACTCTTCCACAGAAGCCAGAGATGAGAAAACCAGTGCAAACGGCTAATCACCAGAGAGCCAAAGCCAAACAGCAGCCGGCTTCCAGGAGCCACTCTTAAATGTTGCTCCTCAGAAAGGACAGCAAATAATTATTGACTCTGTTTTATGTTGTTTTTGCTTTTCTGTATTTTATTTCATATATGGGTTAGACAGTGACAAGACAGGACAGAGAAAGTCTAGGATATAGCTCAGTGGCAGAGCACCTGCCCAGCATGAACAAGCCCCTGGGCTGAATACTCAGCTTCATCACCCCTCACAGCAATCGCCACCTGCCCCAGAAAGAAAGACAGGAGCAAGTGTTTAGCTTTCTGTTCTGTTTTGTTTTTTTAAGACAGGGTCATACTCTGAGGCCAGGCAGGCCTAGAATTTCCTCGGTAGCCAACGTGGGCTTCAGCTCAAGATCTTGCCTATGCATCAAGGCACCCACACCTACCTCTCAAACTCTTTAAGAAAGATAGGTCATTTATTTACTGATTAATCTCACTCTAAAGATCGTGTCCTGGTCCCCTGAACAAAACGATCCTACTCTACCATTCTTGGTTTGGGTATTCCCTCGGGAAGCAGGGGACAAGATGTGGTGGATCCCACAACAAGCGAGGAGGAGGAGTTTATAGGACCTTCCCTATCACAGCAGAGGGAAATACTAAAGAGGACAGACCAGAACGCATCAGAAGAGAAGCATGGACGCATGCAGGGAGCTGGAGAAAAAGGAATGCCTTAAAAGTTCAGAGGCTTGGATGGCTCTGGGGTGCTGGCACACTTCAGAGCTCCCGGAAATATTTCAACTGAGCACAGAAGGTACCATCACTGAAGATGCACTGGAAGATGCTAATAAACATCTGGTCGTCCCCCAGGGCACTAACAACCGCTGCACAGAAGAGAAAGGGGGATGACATAGAATTCCCATGGTGTCAGCACCCACTTATTTAACTAGAGAAAATGGTCTTCTGAACAAAGCCCTAGTTAGAGGATTCCATTCGGTGCTTAAGTAAACACACTGAAGAAAAGGGTACCCAATTTCTCAGGGTTTACGTATTAATTTTCCCTCAATTAGGAGCTAACAGTTATTAAGTCTTCCTTAATTCTGGGCAGTGCTGCAGCAGTTAGCACCCCCGTGGCTTCCATTTTGCTTTCTAAGTCTTTATTTTCTAGTTTTCTCTCACTAACTGTGAGAGTGAAGACGTGCCACACATCACTGGCTCTACTAAGCCTGGCACACTTGCCACACAGGGATGGTCTTAATCAATGTCTTTGAGTAAGCAAATGAGTGACTTCCAAATACAGTCTCTCCCTAAGGTCCAGGGCCACTGTCTCCATCTACCTGCTAGGCACTTGCCTTTCACATAAATGTCACTATTGTCAAATTCACACGGAAGTCACCCCCACCCTTGACAAATGTGAAAGCCTCTGCGGAGTCCTCACTGCTGTCACTGATGTCATTTTTTTGCCTTGATCATCTTTGATAAGCCTACGCTCCTTAATTATCTTCTCCAAGCTGAGACATAGCAGAATTCCTTTGTGGGAGGGGGAGCTGGGTTTTTTTTTTTTTCTTTTAATTGCATTGGCTAAAAATGGCTTCATCACAGCTTTGCAAACAAAACTGTCTTGATGTCTAGTCTTATAAGACCTGATTAGCTTAAATCAATAATGTTAGTAAATTTCTTCCACAACTGCCTCAGCAAAGTTTCTCTCTGAATTCTATTTTTTAGCATCATCTCAATCTTGGCAGTCTTCTGTTAGGGATATTTTAAGAAAAAAGTATGAAGGGGGGGAGGCTGTGTGTTTTGGGGTGCGGTGCGCTGCTTTTAGAGACTGGAAGAAGCCGTGCTTCTTTATTACCTTCTGTAGGCTGTGGGGTCACTCCACAGGACCGCCCACTGCCTCACTCACAGCTAGTATGATAATTAAGACAAAGTTCAGGGGAAGACAGGAAAGGGGCTCACAAGGGAGTTTAACAGACATCTGCTCTGACCGAACCATCAAATGTCAATCAAACATTGTGGGTAAGAATGAAAATGAGATAAAGACCCTGTTAAATGGCCTCTCAGCCATCATTTCCCAGTGCTTCCCAAGCACTGCTCAAAAAGGATGCATTAGAAAGCGCTAGACAAGCCTGCAGCTGATGATTCCTCCTGGAGTGAGCCTACCATTTCAAAACACACAAACAACTATTGTCTGAATTAATGTATTCACTGACAACTCATCATGAAATACACTATGGCCACACTCTCTATATGCTCACTCCTTCCAGTCCCCGCCCCCACCAAATCCCCACCTCACTGACTCTTTCCATTTTGTCTTTCGTTCTGGCAGTGTGGGCATGGGTGTGGAGCACCCACAGGAGTAGGAGAAACTCGGGACACAGTGACTTCCTCTCCGGAGCCAAGCTGCCTGGGACTGCCAACTGAGCCTTCTATTCACAGCACTTACCATCACAATCGGCCTCACTGGAATGTTCTCTTGTGAAGTGCCTGGTGGGGGATCATTCCATTGTGGAAATTTAATAACATCTCTTTGATACGGGGGCTTCTTTGGATAGGGCTTCAGAGGTGAGGAAGGAGGAAATCTAAATCCAAGAAGAAATGCTCTATTATTGCAGACAGTAGGAGATGGGTATTTCAGCACTCGGGAAAGAGATGAGCCCATTCTTCATTAAATTATTAAACATGAGTAGCAGGATTCAACAATAATGACTCTTAAGGACATTCATTCACTACACCTACCAAATAATATTTATAGAAAAAGTGTGTAAAATATATAAAACATTTTAAATAATAAATCTTGTTTAAACCCGGGGCTTTGTGTACATTACACAAGTCCTCTGCCACTGAGCTACATCCTTGGCTCTCCATAAACTTCACTGAGACAGGGTTTCAATAAGTTTCCTGGGCTGACCTGAAACTTACTACATGTTCCAGACAGGCCTCTCTGGCCTTTGTCTCTCCAATACAAGATTGCAATGTATACAACTATGGCTGGCGTTTTATTAAGTTTTGTGGGAGATTATGTTGTTCCATTGGAAATAATTATCCCACCCACTGGTTTAATAAGAAGCACTGATTGGCCAAAGGCAGACAGGAAGTATGTGCAGGGCTACAGACTAAGAAAACTCTGAGAACAGGAAGCACAGAGCAGAATGCGAGAGAGAAGCCAGAAGAACCAGAGGACAACTATGCTGCTCTAAGAAAAGGTACCGAGCCGCATGGCTGAACAGGATAAGAGTCAGGGGTTAGATTAAGGGTAAAGAGTTAGCAAGTTATATGCCTGGGCCTGAGGCCGATCAGCCTAAAACTATTGTAAGCATCTGTGTGTCTCTGTGGGTCTGTGGGTCTGTGGGCCTAAGCCTTGAGGATAGGCCTGAAAGTCCGGGTCAGAAACCTCCTACTACAAGGTTTCTTTTCCTTTGTCTTTAAGATGAGGTCTCACTACAGTACATGGTTTGAACTGCTGGCCCAAGCAAGCCTTCTGTTCATGCTTCCAGAACTGCAATAACAAGTGTGTATTACCTAACGTAGTTCCAAAAGTGTTCTTAATGGAATAGAAGGCACTTTGGTTCACCCAGCTTGAAATCTTTATTGCCTTGTGGCTCTACTGCTATATTTTACAGGTGATGTGTTCCAAACAAAATTCATTGACGGGGAACTCCTCCTTGGCCCTTGTCGAGGAGCTGTACACTGACCTGACATCCATTTACTTCTTCCCCTCAGCAAAGCTAGGACTCACACTCTGGTCAGACACTCTATCACTGAGCTTGGCCCAGCCCCCAGTGTGTACTTTTATAAATAATTCTCCTTCCCTTGAATACCCAACATGTCACACAGAGATTGAAATACCAACCAAGAAATCCATCTTCAGGGAACTAGAAAACTGTCCAGAATCGATTTCTGCTTTCTTCACACTGCCACCCTTCTTGAATACCCTGCTTATCAGAGCCACCCCACCTTGAATAAAAAAAAATCTCTCTCTCCTAAAAATAGATTGCACTGCACACCAATAAAAACTAATGTCAAATACCTTTTTTTCTTCATAAGATGTTTCCTCTATAAATGTTTGAGAACAGGATACAGTGAAACACATCAACAGGATGGATGTGGCTCCGGGGTAGAGTTTGTGCCTAGCTTGTGGGAAGCTTTGCATCTGGGAAGTTCAATCCCAGCAGTGAATAAAAGGGAGGGATCGTAAAAACAATGCAAGAAACCAAGAAGCTGCTGACTTTTGTTTAAAAATTTAGGCCCAAATAAAGGCTTAAAATCTTCCCCACAGGAATCAGAGGGATGGCACCATTGATAAGAGCATGTCTCTTTTAGAAGAAGACCCAAGTTCAGTTCCCTGCATCCAGGCCAAACAGTTCACAGCTACCTGCCACTCCAGTTCCCGGGAATCTGATGCCCTCTCCTGGCTTCCATGACCCCTATACTCACATGTACACACTCACACATAAATAACCATATACATACATAATTGTTTTTAGTTCTTCCCCAAGATATCTATGGGAAAAGTAAATCATATTATTAAATAATTTATTCTTAAAAATGCTTCTTAACTGAGAATTTCATACATTACACAAATGTATTTTATCCACCCTCCACTTTACCCAGATCATTCACCACTCACCTCTTCCCAGCCTATGCTTTTTAAACATCTCATGAAGTCCAATTTGTACTTTCCACATACTCATGGGGATGAGGCCATCCTATGGAGCATGGTCACTAACAGGAGGCCATATCCTTAAGGAAAAGTGATCCTCTCTCCCCTAGAAGACACTGACTGTCAATAGCTCCACAGCCAGGGATAGGAGCTCACAAGCTCACCTCCCGACACTGACATGTGACTGTCTTGATCTTGGGCAGACAACCACAGCTGTTGGGAACTGTGAAGTCCAGTCACCTCCAGAAGACACTATCTGGCCCTGGTCCTCCCTGACCTCTGGTTCCTACCATCTTTTTATTCCTGTCTTGTGCAATATTCCCGGAGCTTTAGAGACAAGGGGTGTGATACAGATGTTCCATCTGTGGCCAGATAGTCCATGGACACTTATTTTCTGAGCTATGGATGTCTCATTCTAAGGCAAATACGGAATCAGAGAGTTTTTAAAAGTGCGGACAGTCTTCAAAGAAAGTTTATAACAAGGTGAACCAGGGGGAAAGGCAATAACAAGAACGCTAGAGAAACCACCTCAGGACAGTCACAGGAGACGTGAAAAGACAGAGCAGTACAGAAAAGCTGAACTCCACATTCTCTGAAAAGAACATCCAGTAACTGCACTGTATTTTAAAAGTCAGTTTGAATCAGAAGGAAAGCCATGAGGTCTAGAAATCATCAAATCCACCTAAATTAGCTGAAACCACCAGTGTATTTATATGGTAATCAGATTATTAAAGTAGGTGACAGAATCCCAAATATAAAATAAATAAAAAGTTTAAGCCAATCAAGGATACTTGAGTCTGTAAGTGCATGCCTTTAATCCCAGCACTGAGGAGGCAGCAGCTGGTAGATCTCTGTGAGTTCGAGGCCACATAGTGTATAAAGGGAGTTCTGTAACAGGCAGGGCTACACAGAGAAACCCTGTCTCAAAACCCCAAAAGACAAACAGAAAAAAAAAGAAGCAAACAAACAAAAGAGGCTGTTTCACAGTAGTCCACACGAGCTCTTCTCTCTCTTCTTGTTTCCCTCCCCTCATCATCCGATTTCCCCCTCTTTTTTTCTGGCAGGCCCTTGCTATGGCCCAGGCTGGCCTCGAACTCAAGATCCTCCCTGCTCCAGCCCTCCCTGTGCCGAAATGATAAACATGGCAGACCCCCCACACCTAGGTCCTCTCTGATTCCTCAAAGCCAGCAGTCACAACAAACCCTCTTCCCGGCCCAGCGTTAGCACTTGAGCATGCACACTCCCACTCACCTGCGTATGTCATTCCAGTTCCTAGACTGCCCACCTCACAGCTCGCTGAAAATTAAATAAGCTCCAACCAGTACTCACCCCAACTCCACTCCCAATTATGGCATGAAAACTGGGGACCTGAGTTCAGACTTGGCTCTTTCATACACTCCCTGTCCGTCTTTTGATGGGAGAACCTCTCTAAACAGTAAGAGATTGTTGTGTCGGGGGATCTACACTCCCCTTCCGCTTTAGGCCTTGTATCTCCACTCAGAAAGAAATATCTTCCAAAAGGCAAAGCAGAATTTCTTATGTGCAGCCTGGGACTGGGGAGGAAATGCTAAGTAGCCTCACCTCACCCTGCCTGTCAGGAGGTCTTTGCCGCCATGACACCTACAGCTAGGTATCCACAGCAGGGAGGGGTTGGAGGAGGACACCACATACAGGGGGCTCCCCCTGGTGGCAACTGCTGGAGGTGACTTCTGGAGACGCAAAGTTATCAGTTTAAAGCTACTATTTGACCCTGTCCTTCGGGGCTAGACACCCTGTTAGCTGATCTGTTTCAAACTTCACTTGGATGAAATAGAAATATTTCCCAAACAGGAAAGCAACTTTCAAAAACTCTACAACTAACTGACTCGGAGCATAAAGTATCTTTAAGATTTATAAACTCTTCAGTAATCATAGCCCCCAGGAATCTGAGGCCAGCCTGGGCGGCATAGCACAAAGCCCCGACTCAAAGTCAAAGATAGTAAGTGGACGGCAGCTCCCACTGAGACTTAAAGCTTGTACAGAGAATAAATGACAGGTGGGGGATCCTCAGCTCCCACCCTAAGGCTCAAGGAACATGGCAAGAGGGAGAATACAAGTCGGGAAGGGCTGTTATGAATAATGTCTTCCAGACATGACAGGACCACTATACTGAGGTCCACAGCAGTTGTGGCTGACTGTGTGCAGCCTGCACAAGCCAGAAGGAGTGTGAGAGGGGCTCACAAGGCCCCACCTCAAGATGAGGGCAGCTGGCGGGTGTAAGCCTCTCTCATAGGCTGGCCATACTCTAGACGCTGGTCCTATAATCCTGTACAGACCTCAAGTACCGACTGGACCTAGTGAGTTACTTTTGTTTTTGTTTTTTTTTTTTTTTAAGGGAGAGAATATGAAGCTTGGAGAGGTTTCCTGAGAGAAGTGGAGGGTAGAGTGGGGAGTGGATACGATCAAAAAACTTTGTATGCACTTATGATATTCTGAAAGACTAGCTAAATAAAATTCAACTACAAATCTGAAAGATAAAAATAAGTAAATAAAAGCAATTTTTGAAAAGAAAAAAATTGCAGGTCCTTAATAAAATGTTATTGAAAGACATTAAAGAGAAAGTAAACTGATGAGCAGGCCAGTGAATAAGATTCAATACAATAAAATAGGATTTTATTGTCTGTGGTAGGGATCTAATGTCACTTTTTGTGAATGGACCACATGGCCATGTCTTACTTACTGAACAGACCATGTTTCCCACTTGTGTGTACTGTTTACTTTGGCATGACCCATGTTTTCAAACTTGGGGGTGTGGTTTAGATTCACTTTGTTTAACCCCAAATTTCCCAGCTTAGGACCCTCATAGGGGATATTTGTCAATGTCTTGGAGAAAAGACTGGGCCCATCCTAAAATTGCCCAGGGACCCAGCACTAAGTAACCTGGCTAACAAAAATTCTGCATTTATCAAAGCGGATTGTAACAAGGCACTCCTGTCACTTGGGAAATCCCAGGGCTTTGACTGGGACTGTGAGTGTATTTGATACTCCATCATAAGCTTCAAGAATCACAAGGAGGCTTTCTATGCTACAGAGGACTTCTGAACAGCTAAAGACAGAGCTGAAGCTGACTCAAAGAGCTATAGAGTGTGACTCCATCTCATGGGGCAAGTCACAACAGGATTCATAAGAAAGCTCAAGATTCTTAAGAGAGTAATAACAGCAGAACTGCCGTCCATGTGTACAGTGCAAAGGAGAATTGAAAGTCAAATCTGTTTCAACTTTTCAAAATGAAATGAGCTGTCAAGTCTCCCAACCTTCAGGGCACTCGGAAATGCCCCACTGCAGATATGGACTATTTCTTATGAAAAGAATGGCTTAGAATGTTGAGCAAAGAATCGAGATGAGAACTATGAGCATACAGAACTCTGGGAAGCAGAAGAAATGGTAGACATTACATCAGACTGCATTTCCAAAGTCTATGGACCCATCAGCCATCAGTAGATATGATGACATCATGGGATGAAACTCAGTTGTTGTCTTACTGGGGAGGGAACATGTAGTGGGATTATGTTGTTCTGTCATAAATAATTGCCCCACCTACTGGTTTAATAAAAACACTAATTGGCTGAAGGCAGACAGAGGGTGTGGGTGGGGCTACCAGACTAAGAAAACTCTGGGAACAGGAAGAACAGAGAAGAGATGCCAGAGAGACAGCAGAGAAGCAGATGCAGAGGACAACTATGCTGCTCTGAGAAAAGGTACTGAGCCACATGGCTGAACAAGAGTCATGGGTTAGTTTAAGAGTAAAGAGTTAGCAAGTTATATGCCTGGGCCCTAGGCCAATCCGTGTACAATTAATACAAGTGTCTGTGTGATTATTTGGGCCTAAGCAGCAGTGAGGCTGAGAGTGGGTCTAAACCTCTGGGCTAGGCCCGAAAATCCAGGCCAGAAACTTCATACAGCAGGTATATAAAAGCAAAGGAAAGGAAGCTGTTGTAGCCAGAGGCAAACTATGACAGATTATATTTTCCAAGGATGGCCACAACATACTTCCCATCTCATATGTTCTTTCCATCCCATATGTTCTTTCTATCCCATCCCATATGCTCTTCCCACCCAATCTGTGACTGAGTTTCCCATCGACAGGAGAGTTCTCTATCCGACCCCAAAGAGTGAGCTACACAATTGCTCTGACAAACAGAATAGAGTAGGGAAGCTCTGCCAGTTCCGGGCACAGACCGTGGCTGCCTGTTACCTCCTCTTCTTGACTACTGGGAATACTTTCACTCAGGGTGGTCGTGCTTGGAACACAATCTCTTCTAAGCCACCTACCATGTAAGTTAGAAGAGTACCCTAGCCCATAATACTACATAAAGCGCATACCACAGGGAGATGCTGGAGAGAATAAGAGCTCAGGTAGAGAGAGAGGAACCAACCGGCAACACACAATAAGGGCACCATTGACATGAAATGTCCTTCTGTGTGCTGCGCATATCATTGGCTTATAAAGAGACTTTTTTTGGCCTATGGCAGAAAAGCAAGTGGGAAATCTGAGCATACATAAAATTTAAAAAAAGACGGAGTCAAAAGAGACACAATCCAGCTGCTCAGGAAATAAGATGTAAAAGTACAGGTAAGCCACATGACAAGACTGATTAATAAAAATAAGTTAGGATACAAAAGCTAACTAACAATATGCCTGCACCACAGGCCAAACAACATATAATTAATATAAGCTTCTATATGTTTCTATGAGACTGCGGGTCTGCAGGTTTAGCTCATGAGCCAGACAGGCCAAAAACTCAAATTACACACCATCGTTATAAGAAGAGAAAGAAGGGAGTCATTGTTGGTGGGTAGCACCTGCTAATTGAGTTCCTTCTAAGTTCTTGACCAAACATCAAAGATAGAGAGAGAAGTAAGAGAGTGATCTGGTTATAATGGTACGTTATAACCCCAGCCCTGAAGAGCCTAAAGCAGGAGAATGAAGAGTTCAAGGTCAGCCTGAGCCCCAATAATTAATAAATTCTAGGATACCTTGTGCTTATAAGCCTTTCTCAAAAATAACAGAGCTTGCCAGGCAGTGGTGGTGCACACCTTTAATCCCAACACTCAGGAGGCAGAGGCAGGTGAATCTCTCTAAATTTGAGGCCAGCCTTGTTGAGTTCCAGGACAGCCAGGGTTATTATACAAAGAAACCATGTCTTAAAAACAAACAATCAAAAATATATCTTAAATTAAAAAAAAAAATAGTAACTTTAAGCCAGCAAAGTGTGCATCACATTGTTTCTCATTCATAAAAAATCAGAACATTGCCTAATTCACACCATGAATTACAATAATGGCTTGCTTGTACCTTCTGTTAGGATCATTTATTTCAACAATAAACAGTACTATTCACTCAAAATAAAAACCATCACAGAGGCTAAGGAAATTGCTCCCTGGAAAAAAATACTATGTAAGTAGGAGAACCTGAGTTCAAATCCCCAGCGCCTATGCAAACAGTTGGGTGTGACTGAGTACCTGTAAACTAGAACTGGGAGGCAGGGAAGGCACTTACTTCCCCAGAGCTTCCAGGCCAGCCTCGTCAAAGCCAGGGTTCAGCTCAATGAGAAGACACCTGGCATATGATGCACACACACACATATGTACAAATATCACAGCAAAAATATAAGATTTAAAATAAAATAACTCTTAGGCTCCAGGTGATGAAGACTTTTTCAACATGTCCTTTGGGGGTGTGGTACAGGACAGAAGGCGGGATGGGTGTTGGTCCCTTTCTTCTACCATCTGGGTTCTGGGGACTGGATTCAGGGGACTTGACAGCATGTACCTTTACACAGTAAGTTCTAGGCCAGGCAGAGCTACAAACTGAGGAAAAAAATAAAGGGAACATAGCAAAATTATTGTTTCCTATTCATCAGGATGCCATAAAACAAGGCCTAGAGCATATACTCATCTAATATGTGCAAAAAATTTTGGGAGGGGAGAGCAGGGCAGAGGAGGGCAGGGCAGGGCAGGGCAGGGCAGGGCATTAACAGACAAAACTAGAGGCTGGGGGAGTAGCATACACAGGCCATTTCTTAGTGCTGCAAAAGGAAGAAGGAGAGACTCCACAATCTACATAAATAGCAGAAAGATTATTCTACAAAAGATCTTACTTTAACTTCTAAGAATCTAGTATAAGGAGAAGTTCTACAGAAAGGTAAAAACGTGAAGCAAACATTTGTGATGTGGAATGAGGCATGATGAGACCATATAAAGTGACAGTCCCATCAGCTGCCAACATATTCCCAAATACATCCGTGAGACAGCTCTCCAAGTACACTAGGTGGGCAAATGTGCAAATCAGTCCTTATCAGATCTTTTCTACCAGTAGAATAAAAATAGCATTATGTACAATGGAGAAGGATTTATCAGCAAGTTACAGGTGTCCAAATCCTTTAAATGCAATGAACTCCTAAATGATGCTGGGGACCCTTAAAATGGCTGTACTGACCAAAGTATGCCTGGCAGATCAAGACAGACTGTGGTAAGGTCAGTGGAAGCATCCCAGTCTCTGCTGACAGGGGAACAGATGATGTTGATATGACACACAGATAGCCACGAGAATTCAACACGCTCTAATCTTACACATCAATATGAATACATCCCCCCAAAAAACTACAAGAAACAAAAAACTATAGAAGAGAATACATTTTCTGCCAAGTTTTATATAAAAGTCAAGGGCAGAGAAACTACTCCAGAAACAAAATTGGTTGTTTAGGGGCTGGGGAGAAGGCTCAGCAGTTACGGGCATGTGTTGCTTTTGTAGAGGCCCCAGGTTCAATTCCCAGCATTCACAAAGTGGCTCATAAACACCTATAATTCCGGTTCTGGGGGACGCAATGCCTTCTTCTGCCTACATAGGCACTGACACACACATGATATGCAGACATATGTGGGCAAAACTCTCACATAAAATAAGAGTTTAAAAAATAGTAACTAATTGTTTAAAGATAATGGGATAAGTAATTCAAGAAATAATAAGCAGTAGGATAGTAAGTACCGGAGTCTAAACACTGGTGAGTTCTCAGGAGGTGATAAGAACAGTGGGCTAAGAAAGCTCTGCTCTACTGTCCATACTTTGTTCAGCTCCAGTCTATCCGCTCCTGCCTGGGCTATTCCTCCTAAGAGAACATTCAAAAGAGCTTGGCTCCCTCTGCTGGGCAATCCTTACAGGTTGTTCTTTTAAAACTGTAGATCACAAATTAGAGAACTGTAAAGTCATATTGAATTCCACACGCGTTTACTAAAGGTATTAAGAAGAGGGAAATGATCAGATGATCAGTCTCTTGACAGTCAACAAGGTAACCTTGGTCTCTTAGTGCCCCCTCCATCGTCAATAATGGCTGAAAACACCTTTCAACACAATGCAAACAACTACTATCCTCAGCTACTTATTGGAAAAAATTAAATTTAGTATCTAATCTAAAGCATTACTGGACATCTAAATCATGAGGAAACACTCTCTAAGACTTTGAGGGCTAGAAAGATGGTTCAGTAGATAAGGGCAGTTGTTACTCTTCTAGAATACCAGAGTTCAGCTTCCAGCAGCTACATTAAGCAGCTCACAACCACCAATTTCGAGAGATTCAACCCCCTCTTCTGGCCTCTGAACACACAGAGAGCACTGCACACATCACATCACATCACATCACAAATTAAAATCTTTAATAAATCTTTGTAAAGTTGACTGGTAAAGTAGCAGATCCTCACTCCACCTCAAATCTCTTCCCCAGAATATGCAAATGCTAAAACTCTTCCTTTGCTATCAACAGAAATTTGCAGCATCAACAGTCAGCCAAGCTGTCTCTGCCTCAGGAACCTAAGGCTTTTATACTAACAAAACAAAACTCAACATTAACAAAACCCTGGCAGATACTAATTATCATGAGCTCTGGTCTCTCTAAGGCTGCTGTTAAAAAATCCATGAGGTAGACGAATCTGTAACAATTCTAAGGATTTAACTGTGCTGGTAAGCCCCTCAGCATATGAGTGTGTGTATCTAGTATATAGTATCATACCACCTAAATACTGAAACTTTGCTAATAATTCTACTTCACAAAACTGCTTGAAGATGTGTCAGGAACATATAACTGTGTACAGTAGCATCAAAAACATAAACAACTTCAAATCTAATGAAACATGTTCAAGGCTGATATACTTAAAACTTAAAACCGAAGAACAATAGGTAGACATCAAAAAGAATGATCTGTACTGTTTATGACTGGGAGGATTCAATTTTGTTGAATCCCAAACTGACCTACTGAATTCCACCAAAATTCCATTCACAGACCTCAGGAGGAATTATTATAGGGATAAACGCATTGATTCTAGAATAAGAAACAATTTGGGAAAGAACAAAGATGGAGAACTGGCAGGAAGCTGATCTCTAGGACTGTCCCAAAGCTACAATGGTCAGGGCAGTACTGCATGGGAGACACACAGACAGGGCCTACAGCAATAAAACCATCTGGGAATTAAGGGATCGCCATGAGACCAGCTTCTCCTAAGAAGAATACAAAGGTACCAAAACTTAAAGGATGGGAACAAAAGTAACCCTGTCCATCATCCCTCCTAGTAACTCCCAGGGGAGCTGCTCTTTACTACCACTCTGGATTCAGCAGGTAGTATTCCTGGCCACAGAGGGATAGACTCTTGCTGGGGGAATCTAGTGGGATCACTCTGGATTGCTCTTGTGGACACAGAGCCAGAGATGGAGAGAAACAACTGCCTGGCAAGTGCTGTGGGATGATCTTTCTGTTCACTGTGAATATGCGTTGCTCTCACTGGTTGATAATAAGGCTGTTTGGCCTATGGTGAGGCAGGGTAAGGTTAGACAGAGGATGAGAGAGTGTTCACAGTGGAAAGAAGGCAGAGGGCAAACAGCAACTGAGCAACTGTGGGGACAGGAGTTGTGTTCTTCCTAGGAACTTCCATCTTCATAGTCTCCCCTTAGGGAAAAGATCCCACAAACATGTGGGGAGGGGTTCTAGCAGCTGTATCATCCTCACTTTCCCTATGATGCTTCTAGCCCATCACGGGGCACACAGGATAACAGAACCAGTTCATTCTTTCCAGAAGACACGGGCTTCAGTGACAGTCGTTGCTTGGAAACTCTCCACAAGACTAAGAAAGGCACTCTGATCCCGGGTTCCTGCAGGTCCTTCCTTGAGACTTGCAACATAGTATGCAGGCTCTGTTTTCATGGATCCTTCTGGGTACTCCATGTATACAGCACTAAACCTCAGTTAGGGTTTCTATTGCTGTGAAGAGACACCATGACCATGTCAACTCCTCTAAGGAAAGCATTGAATTGGGGTGGCTTGCTTACAGTTTCAGAGATTCAGTCCATTGTCATCATGGCAGGGAGCATGGCAGACAGGTTGGAGAAGTAGCTGGGTCCTACATCTTGCAAGCAACAGGAAGTCGACTGAAACACTGGGTGGTATCCTACACATAGAAAACCTCAAAGCCCACCTCTTCAGCGACACACTTTCTCTAACAAGGCCACACCCACTCAAAGCCACACCTCCTAATAGTGCCACTTCCTATGAGATTATGGGGGCCAATTACATTCAAACTACCACAGCCAGGTTCTACTTTGCCGCCTCCTTCTCTATTCCAAAGTCCCAAAGAATCCTGTGTAGTATGAGGTTTCTGGCCCAGACTTTCCGGCCTAACCTCAAGGTCTAGGCCCACAGACCTACAGACCTGCAGAGACAGAGACACACAGATGCTTACAATTAGTTTTTGGCTGATCAGACTCAGGCCCAGGTATATAACTTGCTAACTCTGTACCCTTCATCTAACCCATGATTCTTCCTGTTCAGCCATGCGGCTCGGTACCTTTCTTTAGAGCAGCATAGTTGACCTCTGTTTCTTCTGGCTTCTCTCTGGCATTCTCTCTGTGCTTCCTGTTCTCAAGTTTTCTTAGTCTGGTAGCCCCGCCCACACTTCCTGCCTTTGGCCAATCAGCGCTTTTTATTAAACCAGTAGGTGGGACAATTATTTAACATGAAACAACACAATCCCCTACAATCCTGTATTTGCACTTGTTTAATATAATGACTTCACATGGATGCAAGAAATAGAAAGAC